>CP141126.1:76519858-77745253 GCA_035236585.1 Warburgia ugandensis
TTTAAAAGTGGACTTCGTAAAAGCCAAATAGACTTTTTTCTACTTAGGAATACTAAACGATCAATGTGTAAGGATTGTAAGGTGATACCCAGTGAGAGTTTAACCTCACAAGATAGGTTAATGGTTATGGATATCTATATCAAAAGATGGAAGAAAAGAAATGAACTTAATAGGTATCCAAAAACTAAGTGGTGGAACTTACAAGGAGAGAAAATAACCTCATTAAAAAATAAGTTGATAGTAGAAGGAAACTGGAACTATGAAACAGAAATAAACATCATGTGAATTAATATTGTTGAGTCCATTAAGAAAGTGGCAAAAGATGTCTTAGGGGTATCTAAAGGTAAAAGGCAATTAGTAAAGGAAACATGGTGGTGGAGTGAAATAGTGCAAAAAGTTATTAAAGAAAAACGGATGTGTTTTAAAGCATGGCAAAAAACTAGAAATAATAAAAACTATGAATAATATAAGAATGCTAAAATGATTGCTAAGAGAATAGTGAGGCTAAACTTTAGGCATATGATGAGCTCTATAATAGACTAGGAACAAAAGAATGTGAGAAAGACATGTTTAAACTTGCAAAAGTAAGAGAATAGAAGGGTAAGGACTTAGATCATGTTAGGTGCATTAAAAGTGATGATCAAAGGGTATTAGTCAAAGAATGAGATCAAGCAAAGGTGAATGGTTATGAGAATATAGGGATTGAAAATACTATAAATCTAAATAACATTGGATATTATAGATGTGAACATAGGATTAGAATACCTGAAGTAAGAGGCCTTGAAAAAGATGAAATCAGAAAAGGCCATGGGACCTGATGGTATACCAATAGAGGTTTGGAAGCATATGAGAAATATTGGGGTAGCTTGGTTGACCAAGTTGTTCAACAAGATTATAAAATAAAGAAAATGCATGATGAGTGGAAGAAAAGCTCTATTGTACCAATTTATAAGAATAAAGGAGACATACAGAGCTGCACTAATTATCGAGAGATCAAACTTATGAGTCACATTGAAACTTTTTGAAAAAGTGATTGAGAAGAGGCTACGGCATGAGACAAGTGTATCAGAGAATCAGTTTAGTTTCATGCTTGGGAGGTCTACTATGGAAGCTATTTTCTTACTAAGACAATTGGTAAAGAAATATAGGGAGAGGAAAGACCTCCACATAGTCTTTATCAACTTAGAGAAAGCTTATGATAGTCCCTAGAGAGTTAATATGGAGGGTTTCGCGGGGATAAATAGCCATAATTAAAGATATGTATACGCGAGCGGTAACAAATGTGAAGACCGCTAGTGGAAGACCAATGATTTTCCTATCATTGTAGGATTGCACCAAGGATCGGCATTGAGTCCATACCTTTTCACGTTGTTTATGGATGAGTTAACAAAACATCTGCACAAGGAGATTTCCCGGTGCATGCTATTTGCAGATAATATAGTCTTACTTGATGAGACAAGAGAGGGTGTAAACCCAAAGCTAGAGTTATGGAGAGAAGCATTAGAATTTAAAGGATTTAAAATCGGCCGAACTAAGACAGAATATATGGAATGCAAGAGTGGAACACCAGTCAAGATTGATAACTAAGAAGTCCCTGTAAAAGACCACTTTTGGTACTTAGGATCAATGATTCATGAGAGTGGAGAGATTGAGAGATTGAGAGAGAGGTTACCCAGAGAATTCAAGCAGGTTTGAACAAATGGAGATGTGCATCTGGAGTTTTGTGTGATAGGCGAGTGCCGCCCAAACTAAAAGGAAAATTCTATAGGATGGCTATAAGGTTGGTCATGCTTTATGGATCAGTGTTGGGCAGTTAAGGAGCATCATGCTCATAGGATGAGCGTCGCAAAAATGAGGATGATGAGATGGATGAGTAGTAGACAAGAAAGTATAGAATTAGGAATGAAAATATTAAAGGAAATTTAGGGGTAGCACCAACAAGTAACAAGATGAGGGAGATTAGACTTAAATGGTTTGGACATGTCCAAGGGAGACTGAAAATAGCACTGGTTAGGAGTGAGGCAATACAAGTAGAAGGTTCTAAAAGGAAAAGGAGAAGGCCCAAAAGAATGTGGATAAAAGTGGTGAGGAAAGATTTAAAAACTTTGGAACTAAATAAAGCCATGGTACTTAATAGAGAGGAATGGAGGAATAAGATTCATGTGGCCGACCCCTAAATGGGATAAGGTCTTGATGAAGAGAGAGAGAGAGAGAGAGAGAGAGAGAGAGAGGGAGAGAGAGAGAGAGAGAGAGAGAGAGAGAGAGGGAGGGAGGATTTCCCTTTTCAAAAAGAATGCTAGTAGTAATTTCATTATGAAATAGAGAGGAGGATATGGTGTCTTTTAAGTCTTGAAAATTGAATTAAAAGCTACGAGAGAGAGAGAGAGAGAGAGAGAGAGAGAGAGAGAGAGAGAGAGAGAGAGAGAGAGAGAGAAGAACACTGTCATCTGTGACAAGGCATAGAAACAGCCTCTTGCAAAAAAAGCAAGGTAAGGCTGCGTACTATAGACCCTTGTGGTATGCTCCTTCCCCGACCCTGCATAAGTGGGAGCTTCATGCAACGGGCTGCCCTTTTTTATGAGAGAGAGAGAGAACATATAAGATTTAACTATAAATGAATTAGCATATACTATATAGTATAATATTTTACTTTCCTAAGTTGGTCAATCCTGGTTGACCCTAGGAGTTTTCTTTATATTAGTACAGATAAAAGGGCAGTCATATGCGTCGGCAAGAAATATAATGTAGAGTGTAAGGGATTATAAGTAAATTATCATACTACACATAAAATTATAACTATGCAACCGTTCTAAGACACTTTCTGAAGTAGCTTAGTTTAAAATATGGAGCTAGGAATTTAAAATGGTGCTAGAATTAGAAAAGTTAGGGAAAAATTAAATTTTTTGTGAAGCTAAGATGAATTATCCCTTAGAATTTGTTTATCCAATAAAAAGTTATAGGATTCTACTAATAAAGCAAAGAAAACCCTCCAACCTTTCGATAGAACTTGAAGATAAAGAAGGCAAAGAAATGATTAAGAGAGAGAGAGAGAGAGGGAGCAAGACACACTTCCTTTGATGATTAATAAACAACTAGGGAAAACGTCCCTTTACATGTCCCTATATAGATCTTTCCCAAAAGCTTCTTACCTCCCACTACAACCAAATTTAGAAACTACTTTTGTGATTTGAATCAATTTCCGATTCAAACAAAACATGTAAAGAAATTTCTAAAACCTATTTCTCTCCTAGTTCGACTAAGAAACTATGATCTATCTAAATCTGTTCTAGCTAAAACTAATCATAACCACAGGACAAAAGCAATCCCAGCTAAGACCTAAAAACATATCCTAAATATGTTTGGTCACATGTTCGCGTAAATCATAATGTGTTTATTGTTGCCCATATCATTCACCAGACCCAACCACGAATTCAACTTTTCATAATAAACAGTTAGAGAAGTCTTTATAAAGAACATCACCTTCTTCATGGCCATCTCATTAAACTGCTGTCCCAATCCATCATCTCTCTTCTTGCACTAATAGCTGTTGATGGAATTGAGGACACTTAGATGCAATGTCTCCCCCCTGTCCACTCCAAAAACATTTCATACTTACGCTACTAGTTGCTATCTTGGGTGGCATCTTTTGTGAGTAGTGCTAGAAGATGTATTAGAGGTATGAACATTACAATGAAACTTCTTTGATGAGCATCAAAGAGATTTAGAAGGGGCTGAAAATTGCCCAGAACCTGATCCATACATGAGAGTCCAATAAGAACTCTTGCACATGTTCTTAGTGGCTTGGGTGTGCACAAAAGCTTTCGAAACCCAACTAAAAGTGTGTGCAAGAAAACTATCATGAATGGACAGTTTTAAGCTATGAACAGACCTTGTAACTTGTTGTTCTGCCGTTTGTCCAAATCAATATCACAGCAGAGACTTAAAGAAGTCTTCTGTAAATTGCACAATTGTGGTGGAACCTTGATCATGCTCATAAACGTGTTTGACAGTTGTCAATACCATACCCCACTGGCTAGTATATGGTATTTGGCATACCAGTAAGAAAAAAGCTAATATATCAGCCTCAATCTTGTACAGGTCAAATACTGGTATTTGAATACCCACCAAACATCATCATATCGGCCGATATCTATGTAAATTTTTTTTCAAAAATACACTTTCAAAATTTTCATTTTTTCTTAGCTAAAAGGTACTATTAAGATATAAAATAAAGGGTGAAATAGTAAAAAGACCTTTCCAACCAAATGGGAGGCGATTTAGATTTTTTTTTAAATGATAGGGGAATAACAGATGGGCTTTTCCTTTTCGAGGAGCTTTAGTTCTCTAAAGAAACCCTAAAACCCACAAAAAAGACAACTTCAACAACTCAAGATTTTTAATTCTTTTTTAATTTTTAACTTCAATAACTCAAGATTTGGATTCCATGGAGAACACAGTGAATCTATAAATTTAGTAATATTTTTGTGAATTTTTTTCCAATTTTTAGGAATTTCTACATTCTTATTTTTTCTAGTGATATTTTTCCATTTTTCTCTAACATTTAAGATTTAGAAAATATATATATATATATATATATATTAATTTTTCTGATATTTCCTTTCATTTAATTTACAAAAATTCAAATATTGCAGATAGTATATGTTGCAATATGTACCCTTCTAAACCAAGGCCAGTACGGTAACCAGTACAATATTAATGACACTAGTTTGACTTTGCCAGTAATTGAATGGCGAAATTTGCGGCTCATCAACGCTTTCAATTCAATCCAAGTCGTGACAGGGGCAATCAAATTTGGGTTCCTTGAATCTTCTCGGCTTGCCATCATACAACCGTCTAGGGTGAGTATAGCAAGAGTGACTTGCTTATGGCTGGAATTTATTTGTGGGCAAAGACATCTTCCACAATTTGAATCCAATCTAAGTAACTTTCCCCTCCAATCCTCCTACAAACACCAGAATTTTGATCTTTAAAACAGTTAACCATGGAATATTGCCCACTCTTTGATGGTGCTCAATCCTTCAATTTTGCTAGCATTTGGAAATATAGGGACATGATCACTCCTTTGAGAAACCCTAGCATGTCGGTGCTGATGCATAGGAGGCTCATGCCTAGCCACTTCTTCGTCGTAGGTCTCCTGCAATGTAGGATCACATAGAAGCTTGAGTGTGTAGTAGCTGTCTTAGGAGGAAGACGAAGTGAACCACAAGATCATCTCTTACCACCCTTTTTAATCTGAAACAACAACTCTTGAAATTTCTGAAGGATTTTCTACACTGTCTGTTAGTTTGAGCATCACACTCAAGCAAAAAGCAAAGACAGTTTCTCCTACTGTTGATGAAGAATAACTCTCAACACGGTAGCCCTTTGTTGGATCTTGGGGCTCTGATAGCAACTTGTGTAGGCTAGCTTAAACTATAGAGCTAGAGATTTTGAATGGTGCTCGAATTAAGAAAATTTCAGGCAAATTTAGGCTTCTAAGGGGAGAAAGAATGAAAACCCTGCTAGGCAGAGTAACTCAAAAAAGCAATTTGGTTTTTGGTTTCAGTTAAAATGGTTGTCAAGAAAAGGTAGAGGTGTATGGATTGTTAGGGCAGTTTAGAGATCTCGGTTTTAGATGTTGGCTGAATTACAGTTTGAAAGGAAGAAATTGGCCAGCTATGTCTTCAGTGGGTTCCTGGATTACAGGAAAGTTGTGTAGGTTTTATTGGAAAAATGAAGAGATCTGGGGGCCGTTATGGAGGGGCATTGGCTGACATGATAAGGACCGACTGTAAGGGGACTGGTTTAGGGGCAAAACTGAACTAGTAAGGATGAGTTTTCAATGGAATGAACCAGCTAACTCTGGGGTAAGAAACAACTGTGTTTTCAAAAGAATTCTAGACGATAAATCACCCTTGAGACTAACAGTGCCCTAAGATTCAAGTAGTGAAGTAAAGAAAATATCCAAGCCTTCCACAGAACATTGAAGAAGAGAAGGCAGGGAAGAGATTAGGAGAGAGGGAGGGAGCAAGTGAAATTTTCTTCAATTATCAATAAACAACTAGGAAAAAATGTCCATTTACATTTTCTTGCATAGATCTCTTCCAAAAGCTTTCCAGTTCCTACTACAACTCAAATCAGAAACTACTTCCCTAATTTGAATCCCTTTCCATTTCAAAACAAAACACTTTCGGAAACTTCTAAATCTGTAAACAGGCCCTAAATGACTCTTAATTTGCTTAAGAAATTATCTAGAACTTTCCTAACTAAAACGAAACACAAGCAATCCCGATGAAAACCCAAAAACAGATCCTTAATATCTCTGGCTTACTGTTCATGTGAAACGGAGGAATTATAAACTGAAACTCCTTTTATTAAGTCTCAATGGAAGAATCCAATCATGGCATGTTTGCTGGAAGATCTATGCCATTGATGATGTTGTCCCTCTCTTGTTTAGTCTACATGTGAAAAATAATGCAAATTGAATGATTCTCGCAAATTCATTTACTAGTTTTTAAAATCAACAGTCAGATTTTTTACCAAAGTAAAATAGGCCATGATTATCCAATGGGCATGGTTTATTGGAGATAGCCTATCCAGGACCACAGAACAAGATGAGTAGCACAGATCTTCTAGAAAACATGCCTAGATTAGAGTCTCCCATTAAGACACCTGAAAATGAGTGTCAGTTTATCATTCCCCAATAAACAATAACATGTTCATGGTACCCGACATCACTTTTTTCACAAATCTTCGAAGGAGACATCCATTACAAAGCATCTATCTCAAGCCATCCAAAGAATAAAACCAATTACCTCATCAAATCAACAATCATCCATGAGTGAATGATAAAGAAAGGTCTGATTCAGAAAAGTTAAGGGGCTTCACTAATAAGAATGCATATGCTACATGCTTGCTCCATAGGATGTATCTTTAGATCAATGCTCTCAGAAAAATGCCCTATCAGTCTGATATTCTGCTGAAAGGAAACTTCCCCAGAAAAGGATGAACAAAGAAAGTCCCCACTAACCACGTAAGCCTCACTTCCTGCTCCTCCAGAAACAATGGACTAAGAGAATATCCCAAAATTACAGTTTAAAACTCAACAACACTGCCTCTTGACATGAAAGGGGTGTTGAAAAATACCCATCATGAGTTGGTCCATGTACCAAGACTCTTGCCAAAAACTTGCTCTATAACAACACTCATTTCATAACAGATAACCTTCTAGAACTCATCAGCCAGAAATGATATTCCTCCAAGCACAAGAACCACTCATACTAGAGGCCACTGTCATATTATCCAAGCTCCCCAATTTTTCCATACATCCTAGCCGTGAGAAAGGGGTGCAAAATGTTACTTTCTAACACCTCTATATTCATTTCCCCAGTTAGAGCTTCGTTCATACCTTCTAGACTTCTTCCCCAATCCCCTAAACTTACAAGCATTTTAACATTGTGATATGTTAGGCACAATGAATGTTATAACACTGATTGCCAACTTCTTCATGGAAATTTTCACAAAGATGAACAGTGTTTCATGCATCTCTGCCTTTCATATTATCATATTAGAATCACTGTGTAATAACTACAACTACAGAAACCACCAGGGAGACAACATGTTTATGATTACAGTAACTGCAGCAAGTTAAGAGAGCAAAACCTACTTCACATGACAACAATACCCAACAAACATCCATCTCAGTCCCTTAGACAATTGCGAACCTTTCAGAATGCATGGCTTTCAATTGAGTAGAAAAACTGCAGAAGGACACACTATTATGTGTGTCATGTCAAACCTAAATACAAGGCAATGTGCTATCAAAATGGTGTTGTCAGTCCAGCATATAAAATAGCGTGAGTTTTTTCAATATGATTGGAGTTGGCCCTGCACTAGTAAAGATATTCTTGATATGGTGGTACGAACAATTTTGCATTTGCTAGTACAACAAGATTTTTCTGGGTATATGGGTGCATAATCACTCCACAAATTACTGCTTTGCTTGGTTCAACTAGGTTATAAGATCAGCAACCAAAAAGCTCATCTAACTTGGATTGAACTAGACTGACTTCATGTCATGCTGTGCCTTTCTTTTCCTCGTACCTGCATGTCTCTAGTATGTTTCTCATGTAAATCACACCAGTAAAGCATGTAGCACATGATTTGTTTACTTACACATGGAATTTCCTAATCTAAATACTAGATTCGTTTTTATTTCTTCTTATTATTAGACATGCTTTTATGCATTTAAAAAGACTGACTTCATATCATGCTGTGCCTTTCTTTTCCTCATACCTGCATGTCTCTAGTATGTTTCTCATGTAAATCACACCAGTAAAGCATGTAGCACATGATTTGTTTACTTACACATGGAATTTCCTAATCTAAATATTAGATTCCTTTTTATTTCTTCTTATTATTAGACATGCTTTTATGCACTTAAAAAGACATGCAATAGGAATTACAAACGAAAAGTTTTTCTTAAATGTTCTGCAGTTCATATTGGCTAATGTAACTATCAGGTATCACAATGTCCAATCACACTAATCATTACTTTCACCATTAATTTGTGATGCATTTGAAGTACATTAACTTGCATATGTTCTTGATGATCAATAAGGTTCGCAGACCTGATCACTGACATACATGTGGGCAGGATCCAAGCTGAATGACGATCTTCCACACCAGTTAGATCATTCATCTTCTAACAACATTTTTCTCTACCATAAACTATTAATTTAGTTCCAAGAAGTGCTGATGATACAGACACACATTGGTCGGATAGGTCATTGATTGAGCAAATCTTCAAGAATAAGATTCTTCTGATGCTCAAGTTGCTCTATTTCATACGTTTTTTTCTGGTGAAAGAGTTTCTCTATTTCATTATGAGTAGTACTGGCCTAGCTCCCAGGTTTATTTCTGGTACTTCCACTTTCATCTCAACTGACTTTTTCTTGCAAGATTTAACTTTACACCAGGACCTGACTTTACATTCCTATTGTTTTTTCTATAGGTAGAGAATACCTAGCAAAAATGAAATGTGCATGCATAGATACAACTATCAATCTATTATAAGTGTCTTGTTCAAAATACTTTCAAAACTAATGCTGATATTGTTTATTTCTCTTCAATCATCACTCAAGAATTTCTAGATGGTGTTGAACAAGTCAAAAGTAGAGGTGTTTAGTGGCTAAAGTACAAGAGGTACCCAGATTTTTGGTGATCCAAACATTTCATCTGTTGGACCCCTCGTGCACAAGTCAATGGGCAATGATCTTACCCACTGGATCATCCTATGCTTTATCATTTTGAGATGTGAAAAATTGACGGGTCAATAAGTTCAAAAGTTTAGAGGCATAGGAGTGAACTTTTTTGCATCCAAAAGTGATAAAATAATTGTTGATATGTTTTCACATGTGTATAAACTTTATAACTAGCCATTAGATCCTATAGTTGTTGCATTAGTATCCAAGCATAAAGTTTTGACGGATCTTAATAGAGACAGCATATGCATGGTCAGAAACTTCTGACTTACAAGGCAAATGCGCATAATGTCACAGAGCAACAAAATGAGATCTCTCAAGCCCTTCCATGACTAATAGAAGAAGAAACCAGAAGCCAGGACTGTCAGTTGCCTTCAGATCAAGATTAGATTACACAAATGCTTACATGTGGTGTACAGTGGGATGCCACAAGAATGCCACACAGGTGTGCCGCTAAGATTAATAAATAGCAGGCCAGTGAAATAAGCTTCAAAGCAAAAACAACTATAAAAACAGTGGTGGAATAGGGTTGTCACACATGTCAAAAACTTGAAAAATAGATAAATCAACAGCTAAAACACGTTAACCAAGGGAGTAAAATATGAGTTCCAGTAGTGGTTTTGATCTCAAACCTAGAACATCCCTCTCTCAAGCCCTTGAATTCTGGTTCTTACGCAAAAACAGAAAGAGGTCCCTACATGTGTATATAAGACATAAAGAAGACTTCTAATCTATTTTGCTACTAACTAATTACATGACTTGGAAAGCAAACAAGAAAACTAAGACATGGGAAGGAAGCGACCTTAGAGAATGACCTCCCACCTTAAAGTAGGATGTTCAATTAAGGTTGTTTCCTAACTAAACATAAAACGTTAATTGGAAAGCAAAGAAAAAGGTGGACGCTTCTTTTAGAAGGTCCTGAAATTACTCAAAAAAATGTCCCTCCTTGTGGGGCATGTTTATTCTTCATTCATAAACATTGAAATTCTTTGGGAGCTCTCTCTGACTTCGGAACTCGTCTGAAAATTCCTTCATATTTGCTGAAGCCTCCATATAAAACAGCTTTAAAGCAAAAGCAAAGATAAGGAGTCTTTTTATTATTAATAAAATACCAGTTGTGGAAGCTAAAGTGTTTTTTTATTTCAGAAAGATTTCATGCATGCAACAAAGCATAACAGACATTGCATGGTAAACCACAATGGATTAGTGCAATAACTGAAAAGTGATAAAATCCTAACCTGGCAGTTTTGGCACACCAAAACCAGCATCCTACAATAAGTGCATCGGCAACGTGACGAATAATCATCAAATGAAGAACCACATAATAAGCATGATCCAACAATATCTGCATCTGAGGTTCCAACTGACATCCTACAAAAGCATATAGAAGGCCTGGAATTAATTAGGTTTATGAGTGTCGTCCATTGGCGCAAGAGTGGGTCTCAATCATGAAGGTCAGGAGTTTGAGTGCCCTTAAGGGTTTGTGTGAGTATCTATCTAATGATGTCATGTTTCAAAAGAAAATCCAGAACTAATTCATCTGATCTCTAAGCAACCAATATAATTTCTTATAGATATCCATGCGCTAGATGGACTGCCGAGACTATTCCATGTTCCTGGTTTTCCAAAACTACTGAGAATAGTTACCACCATGCTGTACCAGTACCTAGGTATCACCCTGCCTAAGAAAACTACATAGATTCCCATGGATGTGAAGAAAAGTAGACCTGTGATCGAAAACAAAATTCTTTCCTTTGAAAAAACCTCCATCGGGAAATTGCTCCAAATACCGCTGTATCCCACCAAATAACTGTCAAAACATGTCAAGACATGTGCAGAGAAACTTCAGCAAGTATACAATCAACAAGAAATGACATTTTCATAAATACATTTTACTAGCCTTCTAGTGAATGGCATGCATGCAGATGTCTGTTACTTTTCACCAACATACGCAAGTAACCATGAGTATCAGACACAAACCAGGCATTGTCTGACTTCATAATTTTGCTCACTAGCAAAAAGATTGCATTGTAACTGCACTAATACACTAGTAAGTTAATAAATTCACAAAAGGCTGTCTAACCCACTATAACAAACTTCAATGGATTTCAAGTCAAATTTGGAGCATGGGACCACATGAGTAATGTTAGAGGTGGTTCATAGTTATTTTAATGATATTTTGGTCATTTAATGGCTTTTATATATACCAATGATAACATATATTATTTCAATATGGATGAGAAGGCAAATATGACCTTTCAATTGAACATAAACAAGTATAGCCCCCTTCACATGAAATTCCTCCTTTCTTTTCTTCTCCAAATTTGCACATTGATACTAACATGTTATTATTTACATGTCATGGGCCCCTTGATACTGCATGAAAGGATAGATAAAACTAGCTCACACTCTAAGGTTACAAGAGATCCAACACCTTAAAGATATAGGGCCAAATGTCTCACAACTCTAGGGTGTTTCCCAAGAGATACAAAGAACAAAAGAAATTGAGAACTCTCAAGTTTCTTAAGTACTAAAAAATGTCAAAAACTTATTTCATTCATGCTAATGGAGGGCTTAAATAGCTTTGGAATAACCCTCCCAACATAGGTAGATGTTTTTGCAAGTGCTAAATTTGACTGATTAAACACTAAAGCAGTTTCTAAAAATAAGGTAGTTTCCTAAACTTGGACAGTTTCCTAAACAATTGGATTACAATTTCCTCCAAAAGCAATTTCTCGAACAAACAATTTTCATACAAGCAGTTTTCCAATTTCTCATATAAGTAGTTTCCTAATTCCCATACAAGCAGTTTCCTAATGTGAACATTATGAGGACATAACCAGTCCACACATTTTTCTACTATGGGGAACTCCACAGACACGTTTTTGACCAAAGGAAACTTCAAGAAATATCTGGAATGTGGACCATCGTACATTCACTTTTGGTTGATCTAAACCATCCAAAACATGACGAACTAAGAAGTCTTTATCTTGTTGATCTAAAATATTCAAATCTTAATGATATAAAGGGCAGCCCCAATGCACAAAGCTCCCGCCTATGCAAGGTCCAGGGAAGGGGCAGACCACAAGGGCCTATAGTAGGCAGCCTTACCTTGCATTTTGCAAGAGGCTGATTCCACGCCTTGAACCCGTGACCTCAAGGTTATATAATATGTCTATATCATGTTGATCAAAGACGTTCAAATCTTGATGATCCATCATGTTATCTCTTGATCCAAAATCAACTATCTAAATTAGACACTACCTTGTCATCCTCCCTGGGTTGGAAAGAAGTCGTCCCCAAGTAGCCTTCATTGTCCTCTCCTTTATACACTGAAAGATCAATTACATCGTGTCTAAAACCTTTGCATCCATGCTGGTTGTAAATCCAAAATACTCATTATAGTTTTCAATGAATGTTACTTGCAACCCATGGTGTGTGTGCATCATTGAAATAACACCACCAAATCGGAACACATCAAATTTGATTTCATCTAGCCACCATCATGTATTTGAAGAAGAAATCTTAGCACTTTCCAGTTTCTGTAGTTAAAGAGGAATCCACAACCAATGACAACCCCTAGAATCGAAGTGGAAGTAGTGATTGTTGGTTCCAGCAAACATATCCAATCCATCCAACACATCATTTGATGCATGGCTGTTTACTATATCCATGAAGACAAGTAGACCTAGCTCATGAGCCCTATTAATCAAAGACTTGAGATCATCTGGAATTCCAAAGCTCCTACTAGGTGTGAAAGATTTCATAACATGAGACTCAAAATCATGCTTAGTAAGAATGCTCTTGAATGGCAAGCATTGTAGCCAAGCCTATTAATGCAAAGGAACACATCATCTCTAAAGTCCTCATATGTGTTGACTTTCGGCTCTAGGCTATGCATTCCAATATGTGACTCATAAATCCAGAGCGATTTAGGTATTTTTGGCAAAGGATGTTGAGATTCATACTTTCCTCTTCAATGGCATCATAGTATATCCCATTGTATAGAATTTCACTGTAAGCTTCTATTGAAAAACTTGATCCAAGCAGGAATTGAATCTTTGAAACTAGATGATGTATTCATGTGTATCTTTACTCTGCATTGGATTTTTGGCTTCGCTATTTTACTATTGTATCCTCTGGAAATTTCTATTGGATACAAACAATAACCCAGTGCCATTCTTCCAAGCACGATGACAGGTGTTCAACTGCAATGTGAAGTTGTGCTTGATGTGTTGCTTGCCTTGAGAGTATTTTGAAAAAGAAAAAGAAGTGTTGATGTTGTTGAAAGCCAATAAACAAAGTCAAGGATAGGCAACAAGAACATCACAATGCACTTATCAACTGTCAACCAATCTTTTTCATAGAACATTCGCGACAAAACCAAAGCCCTTTAGGAAAAATTGGTTTGTTCAACCAATGGTATACTAAAAGGATACCCATCACTACAAAGGACGGTCCCGTCCATTGCACAAATTTGGCATTCATCGCCATTCTCATCATCTGCAACATCCAGTGTATGCACCTCAAATTCCATAACTTTGTAGCCCAAAAAAGTTTGGTTGTGCTCGACAATGTTTTTCAAGTCGTTGCAAGCAAAAGTCATGGAAATTCTGGGGTGCACAATGAGCTGATTAATTTCATGTTTTCTACTCACATGAACCCATCTAATTTTTTTTAAAAGTAATCTCCATCCTTAATGGTGTTAAAATGATTTCTCACCTTTATAAACAAAAGAATGGATCTTTTTAAAACCATCATGCTAGGCTCTTCTATCATATTGCCAAGGTCGACCCAACAGTAAATGGCAAGCATCCATAGGGATTACGTCGCACCAAATTTCATCCTTATCCTTTTCTCCCATAGTAAAAGAAACAATGCATTTTTAAGTTACCTTGATTTGATGTCCCTTGTCCAAGCACTTAAGCTTGTAAAATTAAAGATGCGACTCTATCTTCAGCTTTAGTTTGTTCACTAATTAGTAGAGTCAACATTCTCATAGGCATCACTATCAATGATAACGTCATGTACCTTGCCATTGGACATGCATCTAGTGTGAAAGATGGTGCAGCATAGCCAATCATCATCATCTGCATTGAGCACTTGGACTTCTTTGCATTACCTATAAATCGCCTCAATCATCATGAGTCACATCTTCCTCCTCATCATAGCAAGGTTGAGATTCCTCTTCACCTTCTAGTTTGGAATCTACCTCTAGTAGTGCGATCACCTTGCACTTTGCACATTCAAAGGCAATATGTCCATAATCATGGCACTTGCAACACTTTGTCAAACTGGAACTTGAGGAACCAGATTGTTTGTAATTATCTTCACCCTTGGATTGAAACTTCTGAAATTTTGTATCAGTCATTGGCTTAGAAGAAAAAACACTCCCCCAATTGGAAAAATTTCCTTTGTTAACAGTTCTTAAAACGTCTCTCTTTGGAGCCTCCTTTTGTTGCCTCTCTACAATCACAACAATCTTTCTCACATCATAAAAAGACTAGTATTGTTGTACACATACTGCATCTCCAATCTCATTTTTTAAGCCAACCAAATATCATGCAATCGTTTGCTTACTCCTTTGGCTCCACCATATCACATTTCAACATGAGGCATTCAAACTCAATAGTATACTTCTCAATTCTCACATTTTCTTGCCTTAAATTTTGAAAATTTTTAAACACATATACATGCAATAATTTTCAGGTAAGGATCTTCTCTTTAACTCCTTTTTCATTTCTTTTCCAACTTATGATTTTACTCATTCCTTCACATGCCCTCTGTTTCTTCAAATTTTCCCACTATAAAGAAGCATATTTCTAATGTAAGGAGCAACCATCTTTAACTTAACGTCATCTAAGAACTCCTTGAATTTAAGGACACAGTTCACTGTATGAAGGCAGTTGAAGAATTTATTGGGCTGCATTCTTCCTTCACCCTCAGGAACACCCAACTTCACACCAGAAAAGTGAAAATCATAACACATTCTAGGAGCGTGTTTGTGTGACAAAGATCTCCTACCAGAATCATGACTTCTTGTAGTAAAAATGTTATAACCATCTAAGCCATTGCTATAGGAGTCAACATCTTTTCATTTGCTCGATTATCATAGTTGTTCTGTTGTTCATATAGCTCCATACATTCCTGACTCATTCAACTTGTCTCCTTAGATCATCCCTCTCTAAATCAAATACAGCATTTCCTCAAGTATTTCACACGACGTGCTCAAAATGCCATCACAAGCATGCTTTAATAACAATTTGATATCAAATGAAAGGATGGAAGAAAACTAGCTCACCACTCTAAGGCTACAAGAGAACCACTACCTTAAAGATATAGAGCCAAACATCTCACCACTCTAAGGCCACAGGAGATTCACCACCTCAAAGATACAGTGCCAGATGTCTAGCCACTTTAAGGTATTTCCCAGTAGATATAGAGAACAAAAGAAAAGTGAGAACTCTCAAGTCTTGCAAGTGCTAAAAAACACCAAAAATTAATTTCATTCATGCTAATGGAGTGTTTAAATAGCTTGGGAACAACCTCCCAGCATAGGTAGACATTATTTTGCAAGTGCTAAATTTGACTAATTAAAGAATAAAGCAGTTTCTAAAAATAAGGTAGTTTCCTAAACTTGGATAATTTCCTAAATAGTAATTTCCTAAACTTGGGTAGTTTCCTAAATAGGTGGATTACAATTCTCCCCACAAGTAATTTTCCATACAAACAAGTTTCAGACAAACAGTTTCCCAATTTCTCATATAAGTAGTTTCCTAATTTGAAGGAGAGCCTTGGTGCATGGTAGAGTTGTCGTAGTGTGACCTTGAGGTCAGAGGGTCAAGGAGTGGAAACAGCCTATTACAAAATGCAAGGTAAGGCTGCATACTATTGACACTTGTGGTCTGCCCCTTCCCTGACGCGGGAGCTTCATGCACCAGGGCTACCCTTTAAGTAGTTTCCTAATTTTCCATACAAGAAATTTCCTAATTTGAATGATATGAGGACTTGACCAGTCCACAGGTTTTTTTTTGTATTTTTTACCATGGGAAACATCAAGACCACGTTTTTTACCAAAGGAAAATTTAAGAAACATCTGGAATGTGGACCTTAGGACACCCACTTCTGTTTGATCTGAACCATCCAAAACGTGATGATCGAAGGCGCCCATATCTTGTTGATCTAAGATGTTCAAATCATGATGATGTAAGACATCTGTATCATGATCTAAGATGTTCAAATCTTTATGGTCTATCATGTTTTTCCTGATCCAAAATCAACTATCTAAATTAGAGACATTCTCGTGTCACCCGTGATCAAGATGAAAAGAATAGCAGCCATTCTTCTTTCTCAAAATTATTCTTGTCTCCTCTTTTCATCCCTTTTTTAGGTAAGCCCTGTCTTCTAAACCTAGAGTTCTTTGCATTCTCTTTTTATTTCCACAACTTTCTCTCTCCAAATTCTTTCTCAGTTTTTCCTATCTCTTACAGATCCCTAGCTTTCTAAAATTTCTTTATTTGTTTTCTAGCAGGTATGAGTCGTCTGACCCAAACCTCGTGAACATCGTTTGGCCTATTGTTTTTTACTCTCTGAATTCCTCTGCTAAGATAAGACAGACTGAGGCAGAATGTCAGAATAATTATATTGCTTCCTGAAGTCCAGTTTACTTAACGAAGTTCAATAAACTGCACTCTCGCACACAAAAGAGTGTTGCTCTGAACCATAATGGAATATTTTCAGCCCGACTTCCTTCAAGTGGTCAGCCAAGAAGAACTATCATCACCCTGGAAAGAGAAAAGATTGAAATTCCAGAACCCCGTCTAAAGTTCAAGCCTTTTGTTGGGTAGTGCATCATAAGAAGATCACCACATAGGATTTCCTCAAGCAAAAGAAATGCTCTTTACCTAATCTTATGTTCTACACAAAAGGGCCAAACAGACATGTAGACATGTATTCCTCCATTGGGGCTTCGTACATCTTTATGATGGAGAAATTTTCAGGTTTCTGACAGACCGTGGGTGCTCCTATCGTTTTTTTTATATGCTGCTTCTTGAGCGATCTGTTCTGATCTGTGCTGATTTGCTTGCTGTAGAGCAAAAGGAATGAAAGGACTTTTTTAAAATAAAGGGAATGGCTTGAGTGGATGTTCTTGGAAAACATGGGCTTCATGATCTCTTGGGAAGTGGCTAGTAAGGAATTCCAAGATCATTCCATCCAAGGTATTTCTAGAGGTTGGGACACTTGAATAATTGATCAACTGTATGAGCCTAAGGTGAATATAGAGTGAAAGTCCTCTGTATTTGTGTTCTCAAGCTGAGCTTTCACGGTGTTTTAGTAGTAATGCCAATACAGCTGGTCTAGAGAAGTTGTACGCAATCATAGGGGAAAGATCCTTGATATTCTGGTGCTACTGGTCAAATGGACTCTAATGCAGTGGTCTGAGCTCTTCTTAAGGGCCTATATTCTAATAGGCATCCGTCCTGTGGAGTGGAATTCCTCAATCACAATCTATTGGGCTTTGACGAGTCTCCAGGTCCTTGAAGATTCATATCTTTCAAATAAATATTTGATGTTTCTCAAGGAGTGGATGTTGAGTTCTGTTATTCCTAGAAGCACATCCAATGTTGCCAATGGTTTTGCCCAATCTGGGGTAAACAGAGTTCCCATGTAATGACTCCAATTTTGTAATATTGAAATTTCAAGTTTAGCAATGAAAAGTTCAGTTTTTAAAGAAAAGGGCATTTTAGTCATTTCACTATTCACCTTGACTGAACCCAGAAATTTGGTCCTAAAAATGGTGTCATTAGATGTGTCTAAGAAAAAGGAATCCAACAAGACCAAAATCACCCAAAACGGAGTTAAAATGAGCAAGATATAGCCCTTTGAAGTTCAGGGGTAAAATTGTAAATTTTACAAAAACGGTTTAACCTGCAAAACACAGGGGCCCGTTTTGATATGGGCACCCCTTCATCTTCAACCTCTAGAGGGTTCTAGAACGGCGGTGATTGGAGGAGAAATCACCGCCATTCAAAGGCGGTAAGAGCCCCCTCCAGAACCCTCTCTTAGCTCTATAAATAGAGCTCTTGGGTGCCTCTAATGGCAGCCCAAAACATTGGAGAAAACCCATCGTGGAGCAGTGACCTAGAGGGGAAAACAAGGAGAAAAACCCAACAACGAGCCAGGTACGTCCGAGATCGCTCAAAACCCATCTCCACCATAGTTCCAGGAATGATTTCCTTAGGTTTTTGCATGAAAAACCATGCAAAACGGAGCACAGGAGAGCCACCAAGGACCCAGGGGCGTCCCCTGGGCCGCACTGGTTCGACAGGGTAGAACCAGGGTGACCTGAGGACGACCCGGGTCCCTAACGAGCAGGACGATCCAATAGGAATGTCCCACGTCGACCTCCGTTTGAAAAACCAAACGGGCATGTCCAGGGACGCGCCCGCAAAAGAGAAAAAAGGCGAAAAAATTCGGCGCGTCTGCAGACACGCCCACTGAGGCGCACGCCGCAAACGCGCAGTGCGCTAGCAGCGCGTCGTCTTTTGGTTCCTTAAGGAAGCTGGGGCGCACGTCGCAAACGCGCAGCGCCCTAGCATTCCGTCTTTTTATCTTTAAGACTCTATGTACATACGACACTAAAACGCTTATAACTTGAGATCTAGAGCTCCGATTGAGGCGCCGCAAAAGGTGTTGTGTCCGTGTCGACGACGCGGACACATCCAAACTATAAAATACCTAATCAAGGCCCAATCAAAGGTGAGCATGACCCTTAGAATAGGATGGTGACGCGTGGCCACTAGAACTTTGGAAAACTGAGGATACCAAGGCCCAATTAGGACCTTAGGACACTCATAAGCATAGGGATGGACCCCTAATGCCTAAGTAATAAGACCAATTACTCTAAAACCCATGAAAGATAGGCCAAACTAACCTTGATTCCCTAAACCATGATCAGGAGCGTCCGAGGACAAAAGGGTTAGCGCGACCTAACCAGGTAGGTGCTCTATCACTATTAGATTCTTTAAAAAGATCTATTATTGTTTTGAGAACATATGTTATAAGTATATGACTTGTTTAGCATGACTTGATTCAGCATGCATATGATAAACGTTTTGTACATAGACATGTTTCGTAAAAGATTGCATATACATTGTGCACATATATGTTTTGTAAACAAGTGCATACATTGCATGATTTAAGTACTTGCAAAGATTGCATGTACTTGAGGGTTGCCAAAAGACACTGGAGTGCCGAGGGCCAGACAGTTGTGAGGGACCCAAAGAGGACTGGTTTTGAACAGAGGTTTTTGATCGTACATGATTTAGACTAGTAAGCTCGTGGGTGCTATGCCGAGGGGTGTGGGTTGGCCACCCAACCTCTACCACTATTAGGTGGATAGGTACCACGCCCAAAAAGGGCATGTCCCTGCTTCGACTGCATGTGGTACAGGGAGCTACCACTGGTGTCACGGCACTGAGTCGAAGTGTCATATGCCCCGTGGAGGTATATGATCCTGTGTCCCTAGGTACCCGGGGACCACACGGCGGTGAGGTTGTGGGCATAGTGAGACCCTATGGTTTCATGGATTTATGTGCATTTCATATGACATGATATGAGGTTGGTCAACCATACTATACTAGAGATCCATGAGTTGGACTCCATGAAGCACCTATTGCATATCATGATGATATCATATATATATATGATACTTTCAATTTTGGATTATGTGATCTTTTAAGTCATTAGTATTTCAGTTTGATAATGGATTCTTGTACTGATATTAAACTCGAGTATTCAAAAATATACATGTTTTGAATGAGGATATGATTTTAAAACATCTCATGCATTTATAAAACTAGTAGTGATAGGCTCCTACTGAGTATAGTATATACTCACCTAATCCTCAACATTTTTCAGATACAAAGTAAATACTAAAGGGCAAGTAACGTTTGTACTAGGAGACACAGGCTCAGTACAAGTAAACCCTTGTCTTATCTTTCAATGTTACTTGATTGTAGTTACTCTCTAATAGCTGGGGCTGTGACTAACACTTTCTTGGGAATAATATTGATTCAAAAACTTTGCCATGGCTAAATAAATTGAGAATGTGTTTTGACACTCGGGGTTTTTATGAAAGGTTGTTTTCCAAATGAAAAAGATTTTCATGCATTTCATATTTATAAAACAAGAGATCTCGCCTGTTTATCAAAATTGCATCATCTAAAAACCCGGGTCGTGACACCCCAAGTACTCTGGTCCTAAGCATCATGTAATCTCCCTTCTTTAATGAAATCTGGCTTAATCTCCTCAATAAGGTTTACTGTTTCCATAAAACCTGATAGTTCAGCAAATGAAGAGTAGCACGGGTTGAAAGATGCACCAGTTTTAGATATATAAATGTTGTAAGCTCTGCCTCCTCTTTGATTAATTTTTCCTATTGAATCACATTACCATTGAAAAAATAAAAAAGAACAGTGTAGGTATAAAAATGAGAGGAAAACATCCTAGAGGGAGGAAAGCTCAAAGTTCCCTGTACATATATCGACAGTGTTGAAAAAAATTTCAAAAAAGAACAGTGCCTTTATTTCAGGATACTGGGAGTCTAGGACTAAAAGGCAATCAGGCAGACTTAATTCAGTTATCCTTTTTTTTCTCTCTTTTGAAGAGGAGCAAGCCTTTCTTTCTGTGCTGAAACTCAGTTCGATATCCTCTCTGACTGCAGAAACAACTTATTGAAGTCAGAAGTTATAACTGAGGAATAACTGGATAAGCTTGTGATTTAGGAGTGCAAGTTGGTCCTTTGAAGTGTGCTTCTAGAGAAACAGGGGAATGCAGGCTGCTTGGATTGCTTTGAATAACACAGAGAAAAACTCCACTTAGTCTAGAGTTGTCAAATCTTGTTTTGTTTGCGAGTGTCGAGGAATACTAGAATAAAAATGAGGAAAGAATAAATGCATTGTACGATCTCTACCAGAGAAGAAGTTATGAAGCAGCAATTTGTGTGCCAAAACTGACCTGGTACACATTCTCATAACCTGCACCTTTTGACCGAATATAGGCTGATGCCATCTCACACCGTATTCCTCCAGTGCAATACCTGTAATGAAAATCAGCCAAACAGAAAACTAAAAGACCAAGCTTGGGACACTATGCATATGCTAAAGGCTATTATTGCCAAGTAGATCTATGAAGAGAGTATTTGTTTTTCTAAGAATGCAGAATTAGAAGTGAGCGCCTTTCTCCAAAGAAGAGCGTAAAGAGGTAAAAGTCAAAAGACAAATAAAGCTATGCTTACACAAAAATGAACCACATTCGCACAGCACTAAAGGACAATCACCAGGGTGAGCAAAAATGATAACCAAGAAGTCAAGCAGATCAAACTGGAGGATAACTGATAAGCATCAGATGCCAAGCTCATTAGTTCAAACTGTCGGTCCTAAAGAATAGTCAACTCCTACAATCCATTGGTCTCACTAGGTACAGAATTTTATGCATGAATAAGTTCATCTAGATCTGTGGATATTGATCACATATTAACGAGGCATATGGATCAGGTTTTGGTGTATGCTGCTTTCCGGATGGATTTTACAGTAAAATCCAAAATTATGTAAGGATATAATAATATAAAGAGGTGGTAGCATGTAAAACTTTATTCTTTTTTCCCTTGTCCTGTTGATTGCCACTATGGACTATTATGATTAGTATGAATATTTCCAAATAAATGCTCAGAAAGAAGAAAGGGTTAACCAACAAAACCCAAGGAATTCGTAACCAAACTTCTAGCTAAACATGCATGTCAAAGTGCCGGAAGTTTTACTTAATAGACCATTGACTATGTTAATGGAATCTAAACTACTAATAGAGCACAACTTCTAAACATTTATCCCTAATGAACTGTCAGTAGTATAACAGAAAGCATCAGGTCAATACCAAAACTTCCTCGACCTTGGACCAGGATTCCTCGGCTACAAGTTAAAATTGAACTCCTTCCTTCAGTTGTATTACCTCATGATGCGGTTTGAATTATGTTCTGGCTTAATTAGAAAGTAAGCTTAGAAGCAAATCCTCTCAAGGGCAAAAGACTTACAACATGATGAATACCAGCCTAAGAAAGCAACTACTACCCAAAACTGAATACAGGCAAAACAGAACAAAGGAGGGGTTACATGCAGATTAATTTCTGGTCTGAGACATAGGTATACAGATGCACACTTCATGCAGGGCTACTCAATTAAAATGAAGAAGAACAAAAAATCTTTAAGCAGGAAAATTTGGTGGAGTAGATATGTATTTCACTGGAGTAGTTGATTGGTGGATAGTGAAGGCAATATTCGTCATAAATATAGAGAGTTTCTTCTACACGCTAACAAGACCTTGAAGGATGGGTAGGCTATCAATAGCCTGTGAAAGCCATCCTCTCAAGTGAGGAGTTTTGACCGCAGCCATCCATTTCTCGATCTGATGCCATGTCTAGTTCTCTCTGCTGCCTTTCCCCTACTTAAAGCAGGTGTATTTTTAATCCAGAGATAAGAGACTTTTTAGAGACCCAGAATGCCAACTTCCAACAGCTGTTGAATGACGCAATCTTCCCAGTTATAACAGGAACCAATTTCCCTTTCTGCACATCTGTTCCATTAACCACACACATTTAACACTAATAGTGTTAAAATCTAGAACCAAGAGGGTTAAGGAATACATGACAAAGATTAGCTTGGTTAACAAAGCAAGCAGTTCATAATCAATATGACAAGAAGGTGTTTAGTTTTCTTAGCGGATTACAGTACTGATAGTGGCATTAAAGGCTGATAAAAGCACAAGTATTTGAAACACAAATGAAAAATAATGTAGATAGTGTCAAGTAACTATCTAGCATGTAAAGAGACCGTGATTAGATGCCACAATGATCATAATTGGAAAGCATGATATTACATGAGGACAGAATTGCCTTGCAACTGTTCAGTGTGCTCATCTATCCAGGCTGGCAAATCACTATACTGTCTAATTTCTGGATCCAAAGTTTCCACGTTTGGGGTTTGAAACTTGCCAATTCTTGTCTCGTAGACATTCCTAGCATCCAACAAAATGATTCTTTTATCCTGAATAGGACCACTGTACTCTGAGGAATTACCTGGAAATGTACATTTGGATCAGCAGAAATTGGAGAATGGCAAAAAATAGTTCATCATCAAGAAAAAGATAGCAAAACACGAATTTCCTGGTGTGTTTCCTAGCTTGCAACTAACTAAATTCCGGTGAATTGTAATGCAAAAAGATTTCACACAGGCACTATGACACTTACTAGCCCTCTGAAGAATGGAATGAAACTGACTAGCAGAGAGATGCCTTCCAGCATTTGATATAGAAGGTAACTTTAAGAGGGGATGAGAACCAAAAGTGACCAACTCCTGTAGAAGATGTAGAATGAAGTCATTAGGTACATCATACAATAAATAGCTTAATACACATTTTCATCCAATAGTAAAGAATACAAGTTACTAAAACAGATTCCAAGAAGTAAGCTGTTTCTTTGAGAAAGCACTGACTAAAACTTAAATGGCAACAGAGCTTGTTAAGAAAACTATAACCTAGTGAAACTTCACTAAAAGATTTCCAACAGACTAATGAGTATAGTGCATCTAGCTGTACTGGTATTCTTTCAAAGGACCTACTTATCTGAAGGAAAGTAAAGAATGAGGACATTTTCAGTTTTATTGAAGGTAAAAGTTCTATTAAATTCCATGCCTAAAAATGGGTCCCAATCTAGATGAGCAAATCTTTATATGAGCTAGGTTGGATCAAATATTATTCAAACTGTATCGCTTTATTAATCTCCAACACCTACTCAAATTTAAGGAAACTTTCCATGTTAACAATTAGTAAGTTACAAATTATTGCCCAATGTTGTGGAAACAACCTCTTGCAAAAATGCTAGTTAAGGCTGAGTACTATGAACCCTTTGTGGTCCACCCCTTCCCAGACCCCACATATGTGGGAGCTCTGTGCAACGGGCAGCCCTTTCAATTTATGCCCAGTGTCAGAAAATCATACCACCATGGGATATTCCATCAAATGCCATTAGCTTTAGTGATGGAAGGATCACATTCCTTTTCATGTTGTTTCTTCCCCTCTCAGTGAGGGTAGAATGGGTATCTCCATCCCTTTGACCACGTCATGTGTCCCTCACGTGACCACTTAGAGGAACTGGTCTGGTCTGTTTTCAGATTTTCTTGGAGCCCTAGGCAGAGACAGAGGAAAACTGTGGGTTTTGACAAATTTTTGGGTGCATTAAAGAGGAAGGACAACATTATTGGCATTTTTTTGGTGTTTTGTTTAGAGAAGGTGGGTTAGATTGTTCGAGTCAAGTCAGATGCAGATTTTGGGACATCAGAATATGGTAAGATACCCATTGTTTTGTTGTTTGGTCAGGGGTGCTTTGTTTAAAGAGGAAATTCAGAAAAAGGGAGTTTTTCCCTTGTTGTTTGTTATTCATCCATCGTTGTTTATTACTTTAGATTGTATTTTCTTCAATCATGGTTCCTTCTATTGATTTCTAAATAGGTTTTATTGTTAAAAATGTGGGATTTGTTTTTTGCTAGAGAATTTCTTTGGTGATTTGCATACAGCCTCTTGCAAAAATGCAAGGTAATGCTGCATATTATAGACCCTTTCTGGTCCGCTCCTTCCCTGGACCCTGCATACGCAGGAGCTTCGTGCACAAGGCTGCCCTTTATATTTCCTTTGATCATTAATCGTTGGCTTTGATTAGTGCTTTGGATCAATGCATTTGGTCACTGCCTTTGATCAATGGCATTGATCATTCATAATTGTTGTTTGATCATTGCCTTTATCAGTTGTAATGTTTACTAATTTGTTATGGCCTAGGACTAAATGTGTGGCATTCTTGTGATTTTTCATGATCTAGGACTTTATCTGTAGCAATCTTGTAATTTTATCATGATCTAAGATTACAGAAATCTTGCAATTTTATCATGATTTAGGAGATCAAAGTTGTGTACGTCATGCTGGTTATTTCAAATGAACAACAACAAATTTTTACAACAAAATTGTATTACGGGGACCAATTTAGGCATTCTCAATAAAAGACGTATGCTATGTGCAAAGTGTCTTATATGGATGAAGTGGAGCCTGAAATGATGTTTATGGTTGAACTTGGGCATATAGAAAGGAGGTGGGGCATAGTGGATTTGCAAATTGTTCGTACAAGATCCAGGGGCGACCCTAGATTAGGACTGTTAGAACGGAAACAGACAGCTATGCCATAGCAATCTGCAACTACATACCGTGGGAGCTTAGGGTGGTAGAAGAGTACATGAAGTCAATCCATGAAGGTGAGGGAGTGAGCCACCAATCACCTGTACTCTTATGTAGTCGCAGGTGTGCCTAGTTGCGCACCTAGTCGCTAGGTGCAAAATGGAGCAGCCTTGCGACTAGACTAATGCTAGGTGCAGAACGTTTAAGGCGCAGTGCAACTAGGTATGCTTAGTAGCGTGACTTTCTGTGCCCCCGACTCCAGGCACACCAAAAGTGATATAAAACCCTATTTCCTGTTTGTTCTTCTTCTTTTTCTTCTCAATCTTCCTTTCTTCTTCTGGCGACCATCCTCATCTTCTAGTGGTGATTGAAGCTTTGTTGAAGTGATTAAAGGTAAGAAATTTAAGATTTTCATTAGGTATTTACTAACATTTTTTCATTCTTAATCATCAATGCTTGTTCTTTGTCAAAAATGTCAACAAATCTACACTCTAATGCTAAAAATGATAACTCCGTTTCATCATTTCCATTTCTTTTCATAGATTTAATGTAATATTTACTGCTATTTTCTGTCTCCTATATTTTTTACCGAAAATTACGATATATATCACTATTTTTTTTCCTCTAATTTTTTGTGGAAGGCATCCATAGGAATGCACCCATTGCATTGTTTCATGGTTTTTTTTAACCTCTTTTTTCTTTTTCTTTTTTCGTTATTTTTAATGAAATACACTGCTGTTTTTTTGTTAGTTTAAGCAGTAATAGTAAAAAAATCATTCTAATGCTAAAAAATGACAATTCCACATCATCCTTTTCATAATTTGTATGTTTTTTTTACTGTTTTTTGTTTTTCTTTCTTACTTTCTTGTAAAATTCTTGAAATACAATACTGTTTTTATGTTAATTTCAGTAGTAATAGTAAAAAAATCATTCTAATGCTAAAAAATGACAATTCCACAGCATCCTTTTTATAATTTGTATGTTTTTTTTTTATACTTTTTTTGTTACTTTCTGGTAAAATTCATGAAATACATTACTGTTTTTTTGTTAATATCGATAATAATAGTTTTTACTTTGTTAATTTCTTATGTTTGTTAACTTTGTTTATAGGGTTCAAGTCAACTTAGGTTTCCAATCCACAAAACATAGACTATAATATGTCTTCATCAAGGGGTTCCAACAATGCATCATCAAAATCAATGGATCCAAGATGAGAATATGGAGAGGCCCAGGATCCAACTGACAAAAATTTAGTTTGGCGCAAGCATTGTGGCAATAGGTATAGCCGTGGAATAGTTATATTGAAACAGCATTTGATGAGCAGTCACAGAAATGCAAAAAAATGCTCTCAAGTCACTCCTGACATATTTAAGAAGATATTAGATTATATGAATGAATCAAAAAAGAAGAAAGAGAACAGAGAGAGAATAATAAAGGAGATGGAGAGGCCAAAGAATTTATTTGGCTTGCACAATGATGATGATGATGATGAGGTGGAGGAGATTGATAATACTAGGGCTGGTGGTAATTCCATTGGAAGGAAGAAGTGCAAGGGAAAGGCACCCATGCAACAAACAACAAAGGGGCCTACTGACTATTTTTTTGCTCCTAACCCTGAGGCGCAAGGTAAGGGAAAGGCACCCATGTAGCAAACAACAATAAACAGTACTTATAAGGAGTTTAAGACAAGAGCATGCAATTACATCGCCTCTTGGTTCTATGAAAATAGCATTGCATTCAATACTGCTTGTTGTCATTCCTTTTAGACCATGTTAGAGGCAATTGTGCAACATGGTCTAGGTATATATCTTATACTTTAAATAATTAATACTTAATAATTTAATACTTGTTTTAGGCTTTTAGTCATTTACCTAATCTTACATCCTATAATCTTGTGTGACTAAGGTTTTAAGGCACCCTCGTATCACAAGTTGAGGGTGAGTCTTCTTAATAAACAAGTAGAGAAGACCAAAGAGTATATAGATCAGCATAAAGCTGATTGAATTAGGTGTGTATGTGTTCAATGTTCTTTTTTCACAAAATTGCATCCTTGTATTATTGTATATTCCTTTCAAGTCTCAAGGTGACACTGACACTGAAGGCAAGAGTGCTCCATTACGTTTTTACAGGTATCCATCATGTTGGATTGGTGGACCGATGGTAAGGGTCACACCCTTGTCAACTTTTTGGTGAACTGTCCAACTGAGACAGTTTTTTTTAATTCTATTGATGGATTTGCACATGTCAAGAGCCCAAACTTAATACTTGACATGTTGAAGAAGGTGATTGATTTAGTTGGGGAGAATAATGTAGTTCAGGTAATTATTTAGTTTAATATCTATAATCTATTAAGTATTTTAACTTATTTATGATGCAAGTTCACCCTATATAAACTTAATATTTGTTGTCTTCTTCTTTTTTATTTTAGGTCATAACTGAAAATGCCTCCAACTATGTGGCTGCGAGAAAGGAGTTGATGATGAGAAGGCCACATTTATATTGGATACCTTGTACGACTCACTGTATAGATCTGATGTTAGAGGACATAAGTAAATTGCCAATTGTGAAGAAAATTGTTGCAGATGCTAGGGCGATGACAGTTTTTATATATAGCCACACACGTCCTTCATCCTATGAGAAGATTTACAAAGAAAAAAGATTTAATCAGACTTGTAGTGACGTGCTTTGCCACCAACTTCTTAAGCTTAGAAAGCATTAACAACTTGAAACCAAAGTTGAGGGCAATGTTCCACTATTCGAAGTAGATGAAAAGTAAATGACCTAAAAGGCCCAAGGGTAAAAGAGCTAAAAGGATTGTATCACATACCAGCTTCTGCAGCCACATCCTCTTTTGTATGAAGATTATAGCTCTGCTTGTAGGGGTTTCGAGGGTGGTGAACAGTGAGGAGAAGCCAGTGATGGGATACATCTGTGAGGCTATGGCTAGGGCCAAAAACAAGATTCAAGCCAATCTAATAGGGGATGAGCATCAGGCCACTCAAATTTGGGGGATCATAAACAGTAGAAGAAGTTCTCAACTTCACCAACCTTCGCATGCGATGGGATATTGCCTCAACCCATCCTTCTACTACAACCATGACATTGAAATTGAACCCAACAATGATATCAAGAATGGTCTAATGCATGCCATCAAAAGGTTATATGATGGAGATGAGGCTGACATAGTGGTAAATTAGATATCCATTTATAGACATGCTAGAGGCTTGTTTGGCAATGACCTAGCAATACGCAAAAGAAAAACCGTAGCCCCTTGTAAGTGTTTTATGTTATTTTATGTTTTAAGTTTTAACTTCTAAATTTTATTTTATAATATTATAATATTATTTATTTTTCTAACTTTAATTTTCTTCAACTTTTATAGGTGAGTGGTAGATTTACTTTGGGGTTGAAGCCCCACATCTTCAAACATTCACCATTAAGGTCCTTTCCTAGATATGCAGTGCATCTCCTTGTGAGTGCAACTGGAGTATCTTCGAGAATGTAAGCTACTTAGATATTAAGATTTAATAGTTATTAGTAATTTAGTATACATTCATTGTATTCTAAATTTACACTTAATTTTTCTTTGAGATCCACACTAAGAAGAGGAATAGGCTACACGCTAAGACATTGAACGATCTAGTATATGTTCAATACAATCAGCGCCTTCATCGTTGACATGAGGATCATTTGACAATAGAAACGTATACAAATCCTATTCTGTTACGAGAGGTCGACCAAAGTGATATGTGGATTGTTCAAGAAGATGCTGGAGATGATCAAGTGCATCAAGGTGATGACCTCACCTAGTTAAATGTTGAGCTTGCTGAAGGATCAAGTGAATGTGATGCTCCATCTACTAGGCAATACAAGAGGCGAGGGAGAGGGCAGAGGGGGAGCCGCATTTCTCAGTCTCAAGCTCATGAAGAGCAGGGCAATGAGGAGACTGAGGAGCAAGATGTCTACATCTCTCAGGGAGATGATTCTGATGACGATCTTGATCTTCCTGATGAGGAAGAAGTGCAGGAAAATGGCTCTTAAGTCTTAATAGTTAACTCTAACATTTGCTTTACTTCATTTATAAAACCGTTGCTTGATTGTTTATTATTTCTGGATTTACAGGAAGATGATTGCGATGATGACGAGACCACAGCAAATTGAGGGAGTAATCCCTGCTACTCCTTGTTTGATATGTTTATTGTTTATTGTATTTGTATGTTTCTCAACTTACTTCTTTGTGTATGATCGTTTGATTTAACCTTAGGTTGTTATTGTTGACAAGTATGTATTCATATCTTTATATTCTTATGTTTTCTTTTCTTTCTTTTTTATAATTTTTGGGATTTAATTTAAATTTTTTCCTTTTATTTAAAATTTAAAATACTCAATTTTGTGCCTTGACACCTAGTCACACGACTAGGCGCCTAATCCCTCAAGGTGCAAGTCACACCCCTTGCGCCTGCTACTACAGTCTCTACACAGCCTTGACAACTAGGTGGGATCAACTGGCTATCAATTTGAGGTGAAGCTGCTGGATACAAATGGGAATGTAGTAGTCGATTTGCCACGTGGATGTGGCTGGTTTGAACTTGGGTACACAAGCATCTCCAGTTGGAGGACGGCGTGAGAGGCTTGGTCAATTAGTTGAAGAAGCTATAAAGGCTAACAATTCACAAATTGTGGGTGATTAATTCAAACCAAATGGGAAAGAAAATTTAAATTTAGGGAGAAAAATCTGTATTATATTCGGTACACGTACATACCTTCCATACAAACTTTATAACATCTATTTTTTGGTAACCTAGCGATAGCATACCATCTACATTTTAACCCAAATCTAGGTCCTAAATTCAAATTATATTTAGGAGTATCTTCTTTATTCAAAGATCCTAAATCCAATAGATAATATTCCACATATAGACTAAGGATATGTGGATCCTAATAACCACAATTAGCTTCCAGCTTTCCAATATCCGCCTGCACACACACACCACACACACCCCCACCCCACCCCAACCCTCAAGTTGTGAGTAGATATTGATCATTCCCAACTTGCCAACAATGTCTTCAAATGTCCAACTCTCCAATCCTTTTGTAAGGATATTGGCCAGCTACTTGTTCGTTGGAATATAAAGGCTGAAATTTCTCCCAACTCAATCTTCTCTTTGATAAAATGTTGGTCCACCTTTATGTGTTTAGTTTGATCATGCTGAACTGGATTGGGGGATTGCAATTGCAGCCTTTTTGTTTCAGAACAACTTCATTGGCTCTTCTACTTCAATCTTCAAATCTTGCAATATAATTTTTATCCAAAGAAGTTCACATACTCTAACTGCCATAGACCTGAATTCAATCTCCACACTCAACCTAGACACTACCTTCTGTTTCTTGCTTTTCCAAGAGAGTAAGTTCCCTCTAACCTTCTATCCATGATAGATCTTGCCCAATCAGAGTCAGTGTACATCCGCACTTCCAGCTTATCATGTTTTGAATAGAAATTACCTTTTCCAAGACAAGACTTTAAATACTTCAAAATACAATACACTACCTCAAAATGCTCCTTTCCTGGATTTTGCATAAATTGACTCACCAAGCAAACTGAAAAGGCTATATCAGGTCTAGTGTGTGACAAGTATATCAACTTTCCCACTAACCTTTAATACCTTCCTTTGTCACTTACTTCATCCTCCTAGCACACACCCTTACGGACTTCAATTGATGTGCTCATTGGCTGCTCCCCTGAAAGTCCTACCTCTTCCAGTATATCCAAAACATATTTTCTTTGGGAGATGAAGATGCCATGCTTGGACCGTACTACTTCAATTCCCAGAAAATACTCCAATATTCCCAAATCTTTATTCTGAAATTCATTTGCCATTCTTTCTTTCATAACAGCCATATTAGAGTGATCATCTCCTGTAACTGTAATATCGTCAACATACACAATTAACATGACAACTTTTCCATCTTCACCATTCTTAATGAACAGGGTATGATCCCCTTGACTTTGGTGATAGTCAATTTTTAGCATGAACCTTCTGAATCGCCCAAACCAAGCTCTAGGAGACTATTTTAATCCATAAAGTGCATTTTCCAACCTACATACCTGATGTTTATTCTCCTCCGGGTGCAATCCATGGGGAATATCCACAGACACTTCTTCCAATTCTCCATACAGGATTGCATTTTTTACATCATATTGATATAACTAGCAATCAAGATTAACAGCCAAGGAGAGTAGAATTCTAACCGCATGTAATTTTGTGAGCAGTGCAAATGTCTCAAAGTAGTCAATACCTTGAGTTTGATTATACCCTTTTGCCGCTAATCTTGTCTTATACCTCTCAATTGTCCCATCAGCCTTTGTACTTCACAGAAAAACACCCATTTACAGCCTACTTCTCTCTTCCCTTTCAGTAGCTCTATGACCCTCCAAGTCTTATTCTTCTCCAAGGCTTTTAGCTCTTCTTGAACAGCATGCTTCCATTGTTGTTGTGCTAATGCCTCAAATATCCTTAGGAATAGCTACATCTGTCAATCTTAAGAAGAAAGCCCTCAGCTAAGGTGTTAATTGATGATAAGACACAATGTTCGACAACTGGTGCTTAGTTCAAGCTCTTACTCCCTTTCTCAAAGCAATATGAAGGTATAAATTAGACTGTATCTCAAGTTCAGACTGAATTATCTCAGGATGCTGCCTCTCGGGTGAAGTAGTGTTCTTGTAAAATCTCTGCAAGATCCGGCAAGGGTTCTGAAGTAACAAGCAGTTTTCTGCGGCTATAGGTGTATTGCCAGGACTACTTCGTTCTTCCAACTTGAACTGGTGCAGTGTCTGGCTCATAATCTCCCCCTAAAGGCTGATTCTGGTACAAGGTCTGGTCTGTAGGTTGTTCTGGAGAACTGATGGTCTCACAGGGCTGCAGCTGCTATGTGGAGATGACAATTTCTAGCTGGAACTCAAGGATTAGTAGTTGGCAAGCAGGAATGTCTGGCTGTGGCAGCAACATATGGTTGGCACCTTTGACTAGATTATTCTCCCCCTGATGACTAGATGATGCAAAGAATGGAGTACTCTTATGAAAAGCCACATCCCAGGAGATATAAACTCTTTTTATTGGAGGGAGAGTAACATTTATAGCCTTTGTGAAGTAAGGAATAACCAAAAACAAGCATTTTATGGCCCAAGGGTCAAGTTTACCTCTATTGACAAAATGATTATATACAAAACATACACAACCGAATATTTTGAAAGGTAAGTCAACAGAAAACTTGACAGAAGTAAAGAACGTAGGGCAGCATGAGGGCACAGTATTGGTAAAGAATAGGCTGCAAGTCATCTCCAGAATTTGTCTTTTTTTCCTTTCAACTAACCCATTTTGTGCAGGAGTGTAGGCGCAAGACATAATATGTAATATTCCTCTGTCAGCCATAAATTTTTTCATTTCAAATTCGATGTATTCTCCTCCTTGATCACTTTGGAGGATTTGAATTTTGGTGTTAAATAGGTTATCAATCACATTGATAAACATCATAAATGTTTTAGGGACCTTAGATTTATCTTTGAGTAAGTACACCCAAGTATGTCTTGTACTTTCACTAAACCATCGAAATCCAAAACAAGAAGTGACTCTACATGGGCCCCAACGATCAGAATGTACGATAGACAAACGAAATAGATGTTTCATTTGAACTTGAATGATAGGATACACATTGATGTTTAGCCAACTCAAATGTCTCATAGCTAAACTCGGAGTTCCTAACATTTCTGGTTAAACTAGGAAACAAATGACATAGATTCTGAAAGGAGGGATGACCTAGTTGTCTATGCCACAACTAAACTTCCTCCGCTTGTTTTATTTGTGTGCTATGGAAATCAAACATAGGCTTATCTGCTAGTGCTTCAGGTGGGATGATGTAGAGTCCCTTAGATTCCGTAGCAAGACCACTCTACTTCATTGAGATTGGATCCTAAAGAAAACAATCATCAGCAGAGAAACAAACCAGTTTATTAGTATCCTTAGCTAAGTTGATGAATTGATATCAGATTGACAGATAGTTATGGAACATGAAAAGCAGAACAAACGGCAGCCCCGGTGCACAAAGCTCCCGTGTATGTAGGGTCCGGGGAAGGGGTGGACCACAGTGTCAATAGTACACAGCCTCATCTTGCATTTTGCAATAGGCTGTTTCCATGCCTTGAACCCATGACCTCAAGGACACACGATGACAACTCTAAAATTGCACCAAGGCTCCCCTTCAAAATATGTGAAACAGAATGCACATGCAAATCTGGAATAACCCTTATAGTTCCTTTTCGTGTCACAGCTGCAAGACTACCATCAGCAATTTCCACTTTCTGGTTTGCAGGACATGGAATATAAGAATTAAACTGTTTACCATCACCAGTCATATGTTCTAAGGCTCTTGAGTCTAAAATCCACAACTATGTTTTAGGAACAGAGGCTAATGCTGAAATATAATTACAATAAGGGGTGGCCCAAGCTTCTGCCTGTTCTTCCTTCATAATTTTTCTGAGTTCAACAATTGGCTTAGCACTGAATACAGCTTCATTGACCTTGGCTGCCTCATTGCTAGCAGTGATAACCAGCTCATGAGCTGCTCCTCATTTTCTGTCCTTGGTATTTAAATTCCTTATATAAAGAACCCAATAGGTGGCTATGTCATGTCATGGTTTGTTGCAGTGATCACACCAAAGGTCATCCTCAATTTAATATATTTATATATACAATTCCAATGAATAAATAAATGCATTTAGAAAAATGGGGTAATTTTTTTTTTCCTTATACATCTCATCCATTAACGAAGATGTATTTACCAACATTGGATGAGTGGATAGGAAATTAAGTTAGGGTGACAATTAAAAAGAGGCTGTTGGGCTGATCCAAAGATTTAAAAGCAATTTTCTGAGATAAATGAAAATTTAAAATTCCATTAAGTGATCTCCTAAATGATAAACATAACTTAAAAATAGTGTTAAAACGATGAATTAGTAAATTAAGTTAGGGTGACAATTAAAAAGAGGCTGTTGGGCTGATCCAAAGATTTAAAAGCAATTTTCTGAGATAAATGAAAATTTAAAATTCCATTAAGTGATCTCCTAAATGATAAACATAACTTAAAAATAGTGTTAAAACGATGAATTAGTAGGTCACTTGAGAAAGGAAGGCCCTAGCCTAAGCACAAGTTAAAGAACATAGAGAAACCCTAGTTAACAAATTAGGGTGAAATTTTTAATATAACACTGGTCAGGGTATAATTGCAAAATTTAAACCTGAATAAGATATAATTGAGAAATCAGAGTAGAATAAGGGGTTTTTATTGAAGAAGTATTAGGTGGGCTGATCAAAGAAAAGGGGGAAATCCAGCCTGCCACGTGGGGTCCCATTTCATGGGCAAGATGGCTTTCCCCATCAGGCCACCTCTCCATCCCCATTTGAATTTTCCTAGCTATAAAATAGAAATAACAGAAGTGCTGGAGCAAACACGTTTCAGCCCATGCGTGATGTAGCACAGCATGTAAAGTGACGTAATATATATGCTAAGATCAGATCAAAATTAAATTAAATAAGAAAACATAAATTAAACTATGACAAATACTTCAACATGTAGAAAACCAATCTTAATTAGCATGCATAGCCTACAATGAGTAATAGGATCTGCAGACTACCCAGATCTTTACCGATTAAGGTAAATCGAAGTTTCAACTAGGATCGTCCCTCTAATTGACGAACAGTCCTGATTAAGCTTTGGATCTAGTATTCAACAATTTTGTGTAGGATAAGAATTATAGGTTATTACTGGTGCAAATCACATTACCACACGCAGCTCAGAAATCGTCCTTAAAAAGACAAGGTAAAAAAGTACTGACTTACAGAACAAAATGAAACAAAAGTGATTCGGTTTTGTACCGAACGAGGCTTCATGCCTACAAGAAGGAAATGAGAACGAGGAACCCACCAAGTCTAATGAAAATTTCATTCATTATTGATCAAAATAACTTGCACAAAAGAAAAATATCTTAAATAGGGAACAGCCAACCCTAATCTAGGAGAAAAAGACAAAATTGCCCCTACTTAATTCACAACACACTAATAAACTTAATACCCTTAGTGGTAAATATCCCAAGCAAACTAAACTATGTCATAACATTAAAAAAAAAAAAATGGGATGATGGTCCCCATCAATGCGAAGTGAAGAAGAATGAGACCTTAGCAGGCAAAGCAAGGAGGAACTTGGGGAAGATGATCTAGGCCAAAAGATTAAAGCGTGGTGAACCTGGAATCTAAAGGAAAGAGCTTGGGAACAGAATTGGTCAAGTGAATCAGTGGAGAGCTTCTACCTGAATGGAGTTCCACGCAGGAAGAAGAAGCTCCTGCAACTCAAGAAACCAGTCTTGAATCCAGTCGTCCAAAAGCTCAAATCCGGTAGAGGACTTTTTAATAGGAAGGATTAATAATACTAGCATGGTTTAGCTCAAGCAAAATGTGTTGCTTTCATTTAAGATTTGTAAGAGAAATTTGTTTCTGCCATTGCTAGAACATGCATTGAATTTCTGATAGATTTCACTCTCATTTGTTGCTTGATGTTGATTATAACTTGCAAATCTATTGCATGCCATATATCAGTAGTTTATAGTTACAATGTGTGGCTCGAAATGCAACATTTTTTACTGGAAATGTTGGGATTGTAACTGCCTCAAGCATGCTCTGTTTTGGAACTGCATGAAGAGGGGAAAACAGGGGATGATTCACATGTATGAACACCACTGTGATCAGCCTCTTTTTTTAATTTCCCTTCCAGGTTCTTTTTATTGATTGTTAAGCTTGAGATTTATATGTAAAAGATTTTTCTGTGAATCAATTGGGTTATGTGGTGTGCCAAATTCAGAGGTTAGTGCGCAACATTTTCCACAGTTGCAGGAAAATGGTGCCCAAATCTCTCCTTGTAAACCTCTAAATTAGCTTGAATCATGTAAAACCAACTTGTGGGTCTTCATGGTTGATGTTTAAACTTTATAAGTGAATAAAAGTTTCCCTCAAACACAAACCCATCATTCATTGTTATAAGGTGACAAACAGGGAAGAAAGGCACCATTTTTCCTGCGCACAGTTGCAGGAAATTGGCGCCCTTTTCCTCTGCCTATTGGCCATTTTGAGGCAGTGAGGAAGATTAATTGAAGCTTCTGTGATGTCAGTAATTGAATTTCAATAAATTTGAGCTGAGAACCCAACAAATTACTAAGTAAAGGCCTAGAGACTGGCACCATTTTCCTGCACAGGTTCTACAGGAAAATCACGCCAGTAACCAGTTTAAAATTCTCCAAACTTGTCCATTCAACAAAGGAAGTTGTAAATTTAAGCTAATTTGTTGTCTTTACTGAACTGGGTGATGTTCAGATCAACAGGGAGACCTACCTATTGGGAATTTCTATGGAAGGAAAACCACAACTTTCAAATTTAGCAAGTTACTGGCTCACTGTAGGTACTTAGGCAGTAAGGGAGTATGTTACATCAACTGAACCTAAGGCAGATTCAGCAAGTATTATACAAGAAAAGGAAAGGACAAAGTGTAAACAGCATTCAGTTACATTAGTTTACTTCTGTTAAGGGCAGTTACATCGGTTTAGAGAGAAAGAAAAGGCAGTTACATATGGAGAGGAGGGAATATAAGAGGAAGGAGGAAAGCAAGGAAAGGGGGAAAGAAAGATTAGAAGAAGAGAATTGGAGGTTCCAGCTCCTCAAAAGCTGGAGAATGTAACATAGAATAAGAAAAGAATACAGATACAGAACTAGTATCGTTCTGCATCTGAAGATTGATTGTAATTGAACTCTGTAACATTACAAGTTGCGATTGAAATATACTGGAAATACTATCAGAGTAAAGTAAGGGTGGAAGGTGGAGTGTAATGGGGCACCCCACAAATTTCACTAGAAAATATGAGGGGCCTTACAAGGGGTTCCCAGGTGAGTCCCTTAGAGGGAAGTAAGGTTGGGAGTGAGAGGTGAAATTCCCTCTTTCCTAGTGATTTAGTAGGCATAGCTTCTTTTAGTTGGCACCAACTTAGTCACCACCTAGGACTAAGTTGGGCTGATTTAGACTATCACCACTTAGGGAGCTAAGTGTCTAGGGGCTACTACAATTAGCGAATGATACATGTGCACCTAGCTAAGGACCAAAAGAAAAATAAAGTAATAAAACTATTACCAACAAAACAAAAAGGACTACTGCCTATGTGTACCTAGATTTTTAAGGAGAGGTGTGATACATTGTAAAAAATTGGCATGTTCCAAACCTTTAGTCCAAAAAAATTCATGATAGAACTATCCCAATGGCCCTTCACCATGAAGATTACTCAAAAGTTCTCACTTGTTAGATACCCACTCATCATCATCAAGACCTTATCCCAATTAGGGGTTGGCCACATGAATCTTATTCCTCCATTCCTCTCTATTAAGTACCATGGCTTCATCTAGTCGCAATGTTTTTAAATCTTTCCTCACCACTTCTATCCACATTCTTTTGGGCCTTCCCGTTGCCCTTTTAGAACCTTCTACTTGTATTGCCTCACTCCTAACCGGTGCCATTGTTGGTCTCCTTTAAGCATGTCCAAACCATCTAAGTCTCATCTCCCTCATCTTGTTACCTATTGGTGCTACACCTAAATTTCTTGAAATATTTCCATTTCTAATTCTATCCTTTCTTGTCCTACCACTCATCCATCTCAACATCCTCATTTCTGCAACGCTCATCCTATGAGCATGATGTTCCTTAACTGCCCAACACTCTGATCCATAGAGCATGGCCAGCCTTATGGCCATCCTATAGAATTTTCCTTTTAGTTTAAGTGGCACCCGCCGATACACAAAACTCTAGATGCACATCTCCATTTGTTCCAACCTGCTTGGATTCTCTGGGTAACCTCCCTCTCAATATCTCCACTCTCATGAATCATTGATCCTAAGTACCAAAAGTGGTCTTTTACGGGGACTTCTTGGTTATCAGTCTTGACTGGTGTTTCACTCCTACTCTCCTTACTAAAATTGCAGTCCATATATTTTGTCTTAGTTTGGCTAATTTTAAATCCTTTAAATTCTAATGCTTCTCTCCATAACTATAGCTTAACATTTACACCCTCCCTTGTCTCATCAAGTAAGACTATATCATCTGCAAATAGCATACACCAAGGAATCTCCTTGTGCAGATATTTTGTTAACTCATCCATAACCAATGTGAAAAGGTATGGGCTTAATGCCAATCCTTGGTGCAATCCTACAATGACAGGAAAATCACCAGTCGTGCCACTAGTGGTCTTAACATTTGTTACCGCTCCCTCATACATATCTTTAATTATGTCTATATACCCCTGCGAAACCCCTTTATCGCCCAACACCCTCCATATTAACTCTCTAGGGGCTCTATCATAAACTTTCTCTAAGTCGATAAAGACCATGTGGAAGTCTTTCCTCCTCTCCCTATATTTCTCTACTAATTGTCTTAGTAAGAAAATAACTTCCATGGTAGACCTCCCAGGCATTAAACTAAACTGATTCTTCGATACACTTGTTTCATGCCGTAGCCTCTTCTTAATTACTCTTTCAAAAAGTTTTATAGTGTGGCTCATAAGTTTGATCCCTCCATAATTAGTGCAGCTCTGTATGTCTCTTTTATTCTTATAAATTGGTACAATAGAGCTTTTCCTCTACTCATCAGGCATTTTCTTTGATTTTATAATCTTGTTAAACAACTTGGTCAACCAAACTACCCCAATATCTCCCATATGCTTCCAAACCTCTATTGGTATACCATCGGGCCCCATGGCCTTGCCTAATTTCATCTTTTTCAAGGTCTCTTTCACTTCAAGTATTCTAATCCTACATTCATATCTATAATATCCAATGTTATTTAGATTTATAGTATTTTCAATTCCTATATTCTTAGAGCCATTGTCATTTAACAATTTTTGAAAGTATGTTTCCCACCTTTGTTTGATCTCATCATCTTTGACTAATACCCTTTACTCATGGCTTCTATTGCACCTAACATGATCTAAGTCCTTACCCTTCTGTTCTCTTACTTTTGCAAGTTTGAGCACATCTTTCTCACCTTCTCTTGTTCCTAGTCTATTATAGAGGTCATCATATGCTTTAAGTTTAGTGTCACTTACTATTCTCTTAGCAACCTTTTTAGCACTCTTATATTGTTCATAGTTTTCATTATTTCTAGTCTTCTGTCATGCTTTAAAACACATCCGTTTTTCTTTAATAACTTTTTGTACTATTTCACTCCACCACCATATTTCCTTTACTAATTGCCTTTTACCTTTAGATACTCCTAAGACATCTTTTGCCACTTTCTTAATGAACTCAGCAATATTAATCCACTTGGTATTTACTGCTGTTTCATAGTTCCAATTTCCTTCTACCGTCAACTTATTTGTGAATGAAGTTATTTTCTCTCCTTTTAAGTTCCACCACTTAATTTTTGGATACCTATTAAGTTCATTTCCTTTCTTCCATCTTTTGATATGTATATCCATAATCATTAACCCATGTTGTGAGGTTAAATTCTCACCGAGTATCACCTTACAATCCTTACACATAGCTTTTATGAAGTCCACTTTTAACCATTTTGAGTTAGAACTTAGATGAGTCGACAAAAATGCGTTTGTACTTGATGAAGAGTAGTGGTAAGGAGATCCCCTCACCTCATTTCTCTTAGCAACATAGTAACGACCCTTGGCCATATTTTTGGCCCACTTATAAGACTATAGTAGAATGACCTAATAAGAGAAGGCCATAAGGCTATGAATGTATAAATTGGGTTGAAAACATGCCTCTAAGTCAAGGAAATTTTCCAATACCATAAGCTTCATGATTAACATCATAATGAAAATAATTAGGGTATATCTTTAACAAGGCACTAGGTGCATCTTAACCTTATGAACTATAGAAAAGTTCATGCTCCTATGAGTCATCAGAATGTGGTTTCTTAGGGTTGTACATCATCAAATTAAGAGAACTAGGATCTTAAACTAAACTTACTTAGTAACTTAGAGACATGACTAAGTGAACTCAAATTATAAAAAGGAATAGTGCAAGAAATGTATAACCAAGACTAAAGTAATTAGGCCAATATCCAAGGAAACATCACTAAAGTACTAAATGCCTTAGCCCTAGAGATGGAAATAGAAATATGCGTCGATTTTAAATGGATATAAGGGCAGTGCCAGTGTACAAAGCTCTCACTAATGCAAGGTTTGAGGAAGGGGCGGACCACAAGGGTCTATAGTACTCAGCCCTTAAACACAAGGGTCCAACCCTTAAATTTCATAAAAACAATAACATCAACTAAGGATGCACTATAATATATAAATGGATTCTCAAGGCATCTAACTTTATCAAATACAAAAGGGATAACAAATCTCAAAACCTAATGCCAACGTATGTCACATCTTCAAATCACAAATCTGACTTCTTTAAGTTTTTGGACATATTATGAGGATTTTCATTAGGTCTAAGGCAGGGCCTCCAAGAGTGGCAATAAGCTTGCGGACACTATTTCCATCAATACTTAGGCAAGCACTATACGAGTGCGGCAAGTCCAAATTTTATGGTTTTCATCGAGGATTTTGTCAGGCACTCCTAGAGATACAACATTGATTGCGATTTAGCGGGTGCACTATGTGTGTACTGTAAGGCCGAAGCAAACGACCTACACGCCACTATAAGTCCTAGAGACCCTATGCTAACAGAAGCAGTTGGCCCCTGTCCTCTGAGATGATATTGATACCAGCTCTACAATAGAAACAGCAGATAGGCGTAACTTCTCATAGAGAAGTGCTTTGAGTGGTAACCGAGTAGCCCCCATGAAGTCCAATGAGTCGTGGCCGTGCAATATCCACAAGCCCACATAAGGTAGTCACCAATTGGTGCGGAAGGGCCCTACGAGCATAGGAGTCTAAGTTGTTTTGGCATGCTAGGCATGCTAGTCATTCTCAAGAGTCTAAACCATGATGTCCCTAATGGTAGGACTGTATGCCATTGTGGTTCAGAGGGATTCATTTTCCACGATGGTGTCTGTTAGGATTTTGCATTATGGACTGAGGGTTATGCGGCTTGGTTGTGCTTATAACTATTTTGAGCTTATTGAATCGCCTCACTTATCCATTTCCTTTGGGATATTGCTTGTCAAGAATGATTAATTCAATAACTATATGTATGTATATAGTATTGGTTGCCCCATTTTTGGTGGGCCAGCTTATATTAGTTCTTCTTCCCATCGTGAGCTATTGTTTTGCTCACCCCCTTACAACCAACATTTTAGGTCACATACTAGGGAGTTAGAGCACAAGGGATACCGTGAAGGCAAAAGTGCTGGGTTCTGTTTATATGTAAGATGAAGATGCCTTTTGTGCAATTATTAGATAGATTTCTTGTATAGGGATCCATTTTGAGTTGTATATAACTTGTTTTGTTGACACATGGGATAGATATAGAACTCTAATTATAGATTGTTTTTATTATCTCAATGGTATGTGATTCTATTTGTGACCAAAATTTGATCTTGTAACATGTAACTCTAACTATTTTTTGGTTAGAAAATCATTATTTTGCATATATGAGGAGGTTTGATAGTAATGCCCAGTATGAAGTTGAAGTATTTCACAAAATTACTTATGTATTATCACTCTGATCATTTTTCAAAAAAAAAAATTTTTGCTGTTTTCTAAATTAAAAATCAATAGATATTTCCAAAAACCGGGATGCTACACTTGGGGTCCTTTCCTCTACCTTTATTGCCTTTCTTCCAAACTCTCTTAGCTGCCATCGAATCCCTTTTGGCTTCCATAGCCTCGTCGGTTGCTTTTCCTCCAATTGTTGCTCTCCTTCTACTTTCTTCACAGCAGACCATGGCAAAGGCTTCGCTGAAGTTAGCAAAAGGAGACCTTCTAATTGCCATCAAACAAACAAAGTCAAAGTCAGCCCGAAGGCCTACCAAGAACTTGTATGTCCTCGCCTTTTCAAGCATCTTAGTCGTGGCTGGTGAAATTTGAACTGGACCAAGCTACAAGCTTCAATAGTAGTCCAATTCCAACAACAGTCCATTAAGGTGACTATAATAGGAACTTACATCTAAGTCGCCTTGCTTTGCATCTGGGATCTGATTTTCAATCTCATATATCTAACCATCATTGCAAGTAGGCCTCACTTACTGCCACCCAAAATCTCACTTGCACGCTCCATGAACAATTAGTTCTTTCCTTTGCTTGGTTGCATGGTGTTAAGGAGCCATGACATCACCAAAGCATTTTCTTCTTCCCATTTTTCTATGGCTGCAACATCTCCTTCAAGCTGTTTCTTCAAGGGTCAAGAAACCCATACTTTCCTTTTTTTCTAGTGGCAAGTTTCACAGATTGTGCCCAACTAACATAGTTATTGGGACATTGTTTTTCAAATACCATAGGGAGGTTTGTGGGATCGTTGCTTTGGGTTGAGGTGTGAGTGACAATTTCCTAAGTATTCTTTGTGTCGGCCATTGGTAAGGGGCTGCGTGTAGTTTGGTGCAGTGTTAAGGTTTTTCGGCTAGGGTTGAGGGTGGATAGGTGCAGGACGTCTAGCTCCGATATCAGATTGAATTTGGGGAGGAAACAATGTATTTTAATCTGTACAGGTACATCCCTTTTATGCAAACTTTACAACATTTATTTTCTGGTAACCTAGATACCACATACCATCTATATTTAACCCAAATCTGGGTTCTAAATTTAGACTACATTTAGGAGTATCTTCTGTATTCGGAGATCATAAATCTGGTACATAATATTCCAGATATAGACTAAGGATCTGCGGATCTTGATATCCAAAATTAGCTTCCAACTTTCTAATTTAGTATTCCAACTATAGACCAAGGATCTGTGGATCCTAATATCCAAAATTAGTTTCCAGCTTTCCAATTAGAAACTGGATGAGAAGAACATGCAAAAGATGAAGGGATTATTGAAGAAACTAACAATGAAGATGACAGAGTTTTGGAAGATGAAACTGGGAAAGAAGAGAGAAAGAGAGAGGAGAATATAATGATGGCTCGAGCAACTGTTCAAGCTTTTCTGACAATGATATGAGCTTGATGAACAAGAATATGAGATACTATATAAAGAAAATGTTGACATAGAAGTTGGGTATGAAGGGCATAAAAGTATGAATACAAAGTCAAACCATGGTGAAAGTGAAAGTGAAAGTGAAAGGAAGCGGTCAAGGACTATGACTCAGACAATGAATTTCATGAGAAGTTCAAGTCATCTGACTTTGAAGAAGAAGGTGAGTGGATGCTAGGTTTTCCTGAGTATAGAGATGCAGGAGACGGGTGTGCCTAATTTTGAGTTGGGGATGATATTTAAAAGCAATACCATGTTTAGAGATGCAGTAAAACTCCATTCCATCAAGGTGGGGAGACCATGGTTTTTGTAAAGAATGGCAAATACTGAGTGAGCGCAAAATGCAAGGAGAAAAGTTGTTAAGTGGATTTATGCTAGTACAACACAATATGAGTCAACTTTGCAAATGAAAACTTACATTGATGAGCATACATACAGCAGAAAGATATCAACTCCACTTGACTATCTAAAAGGCACTTTGACATTTCAGATTGAATCCTAAGACTAGTAGCAAATCTTTGAAGGCAAGTAGGCAACTGTCATGAGTAACTACACATTGAATGAATCGAGAAGTGCAACTTAAAGAGCAAAGGCAAAGATCATCTATGTGATTCAAGGGTATGTAACTACATAGTATGCAAGACATAATGATTACATGGCTGAACTACTCGGGGTTAATCCAGGCAGCACTGTTGTGTTAAAGTGTGATGAACAAAGCACTTTAGAGGGGAACCCAAGGTTGATGGGTTTACATATGTCTAGGTCCAATCGAAGAGGGTCTGAAGTGTAGAAAGGTAGCTGGGCTAGATGATTGTCATTTAAAGGGTCAAAACACAGGCCAAGTCATAGTTGCAGTTGGCATTGATGGTCACAATTGCCATTTCCCCATAGAATTGGCTGTGGTGGAGAGCAGGTGGTGATTCTTGGGAGTTTATCAAACACGTACCAAGTGATAGGGTGATCCTAGGTAACCATTATGAATGGACTTTCATCTTAGATAAGCAAAGGGGGCTCATTACTAGCCTTGAAAAGATTATACGAAACTTAGAACACAGAACATGTGTCATGCACTTACCTGCAAATTTTAAGGATTCTGACTACCCAAGAAGAAGTTAAATGAACTCTTGTGGAATGCAGCTACAACAACCAATATAGCATTCTTCAACAACGAAATCAAGGAAATGGGATACGAGAATGATAAGGCTGTCAAATGGCGATTTGGTAAGTCCCCCTCTCACAGGTCTAGGAGTCATTTCAGTACTCTACCAAAGTGTGAAGTATTGAGCAATAATGTAAGACTTTTAATAGGGTGATTAGGGAGGCCAGAGCAAAACCTATCTTGTCACTACTCGAAGGCACTAGAAAGGTAGTAATAACCCATTCTGTGTTAAAAAAGATAGAGCATAAGAAAATTGACAAGGGGAGATTTGTCTTAAAATTGTGGGAATGATAGAGAACAATAAGAAGGCAAATGGGGCTTGCCTTCCTACACATGCAGGGTCAAGATTATTCCAAATGACTTGCACTTAATTCATCATACTTATTCTTGTAGAAGGTGGGAGTTGAATGGAATTCCTTGCCCTAATGCAATGGCATCTATCTGGTCTACAGGAGAACAACCTGAGAGTTATCCGTCTCACTGGTATTAGAGAGACACTTACCTGAAGAGCTATGAACCAATCACAGCCCCCATGAATCTAAAAATATGTGGCCTAACAGTGACAGAGGCCCAATCCTACCACCATCATATAAGAAGCAGCCAGGACAAAGATGAGAGGAGAGCAACCCCCACAAACTAAAGCAGAGGCAGAGGAGCTTGAAATGTAGTATATATCATAATGAGGCTCACAACAAAAGAGTATGCCCACAAAAGCCTCAACGGCCATCTGAGAGCCAGTCCCAATGTGAAAACAACAATGCTCAAATCATGGCTGGGAAACTAAGGCTTAGGAAGAAGACCAGTTGCAAGAGGAAGAGGGGTAACAACAATGTATATTCATTTCTGCAGCTTCTAAAAGATTAGGTACTTCTGCTTGGTTTTACTGACCATGTCATGAATTATGTTTCTCTCCAATTTCCCCCTTGTAATTTCATCTACTGGCTTCCAGATGGGGAATTGTATTAAGATCTCTTCAATTAAGGCGCCAAAAGAGCCCCAACACAGGAGGGCAACAACTTAAAAAAACACCACTAAACATTGAGCGGGATTTAAAAGAGGTAGAAAAACCCATTTTGCCCTCAGTAACAGGTCAAAAAGCCACATGAAAAGGTGTGTGATGAGCCTTCCATCACTAAAACTAACAATGCATAATGGAATGTCCTAGGGGGATATGTTTTCCTGACATAACACTCTAATCTGTCACTTTTTAAAGGTTGGGTCCTTCTGTGGGACATCTGGACAACTATAGGATACTAATGAGGAAATTTTCCTCAATTTTAAATACTGAATAGAAAGTCTGAAGATTTACATTCAATAATTGACACGAACAAGTCTCTTTTTCAGAAAATCAATTATGGATCAAGAAAGGACAAGATCAATCATCAAGAATTGGACATATTAGATCATCATAAACAAGACGTCTCAGATCATCACATTTTTGAGTCTTAGATCCACACAAAATGGACATCTTTGATGTTTCAGATCAGCTAGGAGCGAAATTTTTACCGTCCTACTCCAGCACTTAACCTTTTTTCCTTGCTCAAAATGTGTTCTTAAAGTTTCCCCCTAGTCAAAAACGTGTTAACTGGTCAAAATCTCATATTAGTCAAAATTAGGAAACTGTTTGAATGAGAAATTAGGAAACTGTTGTATATAAACTCTGTATGAAAATTTGCCTAAATGAGCTTAGGAAACTACCTGAGGATTAGAAATTACGGTTTAGGAAACAACCAAGTTTCAGAAACTATTGTTTAGGAAATTGCATTTGGTCTTTATTCAATCTTGGAAATTGCTTATCCTGGGAGAGTTGTTCTCAAGCTATTTAAAAAATTGTATCATGAATAAAGTAGTTCTGGACACTTTTTTTCACACTTGAGAAGTTTGAGAATCCTCTTCTTTCTTTTGTATTTTATATCTCTAGGAAAGACCCTGGGGTGGTGAGACATTTGGCCTGTATCTTTAAGGTGATGGTTCTCCCGTAACCTTAAAGTGGTGAGCTCGTTCTATGTTTTTGGCCCTGTATCTCTATGATGGCAATTCTCCTATAGCCTTAAAGTGGTAAGCTATTTTAATCCATCCTCATCATCATCATCATCAAGACCTTATCCTGATTAGAATTCAACCACATGAATCTTGTTCCTCCATTAAAGTATCATAGTGTTGGATCTTGTCTGGGATAATTTCAACAGGAAGCTATAACAAGAGAGAAGGAAATTGAGTAAGATGAATTCATTGATATTTCAGGACTACAATTGTATCGAAAATGATAGAAAAATAAAATAAAAATTGGAAACAGTAGTAGTTTCTGTCCCTTCAGTCCAAAGCCTATTCCTGACCAATTCTCTTCCCCACTCCTCTCCTCCTTCCCTTCCTTTTCCCTCTCTTCCATGCAAGCAAATTTCCTCCTTCAGCCAACCCCGCTCTGTCACCTGGCCCTCCATCAGAAGATCTGATCCTCATAACAGAATTCTTCTATAAGCCCATGATATCCTTCCATCTGTCCCTATTACATAACCTCTTATGTCCGAGCCACTTATTCGGATCCCTACAAGCCACACCTTCTGGAGTATGTTTTACCAAATCTTCCTTGCCTCCTATCAATACCTCCCCTCCCCCCACCTAAAAGAGCCACCTTGTCCTCAAGGTGGAAGGCAGGAAACTGATTCTGAATGAGCTCAAATTGTTCCCAATTGCTGTCATGGTCCAAAAGAACTTCCCACTGAACCAATACTTCAAGCTGACCATTGGGAAGAGTACATATAGCTTTAATTGCAGCTGGATATACTTGAAGTTCCAAGGTTTTAGAAAGGCATGCTGACAGTGGTTGAGGACTGATAAAGGAGCTACTCGCTAGTTTGAGTTGTGAAACATGAAAGATAGGATGAATCTTAGTGGTAGGGGGCAAGTCTAGCCTGTATGCAACCTCATTAATGCGGTCTGCAACTTTGTAAGGTCCATAGTAACGAACCTGAGAGAAAGTTTCTTACTAATCCTGGCAGCCAGTGACTTGAGACATTATGGTTGGATTTTGACATTTACTAAGTCGCCTGGTTGAAAGGATAAGTCCTGTCTCCCCTTGTCTGACTGAGATTTCATGCACGATTGGGCTCTCTCCAAATGGTGCTTTAGTTTAGATAGGACCAAGTTGCGATCAGTAATTTGGTGGTTGACTTCCTTAACAGCGGATTCGCCTCCTAAAAACTTGAATAAGGAAGGTGGATCTCGACCATATAGAACTCGAAAGGGGGTCATGCTGATAGAGCTGTGGAAAGTGGTATTGTACCAATACTTAGCCCAACTCACCCATGAAGGCCAGGTTTTTGGTTTTCCAGCAATGAAGAACAGAGATAAGTTTTGAGACATCGGTTAACCACTTCCGTCTGTTTAGGGATGATAGGCTAAGCTCATCTTTAAAACAGTATTGGATAATTCGAACAACTCCTTTCAAAATTGGCTGATGAAGATGCGATCACAGTCAGATATGATGGACCTTGGATACCCATGAAGTCTGACCACCTCTTTTGCAAAAAGAATGACAACGTCCTTGGCAGTGTATGGTGGGCAAAGAATAAGGAAGTGACTGAATTTTGTGAAACGATCTATTACAACCAATACAATGTCATACCTTTATGCCTTAGGGACGCCATCAAAAAAGTCTAATGTAATGTCATCCCATGCTGATAAGGGCATAGAGAGGGTTTGGAGCAAGCCAGCTGGTTTGTTGGAAGCATATTTGTTGCATTGACACACATCGTAAGCAGCTACATCTGAACATCCCGCCGAATTCCCTCCCAATATAAGACATGGGCAATGTGTATATAAGTGTGGAAGAACCCAAAATGACCTCCACTTGGGATGGAATGAAATTCCTATAAGAACCTTATAATATGGGGAGAATTGTAAGGAATAACTAGCGGCCGTGGGAAGTATAACATGCCCTGTTTAACATCATAACCGGAGTGGCTATTAGGATCAGCCAGTAGCTACTGAATGATGTTGCAAAGCTTTGGGTCGAAATATAGCTCCTTGGATAATTTTTCTACCCCTTCACAGCTAGCTATCGATAGTGGAAAGAGGTGTAGATTGTAGCTGCAATGTGCCTCAGGGGGGGAGGCAATAAGAATGGCATCATCCTGGGTCTCCTGGTCAAGAAAATCCATAGCATAAACTCCTGTCTATGGGAAAAGGCATCAGCCACTTGATTTTCTGACCCTGATTTGTATTGAATTTGAAAATCAAATCCCACTAGCTTGATCAACCATTTCAATTGATCACTATTAAGCACCCGCTGATCCACTAAGAAACGAAGTCTCTTTTGATCTGTTTTGATTATGAAATGCCTCCCCATCAAATAATGATGCATTTTAGCATAGCTAACACAATAGTCATAAGCTCCGTTTCATAAACTAATTTAGATTGAGAGCAAGTAGAGAGAGCTTGGATAAAGATGGCAACGGGACAGCCTTCTTGAACCAGTAGAGCCCCAACTCCTTTGCCAGATGCATCAGCCTCCACAACAAATTGTTCACTGAAGTCAGGAACTACTAATACTGGAATGGTAGAAATGGCATGTTTCAAAGTGTTGAATACTAGCTGTGCCTCCAAATCCCATATGAAATTATCTTTCTTAAGGAGCTTGGTCAATGGTACTGCAATCAGTCCATAGTCTCTAATGAACTTGCGGTAATATCCTATAAGGCCCAGGAAACCTCGAAGTACCCTTACATCTTGTGGCATAGGCTAGCTGATCATGCAGTCAATTTTAGAGTTGTCGGCTCCCACCCCTTGTGCTGAGATTTTGTGGACAAGATACTCCAAAGTGGATTGTGCAAAGAGGCACTTCTTTTTGTTAGCAACAAGTTTATGGAATCCAAGAATCTGTAACACAATGGTTATATGTTCCAAATGCATATCGATATCAGGATTATAAATCAATATATTGTCGAATAACACTAGGACAAACTTACAGAGGTGCATGTGAAAGATGTCGTTCATAAGGGCTTGAACTTGTGGAACAGGCCAGCTGATCATGCAATCAATTTTAAAGTTGTCGGCTGCCACACCTTGTGTTGAGATTTCGTGGACGAGATACTCCAAAGTGGATTGTGCAAAGAGGCACTTCTTTTTGTTGGCAACAAGTTTATGAAATCCAAGAATCTGTAACACAATGGTTATATGTTCCAAATGCAGATCGATATCAGGACTATAAATCAATATATCGTCGAAGAACACTAGGACAAACTTACAAAGGTGCATGCGAAAGATGTCGTTCATAAGGGCTTGAAAGGTTGATGGAGCATTGTTCAAGCCGAAGGGCATGACCAAGAATTCATAGTGACCCTCATGCGTTCTGAAAGCCGTTTTGGCGATGTCCTCCTCTTTGATTCGAATCTAATAATATCCAGATTTGAGATCTAGCTTGGAGAAGACGACAGCCCCTCCTAACCCATCCAACAACTCATCTATCATCGATGTCAGGAATTGTAATCTTGTTTAGGACCTGATAGTCAACACAAAAGAGCCAACTACTGTCCTTCTTAACCAAAAGTACCGGGCTCGTGCTGGCACGAATGATGCCAGCAGTAATTTCATTTTTTTGACAATGTGGGTACCTATATCATTGAATATTAGGGGGTTGAGCTCCATCCTAGATCCAGATGGCATGATCATGAATATGGATGTCAGGTAACTGTAGGGGCTGATCAAAGAAATGAGAAAACTGTGCCAAGAGGGAAGTTAACCATGGGTGAGTCATGTGCACTTGTCAGTCGCTATCAACCTATAATCCTTGGTATTCGACCATGTAGCTTTCACTAGTGTTGGGATGAGTTGCAACATAGACTTGAAGGAAAGCTAAGACCGTGCTAAGGAAGGGTCGTCTCGAATCATAACTCGCTTACCCTGCACCAAAAACTGCATGATGAGGTTACAGTAGTTGGTTGAAACCTCCCCTAGAGTCTGCAACCAAGACATTTCGAGAACAACATCAGTTCCAGTCAAATCGAAGAGAAGGAAATACAGCTGGACAATGACTCCAAGTAAGAACAGCAAGAGAATCCTAGTCCCTCTGATGCAATGTCCATCTCCCACTTGAACCCTAAAAAGTTTCGTGTCGGAAACAAGCAAATGTAGCTCGGCGACTAGATCCTTGGCTATGAAATTGTGAGATGCTCCTTTGTCAATTAAAACCACCACCTCTCAATGACCCAGATGCCCCTTCAGTTTCATGACTTCACCCATCAAGATTCCTACGATTGCATGCATAGAAATCTCCAACTGGGAGTTCCTTGTCGCACAGCGTGGGTTCATCTAGGGGTGGGGGTTCCCCAAGTGCTGGTTCGTCATCTTCATCTACCAGTATCAGTACCTACAACTAGCGATTCTTACATTGGTGGCCTAGAGTGTATTTCTCATCACATCTAAAGCACAATCCAAGAAGGGGGAGCCTTGGCACAACGGTAAAAGTTGTCATCGTGTGACCTTGAGGTCACGGGTTCAAGGCGTGGAAAAAAAAAAATGCAAGGTAAGGCTATGTACTTTAGGCCCTTGTGGTCCACCCCTTCCCCAGACCCCGCATAGGGGGGAGCTTCATGCACCAAGGCTGCCCTTTTTTTATCTGAAGCACAGTCCAAGCATTCGTTTCTATTGGAGCTCCCGATCAGTAAGGCGCCGAAAAGAATCTCGTTGATCGAGACTTGGTTGGATGGTACGAGAGGGTCAATCACCTCTGAAACCCATCTCCTTTGTCGTCTCAGACGATCGAGTTAGGCTTTGTGGTAAATTATGAAACTACCCCTACTGGGTGATTTCAGTAGATGGGCTCCTCAAGTAAAGACTGTTGGATCCCGAAAATTTGGCCCCCATTCCAAATCGGTTTCCGCGGGCTTTGACTCAATCCAAGGCCTCATTCTTTTCTTTAACCTTTTGGGTCAACTCCATCAGCCCAGTTAAGGAGGCGGGCCGGAGCATTTAACTTTGACCTTGATATCCTCCCTCAACCCATTGATGAAAGCCCCTTTCAATAAATCGTGGGGCAAGTCCACCAGAGGGCCCAACATCAGCTCGAATGTGCGACGATAATCAACGATGGAGGTTTCCTGCTGTAGTGCCAATAGTGCCTTGTAGTCGTCATCCAACTGCAAGGGCCTGAACCTCTAAAGGAGAGATGACCAGAATAGGGGCTAGGTTCGGAGAGGAGTGCAAGAATACATCCAGAGAAACCAATGAAGGGCTTCTCTCTCCAGACAAACCGTAGTTGCCGCCACTTTCTCGCCGTTGGCAAGTTGATTGATCTGGAAATATCGTTCAGCCCTGCATATGTGGGGATCGTTGCCCTTGAAGACAGGAAGGGCGAGCTTTCGCAGGTGGTAATTGTGCCTTGGTTCTCTGGCATCTCCGGCACATCCTGGCCTCTTCCACCTGAGGTCTCTCCTATCTCCGATACCCTCGCATTTCCCCTTTCTCCACCCAGGCTAGGTAGAGCTTCAACTCCCTCTTCCTTCTGTCGAATCCAGCTCCGAATCTTCAACAAGTATTCACCAATGGCTGTAACATTGGTTTGCAAATGTCTGAAGTCGTCTTTCATGCTACCAAGCTCCGTTTGCATATTTTCTACCTTTTTTTCCATTGTTTCCGTCCTCTCTATTCTAGTTCTTACCTTACCCCTTAGACTAGATGCTCTAATACCATTTGTTGGATCATATCTGGGATAATTTCAACAGGAAGCTTTAATAAGAGAGAAGGAAATTGTGTAAGATGGATTTATCACTATTTTAGGAGTAAAATTGTATCAAAGATGATAGTAGAAGAAAGAAAAAAAAATGGAAACAGTAGCAATTTTCCCTACATCTCTAGTTTGTCCCTTCAGTCCAGAGCTCATTCCAAACCCAATTCTCTTGCCCCTCCTCTCTTCTCCTTCCCTTCCTTTTCCCTCTCTTCCTCGCAACCAAATTTCCTCCTTCAGCCAACCCCCCTCTGCCACCTAGCCCTCCATCAGAATATCTAACCCTCATAATAGAATTCTTCTATAAGCTTATGATATCCTTCCATCCGTCCCTATTACATAATCTCTTATGTCCAAGCCACTTGTCCGGATCCCTACAAGCTAGGCCTTCTAAAGTATGTATTCCCAAATCTTCCTTGTCACCTATCACATAGCTTCATTTAGTCCCAAAGTTTTTAAATTTTTTCTCACCACTTCTATCAATATTCTTTTATGCCTTCCCCTTCTCCTTTTAGAACATTTGACTTGCATTGCCCCACTCCTAACCAATGCCGTTTTTGTTCTCCATTGGAGATATGCAAACCATCCAAGTCTAATCTTCCTCATCGTGATACCTATTGATACTAGTCCTAAGTTTTCTCTAATGTTTTTCATTCCTAATTCTATTCTTTCTTGTCTTGCCACTCATCCATCTCAACATCCTCATTTTGACTACATTCATCCTAATTACATGATGTTCCTTAACTGCCCAACACTCCATAGAGCCTGGCAGGCCTTATAGCCATCATATAGAATTTTCTTTTCAATTTGAATGGCACACTAGCCGATCATACAAAACTCCAAAGGCGCATCTCTATTTGCTCCAACCCGTTTGGACTCTCTAGGTAACCTCCCCTCTCAATCTCTCTATTCTCGTGAATCATTAATCCTGAGTACCGAAAGTGGTCTTTTAGGGGAGCTTCTTGGTTATCAATATTTACAGGTGCTACTCTCCTTGATAAAATTGCATTTTATATGCTCTATCTAAGTTTGGCTGATTTTAAATCCTTTAAATTCTAATGTTTCTTTACATAACTCTAGCTTTGTGTTTACCCCCTCCCTTGTCTCATCAATTAAAACTATATCATTTGCAAATAACATGCACCATGGAACCTCCTCATGCAGATGTTTTGTTAACTCATCCATAACCAATTTAAAAAGACACAGGCTCATCACTAATCTCTCAGCTAGTGGTCCTAACATTTGTTATTATTCCTTCATACATATCTTTGATTATATCTATATACCCCCTTAAAGCCCCTTTCTCGCCAACACACACTATATTAACTCTTTAGGGAGCCTATTATAGGCTTTGTATAAGTCAATAAAGACCATGTAGAGGTCCTTCCTCCTCTCCTTATATTCTGTATCAATTGTCTAAATAGAAAAATAGCTTCCATGGTAGACCTCCCAGGCATGAAACCGAACTAGTTCTCCAATACACTCATCTAATGTTATAGCCTCTACTCAATCACTCTTTCAAAAAGTTTCATAGTGTGGCTCGTATATATGCCTTTTTACATATTCTAAAGTGATAAGCTGTGATTGCACAAGAAAGGAGCTAGTTGGAAAAAGGAAGTCATTTCCATTCAATCAAACAGAATATGATGCCAGCTATGAAAGGATTGTACACTACTGATTTTCAAGAATTATGTTGTAGATTACTAAGACAATTTCACTCCTACAACTAGGCTTTAAATTGTAGAAGCCACTACGTCCTTCTCCACAAACTTACCATGATCTATTATCATATTTTATGGATGATTTCATTCATGTAGATATTCAAGATAAAGACTCTTCCTCTTGGTTTTCTACCTAAGAGAGCACATGCAGGACTTTATGGTTTGATAGCTTCAACAAAGTCATACTACTATAACATTAGGAGGTCTAGGTATCACAGAATGTATATATGGCTGGAGGACAATGATTCTTATGATGCTTGTTGATGGCATTGTTGTTCATGTAGACGACCCTACAAAAGTAGAATAATTATATAGAACACGTTGAGATCAAGGACTTAATAGCTAAAGTATCATTTAGGAATTGAAGTGGTCAACTTCAAAAGGTGCAAGAACGTGAGGGATCTCTTGAAGGAGACATGGAAATTTGGATCAAATCCTGCAAAAACTTCAAACGACCAAATGGAGATCTATATTCAGATGTATCAAAAAGAATAGATACATCTCACCAACAGTCAACTAGAGATAACTAGGCTACCATATTGTCAATCAGAAGCCTAAAACGACAAATCTGGAAGCAGCAGCTCCTGGCAGGAAATCCTTTATGAAAAGAATGAATACATTGATGTTGAAGCCTATTGTGTGCACATTGGTAAGTTCCAAATTGAAAAAGAGATTTACTTTATATTTTTGTACATTTATTGGTGTAATCTTATAAGAGTAGTAATAAACAATCTGTTCTTGCTATGTCAAGGTTCAAACTACAATAGAAGCAGCTACTGATGCAAAATTGGCTCAAATTTCTTTTACTTGATATAGGAGTTTTGATTAAGATCTTCTACGATTGTGTTGCCGATAATGTTCTTAAACTAATAAGGAGGACAATTGCAATTAGTTTATTTAAGCTGATAGCAGTGATTAGGGACTTATGGAATCACTAATAGGGTATCCATCCCAATGCCTTCTTATTTAACTTCTCTATCCCTCTCATACTTTGTATTATAGCTACCAGATAGAAAGCCAAACAAGTGCAGATTTCACAGGCTTCCTTGGTCACCAATTAACATGATCTTGAGACCTATATAATAACTTTGTCACACCAGTACAAGCTACAAAAGGGTCAACCATCAGAAGCATTACAAAGAATTAAGATCCCAGTCAAGTGAGCATTTTAAAGAAAAGCACAACATAACAAGCGAATTAGACAACCAACCTTGACAACCCGAATAGAAAGAGCAGTGAAACCACATTCTTTAGCAATCCTGTCATTTGAAGGGCAATGGCTAGATGCAAGCTTGAAGTCGCTGCCTCCAAATAAGTTACACAACTTGACAGCAGCAATATGTTTCTCCAATGATGATATCTTTCCACCAACCTATTAAAAGGCAATCATCAAATTTTAGGAAGAGAGAAAAATAATGGAAGTTCTGCGCCACCAGTCAAGATGGAATTCATCGCAGAATTCAATTCTAGTCTTGACTAACCCCAGTGAAAATCCACTGTAGAAGACTGGCTAACAAAAAATTTCAGCCCAATGGCAACAGAAATGGAGTGCATTTCACCAGTGAATTGAAGAGGGCATTCCACAAAAAGGTGGAAACCCCCAAAGAATGCAAGTCCATCTTGACTAGCAATTCCTTAATCAAGAAGAACATGGAAACAGGTGGAATGCGTTTATTTAACAGTCAAGAACAAGTACAAGTAAGATTTTATTTAATTTTTACATCCAATTTCTCACACAAAAAACTATCCAGATGTTGATTTCCAACTAAAAAAGCAATTATTTGCAAAAAATAACTTGAACACATAACCAGCACGAGAATGTGCTCTTCTGAAAAACTCTCACTGGAGACTGAATTAAAATGATACGCAAACGAAACGTAAGAAAGCAGATAAATGGAAAATACCAGTAGGAAGAAACGAAGTTATGGCATTATATCGTAGTAGCTAGAGAAACATCTAAAAACCTATATTGACATTAGAAACCGAATTCAAAGCCATTTATTGTCTGTGTAATAATTAAAGGGAAAGGAAAAGAAATGGGCTAGTTAGTTACAGTGACGTTGGCGCCGTCGGGAGCGAGACGAACGCGGCCCACGAGAGCTAGGGATTTGCAGTTAGATTCGTAGAATCGAACCAGCTCGGGAAGGTCTGGGACTGTGGCGTATTTGTAATAGAGAAGAACTCCATTCTCTTCTTCTTCTTTCTTCTCCGCCATTGATGAATGATCCAAGCCCTAAAACTAAACCCTAGCTAAATGGAGAGAATAATTTGCTGTTACAGAAGCCCCTAATTCCCCGATACCAGCAGTTCAGGAGGAGTGGAGTTTCCGACTTACCGGAGCCAATTATAATATTCTTCAGCCTCTTATTTAGACTCATCATTCTCATCAAATCCTTGTGTCCATATGGGATCGGCCTCCCCACTTATTCCCTGTAAGAACTATAAAACAGATTAGTTTATTAAATAGATTAGTTCCTCGAGCTATTACTTTGTGTTGATGTTTAGTTCTTCTGTTAACCATCATAGGAATTAATATTTGGACCCACAACCGTTAGTTTATCGTTTTGTATTTATTATATTGTTAATAATAAATAAGTTGGGGAAAAAATGCCTTTATGTTAATAATGTTTTTGCTAACTCATTTCCTTTTTAATAAAAATATAATAAAGAATGAAGTAATAATAATAAACTAATGGTTATGGAGCCTAGTCTTTAGTTCTCATGCTAGGAAGTTAACATATAGACTAAAATGCAACCAAAACTAATAATTCCAAGGACTAAACTGTTTTTTTTTTTTTTTAAACTTTAAGCACTAAAGTGTTATAACTGAATGGTTTTAGGAATGCACTTTTCTTAAAATTTAATGGCCACAACTCAAAAGCAACAATACCTAAAATAATTTAAACTGCAACGAATTTTGGTGTCTCACAAATCTAAGGACACTGAACAAGATGTGGGTCAAATCATGTGAAGGTGGGACTTAGCTAAGCATGGTCTCAAAGTTAACTTGAATAGTATTTCTCTAAGAAGGAAGGCATTGTCATTAAGGCTATCAATAAAGATCAAAGAACCAACAATAATTGGAGTAAAAAATTAGGTTATTCCTTCAATTGGAGTCGATGGTTGTCACATCCCCAAAGTGCAAAAGTATTTATTACAAGATTAGAAATGTGACAGATTCTTAGAGTATCAAAATGTTATATAAAATTATATAGCTTGTAAGACATAAATGATAAATGCAATTACCAAAAGAAATAGGTTCACAATATTTTCACAAAATTCAAACTTTAAATAATACAATAGTGTTTCCTTAAATTACATCCCAATACCTTTAATCAACCCAATGAGGAATGCTAAGTTCTCTTTGATGAAGCTTTTCTTCCTTGATTATTCCTCGTTGCAGTCTTCTTTTCCTTAGGATCTTCTCTAATCTAAGATATTAAATATATCTCAGCAAAACTCGCATTCAATAAGCATATTAGGACATATGTATTTTATTTTCCAAACATGAATAATTTACTCTTTTTCAATTTTCAATTTTGCAAATATATCTAACATATATATACAAATGAAGCATAGCATTTTCATATAAAATGTTTCTAATTTGATCCATAATTAGATATCAAATACATTTCAAATTCAATCTCATATTAAAATAGGCTTAGATATAGAATATATTTCAAATCCAAAATATCGATTCATGTAGCAAACATGATCAACTAAAGTGATATGCGGTGACATATGGTCCAAACAAGTTCACTACATCACTGGGCAAATGAAGTTTAGAGTACCTACCTACGACAAAGGGCAACAAATGCTCCCTTAAATCTCATCAGGTGAGTCCCAATATGCAATGTCGATTAGATGGTGGTCCAAATAAATCTAAGGTAGAAATCTTGATAACTTCATTGAAGTACATCACAACAAAGTCCTTGCTAAAATACATTTCAAGCGAATCATCCATTGTGCCTACCATTGACCAAATGAAGTCCAAACAAAATAACTCTCCATTGATGCCTCAAATAAAGCTAAATAAACCCCTAGTAACATCTTACGAGGGTCGGAAAGTGGGAACAAATATACACAAAAAGACTTTTTACCCTACTAGATTTCACATAGAACTTTGAATTTCGAATTCAAATACAAGTCAATCCCACAAAGACTCTTTAATAAATGAAGCTAATTAGAATGCAGGTCATTGGACTTTAACCTAGCCAACAATTCAAAAGGAATAATTGTGACTAAAACTAAAGATAAGGAAAGTAAAGACATAAATCAAGTAAATGAAAGTAAGAAACAAGTAACTAACTAAAAAGGAAACAACTATCTTAGGAAGGAAACTAAGCTCACTAAGCAACTAGAAAGGAAACCATAAATTAGAAAACAACCAATTAAAGAAACTAAGAAACTATATAAATAACCACAGAAATAAACTATGAAGCCTTCTAAAACTACCACTAACTAAGAATTAAAGTAAGGAACAAAGTAACAAAGAAAAAGAACTCTTTCATTAATTGAATTATTTCAAGAAATAGTTACATAAGCAAAGTAAAGAAAGAAAAGCAAATAAAAGTCCTTCAAATCTAGGCTTGAATTCTACTATAAGGCCCTCATGTTGTGCCACTAAATAAGAGCTTGTACACTTTCCTTTAACCCAAAATTCCATAAAGTTACCATCAAGCTTTTCTCATTTCCTTAACTCAACATGCCACAAACCAAAACAAATCTAATCCAATGATTTTTAGGAATGAAGTATTATGATAGCCAAGAAAAGAGGAGCCTTAACATCTTTTATAAACAATTACCCTCCCAAGAAAAAAAGAAGAATGATTGAAGGCATTTTTCATAAGCTAGAAACTCTAAAAAAAGGATAACTTCAAGGAGTTTAGACAAAAAGAGGATTATAAGTCATTCATCTTTAAGATAGGGAAACCATAGAAGAGGTTTCCTACTTTAAATATGAAATAAAAACAAAACAAAATAGAGACAGTGGCCCTTGTATTAGGACTCACTAGCATGGTAGGATCTACACGTTTAAGTGAGGTGCTTATGATCTAAATGCATGAACTACAACACTATGCAAGACTTTCTAAATTAGGAGTGCATCTATTTCTAATGAACTAACCTGCATGAAGTTTCCAATTAATCCAAGGATGTATGCAAAAGAAATTAGAAAGTCAAATCAAACATGGATTTCTAATTTAGGAAAGTGCTAAATCTAAGAATCCACCATGCAACTAGTTTCTAAAATAGACCTAAATTAATCTTAAGACATTCCTAATGTGTATGGAAAGCATATTAGAAAGTTTCTAAAACGATAAAATAAAGAAATCTAAGATCTAATCATGGTGTAATACCTATGCAAACTCTTTATAACATACATGAAAGTTACAAAAAATAATAAGGGATTTTTAAAAGTAATACCAATGACTATGTAAACTCCTTATAATATAAATGAAAGTTACAAAAAATGGGAGATTTTTTTAATGTAATACCAATGGGGGATTTTTTTTTCATTTTTCTTTTCTTTTTCACTTTAGCTTCTTAAGGATTCAATGCACTAATCCATTTTAACTTCTAGAAAAATGTAGTTAGGAGAGCATTAACATACTAGTTGAGTGTAGAAATTAACTAGAAACTTTACCTAGAACAAGGGTGTAAGGAGTTGCAAGTAAGGTGCAAGGAGTTGTAGGTATAATTTAACAAACTATAGGAAAAGAGGATATGAATGTAAATGACTAAAACATAAACCATTATGGGTAAACTAGGGAAATCACATAGGTTGGGTGCAATCAGGCTCATTTCGTGTGTGACATAAGGTGGGGGATGGTTTGGCATGCTTGCATCCCACATTGCTACCCTAAGTTAGGAATGAAGAATTAAAACCAAGAAAGGACCCTCTTCCACCTTCTTCATATGTATAACCAATTTTGGCTGAAAGAAGAGCTAAAGCTGGATACCTTTGAGCTTGGGATGATGGAATTTCTAGCCTAAGGAAGATGAAGGTGAGCTAGAGATAAAAACCCCCAAAGCCTTTGATCTTAGAGACTATTGTATGAGGGTAATGGAAGTTGGGAAAAATCAGTAGCAGGGAAAGGAAGAATAGGGTTTTGGCAAGAGGAGAACAAGATGGAAGCAAGAAAAAGGGCTGGTCGTCGGAGTCATGGACAACAGGCAACAGGGTGTTCCAAATGTTGAAAACTTGCTTCCTCCTCTCTTAAAGTTGAGCTGTTTTAGATGATAAATAGGTAGGGCAAGTCGTCATAAGGAAGGAGATTCTTGAAGGAAAGAAGGGTTGGAGCTTGGAGGAAGCTGCAGCACCTATTGAAAGAGCACGCACCCTGCAGGGAACTCAATTCCAACTACAAAACCTAATTGTTTAAGGCTAGTATGGAGTCCAATTTGTGAGAAAGTCAAGGTTATAGTCCTTGATCTTTAAGAGGTAGGGGTCTTAAGTTGGTTTCTTGTTAATAGTACTTTGTATAGCCTTCAAATTTGTAAGCATGTTATATGTGTGGAGAAATTTCTATTCTAACATCATCTGTGAATCTCAATTTCTCAAGCCCTACATGCTATACTTTGTTTTTGTTTGAAATATCATTTGGGTTGTCCATAATTATCTACCATATGTTTATTGTTGAATGGTCCAAGTCATCAAAGCATTATGCATGTTGTTATGCCCTAATGAATTGTAGTTATGGTTTATCTGCGAATCTCCGTTTTCCATGCTACACTTATTATACTTGGATTTTATTGGAACTCTACTTGAGTTACCTCTAATTACATGCCATGTATTCATTTTTGAGTGATTCAAGTCATCAAAACAATATGCACATTGTTATACCTTTAGGAAATTCAAGTTTTGGATTATTTGTAAATCTTAGTTTTCATCTGTGAATCTCAATTTTCCATTCCCTACATCTTATGCTTGGATTCTATTTGGAATACCACTTGGGTTATCTTTATTTATCTACCATATGCATATTTTTGAATGATGCAAGCCACAAAAATAGTAAACATGTTGTCATGCTTGAGAAAATTCAAGTTTTAGATAATCGATGAATCTCAGCTTTCCATGCCCAACATGTTATACTTGGAATCTATTTTTAATACCACTTGTGTTACATCTAATTATTTAGCATGTGTTCATTTTAAATGATTCAATCCGTTAAGTTAGTGTGTATATTGTGCATGCTCTAGAAATCCAAGTTTTGGATGATCGGTGAACCTCAGTTTCTCATGTTAAGCATGCCATGTTGGCAATATTGAGTTTCCACCTTTGTAACCATATAGGAAATTTGATATTTGACTTATGTAATTCATTTCGTATGGAAGAAGGGTGTATCATGTTAGATTCAAAAAGGCTTAGGAGGAATTTTGAAGGCAATTGGGTCTTGGAATTAGGCATGTTTTTCCTTGCCTATTGGACAAGGAATTAGATGTGTATTTCTAAGAAATGTTGGACCTAGCTTTTGCTTAGGTAAAGGCCAAGAAATTGTAAAGTGATGCTCTTATCTTGTTTCCATTGAATGTAAATGGATGTCGAGATGTTTCCTACACTTGAATTGATTGTATGGAAGGGATTTTCCAAGGAACAAGAAAGAAAAATCTGATCCAATGTCTTAAAGATTTTTGTAGGAAATTGGCATCTAAAGGTTGCTTGAGAAGGCTGCCTTACTTTCCCTTTTTGTTGTTGGAAGATTAAGGACTTTATAGTTGATGGGTGCTTGTTTCTTAAAACTACAAGAGAAAAGGAGATAAAAGTAATGCAATTTTCTATAGATTTTCATAGGAAATTAACGTCCCATAAAGCTGTGAAAAGGTCGTGGTTAACAATATTGTTTACACTTGGATATGGTGACATGAATGCTAGAGTAGCTAGGCACAAAGTGAAAATTGCGTAAGCTAACTCCCCCAAGGAGGCCTTGTGCTAAAGACTTTAACCTTAAGGATGCAAAGGAGTGCAATTTCCTAAAGTTAGAGCATGAAATTCATGCCTAAAACTTGCATATTCTTGAGGAGTATAATCCCATAAAGAAAAATGAATAATTCAGTAATAAATGCATAGACTACCAACCAGCATGAATTAAGGGGAAGATAAGCATAGAGGTAAGGTGGTTTGGAATACAACTAATGACATTGCAAATGTGCTTAAATGCTTTATAAGTTAAGGGAAACATTCTAAATAGCATACATGCCCCAAATGCAAACCTAAAGTGAAGATACAATAATACTTAGCCTAGAGAAGACTAGGAACCTTCATCAAACTACCTTAAACTCTTAACTAAGAAATGTTTATCCTTAGTAACAAGCTTGAGCATTTTGGTAGGAAGAACTTCTAACACACTTTTAAAAAGTAGCATGTACAACACACCAATGGATCCCATAGGACCAACTAGCAAGTAATTTGATAATTTATGCAATGGTTACTTGAATTGTTGTTGTTCCATAAATATTTCCTATATGGTATCACATGGTTGTGTGTTGAAGTGTAGGAAGCTTGTGATATTGAGTTTCATGTCTTTCCTTTTAGTCTTACTTATGATAAGATGACATGTGAATATGGTAACAAGTCTACTACTTGTAGAACTTTGGTTTGAAACTATGATGACACATGAATCATAGAACTATGTATGGATAACTCTACACTTTGCAATCCTTTGGGATTTCTCACTTATGCATGAGATGGTGTAAAACCTGAATCTTTCTATGTTTTAAGCTATACTTGGTTCAGAAAGTTATTTACCGATTTGATTGAAGTTTTTAAGGCAAGCACTCTTGGAGTAGCTATAAGGCCTATGAGGTATTTGATTTGATGCTAGGGAAAACTACTCAATGGTGGCTCGAGTAGGTAGACCCTAAGGCAAGTGCTCACTAAGTAGTTGTAAGGCTTGCTAATTTGATTTGATTGATTTGTTTTGGGGGACCACTCAACATACAAGCTGAGTGGGTGGGTTCCTAGTGGCTTGCTTCATGTAGCTATAAGGCCTAAGACTCTATGCCTGATTATGATTGATATGGGCTTCTAGAAGGGTAGTTGGCATGGGGACTACTTTGGGAGTAGTAAGTTAACAACCCATGGGGATCGATGCACACTACCACATGGTATTCATGGGAAACTAATGTCAATGGTAGTTACCTGGTGGTAACGACAGCACATGCGTGCATATGAGCCTGTGAGATGTGTTTGTTGATGGTCCATGAGAGTTTGGCCTGCCCAAGAGCGTTGAACATTGTGGGATGTGTTTATTGATGGTCTAGGAGAGTTGGATAGTCCTGGAGCATTGGACAGCATGAAGGTCTCTATTGGTAGGACAGGTGTGCCAGTGTCCTCATGACAGGACTAAATTGTCACCCTATATGTTATGTATGGGTATTTTGCATGATTTGGAGAACATATTTTTGAAAACATTCTTATTTTCCTCATCAAAGCATCTCTCATTTTGCATTTCATTATCAAAGATTTATCTATCGAAGTCTTTACTTGAGAGCTTGTATTTTAAGCAATTTTCTGGTTTTTCCAAGGATCATGTTGATTATGCTAGATTTGATGTTATTGTTCAATTTAAGCATGCATATGAATGTACATACTATAGTTTTTATCATGCGTGCTCTAAATTAAATCTAAACTCATTATGCTAACTAATCTTCACATCTATTACAAATTTGGTTAGTGCATGCCTTAATAATGTGTATTACCTACCTACATGTGCCTCTATGCTATTATCTACCATGCAAATTTGCTTTGGAGGACTAGTAGTATTAGCTTCATTCATAGGTGAGCATTTTATGCTCACTACCCTACAAACATTCTAGAAGAGATGCTGATGAGACATGGAGCAGGAGAGGAAATAACTCTATAATCGAGTGGATCGTATAGTGTTTTTGATATACTTGAACGAAGAAGCATCTACTTATATTAGAAGTTGAATTTTGTAATAGACTATGTTTAGAAGCTTGGACTATAAGTTTAAGGTTGATTTTTGCTTCATTGTAAATTGTAAAGACTATCAATGTGAGTGTATTTTTAATAGTAACTCATGTAGTGACTAGCAAATCTCGAGGCAAAGAAAAATTGATTTAGCATACTTTTCCTTATTTTAATCTATGTGAGAAGATTTCACTTGGGACATCTGGTTCAAATATGGGTGCTTTTAAAATCTATATATATTATGCCTTTTTAAACTCATTTTCAAAATAAAGGAAATTTCCAACTATTGCTTTTAGAAAATTGGGGTGTGACACATGGAACCAAAATTAGAAACTATCTACTTCTAAATTAGGGAAGTGCTTAAAAGAAACTAAATGGAAAGCTATATTACAATATTGATATACAAAGTAAAAGACAACCTAAGGACACAAGATTTACTCATGAATCTAACATGAATGCAACCTAATCAAGCTAGAAAACTATCATGTATGCAACTATGAAAGGCATGCACAATCCAAATTTAGACACAATATGTTGAAAAATTAACTCTTAATGCATGCAAAACTATTCTAATGGATTGGAAACATGATCATGCATCTACTCTACTCTAAGATGAAGGAAACTAAACATGAACTAAAAAGCAAGTGAAAATGAGAAAATAGCATGCAAAATTAATGCTAAAGCTAAATGGAAATATGTGTGCAACTGCATGTAACATGGAAGATTAATGGGCAATCTAATTTTAAGCAAAAACCTAAGTGAATGCATGCTAGAAGGTAAGTGGAAGAGATATAAGATGGGAAACAACAAAAAAGAAAAATGATCAAGGAAAGGAATTGGAATAGTTGAGACACTACCTTTATTTCCAAGGATTTGAACATGGATGCTTGAAGGGTGCTTGGGTGAGGATGATCTTCCACCCTCTATTTCTCCTTTGATTTAGACATGAACTCTAAAAAAGGTTGAAAGATCCTTAAGTTATTCAAACACCTCTATTTGTAGATTTTAAGAGTGGAGTTAAGAGGGTTGATGGTTGAGATTAATCCACTTACATTAGAATCTAATCAAGGGCTAGATGATGGGGGTATAGAATTCAAATATAAGAAAGTAGAGTGGATATGGAAGGGAATAAGATGGGAATGGAAAGGAAAAGAAAGAGGAAAGGCCAAGGAATGAAGATAATAAGTGGGGAAAGGAAAGAAATAGAAAAAGGAAAGAAGATGTAGCTTAACGATGAAGAGAAGGACATGGAATAAAATAGGAAAGTGCCTATTGGAGGGGGGAGGCATATTTTTCAATTTAAGAAAAGTGTACTGAAAAATGAGAAGAAATACAAATGGAAATAGAAAGGAAAAGAATAAAAGGATAAGAAATAAGTAGGAAAGGAAATTGATGGGGAGTAAGTGAAAGAAATAGAAAGTTGGGGTAGGAGTCGAGGGTTTTTCAAATTCACAAAATCCTAATGAGGGGGAGAGAAGGGGGTAGGCATGTTCTTTCATGTGGGTGTATGTGTTTGATTTTAGAAACTCTAAAAGAATATGGACCTTTGGATGAGGATGGATAGTTGAGATCTTCCTTTCCTTAGGGTTTTAGGTTGACTTTTTAACATGGAAAAGGTGGCTAAGATTTTAATTTTTCCAATACTTCATTCCTAGCTCTTAGATCATACTTACCCTTACTTGGATGGATGGGATCCCATTATGGCATGCAAATCTTCCTTAAACTTTATCTTCTCTCATTGCATGCTAAACATGTGCTACATCTAACAGTTGGATTTTACTAGGAATTTGGGTAGATTTCAACTTAGAGCTTCAAAGGATATTCTCATGTGTGTGGATTTGGTGAGACATCTGAAATGGACGTCTCCTCTTATAACCCATTTTGGATCTTTTTCATTTTCCTAAAATTAATGTTATAGATCTAAAAGTTTAAATTCAGTCTCATCTGAATTGATTATCCTTGATTTTTGAATGAGATATGATGGTTTAATACTCTTACATTTACTTCTAATTATGTTCTAGATCCAAAGTTAATTTTTAAACATTTTTAGATCTTCTTGATTTAGATCTAACAACTAGGATTAAAATTTGTGGAATTTCACTTTGTTATCTAATTTGGGTTTAATGTTAATTCTAAATATGAATTTGTGTCATATTTTAATTTTAAATTCAATTGAAAAATATTTTTAGTTATGGATTTTTTTTCTTCAGATCTTAACATTTTTTAATCTTAAATCTATTTAATTCTTTTAACTTAAAAGCTAGTTTTTACTACTTCTAAGTATTAATTAACCAGAACTTTGTTTCATTATTTCATATCTAAGTTGTAATTAATTTGTCAATCACTTAAACTAAGAATTAACTAATCTAATTTAATTAATTAACTAACTACTAACTAATCCAGCTAACCTAACTAACCAACTAAACATAACATAGTTTTTTTTTTTTGTCTAAAACTGTCTCATATAATTTCTATTATTTTTAGGAAAAATAAACAAGTCAAATTATCATTTTTCTCTCATTAATTCATATAGTTTCATTATAAAAATTTAAGTCATTACAATGGTAATTCCAATTATTTGCTAGTAGAATTGAAATAAATTTAGTTCAATTTCAAATTTACACTAAAATAATTAAATTGGAACCAACCGCGTCATTATACCACATACCACTAGCTCTAATATGTAACTTTAGTTTAGATATGGTTAATTTAGTCTTTTTACCTCAAATTTTGTAAGATGAAATATATCCTCAATATTGTTGCTCATAAGTTAGTAAGTGAAAAATTAGACTTTTTAAACCTAAATTTAATGGGAAAATACAAAACCCAATGAACCTAAATTTGGTCTTTTTTTTTATTTTAATTCAAAGCTTGGATACATTTTTTACCCTGGCTCTAATGTCATAGTACAATATGATTGTTGCTTACTTTCATTTGATTCCATGGATAGTGCTTAGTTGGATAATGACACTTCTTAGTTTGCTAATACTTTCTTGATTGACTAATTATTACTATGGTTTATCATTAGCATTTTTTATCTAAATTGGAAAAAGTAGTGTGGTCAAATTGAGCAATTAGCAAAATTTATGTTAGAAAAGTGGAAAAGGACTCGAAGCAAAAGTATGAGTTTTTTGGGTATCCATAGGAAAAATATAAATACAACAAGTTAGCATGCATGAGAGGTGTGATATATAGGTCCTTTAATAATTGTCATAGATGTGGAGACATTTTGTTTGACATGTGTCACTTTGGATGAGTTTGCATCAAATTGGAGAAACATTATAACATTGGTTTAGTTTATAAAACTGATAAGTACCAAGCCTAGACCAGAGCTAAACAGTTTGTTTTTTATGCTTAAAGTTGAAATTGAACCCCATAATGGTCTAATTCCAATCTGGTGAAGTCAAAACAGCTAGGTTCCAATTATGGGTGGAACCAAACTAGATCTAGGATGAAAGACAAAACTTGTTGTCACCCTCCTTGGGCAACAAACACTTTTTGAAGACCATCAATACCATGGGACCATTAATTTGATTAATGACTACAACAACTATCCCACTATCTTTGGTAGTGCCTTGATTGGATGACCATAGACTTTTCATAAATGAAGCCTCTAGAGGTTCCCTTAGAAAAATGTGAATTTAGTTTATTATATCTTACAAATGGGATATCTATCTAGCATAAGATCAATACCACTTGATTGATTTCCAATTGTTCATAACTTTAATCATCTTGATAGGTGTAGATGCTCTAGCTCATCCTATAGTGTAGACACCACTAGAGCCTAACACATGTCTCCTTAACCAAGCATACCCAAACTAGAGTTACTTTTATTAATTTGTGCTTTACAACTTGGTTTGCTTTCCTTTTTTATTATGACTTTGTTTTCCCTCTTTAAATTAAAATATCAAAGCTTTCGAAAGTTTCCCTTTTCCATGCAAAGAGAAGCATTTATGTTTCTTCTTCTCCTTCATCCTCTCTTCATCATGCAGAGAAACAAAGTTCAACCCTCATTGTAGATTAGACATGTAACATCCCATAAGCCCATTTTTTGCTCTTATGCAAAAGCTTTGCCTTTCTCCACCATTGGAGGGAATAGGTTTAGATACCATTCACATCTAGAACTTCTCCCAAAGAGAATGGATAAAACACCCTTGAATTGCATCCAATGATTCACTAATAAATATGTATGTAAATGTGGTCAATTTTTTGGAGAGATCTACTACATTTCCTATAAGTGGTGTCATGCAGTGCAATCAAATAAGTGTAAAAGATGGCCTTCGTTGGAGAAATATGCTACTATGGATTTGGTTGGAGTTGTACAAGAGGATGGTATTATGCAATAAGTCTTAAACTTGGAGATTCATTTTTTATGCTACATTTTTTCTTTGATTGATGTCTTTCTATTTTGTTCTTTTCATTGTTATTATCCATTCAATGAACTCGATTAGCAAATACAAGTTAAAGACCATATCATTGACCACTTATTTTGCTTCAATAATAAGTTCTTTACTAGTTAAAATTGAATTAAGAGACCTAATTGTTAGCAGATGAAATATGCTACCTTGATGAAGCAATTTTTTTCCTACTATAATGTGTTAGTGAGTGATATAGATAAATATCAAAGGCATAACTAGTCTACTTATGTATTCTATATTTTCTTTGAGTAGTATAGATATTAGCTTTATGCCTCCCTAGTTTGACTTAGGAACTAACTCTAAATTTTGAAACTCTAGGGTTGAGCATTTTCTGAAAGATCTTTGAGCAATTTTGAAGCCCTGCATCTTTCACAAAATAGACGACAGATAAGGGGACTAGCTACTTTGTTTGTTTTGTGGTTTAGAAGGTAAGGTATTGGTCACATTTTTCTTTACCTTTGTTTTCTATTCCTTAATTTATATAAATTTTGTTTGATTATTATCTTAATTTGGTCATAGAAACTTTTGTGTAGAATTAGGATCAAGTGGAAGTGCTAAACTATTTAGATGAAAGCAATTATTTTGATGATATTTTGGAGGCTTATATAAATGATTTTTATGTATATATCTTTGTTGGGTGACAATGAGATGATGATATGGAGGATGCATCTCCATCAAATAGAAGTGATAATGCTGATGTGGAGGACATATCTCCATTGAATAGAAGCAAGAGTAATGATGTGGAGGATAAATCTCCACTAGATAGATGTGGAAATGTTGAAGTGGGGGACATATCTAGGTCAAACACAAGTGAGAATGTTGATGTGGAGGATCAACCAAGAGATTCTTAGTTGAGAAGCTTGGTCTTTCTAGGACTGGCTCCATTCTACAACAAAATGGGAATGAATAAGTGATGTGTATTTATTATTGTAGCAAGTGTATGTTCCTATTGGAATATAAGAGAGGCAAATTTGGGTCAATCCCATGAGGACTATGATTAATGGGTCTAATTAAAACCTAAATTACTACACATTAACCTAGTCAACATTCAAGGAAAGTAAATATTCTAAATAAATAAACTAAGTAAGTAAATAAAACAAAGCAAGGAAATAGACTAACTAAGAAAGGAAAGCAACTATTTCATTAATAGAACTTGATTACAATGGAAAGTAAATATATAAACAAAGGAAAGTAGAGCAAATAAAACTTCCTTGAAGTGTTTGCTACAGGAGTTCTTAGTTCAACTAGGCTCTTTATACGTCCTCTTCTTTTCTAGGGCTTGAATTCCACTCTATAGCCTTCTTTGTTATGTCACTCAACAAGGGCTTATACACTTTTCTTCAATCCATAATACATTAAAGCTACCACCAAGATTTTCTCATCTTTACCCCAACATGCCACAACCCAAAAGTCAAATCCCCTTCCAATGATCCTTAGGAATGGAGTGCTGGGATAGCTAAAGAAACTATCACTTTTCAGAAAAGACCACCACCCTTATAAGAAGAAAAACAAGATGGAGTGGAAGTATAAAAATATATTGCTTCTCCTTAGCTAGATCCTTTATAATAGAGGGTAGTTCTTAAGGAGTTAGCAAAGAGGAGATTAGAGGATAAACCATTCTAATTTAGGGTTAGCCATAGGAGGAGGTGTCTTAGCTTAGTAATGATTTACAGTTATTCAAATATCAAGATGGGTTAGACATTGAAAATGACTCCCCACTAGAGTAACGAATTAAAAAGAAATAAAAGACAGTAGCCCTTGGCTTAGGACTCACCAATTATAGCCTTAGGAGATGATGAAGGAACTATGAAGTTACCTTGAAAGTTGTCCTTCTCTTCAACGTGATGCCTTTAGCTAGAAACTTGGATGACTTTATGGAAGGACTTGGTTTTCCTCAACTATTACTTTAGGAATGGAATGAATACTTACTAACATAGAAGGGCACAAGGCTTCTCTTCCTTATCCTTTTATTCCTAAAATAGAAGAGGAAAGAAGCAAGATGCATGGAAGAGAAAGAGAAAGAGAGATGAGAGTGTGCACGTAGAGTTATGGAAGAAAGGAGGGTAGGCATGGAATCAATGTTGATGGAGGTGACATATAAGGTTGAAAGGAGGTGGGGGCATGGAGCATAAGGGTAGTGGGTGAAGGATGCTTGCAATTGTAAGTGGAGAAGGGGGGAGGATGATGGAGATGCAAGAGAGGTCTTATGCATGTAATCCTAGAAAGTTGTATGCGCAAAATGCTAAGATGCAAGGATGGTTGGTGTGTGCTACCTAGGGTGGGTTAGATGAGGGTTATGTAAGATCTAAACATGTAAAAACAAGAATGCATGAAAGATCTAAGAAGGATTGATGGATGTATGCACTTCCTAGGGTGATGAATGTGGGTGAATCTAAACATGCAAGGGATGAAAAGGGGAAGGAAGAGACTGGGGGAAAGGAAAAAGAAAAGATGAAGAAGAAAGAAAGGAATGGGATTGATGGTTAATACCCTTACCTCTTCTCTAGAGGATGTGGATGTGTGGATCTTGGAGAGCTTTGGTGAGGGTGATCTCTCTCCATTTGTTTCTCCTGAGTTTAGCTTTCAAGGTCTAGGAAATGTAAGGGATTCCTTATTCATTGTTTTTCACCTTTGTTTATATATTTTCTAGCATGGAACCCTAAGAGGTTAATGGCTTGGATCATAGAGGTAAAAGATCAAAGGATGGTTGAGATTTAAGACAAAACGTGTAATATCCTCAATTTTTAATCTTAAATTAGTGAAAAAATTAAATAAATTAAATTAAAATTTTTATGCATAGAATTTGGTTATGAAAACTTGAAAACTAGGAAGTACATGATGATAGAATTCTAAAGACATAAAGAACATAGAAAATAGAGCTCAAATGAAGAAGTTATGGACTGTTGAACTCGTAAGGGTAGTTTGGTAACTTGTCAGATCTGACGATTTTTCTAAAGAAATCATTAGAGGGAAGGCATATAAGGGGAGAGTTTCCCTTCCTCATCTCCAGCACGATCTCTCTCCCTCAAACCTTCTCCCCCTAAGCGTCCTTTCCATTGCAAAAGTCCTCCCGTAAACCCTAACCTCTGCAAGATTGTGTTCCGACAACGTCAACAGTTGTCAATTGACCCAAGTAAATCTCACCCCCTGTTTCCCCTTTTTATAGAGTATAAAATGAAATTCACATTAGTTAATGCTGGACAACAGTATGGGTTTAAAGTTTTTTCAGCAACTTTATGTGCCTCAATATTTGTGTAGAAATAGCTTAATAAAACAACATTAAAACGGAGATCGGATCGTCCATCTAGTGCATAAGGAATCTAAGAACAAACCCTTGAAGTTTAAGGGAAATTCGACGGTGGATGAAGCCAAAAATAATGGAGAACAGTACATAGGAAAATTTTTGGAACATGAGAAAAATAGAGTAAAAACCTTAGTTTTTGACAAAATCAAGCCAAAGGAGTGTTAAAAATGGAAAATACATGAAATTTTGAGCAAAGGGTGCAAAAATCACTAAATTTTGGCATCGTGGGGTCACTGGCGACGACCAGACTTTGGTTGTCTTCCCCGGTGCTGGTTCTTGCATTGCGCCAGTGTAAATTGGTGCAAACCGGGGCCGCCAGTGTAACCCGGTGTAAACTAGGGCGTTGGTGTAAACCGGGGCCGCCTGTGTAACCTGGTGTAAATTAGGGCGCTGGTGTAACCCAGTGTAAATCGAGGCCGTCGGTGTAAATTGGTGCAAACGCACCGCCCGACCCCTACAAATTAATAATATTAATTTATGAAGTATTTTCACAAAAAACTCAATTTTGAGCGCTGCAGAGGTCCAAATCACGATCGAAAACATCCTTTGTGATCATCTTGATGATGTGAACCTAGATTTAACTTAAAAACTTACCATTGACCACTTTTAATTTAGTAAAAATTATAAAATAGTGTCCGATAACTTAGATCCTACCGATCAAAGGGCGATTAGGCTCTAGAACTTGAACAAATAGAAAATATATGATACTAAAGAAGGGCAAGAGGAGTAAATTAGATGTAATTACTCTAAAAATTAATCTAGACCATTGATCTCACCAAGATCTTGGGAAATTGTTGATATGAGGATGATCTGACCATCAGATTTAGGAATAAATGTTAGATATAGACAAAAATGAACAGATGAAGATGAGATGGGACTAAAGTTATGAACCAAATCATAATTAAAGATCTTAGAGGATGATCCAATGGTTGGATCACCATAGATTCTCTTATGATGAAATAAATAACATTAAATAGTATTGTGGTATTGACAAGTACATTGGAACGTATAAGATAAGGAGATTATACACTCGAGTTGAGTGATCTCACATCGAGGTAGGTGATGACATTTAATGTTTTGTTTTGATTTTAAAACCTTGCATCATCATAGTATCATGATTGAATGTGAATTAAATTGCATTGTTTAAATTAGTCAAAAAAATTATGAAAAAATTATGATTGATATTTGATTTTGACAATATATTGAATGGATTATGATTGATGATTTCATGAGATCAATATTACATATTTATGCATGATTAGAAATTTTCTTTCCTTATTGCATCATTGAAATTGATGGGTTTTCATGAGAAAGGAAAGTGGAGGCTTGATGGCTGGTCCTTTTAGAGGCTAACCTTGGGATGAGGGGCGTGCCTTGGGGATTGCGAGCCGTGAGTGCTCCTAGTTTTTGAGATATGTGTTTTTCATATTTTGGGTTTTATGACGAGTGCTTTCACCTGGTGGATGTCATGCTCGGAGGGAGTAGGGCCGGCCACCCAGCCTCTGAGATTTGTGATGTGATTGTGATATGATAGACACCTACCCACAGATGGCTTTTGGTAGGGGTTTGGTAACATGGATAGTCCACACTACTAGTTTGGGCCTTTCCATGAGGACGGACGTTAAGTCTCCTGTTATGGTGTCGACGGGAAGCAGCGGTGGTTGAGACCCTGGAGGGTTGCCATTGCGGCATGATGATCCATACTCTTATTCTGTGTGCTTGCATAATGCAGCATGGAGATGTTATTGTATGCCTGGGTGTGACGACACTCAGAGGTTTGATATGAGTACTCATGATCTGTGATACGAGTGTATGGGACACTCGTGGGACCCACATACCTTGGGGTGCGCTGTTATTATTGTATGCTCATTTACATTAGATCATATCATGTTTCAAATCCATGTCATGCATGTTTTATCGTACATGATGATTGAGATTATGTTGGCATTGCTTAAAGGAATTATATTTTCTTAGATGATAGATCTTTTCATTATATCAGCACTGTTATTCAAATTGTTTCACCTTTACTACATTAAATGTCTATGTACCTACACAAGCAATAGCTTGTTGAGGCATTGCTTTGTTTTGCAATGCCTTAGATCTCGAGCACAACAGCAGGAAGGGCAAGGCCGTTGAGAGACCGTGATAGTAGTGGGGGATTTCTTTACTTTAATTGATAGACAATGACGTGAGTTAATAAGTGGAATACCATGTGACTTTCTTTATGGACTGTATACTTTTATTTTATGGATTTGATTATGATAGTTATACATATGATGGACATTTAAGTGGGATGTTATGATGGATAGACCCTGAGCCACATTATTATTGTGTTTTGGATAATTATTGTTTTGAAAATAAAGGCGCCGACGATTTTGACGTTGGTTTAACATGTGTATTGTTTTAATTGTATCATCGTAAAAATTTAATTATGTTTTAAATTATAATTTTGATGTTTTGGAAAAAGAAAATAACATCAGAGGTTTTTAATAAATGTTTTAAATAAGTAATTAATAGAATCTTTTTAATATGGGATCCCGACTACGACTATTATTATTATAAAAAAAAGAAAATTTGTTATAAAAATTCGGGGTGTCACAGAATGGAAGGAAAGAAAGAAGTGCATGTAGAATTCATTAGAATGAGAATGTTTTATGTGGGATGGCAGTAGACTAAGTGGATATAGGGTAGAGTGGAAGGAGATAAGGAGAGATAATGTAGAATGAAATGGGATATGGGTGAAAGGGAAAGAGATAAAAGTGAGTTGGGAAAAGAGAATAAGTGAGGGTAAAAGAGATAGAGAGGAAGGGAGAAAATCAAGGAAAGATTTGGGAAACGGAAAGATAAGGGGGAGGATCCATGGAATCCTTTTTGGTGTATGTGAGAAGTTCTAAATGTCTAAAAGGAATGTGAGCCATTGGATTAAATTGGATGGTTGAGATCTTTCCTCCTTAGGATTTTTTCTTGAATTCTCACGGACTGGGTAGTGGCTAGAGTTTGAATATTTTCTCTACTTCATTTCATATCTTTGGATCATCTTTATCCTAGCTTGAGTGGATAAGATTTTATTGGACTCTTCTTATCCAAAAAGATCTTCTTTGAGGGCTCTTTTTCTCTTCACTAGTGGATCAGGATACCTTAAAGTGGATGGCTTAGATTCTTTTTGAATTTCCTGATCTGCTTTAGGTTTCTATTTCTTTTTCTCCCAGTCCATTATTTTCTTTATCCAATAGCATTCAAGGAGAATGGGACATCCCCCCTCTTGAATTTAGGCATTTTTCTCCTTAAAAATAGGTGGACAGCCCATAAAAAAAAAATCTCCACTAATGGGGCTTGGTTCCAATCTTCATTGCAATGTATCTTCTCATTGGTCCATCCTTATTTGAATAAGTATTCGTTAGTTCCTTATGATATGCTTGAACAAGGATAAATCTTGGCCTTTAAGTGCTTGAAAAATAAGATGATTTTGAACCGTAAATTTCCCATTAATTTTCTCTATCTTCACTCCATTATTTTCTCCACTTTTCTTATTTATTCCTTTATGTAAAATACATGGAACCAAGTGGGAGTTGACTTGCTTTTGTGGAAAAGTCATCCACCCCCTTAGGTGGTCCCTCTTTTGGTTGGGTAGTAGAGAGTGTGCATAGAATGTGTCTCATGTGGGCCCTGATCTTTTGACTCATTTTATTTTAGAAAAGCTCTCATTGTATGTGATTCTAATGTATGTAATTTGAGCTTTCTTTAGAGCATTCCCAAGGTGGTGGCTAGGTTGCAAGCATACATGGGAAGCTCTGTAACCTTTACTTTTGATACAAACACCTTATACGTATAAGGTCAAAGTTTCACTTACAGTTTCTGACTGCTTATAATTTGATAGTGACAACCACTGTTCATTCCAAACTTCTTGGACTTCAAAGTTGGCATGTCGGCCTATAATTGGAAAGTTGTCTTGCACTTTAGAGTTGAAATTACCAAAAATGCCCTTTTCTCATTTGTACCATGGACCTGCAAAATGTAGAATTAACATTAATTAGTGATATTTATAAAAAGTTTAGGGCTAAAACCCGCAAAATATAGAGATATATGTATGATATTTCTATATATATATATATATATATATATATATATCAATATATGCCAAGCCTAGTATGAAATTTGAAATGAAGGAGACTCGTTATGACTTCTAAAACATGTATGCAAAAGTGGTAGGGTTCGAGATTGTAAAGTGTTCAATGAGGAAGTCAAAGAAGGATGAGAATCTGATAACCCAATATTTAGGGTGTTATAAATTTGAAAGTAAGAGGTCAAAGGAAGATGCAAAAACACCATGCTATAATTTCAAGTCTACTTGCAAAGTTGAAATCAAGTTGAATAGAATATGTAATGGAAATTAGGTCATAATGAAACTGAACTTAGAGCACAATCATAATGTCCTACCACAATATTCATGTTTGTTCAACTTGTAGAGGGTCATGCCAACAAATGAAACAAAAGAAAATGCAAAATTGAATGGAAGTGAAGCTAGATCCTCAACTATTCTAAGTATCACAAAATTTTCTATTAAAGGGAAGTGCATTATTGAATTGTAGTGTTGGGAATCTATGCCACCAAAAACTATTAATTAATTTATCATATATTGTGCATTGATGAACATTCAACTCATGAGTACTACTTTGTGTTATATTTATTAAATATTACACTTATTGGTTTGTTAAGAGATGACAACCAAAACATTCATAAACATTATATGAACCCCATTATCAAGGTGAATAAACATCACAGGACAGGGAGAAATGAAAATTTGAATCCACATTGGAGAACTTTGGTTAAATATTATGCTACTAATAGGGAATGATCATTCTCAATCATTTAGGTAAACACTAAAGGCATACATGAAGGTATAGAAAACTATGTTTATACATAGGATGTGGTTTAGACTTGTCAAACCATTTAGAGGACATGATTGAATAAATGTTTAAGACAATGCATGTGAAACCATGGACTTTTATAATACTTTTTCAAAATTCAGGATCCCTTGTTTGAAAATTCTTTTTAGAAATAAAACAGTAAAAAAAATCTTTTCATTAAAAAGCATTTCTAAAACCTTGAGTGTCATTTCCTAAACATACACAAGGACTTTATAGTGGAACAAATGTCTCATTCTTATAATTAATTGGGTAGAGTTTTCTCTATTTTTTGGACATATACACATGTAATGCATGTAATGTGGAACACCTGATAGACTTACAAATCATTTTCATGTTTTAGAAATGAAAATCAAAGCTTTATCATATCTCAGAACCTCTAGTCACATCCAGATCACATCACATTCCACTAAATAAAAGTGAGTCTAGTACCATAAATAAAATATACATTCACATTCTCAAATATATAATAAAAAATTATCAAGTTGTGAACCTCACCTTCAAATACTAGAAGTCATAATCTCTTGAATTACAAACTCCACAGTTTGTTTCAACATCCTTAGCTTGACCTATTCATCTTTCTTTCTATTTCTTCAAATATGAGACATTGCAAACAAATTACAATGTCTTAGCATGCTTACATTTGTGCAGGTGGACTAAGTCGGTATTTTGGTATGCATCTTATGATTTACTTAATCAATGTATTTGGACAATGAATCATACCTAAACAAAGTCATGATGTTTTAAAACACATGCTGAAGTCAAAATCATTTCCCCACATCTTACCTTCTATGAAATCAATTCACATGTCCAAAGCAATTCAATTGACAATAGTCCTTCAAGGTCATTCATCATATGTCATCATGTAGAATGGAATTATCAACAATCTAAATTATTTGTCTTTCAATGAGTGAATTAGTCTATACGAATCAAGGAATTAAACATTCTCATCAGCATGTGTATACAAGTGGTCATCTCACATATTTCCTTCATGAACAAACTACTTTTCAAATTCATTCATAATTCAATACATGATCATGCAGAAGCACTAATAATGCTCTATTAATCCAATACATTTGTGAACCAAACCCAGAAAAAACCATTGGCCTGAAAAATTAATATATATATATATACATATCAAAATCAATTAGTTAAAATCATCAGCTAAATATAAGAATTAAAGCATTGTATCATCAAGTGATGGAGTCAAATGATAAAATTAAATACTAGATTGTATGCTAAGAGGTCCGAATATTAACAAACCAGCATTAGATAAGTCTTTGATCTTGCAAAACCAAAAGCTATTTATGGTTTCAAGCGGGAAATGTTTCGAAGAATGCATGGAGAATCTTGGCATCAAATTAAGTTAAAAACTCATAGCTGGTGAAGTATGGGTGGCATTTGGTCCTACCATTAGGAGATTGGCATATTATCTTGCAAATGGATGGTGACATATAGTCTTATCACGATGGAATGGATCAAGACTCTCGGGAGCAACCGGCATCCCCAACATACTCATATAACTGGACTCCTATGCTTGTAGGGCACTACAATTGCCTATGGGTAACTACTATCACCTTGTGTTGCCTTGAGTATCACGTGGTCCCTTCACTGGCCCTCATGGTGGTTACCAGCTATCTAAGAAGTAGTCCACATGATTGACTCTCCTCAAGCTCCTGTTGACCTAGTACCAAATAAATCATATGGTAGCACCCAACTACTACTCCTAACATAGGGTTTTATGACTTACAACCGCATGTGCTAAGCTTGCCTTAGGACTCTCACTTGCTAATAAAAGCACATGCCCAAAACATCAATCAAATAACATCCCCATGTCTTATAGCCACTCATAGAGTGCTTGGCTAAAACCTCAGTCTCCAAAATCATTGAATGATGATAAAATCTCTTTCCAAGTCTTATGGGAAACAATTCAAATCCATTAATTTCCAAAGTATGAGAACCTTTTCAAAATCCACAGTCTTAACAAGCTATAAAATAGGGTTTCGATGAGCTTTCAGAATGTGCACTCATCATTCATTATAACTAATGTCTAACCAATCATGCTTGGTTCATAGATCATGACAAGTAGTTATCTTATTAGAGATAATGCAACATTCCCATCCTTTCAATCATCTATCCAGAGTCGATGATTACATAACATTGTCTTTAACAAATTATAAAAATGCATATAGTTAAGTGAACCATAGTAAAATCAATGATAAAGTCTTTATTAATAATAATGAACATGTTACCACTCTAGGGCATAGCATGCAAATATCTGTTTCTTTATATTATGGCATTAATTGATCCTCTCTAAGCCTAAATCAGAAGCATTTTCATATGAACATGTTTGAAATCATACATAATAGTAGGTAAACTATTTCAATATATAGTATTAAAGCCAGGTTAAGGGAATCTTAGTTAATTGTTACTGATAAGGCATTGTTTTTCTATCTCTTGGTTATGAAAACCTTAAGATTCTTCCCCTATTTTTTTTGTCTTGAGTATAAGTATGGGTCTTAGCATATTAAGTTTTCTTTTACCTTGAACAATTATCAACCATTCTTAAAACATTAGTTTAAAAGTACGACATCTCCTAGGAAGTTGCTAAGGTCTTTTTATAGTTCAAAACTATGTGAGCTACACTACAATCTTTACTTGTTATTGATATACCCCTTAACATTCCATACTATCTAGACATTATAAATGTTATAATACCACGTTTACATGTTTTTATATATCAATAGCTAGTGCAAGGGTGAAACAATGTTTAAAGGATTGTAGTGTCCACTAGATGTAGGTATATGTTCCAACCAAGCATATTAAGTTTTCTTTTACCTTAATCAATTATCAACCATTCTTAAAACATTAGTTTAAAAGTATGACATCTCCTAGGAAGTTGCTTAGGTATTTTTATAGTTCAAAACTATGTGAGATACACTACAATCTTTACTTTGTTATTGATATACCCCTTAACATTCCATACTATCAAGACATTATAAATGTTATAATACCACGTTTACATGTTTTTATATATCAATAGCTAGTGCAAGGGTGAAACAATGTTTAAAGCATTGTAGTGTCCACTAGATATAGGTATATGTTCCAACCAAGGTGAGCAGTCCTAGTACTCTTTTTACCCAATGTTATAACTAGGACAAACGACATTTCAAGTTCATCTCATATCTATAGCCAGTCCAAGAGCAAATCATGTTCTAAATGCTTCAACATCAACTAGGTGTATGTATATAAGTTTTAGTCAAAAAGGGCATTCTACACTCTTTTGTTTCATTGTTACAACTAGGACAACATTAGCATTTTCAAGCCTAAGTTCAGTCATTCAATTTTTGATTTGATGAAGTGAAATGTGTCATGAGATAACAACCAAGTTTTCACATGCTTCCATAATTTTTGTAATTAAAGATAATACTCATGTAAATCATCATCTACATGAACTCATCCTCATTAAAACATTGCAATTATTAAACTTTCTAGCACAGAAATCTTAATCCACCTGCCTCTTATGACGCTTATTCTTAGTTCACCTGTGTCCCTCCTTTAGTTTGGTTTCATTGATTGAACAAATCTGTATAACTGGTCATCAATCCATAAATGGATGGCTCTAATTGAGTGTCTCTATCACTAATTGGTGTACAAGGAGTCATGGATCTATTGATCTGTTATTCAAACTATGGAACCATTTTAGATTAGAGAGATGTAGTGCTTGATCTCATAGATTTGTCATCAAATAATTAATCAACAGTCAAATCATGGAAAGTGGGCTAGATTTGTGAGTGTTTTAGGAATTTTGTAATAGATCTATGGTTAAGGTGAATACTTAGGTTAATCATGAATTTAGGCATCATCATCAAGACCTTATCCCAATTAGCAGTCACCACATGAATCTTGTTCCTCCATTCCCCTCTACCATGGCTTTATTTAGTCCTAATGTTTTTCAATCTTTTCTCACCACTTCTATCCACATTTTTTTAGGCCTTCCCCTTGCCCTTTTAGAACCTTCTACTTGCATTGACTCACTTCTTCAAACCAGTGCCGTTTGGGGTCTCCTTTGGACATGTCCAAACCATTAAGTCTAGTCTCCCTCATCTTGTTACCTATTTGTGCTACCCTTAAGTTTCCTCTAATATTTTCATTCCTAATTCTATCCTTTCTTGTCTTGCCACTCATCCATCTCAACATCCTCATTTCTGCAATGCTCATCTTATGAACATGATTTTCCTTAACTGCCCAACACTTTGATCCATAGAGCATGGTGGGCCTTATGGCCATCTTATAGAATTTTTCTTTTAGTTTGAATGGCACCCACCGATCACACAAAACTCCATACATCCAGTTATTCCAACTTTATTGGATTCTCTAGGTAACCTTCTTCTCAATCTCTCCAGTCTAATGAATCATTAATCCTAAGTACCAAAAGTGGTATGTTGCATGGGCTTCTTCGTTATCAATCTTAACTAGTGTTCCAATCCTACTCCTCTCCTTGCTAAAATTAAATTCTACATATTCTATCTTAGTTTGGCTGATTTTAAATCCTTTAGATTCTGATTTTCCTCTCCATAACTCTAGCTTTGTGTGTACATCCTCCTTGGTCTCATCAACTAAGACTATGTCATGTGCAAATAGCATGCACCATGGAATCTCCTTGTGTAGATGTTTTGTTAACTCATCCATAACCAACATGAAAAAGTATGGGCTTAATGCTGATCCTTGGTGCAATCCTACAATGATAGGAAAATCACTGGTCTTGCCACTAGTGGTCTTAACATTTGTTATTACTCTCTCTTGCATATCTTTGATTATGTTTATATACCCTTGCAAAACTCTTTTCTCGCCCAACACCCTCCATATTAACTCTCTAGGGACTTTATCATAAGCTTTCTCTAAGTCAATAAAGACCACATGGAGGTCTTTCCTCCTCTCTCTATATTTCTCTATTAGTTATCTTGGTGCGAAAATAGCTTCCATGGTAGACCTCTCAAGCATGAAACCAAACTGGTTCTTTGATACACTTGTCTCATGCCATAGCCTCTTCTCAATCACTCTTTCAAAAAGTTTCATGGTGTGGCTCATAAGTTTGATCCCCTGATAATTAGTGTAGCTCTGTATGTCTTCTTTATTCTTATCTTTGGTACAATGGAGCTTTTCCTCATTCATTCGATAATTTATTTGATTTTATAATCTTGTTAAACAACATGGTCAACCAAACTACTCTAGTATCTCCCATATGCTTCTAAACCTCTATTGGTATGCCGTCGGGCCCCATGGCCTTTCTTAATTTTATCTTTTTCAAGTTCTCTTTTGCTTTAGGTATTCTAATCCTACATTCATATCTATAATGTCCAATGTTATTTAAGTTTATAGTATTTTCAATCCTTATATTTTTAGAGCCATTGTCATTTAACAATTATTGAAAGTAAGTTTCCCACCTTTGTTTCATCTTATCATCTTTGACTAGTACTCTTTGATCATCACTGCACCTAACATGGTCTATGTCCTTACCCTTCTGTTCTCTTCCTTTTGCACATTTAAACACATCTTTCTCACCATCTCTTGATCCTAGTCTACTATAGAGCCCTAAGTTTAGAGTCACTTCTCTCAGTTACCTTTTTAGCATTCTTATACTATTCATAGTTTTCATTATTTCTAGTCCTCTTCCATGCTTTAAAACACACATATTTTTCTTTAATAACTTTTTGAACTATTTTACTCCACCACCATCTTTTCTTTACTAATTGTCTTTTACCTTTAGATACTCCTAAGACATCTTTTGCCACTTTCTTAATGGGCTCATCCATATTAGTCCACATGATGTTTATTTCCGTTTCATAGTTCTAGTTTCCTTCTACCACCAACTTATTTGTGAAATAGGTTATTTTCTCTCCTTTTAAGTTCCACCACTTAGTTTTGGAGACCTATAATTTCATTTCCTTTTGATCTTTTAATATATATATATATATTCATAATCATTAACCTATGTTGTGAGGTTAAACTCTCACCAGGTATCATCTTACAATCCTTACACATTGATCTTTTGATATTCCTAAGTAGAAAAGAGTCTATTTAGTTTTTATGGAGTTCACTTTTAAAGGTTACTAAGTGTTCATCCCTCTTCTTAAAGAATGTATTTGCAATTGCTAGGTTATATGCTAAAGCAAAATTGAGAATAGTTTCTCCCATCTCAATTCGTGCTCCTATACCATACTGTCTATGTATCCTAGTATATCCTTCCTTTTCTTTTCCTACATGGTCATTTAAGTTTGCTCTTATAACTATCCCCTCAATGTTGTTTGCACGACTCCCTCCATATCTATCCTAAACTGTCTCTTGATTATATCTTCTAGCCCTATTTGTGGTGCGAATGCTCTTATAATTTTATCACTAATTCTTTTAACTTCCACAGCTTTATCCTTTAATTCTTTATCCACTATTATTCATATGTCATTTTTTCTATTATCCTTTCCTACATACTAGAGATTATACTCATAGATTTCTCTTATAGCCCCTTTCCACTTGATTTCTTAGATATACGTGACATTAACTCTTCTAATTTTTGTCTTATCTACTAACTCTAGACTCTTGCTTGTCAATGTCCCTATATTCCATGTGGTGATTTGAATCTTATACTCTTGAGATAGCCTATTTACCTTTGCACTTCTTGGCCTCCATAGCATAAACCCATGCCCACTTTTCATTGCACTTAGGTTCTGATGCAGCATCACTTTCAAGGGATGCTTTAGCAGCCCTTGCCCATTTTCTACTACACCTAGGATCCAATGTAGCATGTCACTTCTGGGAAAATTCCCTAGCAACCCTTGCCCATTTCTCATTACACCTGGGATTTGATGTAGTGTGTCACTTATGGGGAATGCCTTAGATTAAGGGAATGTCAGTTTTAGATTCATGTCATGTTAGGGTTTATATACTTTAAAGAATCTAGAGATGATTTTCATTATCTTCTCTTCTTCCTTAGAAACCAATATACAAATGCGTATTCATTTGCAAGTGGGAAAATAATAACAAAATCAAAATCATCTTCAGCTTCTTCCTTGCTGGTTGGCACCTGACGTAAGACCCTCCTAATTTTTCATTTGGGCTTGGAACAGGCATCGACGGAGTTATGAATCTAGGCGTCTAATCCCTAATTTATTATCAAATCAATGTGTGGCTGATCAATTTTTAGATCATCTTAAAGGAGAAAATTGGTCACATATCTAGCATTTAGTGATTGATCAATGGCTGGATCATGAAGAATGGTTAGACCAATCACAAATCTAGGTGTTGATGACCAATCAATGGTTGGATCATGTAGCAATTTTTATGGATTCGGTCACAAATATGCCATTTAGATATAGATCAATGGACAGATCATGATGTATAGTTGAATTAGTCACAGATCTATCATTTAGAGACATATCATGATAGATGGTTGGACCAGTCATAGATCAAGTGGTTTGGTGTTCATAAATGGTCCAATTATAATCAATTAGATATGTGTGAATATACACATATTAGAAGCTAGGAAGGTTCACCAATGTGGGGTGGCCGTTGGGGAGGAGAACTGTGTGCAGGCTTCGGTTGCCAATGAGGTGTAGGTGGAGAGAGGAAGAGCAAGGTAGAGGAGGAAATGGGATTGACGTAGCCAGCAGCCCAATAGAGGGGAAAAGGAAAAGGGTACTAGTAGCCCTGACTTAGTTGCCATGTAGGACTAAAGTTGAGAGAGATAGAGAGGGGAAAAAAAGGGTTTTAGGTGTGGTCGATTAGCTCAGTTGTCACACCTGTTGCTGTTGTGGAAGGAAGAAGGAAAGGGGAAAAGGGTTCATCCATGTCAAATGACTGCCTGGATTAGTTGGTCTTGCTAGACCGTCCATGACGAAGAAGTAAGGGAGTATTTGGGTGCTGTTTGGCTCAAAAAAGGGAGATGGGTCAGTGGGACTTTAATTCCTGGAGATGTGGGCGCTGCAGGTCTGTCAAAAAAAAAAAAAACTGATAGAATCAGTTAGACAAGTGACTGTCGGGGAAGAATGGAACGAGGTTGCACTAGTGCAAGTCTTGTCAAAGAAGAAGAAATTGGAGAGGGAAATCGAAGTGGGTTTCCATGCTGGAGGAGAAGAAGATGATTAGAGAGGGGTTAGGGTTCTTTTTTGGGTTTTGTTGTGCCAGCGATTATCTGAGAGGAAGGGCATTGCTGGACATTGCTGGTCAGAGGTGAGGCTGGCCAGTGGGGGATTGGAGCGAGAAGGCTCTAATGGTTGGGTTTTCTTCCTTCCTTTGGTTGTCCCACCCAACTTTTATCTGTCTCGGTCGCGACCTAACAAGATGGAGTTGGGTGATGAATGGCGAGTTGACCCTTTTCAATGTAGTAGTCTAAGTAGATCTTTAAGACTCCATATGGAATTGCTTAGACTATTAACATCTCATATAGATTGGGTTCTTACTCTTTGAAACTTTTAACTATAATTATTTCTCTTCAATCGTCTAAAGGTATTGCTCAAAACTTCTTATGGCTATAAAATACTGATAATTTCAAATAACTTTGTATAACTTCCTCACAAACATTTAATTTCACATAATCATCACAACTACTATGATTTACTTCTGTAACAATCTTTATTTATTTTCAAGATCATGTTCGATCAAATGGGGATATTATCATTCCCAACAATTCTAAAAAAGATCATTCACTCTAATTTAAAATCTTCTTCATTTTTTGTCACATGGTCTTAGTCAACTATTCATAGTTCTAATCACGCTCAATAACTAATTTTAACCAATAACGCAATTTTTTTTAAATCACTTATGATTATCTTAGTATAGATGTCTTAATCTTCCAACCTAGGCTCCATTAATAATAATGCAATTTCACACTCTTTCTATCTATCTTGCTTCTTATCAAAACTCAATTGAATTCTCAATTTTCAAGTTCAACTGAGTCCTTCATAGAGGGTTGGTAGATCTTAACATTATCTTCTTAGAAAGCACTTGATTCAAAGTCAATATCAACCCTTATGTCAATCATTTCTAAGATTCATATTGAACAATCACTATCACTTACTTATTTTACCTAGTTTCTTTGCACAATAGTCATTCTCTGCTCATTTTCATTCTTCTTTGACTATCATTGCAAAAAGAACATTTTTCTTAATGAAGTTGTGTGCACTTTGCCAAATTAGTGTTAAATTCTCCAAGACCATCATATTAATGGAACTATCACAAATCAAAGTCTATAAAATGGAAACACCTTTCTACTTAACATCGTACTCTAGTTCTTTTCTTTAAGAACTCATCTACAACTATGACTAAATACATTATTTAGAATCTTAGTACTACAATAGATTAATTATCTAGTACTATGTATCCATTGTGTTCAAACTAATTTTTATGATTCTCCAAGTTTCTAAGAGCTTTCTCTACTGTGACTATCTCCTGATCATTCATAACAATTCTCATACTATTATTGTACAATCATTGTCATGCTCTCCAAGCTCTATACACACTATCCAGGTTGAAACATGAACTCTCAAGAAGTCTTCTGATGTGTTTTAGATAATACTGAAGTGCATAGCTCTATTGTAACATAGATTATGCAAGTATGGGTCGATCTGTAGAGATTCTATTGGTTAATGAATTTTAATTAAAAACTATTTTAACTACTTTAACATATACAAATAATTTATTAAACTAGATTAATCTACTAAAAATGTTGAAAATCATAGAAACACATAAAAATGCTAGACATCAAACCTAAACCTAGGAATTAAAATTTCAATATATTAAAAATCATACTCTTAGGACTAAGCTATCTAGGTTTTTTTACTCATGTAATTAGAAGCACAATGTTTCTTATACATGGGAGATAATTCTTGTAATGCTGTCATTTTATAATTTTCTTAATATTAGTTCATAGCTTAGTACTATACTTATTCAAAGTATAGTTGGTCCTCTTAAGACACACACTATCAAAGATTCTCGTATATCCCCTTTTTCTTACTATACTCTATATCCCTTTATTTCAAGAAATCACGGAGTATGTGAGCTTAGAGTTTTACAAACCAATATAAATACTAAGTGTGTTTAAAACTCAGATGACTCATTCTTACAACTATTTTATTCTAACATATATTTCATCTAATGAAATATAAGCATAAAGAAATGAAGTAATTCTAACAACTACAAAAGCAAGTAAACATAACATAAAAAGAAATAACACTTAAACAAAAGAGAAGAGAACTTCTATTCTCTTGAATTATGCAAAAGAGAAGAGAACTTCTATTCTCTTGAAGTGGAAATTATAACAATTGATTACAAAGAAACAAAAATGAGTTATAATTCATTTGCCTAGAATTTCCAACATGCCACCTAAGAGATCTTCTAATGAATCTCATTAATGTGCACACTACTAGTGTAGATTTAAACTTACTCGCAAGTGCACGAATTACTGTAGTAATTTGAGCATTAAAGAGGTCAATCCCATGAGAATCTCATGCAATTTTTAATTGGTAGGATCTTATTTAAATTCCTTTTCTTAGCCACAGAAACATGCTTTTGATTAAAGTAGGAATTTAAAAAACACAGAATGGGAAACATGCATAAAATTACAAACAGGAACAAAGGTAAACTTTCTAAAAATAAAGATATTTAATGGAATTAGAAACTTTTCTAAATAACATGCATTCAATAAAATAAAATAATGCAAAACTAGAATGAATCAATCTAGGAAATTTACTTAAGGAAACTTGCTAAAAATGAAAATTTCCTAAACTAACACTTTCCTAATCCTAAAACTTTCCAAAATTTAAAACTTTCTAAAGCTAAACCAAGATGCAACTAACTAAACATGTAATGCTAAACTATCATGAAATAAGGGAACAATAAACCACTTAAAGGAAAGTCACCCAATTACCATGCGCATGACCCATGGAGTTGTGCACATGATTCATGAGTGAGAAAATGGCTGGAATGCATGAACTAAAAGCTTGGTCACATGGGATCTAACAAAAACAGTAACTAAACTATCTAAAAATCTGAATGGATTCCTAAGGAATCAAGCAAATAAAGTGTATGGGCTGCTTGAAATTATTCATGAATCATGAAAGGTAAAATTCAAGAGATATAATGCTCATGAAACTTAAATCAAGTAAGGCATGGAAAGAAACTTAGTGTACATTTTTTGTGAAAGATAACACTCAAGATTGGAAATTTTTACTATTGGAATTAATCATTACAATGGTCATTCTAGAAGTTTATTCTTCAAATTGGAAATTACACTCAAAGATGGTGAGTATATACATGTAGAACAAAGCTCAAAATTGCGCACTATTCTAATGCCTAGAACTTAAATAAAAGAAAAGCTTAAACACTCTCCAACATCTCAAACTTATCTAAGATAACATGTAAGAGAAACCCAAGAGATAAATTAACAGAGTAAGAGTAAGAAGATTGGAAAGAAATCAACTGTGGACTAGTCCTAAATCTAAGTGAGAAACAAGACAAATACAAAAGGGAAACAATAAGATTCATAGATACTATCCTCTTGGCTGTTATTACTAGAGGAAAGATAACTTTGATCCTAAAGAATTAAGAAAGAAAAGTAAGGGAAGTTGCAGCATAAGTGAAAGGAAAACAATGAGGAATTATGTGTAGGAAACTTAACAACAAAGATAGCAATAAACAAGCAATGAAAGAAAGAAATTAAAGCAAGGTGCCAAGTTGGAATTGAAGTGCAAAAACCAAATAAATAAACCAAGGAAAATGTGTGGAATACATGGAAAAGAAGCTAAGATGTTGAAGTCCAAAGCTCTAAGAATATCGCCGAGTTGATGTGCTTGATTTCAAGGAGTTAGAAGCAACCCCTTTTTTGAATTAGGCAAGGAAATCCATGGGTATTTATAGAGTTTGCTTTCCAATTTAGTAAGATCCTATACAAGGAAGAAAGATTACAATTAGAACAAGGAGTCTTGGTAGGAAATTTAGGTGTTTGATTGGAGATAGAGGATTAGAAGGTAAGGTGAGGTGGACTTTCTAAATATAAGAAAAGGAAGGGGGAGGCATGGAATTCCTGCCTATGATGGGGTAGGAAATCCCTTTCCTTAAGGTATATCACATGATGTGATGGAAATTAAGTGGAAAAATATAAGAAAGATGGAGGAAAGAGGTAGGTAGGTGAGGTAGTTGAGTCAGGAAAGGAATTAGGTGGAGTTGGTGGAGTGGGTGGGATTTGAAGGGGAAGGTGCCACTTTTCAAGGAAGGTGCTGTGGAGCTCCTTCCCTTCTAAGTATGTGATAGGATAGGTAGGAAAGAAAGAGAAAAGAGGGAGGAAAAGAGAGGGAAAAATCATGAAATTAGACTTAGTTTCTCTCATGATTGGTCCACTTATGCATGCATATCATACCATGTTGATTATCCCCCAAATTCCTTTCTAATTATCCCTTGAAATTCACTATTGAGCATATGATAGTTGCTTCTAAATGTCCTCCAATTCTGTGACTCCATGTGACTTGGTGGCTCACTTTGATGGCTTGAGTGTCTAAGTCCCTTGGCTTTTAGGCTTTTAGGCTTGGCTTAATTAGGTTAGAAATGGTTTGGCTTCAAACTTTTGAATTATTAGGTTATAAATGCATGAGTTATGAGTTTTTTTTAAAAAACCCCTTAAAATAATGCCTACAATTTATAACACATGGACTACTAATTGAGTACCTTTTATATAAATTTGAATACTTATCATACCCTCCAACCTGCATTTTGCTAGTTCTAAGCCAAACATGGGAAGAATCTTGAAAAAAAGACTTTTTCCATTTTCGTAGTTACTCACAATTGCATTTCGCATATGTAACGAGCCTATAAATCCCTATGTCACCCCTAGTGAATGATTTATACCTGATGAGGGTTTGTAGTGAATATATCCACAAAATTCAATGAGGATAAGTCCTTTATTTATCTTAGAGAATTCTTGTCCATTAGCAATCTACTAGATTTAACAACTTAACAAAGATGAACAAAAAATTCTGCAAGTTACCCACATACCAAAGCCATTTTACTACAGTTATATCTATGAGTGCAGTGTGTGTATAGTTACAAAAGTTTGAACTCTAAATAGATATGCTTATACTCCTTTTCAATAATGTTTTAACCTCAATTTCTCACTGGTATGCACCCATAATTAAAGCTCTCATAAAAAAGGGTAAGATAGAATTCTCTGACTATGTGATTGGATCTAAAGATACTGATGGTTCACATAATCTTATAAGCACAAATGAGACTAAGGAATGTGATCCCTAAGAATGGTGTCATTAATTCCCTAATATTTATATCGTCATTAAGGATATCTTTTACCTTAAGATCAATAAGTCTTTAGATAGGACAAAACATAGGCTTAGGAATGGTTTTGAAAGAAAGGGTAAAAGGATTCAAATTTTCAAAATATGAGTAGAGGTCTTCTATAAATGTTGGACAACTTTCCTTTTGATTGTACTTAAGTGAATCTCATTTGTATTTTTCCTTTCTCTCATCACAACTTTATTTTTCTTGATATTTCTATTCTTTTGACATTTCTTTGTATTTCTTTTTTTCTTTAAGGGAAAGGCTTTCTATGTAAATACTTTGATATTTTTCACTTCTTAGACTTTTGTCCTTTTTCTATCCTCTCTACTCATTTGAAAGATATGTAATGGATATTTAATTAAGTTTTAAGGTTAAGGTAGATAGGGTTTTTAAAAGAAAAAGGCTTACCAAGATGATCAAAGGGTCTTACTAGTGGTATAATATACATGTTAGCTTTATGTATTTAGGCTAAAACAAGGATGACCTGTATCATTTCCTAGGTTTCTTAACACTTATTAGATTCAATAAATATTTAGGAACGCAATTAGTACTCCTAATGTTCCTTGGCACTTAACTAAAACAAAGATAATGAGGTCTCTTAAAGTTGTGTTTGCTGAAGGAAATATGGAATTATTTATAATCCCTCAAAAAGATGATATTCTCTAATAATCACTTGTATATATGTCTGATTTCCTCAGGTCTTTAAGTCATAACCATCTATTAGTCTAAACTATGTATTGTGTGTAAATGTGTTCTGAGATTTAAATTTCATGAAACACTTCAAGACATGAATGAAATGGAGAATTAACCACATGCATTTCTATTAATAAGTTAAATTTAAAGAAACAATAAGCTTTGAAAAATCCAATTCTTATCACAGTAAAAGAACTTTGACCTTAAAACTTTTGAAAACTCAGAATTTTTTTATTTTCAAACAAGAAAAACTCAAAAAACTCGTGCATGTCTACACCCCTAACCTAAACTAAATGTTATCTGTAATGTTTTGAAACATAGGACTCTATATGACAAATGGGTAATGTAGAACAATGAGACTCTCTAATAAAAAAACTCTGGGTTGCCTCCCAGTAAGCGTTAAGTTTAACATCTTCAAGCAGATGTATAATGATGTGATGAATGCAATGAAGAATGCTAGTATTAGGGAACATGCTAAGGTGACTCATGGTAGACTCTGATAAGTGTTCAATTTTGTATTAAAAATATCCAATTAGTAGCCCATGTCTTTCTGAAAATTTGTAACACATGCATTTTCTGACCTAATAATTCAAAATTTTGATATTTTGTAGGTTTAAGGGCTAATTCAAAGTAAATATGTGATCAAGGTTCAAGATTATCTCTAGGGTGATCAAAGAAGCAATTGGAATAACTAAAGAGGATTAAAATGGGCCCGTGCACAAGTCATGTATTTCTGCCACTTTTGCATGGGAGCCATGAAAGCCAATATAAGCCATGAGAGAAGGTGGCAAGCTAATGAAGTCAAACCAAGCCATTAAAGCTAAGCATGTAAGCCATTAAATCCAAGCCAATTAAGCTAATGCTAAATGGAGTGATACTATTGGAGGAGAATTTTATTCAATTATCCCAAAGCTAAAGGTGAATTTCAAGAGGATAAGTCAAAGTTATTTGGGTGAAGATCCAAACAAGCAAGCATTCAAGCTGGACCAATGGGAGAACAATCTTCAATATAGTTTCCTCATTGTTTTTCCCATCTTTTTAACACACTTAGGGTTCTCCACATGAAACACCTAGGAGGGAGATGCCTCTTTCCTATGAAAGTGGTTTCTCCTTTATTAAGGTTTCCTATGCACACCATTCTACCTCTCTTCTTTCCATTTTCCAATCCACGATCTAACCTTCCATTTCCTATCCAAGGGTTTGCGATGATGCATCCTAACGTCCTATTAGAGTTCTATGTTAAATTCAATAAGTGCTAATGATTTTTACATTTCAAAGGTGTTCCATGATTTTTACACTTTTTAAATTTACATTCCACTTCCTAAAACTCATGGAAATCCTGTCCTCCATGTTTATCCTTCTTTCCTATCTCCTTAGGATGGGATCTCACCACATACATAAAGTACACACCGTCAATATAACCACCTAAGAGGGCATTCAAAGATAGACATCTTTTAAAGGGGATGCCTAACTCCTAAAAAGTAGGCGCCTACTACCTTCCTTCTTTCCAACTTTGTATGCAATTCTCTATGTAGGTAGACCTTCTTTCTAGGCCCTCCACACCTCCCTCTTTGGTTTGTTCTCTCCTTGAAGTCCTTCAAGTTTAGGTCAGTTTTCTTCCTTAGTTATTTGATTGTTGCCTTTCATTGTTGCTTTGTTTTGTTCTTTTTTCCATGCTTTAGTTATTGCCTTGATTCCTTTTCTTTCTTTGATTAGTTGCCTTTGGTTCAATTTCCTAGTACCTTGAATCTAAAGGCTCTAACTCTCTTGTAGTGATAGCCAAGAGAGTATAGCCCTTGAATCAAGATCTTGCCTTTGAATCTCCTTGCATACCTTGTCCATGTCATGCTTTCTTCCTCCTCCTTTCCCTTAGATCTCTCTTTGGGTTACACACATGCACCTTGGGCTATAGAGAGTGATTGTTAAATTTAATTTTGAGTGAGAATTGAAACAGGGAATTTGTGCAATTTCTCTTTTCCCTTTCATATATATATATGTGCACTATTTTGTACGAGAATCAATTCAATAAAGTTCACATTTTCTGCTTACTTTCGATGCTGGTAGCTCATGTTTGAAGTTTGTTGACTCACATACATCTAATACAATTGATTAGAGTGCTTGCAAGTAAATTAAAAGATACACTAGACGTCTAGCAAGATTTCTTCTACTTCAGTGTTGACCAACTTTAGGTAGGGTTTCAGCCTTTGGCCATTGACTTTGGAAATGTCTCCATCCTATGTAGGGCCCAGTCCAGTGAGGTCTAAGTGTTGCAAGAAATGGATGCAATCTAGAATTATACAAATGAACTTTTTGTCCTGGGTGAAGGACTTTTGCAAGATGTGTTTATCATGATTGCTTTTCATGCGGTCTTTATATCTCCTGGCTAACTCATATGTATCTTTCCTAAGCTCACCTAACTCATTGAGTTGGAGTTTCTTGTGGGTCCTAGTAGTATCTAGACCAAAATTGAGCCTTTTAATGGCCTAATATACTCCATCCTCAAGTTCTACAAGGAGGTCACATGCCTTTCCATACAAAGTGGTAGGGTGACATGCCTGTAGGGTTTTCAAATGCAGTATGGTAAGCCCATGAAGCATCATTAAGTCTCAATGATTAGTCTTTCTTATTTGGATTACTATCTTTTCTAAGATTCACTTTATCTTCCTATTCGACACTTATACCTATTCACTAGTCTGGGGATGATAAGGGGTAGCAATCCCTTGGATAATACCATATTTCTTCACTATGTTTTCAAATACTATTATAAAAGTGTTGACCCCCACCACTAATTATTTCCCTGGGGGTACCAAAGTACATAAATACATTTTCTTTTAAGAACTTGATCACCACCTTGTGTAACACAAATGTATAGATAACCAAAAGAGTTGGGAGAAGGTCCCATAAAATTAATGCCCCCAACATCGAAAGGCTCAATGACAAGAATGGGATTTAGAGGCATCATATTTCTTTTTCTTATTTTCCTTAACTATTGACATCTAGCACATGTTATGCAGTAAGCATGTGAATCGCTGAAACTAGAGGGCCAATAAAAACCACACTGCAAAATCTTTGTAGCTGTCTTTCTAGAACTAAAATGGCTCCCCACATGCATGGTCATGGAAAAAGAAATGATTTTATGATGTTCATTATTTGGTATAAATTTCCCGGTAACCTGATTAGAATAGTAATTGAACAAGCATAGATAGTCCCATGTAAAGTTTTTGACCTAGGAAATGACTCTTTTGCTATCTTATTTTTTCCAATGATTAAGCATTTGACTAGTGACAAGATAATTGAATATATTTGTGTAGTAGAGCAACTGGGAAATGTGCATATTGTTCATCTGGGAATGTTTTAGTATTGGCACATTCTTGCTAGTAGACTCCACAACTAATCTTGATAAGTGGTCTGCTGCAACATTTTGGGAACCTTTTTTATCCCAAATTTCTAAATCAAACTCTTGTAGCAATAATATATATTTGATTAGTCTAGTTTTAACATTGTATGGTTTGAATAGACAATGACCTTAGATCCTCACAAGTAAGATCTAAACTTATTTAGGGAAAAAATAACTGCCAACAACTCTTTTTCTATAGTGGAATAGTTGAGTTGGGTATTGCTAACAATCTTGCTAGAGTAATATATCACTTGGGAAAGTTTATCAATGGCCTTGATCATGTAGTTTGAAGCATCACATGTTATTTCAAATAGTGCACTCCAATTTGGAGGTCGAATAATAGGACCAAAAGTTAATTCAGCCTTTAGGTGCTCAAATGCTTTCATATAATCATCATCAAAGTCAAAGTTTACCTCCTTCGTAAGTAAATTACATAGGGGTTTAGCAATTTTACTAAAGTCCTTTATGAATCATCCATAGAAATTCGTATGGCCTGAAAATGAGCAAATTTCCTTCGCTGTACTTGGAGGAGGAAGGTTAGAGATTAAATCCACTTTAGCTTTGTCTACTTTTATGCCATTGTGTGATATGGTGTGGCCCAAAATAATGTCATTTTGAACCATAAAATGACATTTCTACCAGTTTAACACTAAGTTCTTTTCTTAACACCTATCAAGGACAAGTTTTAAAAGGTGTAAGCATTCATCAATTGAAGACCCAAAGACTCAGAAATCATCCATAAACACCTCTAGAAATCTCTCCACCATATCTAAAATTGTGTTGAACAAACACTTTTGAATAGTAATTGGAGTATTACAAAGTCCAAAAGGCATATGCTGGTAAGCAAAGGTCCCAAAAGGGTAGGTGACGTTAGTCTTCTCCTAGTTCTTAGTTGCTATGGGGATATGGTTATAGCCAGAGTATCAATCAAGAAAGCAGTAATAAATATCACTGGCTAACCCTTTTAGCATTTGGTGAATAAATGGAAGAGGAAAGTGGTCTTTCCTTGGATCCACATTCAGTTTTCAATAATCTATACAAATTCTCAACCAGGTGGCCATGTGAGTGGGGACTAATAAGTTATCCTCATTTTGGATTACTGTGAAATTGGACTTCTTGAGGACAACCTGAACTAGGCTAACCCAAGTGCTATCTGATATAGGGTAGATGACATCAACATCTAGGAGTTTAACCACTTTGTCTCTGACAACCTCTTTCATATTAGGGTTAGTCTCCTCTATGTTTCCCTAAATGGTTTAACATTTTCTTTTAGATGAATTCTATGCATACACATAGCAGGGCTAATCCCTTTGATGTTCACTATTGTCCAAACTCAGTCTATCTTATGCTCTCTAAAAACTTCAAGAAGCTTACCTTACTATTGTTTATCGAGATTTGAAGCTATGATTATAGGCAAGGATTGATCTAGTCCTAAGTAAGAATATTTAGATTTTTGGGTAATTTCTTAAGGATTTAAGTGGGTGATTTTTCTACGGAAGGCACATGTACAAAATTGAAAGGAGGAAGAGGTTCCACTAGAGATCCCCATTTAGAGGTATCCATTATGTGTGTAGCATCCAAAAGATTATTTACCTCATTAATGGACTTGTTTATATCAAAATCATAGTTAAAGGGTGGTAGACGTGCCTCAAGTGGGTCTAGGATAGATGATGGTGGATGAGCATCTTGAAGTCGACCTTCAATTTAATTGACTACACAAGAATCATCTATGTCCAGATGTTGATGATCGGCATTAAAAAACATTGAACTTGACTTTCATATTTCCAAAAATAACTTCATCACGCAATTTCTACAATTGATGATGGTGGTGGGTGTTGCCAAAATGGACATCCAAGGATTAATCGGGCCCAATGCATGCTAGGTATCTAAGATAATAAAATCTATAGGAAAGAAAAATTGATCCACCTATATTAGAACATCCTCAACCATACTAACTGGAATCTTTACTGATCTATCTGCTAATTGCAGGGTGGTATTGGTTGGTTTAAGGTTACTAAGCCCAAGTTGCTCATAGACAAAAAATGAGAACAAATTTGCACTAGCCCCTAAATCAAGTAGTGCCTTATTAATGACATGGTTTTTTATAACACAATAAATGATAGGAAAACCTGTATATCTAAACTTAGGAGGGGTTTGGTGTTGGATAAAAGTGCTCACTTGCTCAGTGAGTAAAGCTATATTTTGAATATTAAGCTTGCACTTTTGTGGGAAGACCTCTTTAAGAAATTTGACACAAGTAGGAATGTCTTTGATAACATTAAGTAATGGAATATTTATTTAAACATCCTAAAACACATCCATTATCTCATTGAAAATTGGTTCCTTTCTTTGCCTTGTTTAGTGACTAACAAAATGAGCTTTAGGCACATAAGGTGCCTCCACTACTTAGATGGAGTAGGAAGTTTCTATCTTTTCTCCTTATCCTATGTTTTAGCTGGTTCATTGTCCTCTATAATTTCCTTATTCTTTCCTACTTTATTATCAACCTAACAGTCACTCGTAAGGGTAGTTATGGACTTTGCTTAATCATGTGGTCCGGTTAAACTGGACCCTACTTCAAACTGGCCCTCAAGGTTTGGAATTGGCCGACTAAGAAACCATCCCTCAAGGTTTGGAATTGGTTGACTAAGAAACTATTCCATTCATCTATCATTCAATGTTGTAGTCAACTGGCTCATTTGCATTTCTAATTTGACAGTATCTTGGAAATTTACAATTGATCTCTGTCTACTCTCATTCTAGATATTGTGTAGGGCCTTATTAGTGTCCTCTTATTTCTTAAGGATAAATTCTATATTGTCCTCACCTAATAGTTTCTTTGGTTGTGTAGGAAGTTGAAAACAAGGTGGCTGCAAGAGAACTGAAGCTTTAAGAAAGTTTCATGCAAGCATTCAAAGATGGACCTCCCTAGTGATTGTTCTTAAACCATGACAAGTTAGGATGCTTAGCCCATCCTAGATTATAGATCTCAGAGTAAGGATTATAGCCAGGATTATGATATGCATTCAAAACATTTGCTTGTTCCAAAAGAAGTTCAATGTACACACTATTAGATGGACAAGTTGAAGTTAAGGGTGTCAGGGTGGAACAATTAGAACAAACCTCTTATGGAGGTTTCATGGATGCATTAATAACAATGATGACATCTAGTTTGGAATTCATTGTTTGGAACATATTTTCAAATTTCTCCAAATGTCCCTCCACAACATCTATCCTCAAAGAGTTATATGTGGTTACTCCTGTTCCATCTCTCTCTCTCTCTCTCTCTCTCTCTCTCTCTCTCTCTCTCTCTCTCTCTCTCTCTCTCTCTCTCTCTCTCTCTCTCTCTCTCTCTCTCTCAAACCTCTTATGGAGGTTTCATGGATGCATTAATAACAATGATGACATCTAGTTTGGAATTCATTGTTTGGAACATATTTTCAAATTTCTCCAAATGTCCCTCCACAACATCTATCCTCAAAGAGTTATATGTGGTTACTCCTGTTCCATCTCTCTCTCTCTCTCTCTCTCTCTCTCTCTCTCTCTCTCTCTCTCTCTCTCTTTCTCTCTCTCTCTCTCTCTCTCTCTCTCTCTCTCTCTCTCTCTCTCTCTCTCTCTCTCTCTCTCTCTCTCTCTCTCTCTTTCTCTCTCATTAGAACAATCCCATTACTGGGAATTCTTAGCTAAAGAACTCTTATCTCGTTCTTCAACATGAGGGACCCTCCACTAGCTGCATCAGCCGTCTATCTACTTTGGGGTGCTAGTGCCTCATGGAAGTACTGAGCTTGTTGTTATTTTTCAAACACATGGTGGAGACACTTTTGTAACAATTTATTCCACATTTTCAGCATTCATAATATTTTTCATCATCTATTTACTTGAAATTGGTAATCTCCCTATAAAGGGCATTATTCTTATAGATGAGGAAGAATTTGTTGAGAAACCTTTTAGAGAATTGCTCCCATGTAGCAATGGAATCGACCTTTAAATTAGCCATGATTTGGCCTTATCTTTCAATGAGAAAGAGAACAACCTAAGTTTAATAGAATCACCCAAAATATTTTAAAATCTAAATGTAACACATATATAAAAAAATTCCTTGATATGTAAGTAAGGGTCCTCCCTCTCTCTCTCAACCATAAAATGTTGGGAGTAATTGTATGACTGTAATGACCCCAATTTTTGTAATATTAAAAGCCCATGAAAAGTTCAGTTTTAAAGATAAGGGCATTTTGGTCATTTCACTAGTTTCCTTGACTAAACCCAGGAATTTGGTCCTAAAAATGGTTCCATTAGATGCGTCTTGGAAAAAGGAATCCAACGAGACCAAAATCACCAAAACGGAGTTAAAATGAGCAAGTTATGGCCCTTTGAAGTTCAGGGGCAAAACTGTAATTTTTACAAAAACGGGTTTAGCGGCAAAACACAGGGGCCCGTTTTGATACGGGCACCCTTCATCTTCAACCTCCTAGAGGTTTCTGGAACGGCGGTGTTTCAAGGAGAAACCACCGCCATTCTGGAGGTTTCTCCACCGCCATTCAAAGGCGGTTAGAACCTCTCCAGAACCCTCTTTAAAAGCCCTATAAATAGAGCTCTTAGGTGCCTCTAATGGAAGCCCAAAACCTTGGAGAAAACCAGTCGTGAAGCAGTGACCTAGAGGGGAAAACGAGGAGAAAAACCCAGCAACGAGCCAGGTACGTCCGAGATTGCTCAAAACCCATCTCCCCCATAGTTCCAAGGTCAATTCCCCTAAGTTTTTGCATGAAAAACCATGCAAAACGGAGCCTGGGAGAGCCACCAAGGACCCTGGGATGTCCCCAGGGCCGCACTGGTCTGATAGGGTCAAACCAGGGTGTCCTAAGGAAGCCCCGGTCCCCCAGTCGACGCAGACGTTCCAGACGGAACGTGACGCGTCGGAAGAAAACCAAGGGGCGCGTCCGGGGACGCGCCCGCTAAAGGGAAAGACGGGCAGAGCGTACCGCGCGTCTGCAGACACGCCCGCTGAGGCGCATGCCACAGATGCGCAGCACACTAGCGTGCGTCGACTTTTGGTTTGTTAAGGAAGCCAGGGCGCATGACGTTGACGCAGCGCCCTAGCATTCCGTACTTTAATTCTTAAGGGTCTTGTGTACATACAACACTAAAACGCTTATAACTTGAGATCTAGAGCTCCGATTGAGGCGCCGCAAAGGGCGTTGTGTCCGTGTTGACGACGTGGACATATAGAAACTATAAAATCTCTAATCAAGGCCCAATAAAAGGAGTATATGAGGACAAGAGGGTTAACACGAACTAGCCAGGTAGGTGCTCTATCACTATTAGATTGTTTTAAAAGAACTGTTATTATTTTGAGAACATATGTTTTAAATATATAACTTGATTTGCATGACTTAATTCAGCATGCATGATAAATGCTTTGTACATAGCCATGTTTTGAAATGATTGCATATACATTATGCACATATATGTGTTGCAAACAAGTGCATACATTGCATGATTTAAGTACTTGCAAAGATTGCATGTCCTTGAGGGTTGCCAAAAGACGTTGGAGTGCTGAGGGCCAGGCAGTTGTGAGGGACCCAAAGAGGACAAGTTTTAACAAGAGGTTTTGACTTCTTTAAGCTTATGTGATTTGGGCAAGTAAGCCCGTGGGTGCTATGCCGAGGGGTCTGGGTTGGCCACCCGGCCTCTACCATTAATAGGTGGATGGGTACCACGCCCAAAAAGGGGCAAGTCCCTACGTCGACTGCATGTGGTACAGGGGGTTACCACTGGTGTCACGGCACTGGGTCGACGTGTCATAGGCCCTGTGGAGGCTATGACCGAGTGTCCTCAGGTACCCGGGGACCATACTGCGAGGAGGTCGTGGGCATAGTGGACCCTATGGTTTTATGTGCATTGCATATGGCATGATATGAGGTTGGTCGACCATACCATACTAGAGATCCATGAGTTGGATTCCCTGAAGCATTTTATGCATATCATAATGCTATGATATATATATGTATATGATACTTTCGATTTTGGATTATATGATCCTTTAAGTCGTTAGTATTTCAGTTTGACAACGGATTTTTATATCGATATTGAACGTGATTGTTTCAAACATGCACATGTTTTAAAAGAGCATATGATTTTAAACATAGCATGCATTACTAGTAGTGATAGACTCCTACTGAGTATATTATATACTCACCCAATCCTTAACATTTTTTAGACATCACTAAGCACTTAAGGGCAGGATACGTTCGTATATATCATGGTTCAGGACAGCTCCACTCACAAAAAGAGGACATCTATGTTAGTGCTATAAGCAAGTGAATACAAAAGGAAACAAATATACCTGTAAGTAAACTCTCAACCCTTTGGACATGTGTTTGTAATTAGTTACAGTTGGGCTGTGCGTTGTGACTGGAAAGACCTGGGGAAAAACATTTATGATTTCTGAAGTTTTTCAAAAACTACCTTAGTTGTTGTGAAAGCAAATGACACTCGGGGTTTTCAAAATGAGTTTAAAACGAAAAGGTTTTCCGCTGCATTGCATGGTTTCTATGAAATGGTTTTCAAATAGGGATGCATCCCGCCTTAGGAAATTAGGTATTGCATTTAAAAATGCATGAGAAAACCCGGGTCGTCACAGTTGGTATCAAAGCCCAGGTTTTATCCTTTCACAACAAATTCAAGCATGTCCAAGGGTCATAGACAATAAAGAAAATCAAGGATAAGTAGTATAAATAGGAGTAGTGGAGATGACTACTTCTATTTGAAGATTATAATATTAATGACTCAAGACATTTCACCATAAACACGTAGGTGAAAAAGGAGATAGTCCTAGCAAATACTTAGATATTGGATTGCTTGAATCCTATCAAAATTATAGGAAATAAGAATTATTGTGCAGTGGTGCAAAGATGAAATCTCATATAAGGATTAGATTGTGATGAGAATGAATGAATGAAGATGATTAATGGACTTGTTAATAGCTAGTGTTGGCCTGCAATAAAGTAATCTTATCGAAGGTAAGAAAAATCAAAAGACCTAGATGGCTATCTTACCATCATGAAGAATATCAGAATATGAGTATGCCATCACAAGGATGTGACATATGAGATGTAATAGACAGACTTTGAGAAAATTTTGATGATAATAGGGATAAGCATACAAGATGATACTAAGGGATAACTGTGACTTGTACTAGATGACAAAGGTATGAATCTTGAAAGACTTAGCTTAATTTTGATACCTTAATTGAAGTCTTATAAAGAGTCAAGAGCTATCGAATAATAACTACTTGAGTATTATGGAACAAATCCGGAGATGCATACAAGTGACATATTATGTGATAGGGAAATGAATTCAACCAAGTTATCAAAAGATTTTGATGATAATACTAAGGATAATAATAGATTGATCCTAACATGAACTTGTAAGAGAAGTGTAGCATGACCAATATGTCAATTCCATTAAGACATTGTATGAATTTTATTGAGGCTATAGGCAATTGAGGATTTCAATAATCTTAAGACAGTTTAGAATTTTTGAGAAGCATTCAGTTTATCATATATGAATAGATCAAGTATCAAATATATGCAGCAATGCATATAGAGACATTGATCCAGGTAAGACCAAATGGATATGGAAGAAAAGAGAGCAAGAGATATGTAACTACCAGTATTCAATGAATATTGAACATTCAAAAGAAGAAAATCATGACTCTATGGAGACACATAAAATTCTATAGGAAGGTAGATCAAAGAAATGCAAAGGAATAATAATAGTTGAGTTGGCAAGGATACGTATAATAGAGAGAAAGCATATGGGATTTAAGATTTTGAGTAAAAGTATCGAATTTCAGGAGATTATGCGACAAGAAAGTTTCGAAAAGGAATAGTGACCAACTAGAAAATAAAAATTCTACCAATGGTTTGATATCAACTATTACAATTAGATTCTTATCGGATCCATTAGCTTATGAGGAACACCAATGGATGTAATAAAAAGGAAAATTTGGTGATATCTCACCTTGCCACTACATGAGTAAATAAAAAGGAATTAGGCCAGGACAGTAACTTGTCCATCTATCTATCTTCAGCAAGAAGGGTACCATCAAGGATCAAATGAAGGTCTTGCTATCATCAATTGGAAGACCAAATATCTTAAGACCATCACTGAGTACTAAATGGAGGCATCCCACCCTAATCAGGTATGTTAGTAGTTGAAGTTATATACTTAGAAGGATGTTATAAGCCTTTAGACTTGAGTACTTGCTAGGCTAAGTCACTTGAGGGTATAAGGCTAGTTGATTAGGCCACATCATGAAGTTGATTAGGCCACATCATGGAGGAGCTACAAGTACAATAAATATAGTAACAACTGAGATAGGAGCAAAAAAATAAGAAGTGATTTAAACCAATGTGAAAGGTTTTTCAAACCTTAGTGGCTACCATGACAAGGTGAAGAAATTACTTTGGATCTGAAAAATACTACAGACTTAGATTGAAAGAAAGGTAGATAAGTACCGATCACTCTAGTGGCGCTTGAGCTTATAACACATCTGGGAAAAGATCAATAGGTAATCAAATAAAGTCTTTCTATGTCTAAGAAAATGATTATGCTTATCTAAGTATTGTAAAACTTGTGGAGTTAACAACTTCAGTACAATTTGATATAATCGCTATTGGAGACAAATTATTGCTATTCTAAGCTAAGTATGAGAAGGCACTTAAAAGATAAAATAAGGAGGCACTTGAAGAATAAAATTTGAGGAATTGAGAAAATCACTACTTACGAGTATACCTCTTGACAATATAGACTGCATGATTGACAATAAAGCCTTGATAAAAGATTGCACGATATATTGACATAAGGGATGGAAGGAGAAAAGGTGAGATGGCTAGCACACTATAAGGTGAGAATTGGATGTTACATTGCCTTTTTGACAAATAGTTAGTTGTTATGAGCATATACCAAGTACGAAAAATCAACTGAAGGAATTTCTAAGGACTAACCCTACCGGATTGAGTATATAACTTTTGGGCTGAAAGGTTACGAAGAAAACCATCAAGAAAAGAAAGGGCAAAGAGGATGAAGACAAAGGATTCAACCATGACCTAGTAAGGGTACTCGGTGATGAATAAGAGACTTTTTGCATAAATGGGAACATTATTGAAAATCCTAATGACAATTGGGTGTGAATAGTGAGATAGGCCTTTGGACAAAAACATTTGACCCATGATGTTGAATCGACTTGAGATCCTAACAGAGGAAAGCATTTAATGAATTCAATAATGAAACTGGATATGAAGTTAGGACATTTTACTCTCAGTATATGATAAGGTCCTCAATGGAAGATGCTACTAATTGGCTTTTATTTTTGAATGTAACCTTGGTCAAGGAAATCAAGTCACATATGAAAAACGACAGACAGTTGAAATTCAAAGTTAAGTAAGAGTTTGGCTATAAAGCATATGATACCATATCAGTTATTGAAGTACCTTGAGACAAGGGTAAGAAGCAAAGTTAGACACAATAGAAAGAAGGTAACTTTTTGGACTTGTGGATAATGAAAGAGATCGCTAGATAAAAAGGATTATCCTATGATATTCAAAATAGGAGAAATAAGATAATATGATCTTGAAAGAAGTATATGCATGAGCAGAGAAGCATGATCTTACGTGGAGACTATCTTATACATGATGAGATAAGTATAGGAATCTAAGGAATTCAAGATAGATGAAGTACCGCTAGGAAACGGTATTGCTAAATCGGCACGTACGAGAGTATGGCGCTGCATCAGAGTACGTAGTGAAAATAGGCCCTTATAGGTGAGGCCTTATAGGAGGAACAATGGAAATGATAAATTAAGAATGAACCTAGAATTACTTCCTAAAGGGGAATGCATTCACCAAGAAATCATCTAAGAGACAAATACCTGGAAGATAATAAGTTATGGAATTTCGAGGATGAAATTCTTTTAAGGGGGTAATAATGTAATGACCCCAATTTTTGTAATATTAAAAGCCCATGAAAAGTTCAGTTTTAAAGATAAGGGCATTTTGGTCATTTCACTAGTTTCCTTGACTAAAACTAGGAATTTGGTCCTAAAAATGGTTCCATTAGATGGGTCTCAGAAAAAGGAATCCAATGAGACCAAAATCACCCAAAACGGAGTTAAAATGAGCAAGTTATGGCCCTTTGAAGTTCAGGGGCAAAACTGTAATTTTTACAAAAACGGGTTTAGCGGCAAAACACAGGGGCCCGTTTTGATACGGGCACCCTTCATCTTCAACCTCCTAGAGGTTTCTGGAACGGCGGTGTTTCAAGGAGAAACCACCGCCATTCTGGAGGTTTCTCCACCGCCATTCAAAGGCGGTTAGAACCTCTCCAGAACCCTCCTTAAAAGCCCTATAAATAGAGCTCTTGGGTGCCTCTAATGGCAGCCCAAAACCTTGGAGAAAACTAGTCGTGAAGTAGTGACCTAGAGGGGAAAACGAGGAGAAAAACCCAGCAACGAGCCAGGTACGTCCGAGATCGCTCAAAACCCATCTCCCCCATAGTTCCAAGGTCAATTCCCCTAAGTTTTTACATGAAAAACCATGCAAAACGAAGCCTGGGAGAGCCACCAAGGACCCTGGGACGTCCCCAGGGCCGCATTGGTCCGACAGGGTTGAACCAAGGTGTCCTGAGGATGCCCCGGTCCCCCATTCGACGCAGACATTCCAGACGGAACGTGACGCGTCGGAAGAAAACCAACGGGCGCGTTCGAGGACGCGCCCGCTAAAGGGACAGACGGGCCGAGCGTACTGCGCGTTTGCAGACGCGCTCGCTGAGGTGCATGCTGCAGACCTACAGCGTGCTAGCATACGTCGACTTTTGGTTTGTTAAGGAAGCCAGGGTGCATGACGCTGACGCGCAGCGCCCTAGCATTCCATACCTTAATTCTTAAGGGTCTTGTGTACATACAATACTAAAATGCTTATAACTTGAGATCTAGAGCTCTGATTGAGGCACCACAAAAGGTGTTGTGTCCATGTCGACGACGCGAACATATTAAAACCATAAAATCCCTGATCAAGGCCCAATCAAAGTAGGGCATGATCCTTAGAATAGGATGGTGGTGCGTGGCCACTAGAACTTTGGAAAATTGAGGATACCAAGGCCCAATTAGGACCTTAGGACACCCATCGGCATAGGGATGGACCCCTAATGCCTAAGTAATAAGACCCAACTGCTCTAAACCCATAAAAGATAGGCTAAACTAACCTTGAGTCCCTAAACCATGTTCAGGAGTGTACGAGGACAAGAGGGTTAACGCGAACTAGCTAGGTAGGTACTCTATCATTATTAGATTCTTTTAAAAGAACTATTATTATTTTGAGAACATATGTTTTAAATATATGACTTGATTTGCATGACTTAATTCAGCATGCATGATAAATGCTTTGTACATAGCCATGTTTTGAAATGATTGCATATACATTATGCACATATATGTGTTGCAAACAAGTGCATACATTGCATGATTTAAGTACTTGCAAAGATTTCATGTCCTTGAGGATTGCCAAAAGACGCTGGAGTGCCAAGGGCCAGGCAGTTATGAGGGACCCAAAGAGGACAAGTTTTGACAAGAGGTTTTGACTTCTTTAATCTTATGTGATTTGGGCAAGTAAGCCCATGGGTGCTATGCTGAGGGGTCTGGGTTGGCCACCCGGCCTCTACCACTAATAGGTGGATGGGTACCACGCCCAAAAAGGGGCAAGTCCCTACGTCGACTGCATGTGGTACAGGGGGCTACCACTGGTGTCATGGCACTGGGTCAACGTGTCATAGGCCTCGTGGAGGCTATGACCGAGTGTCCTCAGGTACCCGGGGACCACATGGCGAGGAGGTCGTGGGCATAGTGGACCCTATGGTTTGATGTCATTGCATATGGCATGATATGAGGTTGGTCGACCATACCATACTATAGATCCATGAGTTGGATTCCATGAAGCATTTTATGCATATCATAATGCTATGATATATATATATATGTATATGATACTTTCGATTTTGGATTATATGATCCTTTAAGTCGTTAGTATTTCAGTTTGACAACGGATTTTTATATCGATATTGAACGTGATTGTTTCAAACATGCACATGTTTTAAAAGAGCATATGATTTTAAACATAGCATGCATTACTAGTAGTGATAGACTCCTACTGAGTATATTATATACTCACCCAATCCTTAACATTTTTTAGACATCACTAAGCACTTAAGGACATGATACGTTCGTATATATCATGGTTCAGGATAGCTCCACTCACGAAAAGAGGACATCTATGTTAGTGCTATAAGCAAGTGAATCCAAAAGGAAACAAATATAGATATAAGTAAACTCTCAACCCTTTGGACATGTGTTTGTACTTAGTTACAGTTGGGCTGTGCGTTGTGACTGGAAAGACCTGGGGAAAAACATTTATGATTTCTGAAGTTTTTCAAAAACTACCTTAGTTGCTGTGAAAGCAAATGACACTCGGGGTTTTCAAAATGAGTTTAAAACTAAAAGGTTTTCTGCTGCATTGCATGGTTTCTATGAAATGATTTTCAAATAGGGATGCATCCCGCCTTAGGAAATTAGGTATTGCATTTAAAAATGCATGAGAAAACCCGGGTCGTCACAATGACTATAGGTTTAAGTTCAAAGTGGTCTGCGTTGGTGGGTGGTAAGGTGATGCATGATGGAGTATTTATTAGAAGTGGCACATAGAAATCTTTAGTGGCCATATGCTTAATTATTGCTGGTGGGTCCACCATGGGGTTAGGAATTTGATTTCTCACCCCAAGCTTATGGGTATGTTCAATCTCAAGATCTAATAGTACTTAGTATTTTGATATCGATGACCTTGCATGCACTATAATAAAAACCTATCTAGATGATGCGACCTAACTCTAATTGTGACTCTTAACTCTGTATGATGCACAATCAATGCCAATGGTTTAATATTGAGATATTTTGATAAACTTTGTTAATTTATAGGTGGTAGCTTTTAAACCTAGATCTAGACATCTCCTCCTTTTATCTACGCTCAACTATTGCTTAGCATTTTGGTCCTGCTCTTGGTGGTTAATACAATTCTCATGGAATGAGGCATTTAGACCTCAACAACCATCAAAGAAAGGCATGAGAAAATCACTTGGATTTTGGATACCCATTATAACCACAATGATAAAGAGCCACTAGAGGGACAATAGATCTCCTCCTTCTAAAAGTGTCATACTGGGTTGAAACCCAAAGTTCCTTGCTACTTGATTTAAAATTAAGCTTTATGGGGCTGGGATAAAGAACATACAAGGAATTGAATTGATTACCTAAGTGGGCCAAGGATCTAGTGATGAAATCCACTCCCTATCTTATGAGGGTTCTTGTGGGGCCCTTACTATCAATGTGTTCCATCTATCATAAAGCAGTAAACGTGTAATGCAATACAAGGAAAAGAAACTAATGCATACCTATATGCTATCTAGCAAAGTAACCTTTGTTAAATAGGTTCAATCTAATGCAAAAACTCTAATAAGATGCAACAAGGATAATGAATGAACCCAAACTATATGAATTACACTACCATCCAATGATGCAAATTACACTAAATGCAACTACACTAAGAAAATAAAAGAGAGTGAGAGATGCTTGGTGTGGTGTTTCTGATGAACATTAGGGTTGACCCAGATTTGCCCTATATTATTACAACCAATGTAAAATGAAATAAATAATTGCAAGTTATAATGGGGCCTCACTACAAGTTGTCTTAAAAACCTAAACTAAGAAAGCAAGGAAATCCTAATTAAGTTGATGAAGCTTTCGCCCATAGGATTGCCACTACTACTTTTGCTAAATTATATTCACATAAACAAAGAAAGATGTCAATTTGTGAGGGATTGGAAAAATATGCAAGAATGATTAAAAAAAAAAACCTAATCTAATGCAACCTAAAACTACAAATAGAGATAAACAATCTAGACAAAGATCTAACCACAAATCTATTGCAACTCCCCAGCAATGGAACAAAAACACTTAGTGTAGCTTTAAAATTACTCATAAGTGCATGAATCAACATATCAATTTGCATACCAAAGAGGTCAATCCCAAGAGGAATCTCATAAAGCTTTCAATTGATTGGATCTTATTTAAGTTGCTTATCTTAGCCAAAGAAAGAAGGTTTTGATTAAACTAGGAATTTAAACAACATGGAATGGGAAACATGCATAAAAATAGAAATGTGAAATAAAGGAAACATTCTAAAAATAAAGGTATTCAATGGAATTAGAAACTTTCCTAACTAATATGCATTCAATATAATAAACTGATGCAAAACTAGAATGAATGAATATAGAAAACTGTACTTAAGGAAACTTGCTAAAATGAAACTTTCCTAAACTAACACTTTCCTATTCCTAAAACTTTCTTAAACTAACCAAAGAAACTTCTAAATATAAACTCAGATGCATCTAACTAAACAAATGATGCTAAAACAAGGCAGCAACAAACCACTTAAAGAAAAGTCACCTAATTACCTTGCACATGACCCATGGAGTTGTGCACATGGTTCATAAGTGAGAAAATGGTTGGAATGCATGAACTAAAAGCTTGGTAACATGTGATCAAACCAAAAGAGTAACTAAATTGTCTAAATAGATAAATGGTTCCCATGTATGGGTTGCTGGAAATTATGATTGAATCATGAAAGGTAATTTTCTAGAAATATGATGCTCATAAAACTTAAATCAAACAAGGCGTGGAAAGAAACTTAGTGCACATTTTTCTCTATTCTAATGCCTAGAACTTGATTAAAATCAAAGCTTAAACACTCTCAAATTGATCTCAGATAACATGCATGTAAAATCCAGAAGAGAAATCAAGAGAGTAAGAGGAAGAAGATTGGAAAGAAATCAATAAGAATTAGTCCTAACTCTGAGTGAGTAACAAGGATAAGATGAAAGGTAAATAATAAGATTCATAGCTACCATCCTGTTGGCTATCACTACTAGAGGAAAGATAACTTTGATCTTGAAGAATTAAGCAAGAAAAGTATGAGAAGTGGAAGCAAAAGTGAAAGGAGTACAAAGAGGAACTATGTGCAGGAAACTTCAACAACAAAGAAAGCAGTAGACAAGCAAGGAATTAAAGAAGGGTACCAACCTAGAATTAAAGTGCAAAAACCAAATAAATAAAGAAAGGAAAAGGTGTGGAAGACAAAGAAAAGTAGCCAAGATGTTGAAGTCCAATTTGATAAGATCCTATCCTAGGATGAAAGAAGAGAATTAGAACTAGGACACCAGGTAGGAAAGTTACGTGCTTGATTGGAGATAGAATATTAGAAGGTAAGGTGATGTGGACTTTCTGAATATAAGAAAAGGAAGGGAGAGGTGAGGAATTTCATCCTAGGATGGGGCTTGGAATCCCTTTCCTTAAGGTTTATCACATGGTGTGGTAGAAAGAAAGTGGAAATAGATAAGAAGGATGAAGGAAAGAGGTAGGAAGGTGAGGTAGTTGAGTGAGGAAATGAATTAAAAGGTGGAGTGGATGGAATTAGGAGGGAGGCATCACTTTTCAAGGAAGGTGGCGTGGAATTCCTTCCCTTCTAAGTATGTGATATGGTGGATAGGAAAGAGAAAAAAAAGAGTGGTGAAAAGAGAGGGAAAAATAAGGAAATTAAACTTGGTTTCTCTCATGATTGGTCCACATATGCATGCATATCTTACCGTGTTGATTATCACCCAAATTCCTTTCTAATTATCCCTTAAAATTCACTATCTAAAATGGGATAATTGCTTCTAGATGTCCTCCAATTGTGTGACTCCATGCGGTATGGCTCTCATGTGGCTTGGTGCCTAACTTTGATGGCTTCATGCTTGGTGACTTGAGTGGCTAGGTTCCTTGGCTTCAAGGATTGAATGGCTTGGCTTACTTAGGTTTTCTTATTAAACTAGGAAACTTCCTGTATGGCTCCAATTCTCATGCAAAGGTGGTCAAATTGCACGACTTTTTGCATGGGCCCTTTTAAGTTACCTCTAGATCTTCCCATTACCTTATTGCTTGCTTTAAGATGATCTTGAATCTTGAATGAGCTTAGGAATGATGAAATTTAAGTCTTTGGCCCTCTTTTGATCTTGATATTTAAATCTTATCTTTCTTCATCTTGGCCATTGGATCATCATCTTGACACCTACAAAAGAGTAAAAACACTAATTAAATCTTAAAAATTTTTGATTACTCACATACTAACTCTGGATTGTCTCTTGAACCTTCCAAATATCACACTTATTAGGTTAGAAGTGCATGAGTTATGAATTTTAAAAAAAATCCTAGAATAATTCCTATAATTTATAATACATGGATTACTAATTCGGTACTTTTTTTATACAAAATTGAATACTTATCAACTACCACATTTCTTTCACATTGTAACCTTGTGATATAACTCATGATTTATTACTCAATATATCCATGGATCACCAACCACTCATGACATCGCCCTTGGGAGAAGTGTTTAAACCTAAAAATTTGCTTTATGCTTTTAATACTAATAGAGAGAGAGAGAGAGAGAGAGAGAGAGAGAGAGAGAGAGAGAGAGAGAGAGAGAGAGAGAGAGAGAGAGAGAGAGAGAGAGAGAGAGAGAGAGAGATTCAGAGAGGCTTTTAGATAGAAAAATCTTAAAGATATGAATTGATGGAATGATATAGGATAGATGGACAAGTAGGATGTGAATTTTAGATCCACTCCTTCCCTTATCTCTTTTTCTTTTCACCCTATCTCCCCTTGGAAAAATCATGGAACACTTCTAGAATATGTTGAGATTCATTCTTAATTCAACAATTCGGTAGTGTACTATGACTAGATTGTATGGTGAGATGACATGAAGTGGTGGCTAGGATTTTCATGATTTTCTTTCTTCATTCCCTTCTCTTGGATCATGTTTCAACCCTAGGATGGATTGTTGAGATTTCCTTAGAGTAACCTATCCAAAAGGCATTGTTCTATGGCTCATTTCTTCTCATCCATTGGATTAGTATGCCCCTAGGATGGATGCTAAGTTTTCATTGAGATTTTTTATCCAAACTAATTTCCCACCTTTATGTTTTCCTCAGCCCACCATTTTTATCTCTAGCTAATCACCATTAGGTGTAAAACACATTTTCTTCTATGAAGAACATGTTTTCTTCTCCTTGAAAAATGGTGGGCAGCCCACCAAAATTTTCTCCTCCAATCATGGCTAAGTCTTCTCTCTCATGCATGACTACTTCCCATTTATCAATACTAATTCAAATGGATTCTCATTGATTTCTTTAGGATGGTCTTGGATGTGAGTTGATCTCAGTCACTCTTTCTTGAAATTTCTTGATGAAAACTGACAGTAGATTTTCCCTTTTTTATCTCTATCCTCACCTCTTTATTTTTTGCTTAATATTCTTCTTTATTTTTTCATGAATTTCATGCAGAATGAAGTGAAGAGTCTCTTAATACATGGAAAACTCATGGATGACACATGATCATCTCCATTTCTAAATTGATGAGAGAGAATGTTATGGTTTTAAGTCTCCTGCGAGCCCTAGCTTAAGTGTGCTTTACATGCTTGCTTCCTTTGATGTGTGTGGCTCCTAAGCTTCACTTGAAGCTCCCAAAGGTGGTCAAATGTAAGCATGTATGCATGCCTGGAAGTTTTTTCACCCAGTGCTTTGATATATATAGCCTCTTTTGCGCAGATAAGTTCGTTGATGGGCTAGGGTTTTCAATTGTATTGAAAATGATAATGACACTCGTTTTGCATTTTGAACTTCAAAAATTTAGTAGGCAGGCCCAAAAATTTTCTTAGACTCTAGATTATCCTTCTTTTAAGGTTTGTAATGCAAAACTACCCTTTTCTATAATTATACCTAATCCTATAAAATGTGAAAGTAACCCTAATTAGTGATATTTATGATAAAATAAGGGTTAAAACCTACTCAATACCGAGGAATTCTATGTAATATTTCTATACCTATCAAATGCCTATAAACTTACATTTTCCTAGTTCTTAAAAAAAAGGTACTAAAATAGTAAACAAGAAATATAAAAACGACCTAAAAGTTCCTATCCACTTTTGCAAGTGTTTCTATTTGCATTTAACATATGAAGAAAGCCTTTAAACCCCTAGGATAGTCCTAGTGCATGAGTTGTTGTCTTGTAAGGATTGCTAAAAATGATACCCATAAATATTTTCAAAAACCTTATCAAAGTCATTCATTTATCTGGGAGAATTTTCTTTTATTCATCTCATATTAAATACCTAACTTTAGCTTACTAATAAAAATGAACAAAAATTTCAAAATCCTACTCCTATGCTAAAGATATCCCATTATTTCATTGAACTTTGAAATGTGAGTGTGTATTATAGCTAATATATATAATTATCAATTTTCAAGTCAAATCTAACCTAAATTATTGTCAAAAAGTATGTTTTGACTTCAATTCTCATACGATATTCTTGAAACTTAGGAGGAAATTGATTAGAAAGGTGTAAATCTCTTATTAATATATGAGTAGAATGTTATTCATCAAGTTCAAAATTCTCACATATTCCATATAGAAGAATGATAACTTAGAAGGTCTCCTGAAAGGATCTCAACTTTTAGGAATATTACACTATACCAATTTTCCTATTTGTTCATAACCATATCTAACCCATACTACTTCTGTGCAATACCTCATATTTTAAATTCTATTTTTAAGAAATTTGTACAAATATTTATCAAATGATATTAAATTTCTAGGAAGATTTAGCCATTTTGGAGTTCAAAAAATTAAGAAAAATTATCAACACCAAGTTGAGTGTTGGAACCTCAATGTTTTGTTTCTACTCAAAAAAAGAGTTCCAATGATACTAAGAACATAATGGGTCAAATGAACTAGAACCATGTAGTGCATAAGACTTACTTGATTTGGACCTACAATCTTTATTTGACTAATCACAAGATAGGAATGTAGGTTCCGGAGAAACCTTACATGTGACTACATGATAGGAAGAAGAGCAACTTGATGTTCTTTACCAACATGAATCAACTCTAGGGTGCACATTAGAAGATACTAAGGGATTAAACCCCTTTGGTTTCCTACCTCCAAAAGAATAAGAACAACCTTTTAAGAAAAGGGAGAACTGGCTTAACCCCCAACAATAAGAAAATGTAAGGAAGGAGGAAGAATATTATGCACTTTTTGAATGGGCCTTATTTTCCTCGGTTTGCAACAATGGGAACATTCATCTAGATATGGTCCCATGAAACTTTATTTCATAGTGTTCTTTTATGTTTTGATCTTATTACCACCATACATTTTTAGGTAAAAATGTATGTAGTGAGAATCTCCTCTATTTAATTGCTAGAGTATGATTGGGATATATTAGATTAGCTAGTTAGGACTAGGGTAGAGCAGATTAGTTAGTTAATTTAGTTTTTAGGATTATATTAGTTTTGCATTTGCATCAACATTCATTGTATATTAATGTTGCATTCAATAGACCACATCAATAGATCATGACACTATCTTAGCAGTGCAAGTACATTCTTCTTACCATTTTCTCATAGATTTATTATTTTCATTGGTACATGATATGTAGTTTTAAACATTGAGGACAATGTTTAATTTAAGTCTAGGGTGGGTATTTCAAATTTTGACATGTTCAACTAGGTTTTTAGATTCATTTTTGTAAAAAAAGAAAGAAAGAAAGAAAAAAAACAGTCATTTTACTATACTTTTTTAATTAAAATTAAAATTAAATTTTTTTTTTGATAAATTCCTTAACTAGGTTGAGAATTTAATATTTTCTAAGTATTTAGTCTATCTTTTGAACTTCAGCTTCTTAATAGATTTGTATACAATTAGTTCATCATTTTATCCTTCTTATAAAGGGTTTCTTGAAAAATTAGACTCGAAACAATTATTACACAATAGTTGTATATATATATTAAGTTGAAGAGAAAATATAACTTAGAGATCTTGAAGAAGATTTGTAAGGACTTATAACCCAAGTGATTTTTAGATCCATCCTTTCTTTTTTGAGGGTTATACATAAATTCAAATTTTATTCTTCATATTGGTCAACTATTGGGAAATCACAAAAGACTATACCATATACCTCTTGAGTTTATGGTCATTTATAAGTCAAATGAAACCTAAGAATGATAGAGGCCATCCTTATTTAACCCAGAGCCTTTAGCCTTCCCTATGTTAGTTTTCAATAGTTAGTCCCTTGAGCCTTTAAAATGTAAGCTTTTTCATTGTTAGTGAAACAACCATACCTATGTAATAACCCTGTAGTATATTCATTACCTAGTTGTTCTGGAAATATGTAGAGCAGATTGAAGAAATATCTTGAAGAAAAAGTTTGAGCAATACAATTCAAGAGATAAACATAAAAAAGGATAAAAAGAAGAAAAGTTAAAATAAAGGATATATATATATATATATAAAGTGAAGTAAAAAAGAAAAGAAAAAGATAGCCAATGAAGAAGAATGTTCACTCTAGTGAAGAAAAATGGAAGGGAAGTTGTGAATACACTAATAGATGACCTTTGCATATTTTTCAAAATAATCATTTTTTATCCTTATACTAATTCTTTTGATAATCCTATCCTAAGCCTTTCTTTCATCCTAGTAGAAGTCCTAACTTGATCTTAAGAGTGACAACCCAGGTTTTTAAATACATTTTTAAATATAAAAAACCTTTATGTAGCAAGATTGATCTTTATTAAAAATCATTTTACAAAAACAACAACAACAAAAGAATCTTTTTCTTTTAAATTCATTTGTAAAACCTTGAGGGTCATTTTTCTTTTCTAAAAACAAGGATTTTTTATATAAAGGGTGTTACATTTTTAAGAAAAATCTGGAAATGTTTACTCTATTTTTTAAACATAACACATTTAGCACATGTGATCTGAAGTACCTGATAAACATCCATTTATATTTTTTTAAAACATGATTGGAGACTCCATCCCTTTTTCAAATATATTTGTACTTTCCTAGGACTTATCAGACACAACCCAATTATAATTTAAATCACATATAAGTTTAAGACAATTCCTTGATGATCAATATTATTTGAGTTTCTTAATGAAACTTTATATTATCTCACAACTTATCCTCTTTAATCGACAAATGGTCTTTTTAGAACCTTAATCTCCTTTCTGATTCTTTTTGAGCTGATCTGTGGTAAAAATGATAGGTTGAGCATGCAACATACTTAGCAAATAATCTAATACTACAAAATTGAAAAGGTTTTTTTTTTTATAATCATGAAATCACATGGCTACAAGACATAACATTCAATGAATCGCAAGAACACATATGCATGAATATATGCATCTATATCTCATCCACAAAATATGTTTCATACTTAACAAATCAAGTAACACATGATTACTAAAAGTTTAAAGTAGTAATCGGTTAAACCATGACATTGGCACTCAAACAGATAAAATCAACATGTACATCTACACCTTAGCTCATACTAGCAACAGGGTAATGAGTACTCATACCTCACAAATATCCAGGCATCATCATGCCACCATGGCTCAAATACCATCACCCAATCATGCTTATAGTACTGAAACCGTCAAAATTGCTCAGGCACTATCACTAAATTGTGCTTGTAGCCATGATACCAAAAGAAAATCATCATTATGCTCCTATGCTCATGAACAAATTACTATGTCATGTGCCAGTTGATATCTTAGGTGGACTTTGACTACATCCTCATAGGGACTACAGCCAAATCTAGAAAGGGTATTGTGAACACCTATAGTAGTATCAACTACCAGTCTAGATATATGCCTCTTTGGATGGTGGCTATCATTTACCACTTTTTTATGGTTAAGGGTCAGGAGACCACCCAGTACAACTCCTTGCATAGGGCCACTAGGCTTGTTAGCCTCACTAAATCATATCTAATAGAATGCATATCAAATAATGGCTCAATAGCCAATTCAAATCATACTTATACTTCTCAAATCGTGTTATATAAGATGCATACCTTATGTAAGATCAAGCATTTAAATATTCATTTCAAAGCATTGAAATTGTACATATACAAATCACAGCTTTCTCATGTCTTAAAAGTAAGGTAAACATTTGAATACCTTAAAACTGAATGATTCATCATTCTTTCAAAATTATGATATTCATCATGAACATAAAACCACACATTAATTTGCATACATCATTTATAAGAATATTAGACTTTTCGCATATAAGAATGTCTTGCTTTTGACATATAAGAAACATATGATAAATCATAGATCGACATGAAAATCATTTATGCTCAAATAACATGCATATGTATGAATTCATTATTATGAGAAAACCATTTCAACATGCAATCTAATCAAGGTACTAAATAGAAAAGCTAAAAATCTAAATGGGTTCTTAAGGAATCAAGCAAATAATATGTATTGATTGCTGGAAATTAAAAATGAACATTAAATGGATAAATTCTAGAATTTAGGTGCTAAAGAAACTCAATTCTAGCAAGGCATGGAAAGCAACGTAACAAGCACTTTTTTTATACTAGATAACAGTTAAGAATTAAAGTACTTTACAACTAGAATCAAGCAGCAATGATGATCTTCAAACAACTTTATTGATTGAATGGCAAAATGCATAAAAAAATGGTGCACATGAACATGTATACAAAATCTTGAAATTGCACACTTCTTCAATTCTTGTAACTTGATTCAAATAAAATATTAAGTGCATTCCAACAACCTTAACCCAATAATAATTCCAAAGAAGAGATGGCTTGAATGATGAGAACTAGTCAAGGAAAAAGAAGCTCAAAACTAGCTTCAAAAGTCTAATGAAAAATGTGAAAATCAAGGAGGGAAACAAGGGATTCAAGCTAACGTTTTTTATTGGCTATCACTACTAGAGAAGAAGTAACTTAGATCTTGAAGGAATAAGAAAGAAAATTGGAGAGATTAAAAAAAACATCAAGAGAAAAACAAGCTAGTTCCATGAGTATGGAATTAAAGAAACAAAATAAGAACAACCTAACAATGAAAGGAAGGAATAAGAACATGGTACTAATCTAGAATTGAAGTGCAAAAGAAAAATGAAAATACTTGAAGAATGTAAGGGAAAGTAGCCCAAAAGAAAACCAAAGTCCAAAGCTCCAAGGATCACCACTTCTTTCAATGATTTAGAGCAAACCCCCTACTTGAATTTCACATGGAATCCATGGGGATTATATAGGGTTTTTTATTTCCACTTTGGTGAGATCTTATTCTAGGAAAGAAAGATGCAATTAGATATAGGACTTAGGTGGAAAGTTAGGTAGAGAGAGGATTAGCAAGTGATGACATGGCAAGGTAAATTTAGAAGGAGGGAGGTGTCACATTTTTAGGAAGGTGATGTGGAACTCCTCCCCTTATAATTGTGTGATGTTTGGTGGTTAGGAAAGAGAGAGAAAAGGGGAAAAGAAAAAGTTAGGAAAGATGTGGAATTAGTTAGGATTTTGTGGTGGTTGAGTGTGAACCAATTTAGGAGTTTCCAATTTAAGAAGCCAACTAGGAAATAACCAAGCAAGGGGAGAAGGCATCGCTTTTTTTTGGAAATGCCTCCCTCAAGTAAAAATTGTGGAACCCTAATTGGTTGATGAAAAAGGATGGGAAATGGAATTAGAATGTGGTTTTTCTCTCTTGATTGTTCCACCTATACATGGTCATCTTACCAATTACAAATTTCCCTCAAAACCTTCTAATTATACCTTGGAAAATCACATTTCATTCCATAGATAATTGCTTGAAAATTTCATCCAATCATGTCACCCCAAGTGCCATGGCTCTATGTGATTTGATGGCTTACTTTGATGGCTCATTCCTTAATGGATTGAATGGTTAAGTCCCTTGGTTTCAAAACTTGGATCGCATGGCTTCCTTAGGTTTCCTTGTGAAACTAGGAAACCTCTTGCACAACTCCAATTATCATGCAAAGTGGTGGATTGTGGGCCCTTTTCTAGTCACATTTAGCTTTTTCCAATTCCTTCCTTGCTTGTCCTAGGATAATTTTTAGGACTACTATAACACAATAGGACATTAATTTTTTTTGGACCTCTCAGGGGCTCTGCCCCTATACCTCTGGCGACCTGGGTTTTTGTAACACATTTTGTAATACATTTTTCAAAGGCCAGGCACCCTTATGTGTAAATTTTTTTTGCAAAACAAAGCAGTGAAAATTCTTTTCTTTAAAACTTGTTTTGAAAAACCCAAGTCATCATTTCATACATAATATAAGTAGCATTTTATACAAGATAAAATTCCATTGAAGGAATATACTTTTATTAAATTCCAGAATCCATCCAGTGGTTCACAGTACAGCCCGAGTAACAGTACAATACTTGTCCAAATTACATAATCCAAATTTCAAACCTCACCATACATTTAAAACCCTCAATATAGTACAATGCTTTCAAATAAAAATAAAAATACATGTCTTCAAGGGATATACCTTGATTGATTCTTCTTCCTAATCTACTTAAGTCTTGAGCTCCTAATTCTCCTTCTCTGTTTTTGAGATACTGTAAACATTGAAACATTTACAATATCTCAGCAAGCTATGCTTGGTAGGGGATTCAAGAAGCATAATAATTTGACAGTATAATCCTAATGCTTCATAGTCCCATAGTTCATAACATACTCATGAATCAATCTCTTTATTTTGTCATATATGCACATCCTTACACATTTATATGGTATACTGTGTATAAATATATACATATAGTCAAAACTGTGAAAAATAGTTAATGTCTCAAAACATAATCATATCCAGCTTATGTTGAGTTGATAAATCATCTAGATTCTACTGGAAATACTCCCTCATTTGGGTAGTATCAGTAATCCACGATTACCTGACATCTCATCATTCCATATCATAAGGCATTTCAATATGCCATGAATCATAATGCAAAAATACTCAAAGGACTCCTATGCTGCAATCTGATTTGTATTAGCGTGCTCAGATAACTGCTTTCATACTCCACAGATACCAAGTGTGGAAAATCATCTATGTCATGTCTATATGGGTAGATAGACCGTCAAGTGGTGACCTTCCTGTGACGACTTGGGTTTTCCCATGCATTTTTAAATGCAATATCTAATTCCTAAGGCAGGATGCATCCCTATTTGAAAACCATTTTATAAAAACCATGCAATGCAGCAGAAAATCTTTGGCTTTAAACTTATTTTGAAAACCCCGAGTGTCATTTGCTTTCTCAATAATCAAAGTAGTTTTTGAAAAACTTCAGAAATCATAAATGTTCTTCCCCAGGTCTATCCAGTCACAGTACACTGCCCAACTGTAATTAAATACAAATACATGTCCAAAGGGTAGAGAGTTTACTCACATGTATAGTTGTCTCCTTTGTTTATTCACTTGCTCATAACACTAATGTCTCCTGAGACGTCTTCTATTTGTGAGTGGAACTATCCTGAAAAATGTTAAGGATAGGGTGAGTATATACTATACTCAATAGGAGTCTATCACTACTAGTTTTGCAATGCATGCTATGTTTAAAATCGTATGCTCTTTAAAACATTTGCATGTTTGAACAACCATGTTCCATATCGATATTAAAAACCACTGTTGAATCGGAATACTGACGACTAAAGAATCACATAATCCAAGTTGAAAGTATCATATATATATCATAAACATAATGATATGCATAAGATGCTCAACTGAATCCAACTTATGGATATCTGGTATGGTCAACCAACCTCATGTCATGCCATATGCAATGCAAATAAATCCTCAAACCATAGGGTCCAACTATGCCCATGACCTCGCCGCCGTGTGGTCCCCGGGTACATAAGGACACAGGGTCATATGCCTCCACGTGACATATGATACTTCGACCCAGTACCGTGACACCAGTGGTAGCCCCCTGTACCACATGCAGTCGAAGCAAGGACGTTGCCCTTTTTGGGCGTGGTACCCATCCACCTAATAGTGGTAGAGGCTGGAGGCCAACCCAAACCTCTCGGCATAGCGCGCGCGAGCTTATCAGCCCAAATCATATCAGATCAAACAAGCGAAAACCTGTCCTCTTTAGGTCCCTCACAACTGCCTGGCCCTCACAACTGCCTACCCAGCGTCTTTTGGGCACTCCAGTGTCTTTTGGTAACCCTCAAGGACATGCAATCTTTCAAAAACTCAATGCTCACAAATCATACAATATATGCATTTGTTTGCAAAACATATCTATGCATAATGTATATGCAATTATTTGCAAAACATATCTATGCATAATGTATATGCAATTATTTGCAAAACATATCTATGCATAAAGTATTTATCATATGTATGCTGAATTAAGTCATGTTAAACAAGTTATATAACTTATACTTAAAACATGCATAAAACAATCATGGCTCTTTTAAAAAGTCTAGTAGCAATAGAGCACCTACCTCAAAGTCTCCTGGAGTTGCGTCCTTCAGTACTCAACCCATCCCTGGGTCTCATTTATAAACTTTTGGGTATAAATGGATACAAGGAGTCCTCATTAATTTTAATCTATTTAGACATTAGACCGCTACATTTGCTGTTTAGGGTCAAGGGTCCTTGCCTAATTCATTGCCAGGCTAGCTCCTATAATATGGACCTACTTATTCAATAGTTAAATTCTATAAATGGTCCTATGATCCTAATTTTAAAGTCTCATTAGGTCCGCTGTCCTGGTTCCCAGGACACCCGTGCATCCTGGTTGAACTGCGACCACCTCGCGTGCGTGTGCGCCTAAAGGTTGTGCCAGAGACCGCGTTTTGCACATGCACATGCATGCTCAAGTGACGCGCTATTGTAGCATGGCGCATCTCAGCTCCTAGGGCACCCCGTGCATCCTGGTCGAGCTAGGACCCGTGCCCGATGTTGTGCACGTACCTGAAGGCTGCACCTGGGACAGTGTGTTCGCACGTGCACAAGCATGCCTAAGCAACGCGCTATGACGCGGGTCCTGGATGACCTCGTGCGAACACACCTTGGCATAGTTGAAATGTACCTTAGCTCCCGGGCTGCCCATGCATCCTGGTCGAGCCTGGACTGTGCCTGGGACACACCGAGGCCATGCTCATACACAGTGGCATGCCCTCGTGCACAACAGGCTAGAACCGGTCTTGGGGCATTTTTTGGCCAGGAATTCTGGCTGGAAAACGGTTGGAAACGCTAGATCCAGCATGGATTTAGCCTGAAAGGTGGAGGAATTGGAGAAGGGAGGTAAGGACGTCTTACCTGGGCAGCCTAGGGAGTGCCCATTTCCAGTGATGGAACCCCATTTCCATCTGAAACCCTATCTCGCTGGATTTTTGTGTTTGTCCGAACCCAAGAAGGGGAAAACCCCAATGTCAGACCGGAACAAGAGGAGAGAGGGGAATGGGGAGAAGGGAATGGGATGGCCTGCCTGACTTGGGCTTGGCCATTGCAGGAAAACCCAGGGAACTGGGTTTCCTGTTCTAGCTAGAAACCCTAGCCCAAATGTTTGGAAAACTCGTGATTTTGGAGGGGGGAGATGGGGTTTTTATAGAGGAGTGGAAGGCGGTGCCCCTCAATGGCGGTGCTGCCATTTCCCCTGGTGTATTCTAGAGAAATCGGGAAAAACTAGTTTTCTGGGAGGGTCTAAAGGTTGAAGACGACAGGGGGTGCCGTTATCAAAACAGCCCCCTGCGTTTTTTGAAATACCCCTATCTTTAAATGGCTGTAACTTCTTCATACGAACTCCTTTTTGGGTGATTTTTGAGGAATTGGATTCCATTTTTCAAGTAGAATCTAATGGTACTAAGTTTCCTCACAAATTCCTTCATTTACTATTTTAAATAAAACCAAACATTCAACACAGTTCATTTCCCATAGAATGTCCAATTTTTGTTAAAAATAGTGTCAATTGCTTGGGCATTACACTTTCCATATTGCCCCACCTAATATTTTGCCTCTCTTTGGGCACGGTATCATCATATATATCACATTTCAAAGAGCGGGTGGCCAAACCCTACTACTCTCCTAGCATAGCATCCCCAAGCCTATGCCTGTTTAAAATAAAAACACAAGCTTCCATGCTTGTATGTAAAGTAATCTTTTTACTTATCATATGTCTTGTCTATTTATATAATCATCCTCATATTTTAGTATTCTTATACCGAGGATATGATTTTACTTCAAACTTAGGGATCATCATTTGTAATGAATGATACCCATGTTCATGCAAGTTTAGGGATCACCATTCTATATGAATGATTCCCATGTATTGATTTTATACTTATCAGACAATTTGTCTGTTTATCTAGGGCTAGAATACCATCTAGTTCCTTATTCACTTAGGGTTTTCCTCATTTCTAGCATAACCATTTCATATGTGTTTTGAATGGATCATAAGGGTTTTCAAATGGGTTTAATACAAGTATTTACATTGTACTTGTCAACATCTCCAGACATAAGATCATGTATACAACATGTACTTCTCATGTAGATGCATTCATAAAATCCTCCTACCTTCAAGTAGTGATTCATCTCTTCAAATCTTCTATGATCCTGATTGACGTATGAAATCTGTAAATCCATACATACTGTCAATATTTATAAAATTTGAATAATCCTATATATATTCTTTGTCTAATCTTATCCTTTGAGATAAAGGATCTAAGTCTTTTATCCTATCATGATCTATCTTCCTCAAATAGTGTCTATCCTATTGATCAATAGATCTAATGATTAGAATGATCTTCTAATCTTTCAGATCTAATTATTTTCTATTTCTAAGTCTTTGTGTATCCATGTCTTTGACTCCTTTGATCAACAATCTATTCTTGTTGATAAAGATCAAGGGCCTAGATCTTCTATCATCTAGTTCTTCTTTGATCTAAGTTTAGTTGTTTGATCATCCTTAAGGAGGATGATCTTGGTTCTCTTCCTTGAATCATAATTGATCAAGGGTTTAGATCTTCTATTTGATATAAGTTGGAAGCAATATCTATATACATATGCGTCATCATCAATAAGTATTAATTTCCTTTTATTGTTCTTGATCATTCAAGATCCCATGGATCTTATTTAATCATCCTTATCTTACTTATAATTTTTATGAGGATTAGATAATTTACTAAAAATTTATGCTCTTATTATTATTATTATTCAACTAGTTAATGTTTTACTGGTTGAAGATAACTTATTTCAACCTAAGTCTAGATTGCTCCTATTATTTCCAATTAGCTAGGGCTTATTAGCTGAATGAGCGAATACAAAGTAGTTACTTCAATCCTCATATAAGGAGGCGCTTAGACCTCACAAACATTAGTGGAAGGTAGGGGAAGAGCGAGGCTCTATTAGAAAATCCCCTTAACCACCATGTTCAACATTCACTAGAGTGATCTTAGCTCAACCTTTCATAAAGTTCCTATGAGCATGTTAACCCTCAGTACTCTTTCTAATTGATTTTAATTAAGTCCATGAACATTTAAAATGTCATTCATGGGGTTTATTATTCTCCTAGTTTGGGCCAAGAATTTGATAATACTTGTATTGTCCTACTAATTATAGCCCTTACTAATTGAGTCCAAGTTCAATAATTCACTCTTATTTGTGTCATGAAACTCTACTTTCTCATTAGATTCCATTTTTGGTATTTTATCATCTTTATCTCATAACTACTTTAACAATTAAATCTACTAATCAAATTTAACCATAAATGAATTATAACTTTAAAGCATAAAACTACATAATTGAACAACCTAATGATAATGGTACAAGGTACTTAAGATTATACTAGCATGATTTCTAACTAATGTATAGTATCTAATAAACTCAAATTAAACTATCATGGACCTAAGGTACCATCTCAAATCATAGTCTAATCTAACATGAAATCCTAGCATGATCCTAAGCTATAATTGCATGAAATCAATACCAACATGGTCCAAGTTACAATTCATCATTCATGAATAATTTTATGGACATTTGAAATGAAGTTATTCTAAAATAATCTATCATGGATCATATATTCATGAAATAAATCAAATAAAATCAATACATAACTCACGCTAACCCATTTCTCATTATTAAAGCATTTACTTATGATTCAGCCATTAGATCTTTGGTCTTTTCCTTTTAAATCAAGGCTTTTAATTAATTTTAGGGCTTTTACTCCAATAAGGTCCAAGATCAAACTCCTTTGTTTTTTGTCATATTCAATCCATGATCTCAATGGATTCTATCATAATATCATTCATTCAATCCATCACAAGGGTCTGATCATACATGATCTTATTGATCAAGTGAGTCCCTTTGTATTTTTAGGGTTTTTCTACCATAAAGGGTAGATCCCTCAATTTATCTTAGATCTATCCAAATAAATCATGGATATCACTTTATTTCAACATTATATTATTAGTAAGTTAGATCCCCTCAGATCTTGAAGATCATTAAAATTAGAAACTTAATTCTTGAAAACAGAAAGTTTCAGGAATGTTTTATGGTTTCAGAAGAAATAGAAGCTATAAGCTTTCCATAGCTTCTTTTCGATCTCAATTTGGAATTTAGATGACTCCACAATTGAACTGTAAACCTAAATTGATCAAGCAAAGTGGGCCGGGAGAAGCGGTCGCCACGTGCCTGTCTCTAAGACACGTGTGTAACACGCTCCCTGGGGACCGGCACTTTCATGTGGCCATTCCGTTAGAACAGCGTCGCACGCAGCACGCGTGCTAAAATCTGATTTGATTTGGGAGATCGGATAGTCCGTTTTGGACTGTCCAATCAATCCCTTTACAATTAAGGGCCCACAACTTAATAAAAATTCTTGAAATTTATACCCTATGGGTTTTGGACACTTCTGGATCTATTGGATGACTCAGATTTTCCCATCTGAGCCCTCCATCATCCAGAATTGAGAGTTTCTAGTTGTTAATTTATTTTTATAAAATTTAACCTAAAACTAATTACAGAAAACTAAAATTTGCATAAAACAACATGAAATAAGTATAAGAAGTGTTCCCACCTACCTAATTGGAGAAACAACATAGAATTGAAGCCAAATTTGAAATAAATACCCTTTGATGATAAGATAGCCCGATAGTCCCTTGTTTTGTGATTTCTCGTTGATTGCACCATTAGATCTTGAAATTGATATGTGAGTTTTGTAGATAAAGTAATCTAGGATTATGGATGGTGGGATGAGATTAAACTTGGAGCAGAGTGCCTAATTGAATTTAGGTCTCTTGTTCCAATTAGAGAGAGGAAAGAGAAAGTGCAAGAAGGGAGATTTTTGGGAGTTTTGGAATTTCGAGAGGGAATCTAGACCTAGTTTTTTAAAGTGAGCAAGTTGATTTCATGAGAATTTTAAGGAACATATTTGGAGGATTTTTGGAGGAGTATTTATAGGTGTTTTGTATTTTTCATAATTACTTGCAATAATTATGTTTTAATTCTTTGAAAAATTAAATTAACATTGGATCCTCCACTACCACCTCTTTCTCCACTAGCAGCTAGTAGTGGTTTGACTACTCATTACATGTTTTTTGCCCGTTGGATTCTTTTGTGGTGTTGGATTAGTATTTCTGAGTACATTCTAAATATTGATGTCTCAGATCTTGGTTATGGGTAATTATCATTTTACCCTTTTATTCATAAAAATAAAAAAATAGGGATTTTCATTTTAACTCGGAATTGAACATACTTAGTGTCATTTCGATCAATTTTTCAAGTACATTCATAATTTATAAGTTTTAAATTATGTTTTAATCTCTATAAAAAATAATTTCCAATAACCTAATATTCCAGCCTAGAATTTCTAAAAATTCAAACTAAATTGATTTTCTCAATCAATTTACAAAAATTGGGGTTATTACAGTACCCCGCCAAGCTAACCGCATAGCTCAACATGCAAAAAAATTTACAAAGAACAATATAGGATATTGGGTGGTCTTCTCACTTGCTACAAAAGAGTAAAACCCTAATTAAATAAAGAATTTTATGATAATTCACATACTCTAGATTAGCCTCTTAACCTGCAAAATATCAAACTTTAGAATTATTAGGTCAGAAATACATGTGTTATGAATTTTGAAAAAAAGGCTAAAATTTTATACTCTAATTTATAACACATGGACCACTAATCGGGTACTTTTTATGCAAAATTTGACACTTATTAAAAATGATAAGAAAAAAAAAAGATTAAGGTGGTGAAACCTGAAATAGGTTTTTAACTGAAATGAAGACAATTGCAAGGACGATGGAAATTAGGGGAAAATAAAGGCAAAAATGCCTATTAAATAAGGATAAATATGATTAACTATGAAAGGAAACATGATGACTAAAAAACAATGAACAAAGAGTGAAAGAGAATAAGGAACGAGAGAGAGGCTGGGGATAAGAGATGATTCAATCTCCCTCTTTAGTCTATTTTATGGTCTATCTTTCTTATCCTTCTCTTCTATCATGCTACAGTCCTTCTCATGGTCTAGAGTGCTTGAGAGAGAGAAATAGAAGTAGGAAATAAGGTGGATGATTGGAATGATGGGACGATGGACAGGACTAGAGAGGAAGTCATGGAATGATAGGGGACAGTGAAATGAGGGAGATAGAGTGAGAAAAGTATCAACAATCATAGAGACGAGTAGGTGATGGTGTCTTAAGGTCTAGCCTTTCTCCCATGATGTTCCTCTAGTTTTCCTTCTATAATGGAGAATTCTCTAGTCCAAGCTTTCCTTCAGTCTAAAACCTTTGTAGTTCTCCCTTCCTCCTTTTCTTTTAAAGTTCACAGCCTTTCTAATTTGGGTCTCATGGTTTGGCCTTTCCCATTCTTCTTTAGTTTCCACTTCTAAGTATGGTTCCTCCTTCATTGATCATTCCATTTATGGATTCCCCTTTAAAGATTGCAACTCCTTTCCAAATACATTCAGCACCTTCATAATAGTAATCTCTTTAGTTTTAAAAAAACACCTTAGCTTCATTGGTTTCCTTTCTCTTACTAGTTTCCCATTCCTTCTTAGTCTTCAATTAGAAACTATTCCATATTGCCTTTTAAATTAATCTAGCACTGTTCAACTAGATCTGAACCATCCAATTCCTAATCTGGTTGATCTACAACATATAAAACTGACTTATATTTATCTTAATCATACTTTAATCATCTAATTAGCTCCTGATCGTAATTTAGCCATTAAATTTTGTAAATCAATGGTTAGATGATCAATTGGATCTAACATTAAAATTTATGCTAAAAATTATAAAATTGAGTGATTGGATGATCTAATTAAATGCCAAATTAGGGGTTTATTAAATAAAATTAAATACTTAATACACACCCCAAACAGCATTTTGCTAATCTCGAGCAAAACATGTGAAAAACTAAATTACAAAATTAATACAAATTGCCACTTATTGTTGGTATTCAATATTTCATTTAGCATATGCAACAAGTCCTTAAAGCCCTAGGTTATCCCTAGTCGATGAGTTAAGCCATGTAAGGGTTTGGAGTGAATACACCCACAAAATTATAAAAATAATTTTCAAGTCAATTTTCACTTTTTTCTTAGAGAATTATCTTTGATAAATCGATCAACTTTAGCATACTAAAAAAAATGAATGAAAAATTCAAAACCCCACCCATATGCTAAATACATTCCAATTAAGTTCATATCTTAGAGTGTGTATGTATATACAACCTATATATACTATAATCTTTATCTCTAAGTAGACTAACTTTTGAACTCCATCCGAAATATACTTTGCCCTCAATCCTAAGTAATGGTGTACCATCTTGGGTTTTTATAGTCTTTTACTTATTTTAAGTAGGAAAGCAATGAAAATTTCCTTGTTTTAGAAAAATAGGATCAAAGAGATAACATATATAGGTAATTTTGAAATTCATCAACCTCATCCTAGGTGTTACTATGAAACCTTCACATGCAAGTAAAATGGTAGTCATCTAACCTAAGAATGTTTAGAGATACATACCACAGGATCTACCATACAGTCATAAATAAAGTCATAATCCATTTGATTAACTTAGGACAATCATATTATAGTTATCCAATGTGTCAACAAAAGTCTTAAGTTATGTACAATACTCAACATGAAATCCTATACATGGATTTCTTTTAAAAGAAACTATATCAAGAAGCATGTTCTTCTCATGTCTAAATTGATCCTAGCACCTTTGCCTTCCCTACATCCCTCGCTCTAGAACTACCTAAAGTAGCACCTAATATGTTAGTTATAGGGGGTGAGCAAAACAACAGGTAATGGTAGGGTGAAAAACTAATATAAGCTAGATCACCTAAAATAGAACATGCAATAGCATAATATAATCTTCTAAAAAGAGTGTATAATGTTCTAAAAGGAAAATCAATACATATTCGATAATGATCCACTCAAAACTACTAAATTCAATGTCATATACCATCAGAAGTAAACTTATAAACTATTAAAATCTGTGGGTATCAAACTAATGATGTCTAATCAAGGCATAAAACCTTCGATAAGCAATACACAAATCTAAGGCTACATTGCCGTGGAAAACTAATCGCTCAAATCATGATGGCATAGAGTCCTACCACCCTAAACAAGGTTTAACCTCTCAAGAAATAACCCACGTAACTTCAACACAAAAACACATACGCTCGCAAGGCCCTACCATCACCCATTAGTGACAACCGTGACCCTTATCTCTGCTCATGAATACCTGCATGGACCATGACTCATCGACCCTCATGGGGCTACTTGGCTACCTCTTAGAGCACTTCCCCATGAGAAGATACTCCCACTACCCACCGTCTCCATTGCAAGGCTAGTCATTTCAGAGGTCAGTCACCAACAACACCTCCTAGTGTAGGGTGTCTATGAATCATGGTACACCAACTCAATGCACCTGCTGAGTGATCTAAGACTTAGGACACTCCCAAAGTGCTTGCCCAAGCATCGATAAAATCTATATCCACAAGGACATAAGGCTGTTCATAGAGCACTTGCCAAGCGTCAATAAAAGCTGTATCTATCAGGATTTACAACCACTCATAGAGTGCCTGCCAAACCATCAATGAAATCCATAATTACTAGGATTTACAGTAACTCATAAGAGCGCTTGCCTAAGTATTGGCAAAAACCAAAACTAGCAATTTGTAAAATAAATCCCAGGTATGGGAGACTCCACAAAACATGAACATGATGTCATGTTGCATACTACTAGTATGTGTATGGTTGTGTAAGATATTTTGTTAAAGTATTTCTATCCTAGTGTGACACTTTAATGATCTTGGCTTAATTTATAAAGTTTAAGGGCTACATGACAATCTCAAACAAGCACATGTCTTCATTTTTATTTCAACATTTTAATACTTATAGTTTTTTTTGTCTTGATGGTGTATTTAAACTAAACATAGATTGGCTAGACTACAAGCAAAGTGATTACATCAAATAAATCTTAAACAAATGAGGAATGTCTTCCTACTAAGATGTAGCAAAGTTTCTATAACAAAGCTAAGCAATAAGGCCTTATGTCATTAGTAGCAAAATTTTGAGGTTCTTCAAATCCTAACTAAAAGAACCCAAGGGATGAGGTATGGTCCAAGGTTTATGAGACTTTGTAATAGTCCAAGACCTACGGGGTTATGCCTAAATGAAACATTATAAGAGGTTTCACTCTTACGTCTATTTAGTTTTCCAAAATTATCAAAGTTTTAACCTAAGGCAATTTGGTAATTTCTCATACTTTACCCTAAATTGCCTTTTTATCCTACCTTTAGTCTATTTTACAACTTCTCTTATATTACTCAACCCTTCAGTGAAATAACAGGTGAAGTTTTTATCAAGAGGTTCAACTTAGTCTTATAATTGTTTAGAATTTTAACTTAAGGGTAGTTTTATAATTTTCTTCTCTTAGGAAAATTACCTTTATACTTCATCATTTCTAATTTTGAAGGATGGGTTACACTACTCTTAGTACCAGTGAAGCATACCTAATGTTTTGTTGCATTTGTAGCTCAATAAGGATGAATTTTTCAAAATTTTCTTTATACTAGAATTTCAGGAAATTCTAGGTTAGTCATATTTTTATGCTATAAATTTCTAGGACTAGAATTCTTAAATGACTTGGAGAATTCCAATTGTCTTTCTCACCTCACTTGCCTTTTTCCAGCCATTACCATGCATACAGTCAAGTGAATTTTGGTGCCATTTCAAAGCTTTTCTTTCTAAATTTTCAATCATTACTATCCAATTCTCCATCCTATTTAAATTTAATTTCAAAATCTAAATCAATTAGAGTTAGCTAAGATTAGGAACTAGTACATTTCTTGTATGCATACAAGCAAGAAACAGTAGCATTCCCAGGTCTATTGGCACAAACTTTTCATCTACATCCCTTGAATTTCTTGGACGAATTTTTCTTGAAACCTATCGATTGAAGTACCTTCTTTAAAATCCATAATTTAGTTTCTTTTATCTTTCCTTGGTTTGTGGGATTTTCAAGTGGGAAATAAGCTTCCAAGCCTACTAGGTAGAAAAAATCTGGGTCCATCTAGCCCCTGTTTCTATTTTGCCATGCAATTTGTCATTCCCCTATTTCAAAGTTGATCACTTTACACACTATATTTCAATCCCTATTTCAACCAACATATGAGAACTAAAATAGAGCAAAATTTTGAAAATAGTAACACACAATCTACACATGAAATTAGATGAATCCCATGTTACAATACATAGGCTACAATCACACAAAACCTTCTTCAAAATAACATCATAAGTAAATAGAGATTTAGCAAATAAAATAAGATTCTTACATGAATGTATGGTACTAGTTCATTTTCAAAAATTCAAAATTTTGGTAACTAATGCAACATTTTATGCGATATTTTGATTGGCTAAACCAAGCCTGCATTAATAAATCACCCAAAACAGAAACCCCTACCTAAAATGGAGGGTTGATTGACTAGATCTTTAGTTGATCTCCTCTGAGTTGCAAGCTTCTGCTCTTTGTGTGAAGCTTATAGTCTGATTGTTCTTCAACAATGCTAGTCTCTTCAAAGCTTATTTTCTCCCTTTGTGTTGAACTCCACACATATGCCTGTAGTCCACTTCTCTTTCCAGACAATTCTCTCTTCACTTCACTTCTTCTTCTTTCCCACCTCTTGTTCATTCTTCCATGCAAGGAGCTCAGCCTAAAGCAGCTCTTGTCCTAGTTGAATTCTTCTTCCTCTTTCAATGCCAAGTAGAACACGACCTAGTCCAAACTTCCTAGCAATTTTCTTTTTCTCTCCCAATCTGTCCTTCTCCTTTTGCTGTTTCCCCTCAAGCTTCCTAGTTTATTAATGGATGAAAACATCTTAGCCTAACTTTAGGTCAAATTATATACTTAGGTTTCTTGCAGTGTTATGCAAATGGGGTTGTATAACACATGAGGAGCCATGTATCCTTGGCTAAAGCTCCCACGTTAATGATCAAGATCAATGGATCCAACTCTGGGTCCATTGAAAATGCCATTCATTTAAATATGTAAATTAAACTCTCTCATTTACAATTATATCTTGCTAGGGTGTATTTCTCAATTATAACCTGAATAGCAATTCATCTATTTTTTGAAATTTCAAACTAATTAGTTGGAATCTCATTCTAGAATTTTGATGGAGCTTAGGTTAGTTTTTCTCCTTATTGATGGTCTATCTAATTCCTTAAGATAACAATGGGGAAATTTTTATTTCTATTTTCTTTTATTAAGTTGCTTAAGGTTATTTTAATGTAATTGTCAAATCTCCTCTTTATTTCTTAGAATATTTTTTCTAATATCCAAACTAAACTAATAATCAATTCCAATGCTTCAATGAAAACAAATTTCTCAATACGCTTACTGTATTTTTCATTTTTATTTTTAACTTTAAAACATACCCTAAATCAATAAATAAAATAAAATGATTTCCCTATTTTTTGTAAAAGAATGAGTTTATTTATCACATTGGTGTAATTACATGTATTACTCTTTCACCCTTATAAAAATTTCATTCCTGAAACTGTATACTTAAATGTGAAAGTCAAAATAACTCTGGAAAACACTATCTCATATACTCCTCAACCTCCCATGTGTCCTCATAAGAATGATGCTACCATAGAACTTTGACGAGGAGGATCATCCTGGTTCATAATACCTTCTCTTTCTTATCAATCAGACACTCTTGAAATGTCAAATCTGACTACAGATCGATTGGTAACTGATCCAGGATATGAGTAGGATCTATGACGTATTTCCTTAGCATAGAAATATGGAATACATTGTCCACATCATCAAGTGAAGGAGAAAGCACCAACCTATATGCCCCTCTATCGATCCTCTCTAGAATCTCAAAGGGTCCCACAAACCTAAGGCTTAGCTCACCTTTCACACCGAATCTCATCATAACCTTGGATAGATAAACTCTCAGAAAGACATGGTCTCCAACTTGAAACTCTAGAGATCTCCTCCTCGTGTAGACATAGCTCTTCTGCCTACTATGAGTAGCCATCAAATGTCTCCTAATCAACCTCACCTTGTCTTCACACTGCTCTACCAACTTAAATATGATGAACTGTCTCTTGCCAACTTCGCTCCAACATGTTGGTGTGCGGCAAGGTCTGTCATACAATGCCTCATATGGAGCCATCCCAATGCTGAAGTGATAGTTTTTGTTGAAGGTGAACTCTCCTAGTGATAGGTGTTCTTCCCTACAACCTTTCTAATTCAGTGCACATGCTCTCAACTTGTCCTCCAACATTTGAATCATCCTCACACATTGACTATTTGTCTTGGGGTGAAATGTTGTGCTAAAACATGTAGAGGTACTTAGACCTTAATGTATGCTCTACCAAAATCTAGACGTGAACCTATTATGTTTGTCTGAAATGATGACTAGAGGAACTCCATGTAAAGTGACTATCTCCCTGATGTAAAGCTTGGCAAGGCTCTCTAAGGCATGTCCCTGTCTGATGGGGAGGAAATGCACTAACTGACCCAAATTGTGTCATGTCCACTACAAGTCCTGGGTAGCCCAACCAAAACATCCATTATGATGTGGTCCCATTTCCACACTGGAAGCTCTATACTTTATAGCAACTTTACAGGTCTCTGATGTTCAGCCTTGACCCTCACACAAGTAATGCATCTAGCTACACATTCTCCTATATCTCTCTTCATGTCCTGCCACTAAAGTAGTCTTCTTAGGTCATGATACATCTTCATGACCCTAGATGCATGGTCCACCTAGAGTGATGAGCTGCCCTTAATGGCTCTTGTCTCAAATCTGCTACTGCTAGCACAACCAATCTACACTAATATCTAATCCCACCATATGCTCCTCTCTCAAAACCATCTCAGTCACTTAGTGCTTGAGTGTCAATACATGATTGTTGTGCCTCTAAAATGTGATCCATAAACGCCAATCGAATGATGAGATTGGCAATCATGCCACTTAACTTCCTGCCAAGGGCATCAACTACTACATTAGCCTTGCTTGGATGGTACTGAATAGTGAATTCGAAGTCCTTTAAGTACTCTAGCCAATGTCTCTAGCTCATATTGAGGTCACTCTGAGTCAACAAGTACTCTAAGCTCTTGTGAACAATGAAGACATTGAACTTCTCCCTATAAAGATAATGTCATCAAATCTTAAGGGCAAATACAACTGATGCTAACTCCAACTAATGCATGAGGTAATTATGCTCATGCTTCTTCAACTATCTCAAAGAATATGATTCCTGAGGGAGCAATAACATAGGCACTGAGGTGAGTGTCATCTTCAACTCCAGGAGACTCCACTCATAGCTGTTAGACCAATCAAACTATTGGTCCTACTTAGTAGGGGCTGTTAATGGATGAGCAAAATGATAGAATCCCTCTATGAATAGTAGAAGTAGCATGCCAGACCTAGAAAACTGTGAACTTATGTCAAAATCTTTGGCCGCTATAGCTTTATTGCCGCTTCCACCTATTGTGGATCCTCTACAACGCTATCCTTGGATACAACATGTCCAAGGAAATGAACCTGATCCAACCAAAACTCACACCTAGAGAACTTGCCATATTGCCAGTGCACTCAAATAGTGCCCAACATAGTACTTAATGCTCTCTACGCTCCTCTAAACTGCTAGAATATATCAAAATATCATTAACAAACATGATCACAAACTTGTCTAGATATTTTCTGAATACCCTATTCATCAAGTCCATGAAAATTGCCGGTGCATTCATCAACCCAAACGACATTACCAAGAACTCATAGTGGCCATATCTAGTCTTGAATGCAGTCTTAGGGATGTAATCATCCCTTATCTTTAGCTAATAACAGCCTATCCTTAAGTCAACCTTGAAGGAAAGCTTGGCTACCTGCAATTGATCAAATAGATCATCAATGTAATAAAGGGGATTCTCATTCTTCATTGTTACCTCATTGAGTTCCCCATAATATACACATAGTCTGAAAGAGCTATCCTTTTCCTTAACGAACAAGACTAGTGCTCCCCAAAGGTGAAACACTAGGCCATATGAAACCCTAATCTAACAACTCTTGCAACTACTCCTTCAGTTCCTTCAACTCAACAGGTTCCATACGATAAGGATCCTTAGAGATGAGAGTCGCTACAAGTAGTAATTCAATCATGAGCTCCACCTCTCTCCTAGGCAGTAAACCTGGCAACTCGTCAGGGAACACATCTCTAGAGTCATGTACCACGTTAATCACCTTAATATCAGAAGTTTATTCTTCTTGCATGCGTACATAGGCCAAGTATGACTGGCAATAGCTGGACATAAGATGTGCTGCTTCTATCGCTAAGATGATGCTCAAGTTGGTAGTATCTAGTCTCCCCTAAAAATACAGCAATTCACCATCAGAGATACAAAAAGTGACTCACTTCTTCCTACAATTGACTAGTGCTCCATGCTTACCTAACCTTCTGTACCAAATATCACATCAAAATTGTCCATGTCTAAGATAATGAGATCCATGTTCAGCATCTTGTCTGAGATGACCATAGGTATGCCCTAGACAAATTCCTATCCCATCACTAGTTGACCTACTGGTGTACCAACTTCCAATAGAAATCCTAGTCTAGTTAATGGAACATCTATACATGCATAAAAACTATGAGAGATGAATGAATGGGTGGATCTAGGATCCAAGAGAACACGTGCATATCTGTGGCAATAAAGATAGTACATTCCACAACAGTGCTCAATGCACGTGCTTGATTGGTGGTAATAGTGAATACTTGCCTCTGACTCCTAGGTGCCTGACCCTATCATGGTGTTTGCTCTCAGCCCTAACCTCGCCATGGTTGTGCCACTCTACTGGCTCTGGGACAATCTCATGCTATATGGCCAGGTTGGCCATAAGTGTAGCATCGGCCTGGTCCATAACACAACTAGCTTGGATGCTGATGTTGGCATCTTTGACTTACCTCCTAATCACTGCCTTTGCCTCTAGTCTGCCCTTGTGCTGGTCAGGCTTGTCATGCAATTGTGTTCCTAGTGGAAAACTTCTTCTTCTACACCCCTCCCAACATAGGCCTAAGACCAACAAATTTGCTCCTATCTCTACTGGTGTCTCTCAGCTCACACTCTAAGATGGAGGTAAGCTCTATGGTTTGTGCTCCTGTAGTGGGTACGAAAGTGATTATATGAGACCTCAAATCAAAATTTATGCCTTAAACAAACTCCTGAGTCTCCTTCAACTCTATATAGCACACATTTAGCCCAAATCGACGCAACCAACAAAACTCTACCTTATACTATGTTACAATTCTCATGGCCTACACAAGCATCACAAAGCTTAGTTCCATCTTCTCTTGAGCATGGGGAGAAAGAAACCTATCCAAAAAGACAGCCTTGAAGTCATCCTAGGCAAGAATGTTTGACGCGCTCGAAGAAATTTCTCCTAGTTGTTGGCCACCACTGTGCTGCATCACTTGTGAGGACCAAAGTGGCCACTGCTACTCTACGATCATCCGACATTACCATCGCCTTGAAGATACTCTCCACATCAAATAACCATGTGTCAGCCACCTATACCTGATGTACAAGATGAGGGTTGTGGCCTCTATGTCATCCTTTGGAGCAAGAGGTCGATGACCTTCTTTGCTAGGTTGCCTCAGACCCCATTTGCTGCTAGTTGTGCATCATGTGGTGATGTAAGTTGACACTACATCTTCGGGGAGGCATCTATGACGACAAGGGATATTTCTAATGAGACTTTCCTAATTATCATAACTAATTTCCTACTAGTACCTAAACTTAATTCTTCTTACATGTTGGCACATTGTCCTTTAGTGACTTTAATTGTGATTAGTGTGGCATGCACTCTAATACCAAAATATATAACATCTTAGGCTTTTCAAGCTTTTATTTATTTTAAGTTAAAAAGCAATGAAAATTTCCTTGTTTTAAAAAAACAAGATCAGAGTGATAACATATATAGGTAATTTTGAAATTCATCAACCTCATCTCGTGTGTTACTGTAGAACCTTCACACATAAGTAAAATAATAGTCATCTAACCTAATAGTGGTTAGAGATACATGCCAAAGAATCTAACATACAATCACAAATAAAGTCATAACCCATTTGATTAACTTAGGAGAATCATACTACACTTATCTGATGTGTCGAAAAAAGTCAATTTATATGCAATACTCAAAATGAAATCCTATACATGGATTTCTATTAAAAGAAACTATATAAAAAAGCATGCTCTTCTCACATCTAAATTGATCCTGGCACCTTGGCCTTCCCTGTATCCATCTCTCTTAAACTACTTGGAGTATCACCTGAAATGTTGGTTGTAGGGGGTGAGCAAAACAATAGCTCACAGTAGGGTAAAAAGCTAATACAAGCTAGAACACCTAAAATAGAACATGCAGTAGCATAATATAATATTCTAAAAAGAGTGTATAATGTTCTAAAAGGAATCAATACATATATGATAAAGACCCACTAAAAGCTACTAAATTCAATGTCGTCTACATTGTTATAAATAAACTTATAAACTATTAAAATATGTGGCCATCAAACCAATAAAGCCAAATCAAGACATAAAACCTTCGATCAAAAATGTAGAAATCTATGTCCACATTGCCTTGGAAAACTGATCGCTCAAATCATAGTGGCATACTCCTACCACACTAGATGAGGTCTAAACTCTCGAGCAATGATGCACATAACATCAATACATAGACACCTATGCTCGCAAGGCCCTACCATCACCCACTGACAACTACCATCACCTTTATGTCTACTCGTGAATACTTGCACGAACCATGACTAACCAGACCTCATGGGGACAACCCAGCTACCTCTCAAAGCACTTCCCTTGAGAAGACACTCCTATTGCCTACCATCTCCATCACAGGGCTAGTATCAATATTATTTCGGTGGTCAGTGGCCAACTGCACCTCCTAGCATAAGGTTTATGATACATTGACATCCAAGACATATACTCCTAGTGCCTGCTGAAAACATTACTAAATTCTATATTTACAAGGACTTACAACTGCTTGTAGAACTATCCAAGACATAGGACACTCCCATTTCCTGCCCAAAACATCAATAAAATATATATTTACATGGACTTACAACTACTTGTAGAATGCCTGCTAAAGCATCAATAAAACTTCATCCATCAGGACTTACGACCACTCATAGAGTGCCTACCAAACCATCGATGAAATCCATAATCATTAGGACTTATAGTAGCTCATAGAGCAATTACCTAAGTATAGGCAAAAACCAAAACTAGCAATTTGTAAAATAAATCCGAGGTATGGGAGACTCCCCAAAACATGAACATGATATCATGTTGTGTACTACTAGTATGTGTATGGTGGTGTGAAATATTTTGCTGAACTATTTTTATTCTATTGTGACACTGTAATGATCTTGGCTTAATTTATAAAGTTTAAGGGCTACATGACATTCTCAAACAAATCTATGTCTTCATTTTTATTTCAATATTTTAATGCTTATATTTTTTTGCCTTGATGTTGTATTTAAACTAAACATAGGTTGGCTAGGCTACAAGTAAACTCATTACATCAAATAAATCTTAGCCTAAGGAGGGATATCTTCCTACTAAGATGTAGAAAAGTTTCTATAGCCAAGCTAAGTGGTAAGGCTTTATGTCATTAATAGCAAAGTTTTGAGTTCTTCAAGTCCTAACTTAAAGAACCCAAGGGATGAGGTATGGTCCAAGGTTTATGAGACTTTAGCATAGTCCAAGACCTAGGCCTTTGGTCTAGTTTATAAATTCTCTTGTATTACTCAATCCTTTAGTGAATAACAGGTGAAGTTTTATCAAGGGGTTCCACCTAGTCTTATAATTGTTTAGAATTTTAACCTAAGGGTAGTTTGGTAATTTTCTTCTCCTAGGTGAATAATATTTATACCCTTGATCTTTTATAATTTTGAATGATGGGTTGTATTACTCGTAGTACCAATGAAGTGTATCTAAATGTTTGGTTGCTTTTCTAGCCAAGTAATGATGATTTTTTTAAAATTTCTTTATATTGGAATTTTTAAATTTCTAGAAATTCCAAGTTAGCTATATTTTTATATTGTAAATTTCTAGGGCTAGAGTTCTCAAAAGACTTAGGGAATTGTAGTCGTCTTCCTTCCCTCACTTAGGTTTTTCCAGCTGTTGCCATGCATGCTGAATTATGGTGCCATTTCAAAGCTTTTCTTTCTAAATTTTCAATCTTTACTATCCAATTCTCCATCCTATATTTGTGAGATTTTCAAGTAAGAAATGGACATCCAGGCCTGCTAGTAAGTAGAAATCTGGGTACATCTAGCCCCCTATCTCTATTTTTCCATGCAATTTTTCATCCCCTACTTCAAACATGATCATTTTACAAACTATATTTCAAATTCAAACTACTAAGAACTAAACCCATATGTTAGATTTCTTGTTTAACTGCTGACAGGAAAGATTTTACTTAGTTTCAATCCCTATTTCAACCAACATATGAGAACTAAAATAGAGCAAAAATTTAAAAGTAGTAACACACGATATACCCATGAAATTAGATGAATACCATGTTACAGTACATAGGCTAGAATCACACAAAACCTTCTTAAACATAAGATCATAAGTAAACGGAGATATAGCAAAAAAATAATATGATTTTTACATGAATGCATGATACTAGTTTAGTTTTCAAAATTCTAAATTTTGCTAACTGATGCAGCATTTTATGCAAGATTTTGCTTGACTAATCCAAGCATGCATTAACAATTCACCCAAAGTAGAAACCCCTACCTAAAATTGAGGTTTGATTGACTAGATCTCTAGCTAATCTCCTCTGAGTTGCAAGCTTCAACTCTCTACATGAAGCATCAACTCTAATTGTTCTTCAGCAATGCTAGTCCCTTCCTCGTTATTTCCTGCAAGGAGCTCAGCCCAAAGAAGCTCCTTCTCTCTAGTTGAACTTTTCTTCCTATTTTGATGCCCACATTGAACACGACCTGGTCCAAACTTCCCAATAATTTTCTTTTTCTCTCCAAATCTCTTCTTCTCCTTCCACTATTTCCCCTCAAGCTTCCTAGTTCATTAATGGTTAAAAACATTTCAGCCTATGTTTAAGTCAAATTATATACTTAGGTTTCTTGCCTTGTTATGCATGTGGGGGTTATATAACACGTGGGGAGCCAACTACCCTTGGTTGGAGCTCCCATGTGAATGATCCAGATCATTAGATCCAACTCTAGGTTCACTAAAAATGTCATTCATTTAAATCTATAAATTAAAATATCTCATTTACAATTATATCATGTTAGGGTGTACTTCTCAATTTTTGTGACTACTCGGGTTTTTGTAATATGATTTGTAAAGTATTTTGAAAGGCAGGGCCCTTAAGAGTGTAAAATTTTTTCGCAAAACAAAGCAACGAAAATTCTTTTTTTTAGAACTTGTTTTGAAAACCCAAGTCACCACTTCATACATAACATAAGTACAATTTGTGTACAAAATAAAATTCCATTGAAGGAATATACTTTTATTAAATCCAGGATCCATCCAGTGGTTCACAGTACAGCCAAATCTAGTACAATACTTGTCCAAATTACATAATCCAAAACTCAAGCTCACCATACAATAAAACTCTCAACCAAGAAAAATACATGTCTTCAAGGATATACCTTGAAGATTATTCTCTTCAAGTCTTCTATCATCTTCAGCTCCTAACTGTCCTTCCCTGTATCTAAGATATTGCAACAAGTACAAAATCTCAACAAGCAATGCTTGGTAGGGGATTCAAGAAACATAAAATTGACAATGTAATTCCAATACTTCATAATCCCATTATCCTTAAACATACTCTTTACTTTGTGAGTTATGTATATCTATATACACACATACCCTTCATGGATAAACCAGTTAAATTTGTGAAAGTAGTCAAATATCATTCCCAACTAAGCTGATCAATTCTCTTCATTTTGAGAATTTAGTATTACAGCTAATCTTATACTGGGAATTTCCCTTCTTGGGAAATATTGGTAATATACAATTACCTAGCATTTCATTATGTTACAACATAAGGCATTTCACTATGCCTATTCTCATATGCATCATAGTGCAAAATAATTAGAAAGGTTGCTATCTTAGCCTCGATCCATACTAGCGCGCTCGGATAACTGCCCTGTTCACCACTGATACCACGGTGAAAAATATTATGTCACTGCCCGTATGGGGGTGCAAGACTTTCATAGTGGTGGCCTTCCCATAATTGCCACCACCCGACTTTTAGCCTCTCTTTGGCCAAGGTATCATCATATCATCAAATTTCAAGGAGCGGGTGGCTAAACCCTCATAACTCCTCTAGCAATAGCATCCCCCTAGGCTTATGCCTATTAAAACAAACTCACAAGCCTCCAAGCTTGTATGTAAAATAGATTTTAAATGTATCAGACCATATGTCTGTTTACTTAGGGCTGAAATATTTTCTAGTTCCCTATTCACTTATAGTTTAGTCCTTAACGATCTTATATGTGTTTGGTTGGATCATAAGGTTTTCAAGAGATTTAATACAAGTATTAACATTACTCTTGTCAACATAAGATCATGAGTACAATCATGTATATTTCATGTAAATGCATTCATCAAATCCTCCTACCTTTAAGAATTGATCTCTTTTCCCCAATCTTCCATGGTCCTGACTGATGTATGTAATCTGTACATCCATACATATTGTCAATATATAAATTTTAAACAATCCTATTGATCACTACATCTAATGTTTAGAATGATCTTTAGATCATTCATATCTAAGTATTTTTCTATCTCTAAGTCTTTGTGTGTCCATCTCCTTGATCTTGATCTCTCATAGATCCATTGATTTACAATCTACACATGTTGATGAAGATCAGGGTCCTAGATCTTCTATCATCTAGTTCTTCTTTTATCTAAGTTCAGTTATTGGATCATCCCTAAGGAGGATGATCTTGGTTTTCTTCCTTGAATCATCTTTGATCAAGGGTTTGGATTATCTAATCTAATGAACTATAACAAGCATACTAATAAACATGAGTACTAAGTACAATATAATATTCTTATTCTTATTGTTCTTGATCATCCAAGATCTAATGGATCTTGTTTGATCATCCTTATCTTACTTACTATTTTTATTAGGGTTATGTAATTTACTAACCTTTTATGCTCTTATTATTATTATTCAACTAGTTAATGTGCTGGTTGAAGGTAACTTATTCAAACCTAAATCTAGACTGCTCCTCTTATTTCCAATTGGCTAAGGCTTACTAGCTGAATAGGTGAACACAAAGTGGTTACTTCAACCTCATGTAAGGAGGCGTTTATACCTCACAAACGTCAATGGAAGGTAGGGGAAGAGCAAGGCTCTGTTAGATAACCCCCTTAACCACTATGTTCATCATTCACTAGAATGACCATCGCTTAATCTTTCATAAGGTTCCTATAAGCATGTTTACCCTAAGTACTCTTTCTAATGGATTTTAATTAAGTCCATGAATATTTATAATGTCATTCATGGGGTTTATTATTCTTCTCCTAGTTTGGGCCACGGATTTGATAATCCTTATATTGTTCTACTAACTATAGCCCTTACTAATTAAGTCCAAAGTACTCCATTCTTATTTGTGTCATGAAACTCTACTTTCTCATTAGATTACATTTTTTATGTTTTATGCTCTTTATCTCATAACAAGTAGATCTACTAATAACATTTAACCATAAATGAATTATAAATTCAAAGCATAAAACTACATAATTTAACACTTAATGATAATGAGACAAGGTACTTAAAATTACTCCAACATGATTTCCAACTAATATACCTTAATAACTCAATTTAAACTAACATGGACTTAAGGTATAATCTCATACTATAGTATAAACTTATATGAAATTCTAGCATCGTCCTAAGTTAGAATGACGTGAAATCATACTAAAGTGCCCCTAAGACAATTAAATCTAGCACCTTATGATAACAATGAAATCACATATCATGCTAAAGTCTAAATGTTATACTAGCATGCTTTATAATATAACTATATTTAAAATGCTATTATATAAAATGAAACTAATTACATTAACATTTTTAGAAATCTTTACTTATGATCCAACCATTAGATCTTAGATCTTTTCCTTTGATTAAGGGTATTAGTTATATTTAGGGGATTTTCTTTATTAAGGTCCAAAGATCATATTGATCCATTTTTGTCATAATCCATCCATGATTTCTTGGATTTCATTATATCAACATTCATTTTATTCATCCCAAGGATCTGATCACACTTGATCTCATTGATCAAGTGGGTCCCTTTGTATTTTTTAGGGTTTTTCTACCATAATGGGTAGATCCCTTAATATATCTCATATATGTCCAAATAAACTATAGATATCACTTTATTTCAATAGTATATCATTAGTAAAACATATTTTCAAGATCTAATCATCTCAGATCTTGAAGATCTAGGTAATTGAAAACTTGTTTCTTTAATAAAGAAAGTTTTTATTGAATATTATGTCTATTTTATCATTTCATTAGAAAATATAGGTTTCAAGCTTTCCATAGCTTCTTTCCGATCTTAATTTGGAGTTCAGATGACTCCAGAATGTGATCTGGAAATTCACAGCCCTTCCTAGGGCCTGAATTTGATCTGGGCCCAAGGAACGGATGGCCCAGATTAGTCGGGTGGAACGAGTCAGGTGGACCGCGCTCAGTTTGTCGGGCACATCCGCTGCGAGGAAATTTGGAAGCTCCCTCACAGGGCATCCATAGACGCGGATGGGACGAGCGGGACGCTTGTCGTTCGCACGCCTATAAACGGGACGTTCGTCGAGCGCATCCTCTCGTTGTTTTTACGGATGCGCCTTCATACCACTTGGGACGATGTCCCACGCACAGAACGTCAGAACATTTCTGCATGCACCGTTTTCGACGATGCATCGCTTGTGTGTCTTGGGCGCTATTAGATCCGGAGATCAGATAGTCCATTCTCGATTGTCCAATCAATCCTCTCTCAATTGAGGGCTCAAAACATCTCCGATCATTGTGAAAATTCTACCCTAGGGGTTTTGGACCCTTCTGGATCTATTGGTGTAGTCAAAATTTTCATCTAAGCACTCTATAATCCTGAATTAAGGGTTTTGTTATTACTTTATTTTTACGTTTTTTATCATCAAAATAAATTACAGTAAACTAAAAATTACATAAACCAGTATTAAACATATATAGAAAGTATTTGCACCTACCTGATAGGAGAAAAAAACTTGGTTATATGCCCAATTTAAAAAGAATACCTTGTTGATGATGATATGGCCTACGATCCACCTTTCTTACAAATTCCCGTTGTTTGAACCATTGGATCTTGAAAATGCTTTGGGGGTTTTGTAGAATAGATATGGTGGGAAGTTTTGGATGTTGGAATTGATAAAATTAGATATGTAATAGAGTGCCTAATTGATTTTAAGTCTCTTGTTCCAATCTAAAAAGAAAAAAAAATTGAAAAGAGAGATATCTCTTGGAAATTTTGGGTTTTTGAGGAAGGATCTAGGTCTAATTTTTCAGGAAGAGTGAAGAAAATTTTGTGGGGATTTTATGAGAATTTTTGGAGGGTTTTTGGGGTTATATTTATAGGCATTTTGGTCCTTTTTCCATGATTATAATATTTAATTTATTATTATTAAATGGCATGAAAGTCTCCCATGCTCCATTTTTTCTTCCCCATTCTCCATTTTTCTTCCCTAAGACCAGCTGGTGTTTGTTGACCCATGACTTCATGTGGGCTGCTCATAAGATTCGTTTTTGGTTCCCTTGTGGGCCCCACATGGTGTAGAAAGACCGTTTTGCCATTTATGTATAAAATTTTGGGTTTTATTCCCATGATCTTGGATTTGAGTGTACTTAGTGGCGGTGGATTCATATTTCTCAGTAAATTCTAAATTTTGATGTCTCATATTTTAATTTTTTGGGAGATTTTGATTTTTGGGTAAAATTACTATTTTACCCTTTTGTCCAAGAAATGAAGAAACTTAAGGATTTTTCATTCGAAATCAGAATTTGTGGTGCTTACAGTCATTTTGAAGGGTTTACTATGTTTAATTTTAATTTTATATTTCTTATTATTTTATTATACTTTTATAAAAAGTATATTCTAAATAACCCTACTATTTCAGCTTGAAATATCTGAAACTCAAACTTTATTGATTTTCTCAATCAATTACAAAAAATGGGGTTATTACAAACTTCCCTTGCAATGAGGCCTTTTCCTCCCCGGGGGGAAGAACAAAATCGTTGGTGGGCTGGGTGATATGGGCCTCAGTCTGCTGACACGGACAATATCATTGCAAGGTGTGGGCCCTCGGGCTGTTACAAGTGGTATCAAAGCTAGATCTTAACTCGGTGTGGGTGGCTAGTTGCACGCGGGTGCTCGCGTGTGGTAAGACACGCGGGGACACATGTCCCCTAAGGGGGAGAGGTTGTGAAGCCTTGGCCGATGAGGGTGGGCCAAGAGGGCTGGCAGGCTTCCAGGCAAGGTGAGGGACTAAGAGTTAGTCCCACATCGCTAGGGGGAAAGTTACTGGGCTGTTGAGAAGAGTGCTGAGGACTTCCCTTGCAACGGCCTTTTACCCCTCGGGGGGAAGAACAAAATCGTAGGTGGGCTGGGTGATATGGGCCTCAGTCTGCTGACACGGACAATATCATTGCAAGGTGTGGGCCCTCGGGCTGTTACAATTTTACCCTAAACAGTAATTCATCCATTTTTGAAATTCCAAACTAATTAGTTGAAATTTACTCTAGGATTTTGATGAAGTTTAAGTCAATGTCTCTTCTTATTGAAGGTCCATCTAATTCCTTAAAATAACAATGGGAAAATTTTTATTGCTATTTTCTTTTATTAAGTGGCTTAAGGTTATTTTAATGTAATGATCATCTCCCATTTATTTCTTGGAATCTTGTTTTTAATATCCAGACTAACTTAACAATCAATTCCAAATTATAAAACCTACCAAATTTCTCAACACACTTGTTCTATTCCTCATTTTTTCCTTTAAAACATACCCTAATCAATAAATAAAATAAAAAAATTCCTATTTTTGTAAAAGTATGGATTTATTTATCACATTGGTGTAATTACATGTATTACAAATGACATACACTGAAAAATGAAACTCTCAGCAAAAGGTTTAAATTATATCTCTCTTTAGTATATGTGAGTAGAGTCAATAAAAGAAAAAATATCTCACAGATTCTCATGAAAGAATGGTAGTTAATATAGAATTTGGGTTTGATCCCTTAAGAAAAGATAAGATGTCCTTACCTTTGAACTTTTTGACATATTATTCTTTAAATCCTTTTCATTCATATCCTCATTAAGACTATATTCATCCTAGAATTAATAGGTCTTCAATTGGGATGAAACGTAGGCTTGGGATAGGGTACAAAATAAAGGGCATATAGGGTGTTCAAAATTCTTCAAAAATAAGTAGAGGTCTTCTACAAAGTTGACAATTCTTCTTTACTTTGTACTAAAGTGAATATTTCTTTGTTCATTTTCTGTTCTTCATTTTTTTAAGACTTTTTTCTTTCTTTTTAACATTTTTGAAGAGCTTTTGAAGAACTTTTCTTTTCTTAATATCCACTTCTCTATTTTTATTGCAACTAAAAATTATTTATTCATTCACCTATAACTTATCCTTTGAAGAAAATAGGTTATGGATAATTCATACTAGGTCAATATGGCAAAGGATAATTTGAGTGAAAATGAAAAAAGAAAAGGCTTATATAAAAGGGTCAGGTTGGTTAACTAGTGGCAAAAATATTTTTAGGTAGGATTTATGCCTCTAGTTTAATCACAAGGATGGCCTAAATCATTTTCTAGGTTTCACATAACCTATCAGATTCATTGAACTTTTAGAATTTTAAAGGTAATACCCCAATAATTCAGGTAATTAACCAAATTTAAAAGTTGGTGAGATCAAATTTACTTTACGCATGCAAAAGAAAATTTTGGAACACATTAATAAACTCTCAAAAAGATGAATAGCTCCAAAACTCACTTAGGGTATAAGTCTCCACTTAATTTCTTTAGAATCTTTAAGTTATAACTACTTATCAATTTAGATTATGTACATACAACTTTGTGTATGGATGTGATTTGAGATTTAGGTTTCATTAAAGTTAGCTAGACTATACTTTAGAAAATCCAATTCTCATCATAGTGTAGGATTAAAATGTTGCAAATTTTTTTAAAATTTTCTCTTTTTCCAGTTAGCTAGAGTTCTACAACCCTCAACCTGAAAGAAACATTATCCCCAATGTTTAAAAAGTAGGACCAAAACTAAATATGGGGAATGGAAAAAATAACGAATTCTAAAATACAAAGAATGATACATAGGGATCAAATCCACCCAATCCTAATAAACAGAATCCTCTAGAGTTGTACTCAACTTTTGGATTCCCATATTCTATGAAAGGCTTTAAATATTGGCCATTAACTTTAAAAGCATGGGAAGTCCTAGCATCTTTAATCTCAATGGTCCCCTCTGGAAACACTTCTTTAACTATATATGGACTAGTCCATCAAGATCTGAGCTTCCTGAGAAAAAGGGGAAGCCTAGAATTGTAAAGTAAAACCTTCTCGCTGGAATGAAGGATTTTCTCATTATATTTTTAACATGAAACTTACATTTTTTTTCTTTGTAAATCCTATTACTTTCATAAGCTTCTTATCTGACCTCTTCCAACTCATTGAGTTAGAGTTTTCTATGTGACCTACTTTACTTATGTTCAAATTAAAGTCTTTATTACCTAATAGGCTCTATATTCCAATTCCACTAGCAAATGGCAAGCCTTACCATATACAATACAATAGGAGGACATACCAATCAGAGACCAATCCTTACAATCATGGTTACTATTCTTTTGAAGAATTTGCTTTATATACATATTAGATACTTCAACTTGTCCACTTATTTGTGGGTGATACAGAGTTGCAACTTTGTGGGTAACATTAATTTTTTTCATGAGAGCTTCAAAAGCTTTGTTGTAAAAATGTGTACCATTATCACTTATAATGGTTCAAGGGCGCCCAAATCTAGAAAAAAATCTTTCTTTTAAAAATCTAACAATTCTTTTATTATGATTATGCCTACATGGGAAAAACTTAATCTATTTGAATACATAATCTACTGCTAAGATATAAATGTAGCCAAAAGAAGGTGGGAACGGCCCCATGAAATCAATGCCCCAATAGTTAAAAATTTCAATGACAAGGATAGGGTTAAGTGGCATCATATTCCTATGAGTTATTCTTCTTAACATTTGTGACATCACTCACATGATTTATAGAATAAATTGTCTTTAAATAATGAAAACCATAAAAAACCACACTACAAAATCTTTATAGCAGCTTTTAAGAAGAAAAATTTCCACCACAAGCTTACGAACGACAGAAGGAGATGGCACTATTTTGATCTATGTCAGGTACACATCTCCTAATTATTTGATCTAGATAATACTTAAATAGGTGTGGATCATCCCAAAAGAAGTGCTTAACATTGGAAAATATTTTTTTTTTCTTTTCTTATTTTTTCCAATGTTTAGAATCTTCCATGTGACTAAATAATTTGTAAAATCAGCAAACTACAAAGGATGGGAAACATTAAAAAATCACTCATCAGGGAAAGTGTATTTAGTGGCAACTCATCCAAAGGTTCTGTGAGGACTAGGTAAGATAAGTGGTCAGCTACAACATTCTCTACTCCTTTTTTATCTTTTATTTCAATGTCAAACTCTTAAAGTAGAAGAATCCATCTAATTAGTCTAAGCTTAGCATCTTTCTTGTAAGGAAGACAACTGTTAGGAGCTTTATTTGTAGTGTAATTGTTCATCTATGCTATTAAGGGTCTTTCTTGTGTAGTAGATGACATATGGCTTTTTATCTTTTCTCTATCCTAGTACCACTTCAATTGCATAATCACTAGCATCACATATAATTTCAAAGGGTAAACACCAATAAGGTGGATGCATAATGGGTGTAGTGGTTAAGTTGTCTTTTAGCATTGTAAGAGCTTCTTGAGCATTAAAATGGTTTCTTAGAACATCTGTAATTATGTGCATTTAAGGATAGTCTTCCTCAATAGTCATTGAAACCTTCTTAATTTTTTAAAGTTGTTATATACAACAATATTAATTTGCTATTACAATGTTCCTATTCATTCAATGAACTAACACTATTATAGTCTTCCTACAATCTTCAAAGATATGAAAAAAGAATCCACATTCACTTCCACATTACTACAACATCCATGCATATTTATGTAAGACCTAACTATATATAACCTGATATTACAATCTTCTTACACATTTAATAATAGTGTACAATCTTCCTACCATTATAGTCTTTCTAAAAATTCTAAAGACTTGAAAAAATAAACTACAACATTTACATTCACTTTCACATTCAACATTAGTATATGCAGATTCACATTTTGCAGAAAAAATTCAAAGATATGAAAAAAATCTTCATTTATTTCCATACTCCAACATCCCTTCACTCATCCCCTAATTGAAATAAACAAACCATATTATATATATATATATACTTCAAGCGAAATAATGAAAAATATAAACACATATATAAATGAAGAAGTTTTGTTTTGTATTAATAATAAGATAATTTACATTGACCTAATTAGTACAATAAGTTGTTGAAGTAAAAGACATTACAATTCATGCTTATGTTGTTGAGATCTATTTTAGTGTAACCATTGGATCCCCAAATGAGATAGAGCCTACAAGACAATATATTTAATTCAGCTGACACTTTTTTTCAGTTGAAATCCATTAAAAATTATTAAAAAATGTAAATTTATGAGTAGTAAAGTGCCTTACTTTTCCCAATTGTGAAACCTTAACACCATCATGTATTAGAGTTGGCATGTACCTCAAACCATACCAACAATCCCAATTAGATTTCTATCTAGGATACTATGCAACAAAGAAAATAGAAAGGATTAATAAAATACCATATGTAATTGTAACTTCACTTTATGTAATAGAGTACTTAACTAGTTTTACTTACTATGACCTTCTTTCAAGTGAGTTTTGGTGGGTTCATAGTGTGGGTTAGTTCAACCATCTTCCATGCACTATAAATTTATAATTTAAATGCATTAGAGATATAAAGAAAAGATAAATTATTCATTATTAAACTATTATAATACATGGAAAGATTAAAAACTTACTTATTTATGCTTTCCATTAGTGGGGCATGAATGTGCACTCCATAAGAATAAGAAAAAAACAGTGCATGCCCACTACACATCCAAAACCAATAGCATCCAATGAGACCTATATACAAAACCATATGAATTACAATTAAACTTTACAATTCTTATGTACAAAACATAATTTGTCAAGGCAAAGAGCTGACTAAAACTTACCTACTATAGTATAGAACTAGTAAGGCCTGTCCCTTAAGTAGCGGAAGAACCCTAGTAAAACATCTTCTACCACCTCTCCATAGGCCATAACTCCTCTAGTCCACAAATGATTGTAGGATTAAGGAATTGGTAAACATCCTTGGCCTCTAATTACTACAATGTATCATGCAGGAAGCTACATAAAAATAATAATAATTATTTATCATTATTGATTAATCATAATGTCAAGCACCATTATTGAAGTAGATGTTTGCATACCTGATGAAGGAGAGAATGTGTAGGTGTTTGAGTTGATCCAATTGGAAAGCTCTTACGAGGCCCTCTACCATAAGTGGTGCTTCAACTATCAACAAGTACTTCTAGTTCTATCCATAGGGGTTTGATTAACATATCTTCATTAATAATTCTAAGGAAACTCCTCAGAGATAAAGGCATGTTAGATGGGACTTCCCAAGTATTCCCTAGATGGTTACTGTAAAGTTACAAAAATGATTAATTAATAATTGTTCATTGAAGACATTCAATTTTATCATGAAAATTAAATATAAATACTAGTACCAATTTGATCCTTAAGATGGTAGGTACTACTGCAAAGGAGATCGGCCTTGACGGCACTTGCTATCACATTTGATTAATGATAAGCATTCAATTTTGTAAAAAAAAGGTACCAATTAGTAGTCCATGTGTTATAAATTATAAGCATTATTTTAAGGTTTTCCCAAAAATCTATAACACTTGCTCTTTTGACCTAACAATCTAAAAGTTTGATATTTTGTAGGTTTAAGAGCTAATCTAGAGTATGTAATTAATCATTAATTTTAATATTTAATTAGAACTTTTTTATCTTTTGTATGTATTGAAAAGAGGATCCAATAGCCAGATCCATCAAAATGAGAATTGAGGATCAAAATTAAATCAAAGAGCCAGGACTTAGATTTCATCATTCCAACCTCAATCAAGGGTTGAGATCATCTTAATTGAAGCAAAACAAGTCCAAGGAAACAATGGGAAGAATCAAAAGGGATTAGAATGGGCCCATGCAAAAATCCACGCAATTTCATCACCTTTGCATGAATTAGAGCTATGAAAGCCACCTAAGCCATCAAGGAGTTATTTAGGAGAAGCCAAGCAATGAAGCAAAGTAACTACACCATTGAAGTCAAGGATGTGAGCCATGAGGCCAAGCCATTTAAGGTATCAAAGTGAGCCTTCAAGCCACCTAAGCCTATGCTACATGAAGATACAAGGTTGGAGGAAGTTTTTCAAGCAATTATCCATGCCAATGATTTTTCAAGAAATTATCCATGTCAAAGATGTGATTTTCCAAGAAATAATTAGAAGGATTTGATGGAAATTATCCTATGATAAGATATGCATGCATGGTGGACCAATGACGGAAGAGACCTTAATCTTTTGAACCTTCTTTTTCTCTCCCTATCTATCCATCTTTCCCTCTCTTTCCACTCCTCCACTTGAAACACTTAGAAGGAAGGAGTTCCACGCACCATTCCTTGAAAAGTGGCACCTCCGATCCCTTTAATTTCCTTCCCTCCACCTTCCACTCATCTTCCTAGATGCCTTATCTTAACCAAACTCTTTCCTAACCCCTATCTTATCTTCCATTCCAAATCAGTACTCTTTTAGAAAGTACCCAAACATATATAAGTACTAAAGGAATTCTATGCCTAGGGCATAGAAGAAGGGGACACCACATTCCAAGAAAAGGTGATGCCTCTCTCCTTCCTTACTTGCTCTTTTAGGATTTGTGACTCTCTACTTTGGGTTCTCCTCCATTTAGTGCTCCACACCTCCTCCATCCTATCTAGCCTTCCACACCTCCCACCTTGGTGCTCATCTAGGGTTTCAAGACATTCTAACTTGGCTGCCCCACTTATGCTCCACGCCTTCTTCAAGTTCAAAACTTTTCTATTGTTTGTGCTTCAATTCAAGGTTGGTTTTCATGCTTCTTTTCTTCTCTTGTTGCTTTGTTTGCTTCTTTTTTCTAGTCACATCTTTCGTTATGTGTTATTTCTTTGAGTTTTGTATTCAAGTACTTAGTTTTCTTGCTTATATTTCATTAATCCAAGTCCTCTTTTCTCTTGTAGTGACAGCCAAGAGAAAAGCAGCCTTGAATGATCTTGTTTCCCCTTTATCACTCTCCTTCTTCTTACTTAGATCTAGTTTAGTTTCAAAATTTTATTTTTAGGAAGTTCTTAGTGTAGAAAGTTTTACTTTTAGAAAGTTTCCATTAGTTGAAGTTTCGTAGAGTAAGTCATTCTAATTTTGCATTAGTTTCATTTATTGAATTCATGTTAGTTAGGAAACTTTCTAATTTCATTGAAGGTCTTTATTTTTAGAATGTTTCCTTTAGTTCATGTTTCTAATTTCATGCATGTTTCCAATTCCTTGTTATTTTCATTCCTAGTTTAATCAAATCATTCTCTCTTTGGCTAAAGGTAAGCAATTCAAATAAGATATAATTGATTGAAAATCTATGATGTTCTTTGTGGGATCAACCTCTCTCTCATGCAAATTACTACGTTGATTCATGCACTTACAAGTAATTTTAAATCTACACCGAGTTTTTGGCACCGTTACCTAGGAATCACAATGGACTTGTGGTGGATCTTTGTTTGGATTGTTTATCTTTAGTCATAGTTTTAGGTTGCATTAAATGAGGGTTTTGCATTCATATTTGTATATTTTTCTAAATACTTAGAAATTGACATATTTCTTTGATTTTGTGTTGGGGAATTTGGCAAAAGGAGCAACGATGATCTAGTAGGCCAAAGCTTCATTGACATAATTAGGATTTCCTTGTTTTCCAGGATATGGTTTTCTATTTTTGAGAGAACATGTAGTGAGATCCAATTGTAATCTTAATTTCAATTATTTCTTTTAAATGGATTATAATAATATAGGTCAAGTGTGTGGAATGTTGGCCCATACTTAATCTTCATCAAAAAACACATGGTAAGTTTCCCTCACTCTCTTTTATTTTCTTAATGTAGTTGCATTTAGTGTAATTTGCATTATGATGATGGTGTAATTCATATAGTTTATGGTCATTCATGATAACTTGTTGCATCTTATTTAGGACTATTGCCTTAGTTTGCACTTATCTAACAATGTTAGCTTGAGGTCGACTATAACTATGGCATAGGCTGTCTAGTTATATGGTCTTGTCTATTAAGGCATGGACCCTTTGTTAGATAGCATATATGTGGACCTTTTGTTAGATAGCATATAGGTAGGTATTAGTTTTATTTCCTCATAATTTATTTACATTGCACATTTAATTGCTCTATGTTGGATGTTCACATTAAAAGTAAAGGCTCCACAGGAGCCCTTATAAGATAAAAACTAGATTTTATCACCAGATCCTTGGCCCACATAGGTAATCAAATCAATTTCTTGTATGTTTGTAGTCTCAACCATTAAAAAATCTTAATTTAAAATCAAGTAGAAAGATACTTAAGGTTTCGAGCTTGTAGGACCCTTTTAGAAGGAGGAGATCTATTGTCACTCCAATGGCTTTTAAGCATTGTGGCTACAGTGGGTGTGCAAAATCCAAGTGATTTTTCCATGCCTTTTGTTGAAGTCCACTAAGGTCTAAATGCCTCCCTATATGAGAATTATATTAACCACTTTAGAGAATAACTAAACTAGTAAGTAGTAGTTAAGCCTGTTTAAAGGAGGAGATGTTTAGATCTAGGTCTAAAAGCTACCATCCTTCACATTATTAATGAACAAATCAGCTTGTTAGCAAACCATTAGGATTGATTATGCATCGTATAGAGAAAGGAGTCACATTTAGAGTTAGGTTGCATCACTTAGATAGGTTTCCATCTTTGTGCATGCAAGGTCATTGATCTCAAAACTCTGAGTCAATACCATTAGATCCTGAGATTGAATGTACCCATAGGCAATGGGTAAGAAATCAAATTCCTACCCCCAGGGCAGACCCACTAGCTATAGTTGAGCATAAGGCTATTAAAGATTTCCATACACCTCTCTAGTTAAATATTCGATCATGCATCACCTTACCACTCACTAATCAGACTACTTTGAGCTTAAACCTGGAGTCATTCAGTTGTGACCAATGTATTACCATTGAGAAAGAGAGGATCCATACCTACATATCAAGGAATTCTTTGATATTTGCACTACATTCAAATTCTGAAATGTTTCAAATGATTCTATGAAACTTAAGTTGTTTCCATTCTCAGTGAAAGATGAGGCCAAATCATGGTTGAATTCTTTAGAGGCTAGTTTCATTGCCACAGTAGACCAACTGTCTAAAAAATTTCTAAACAAATTCTTCCCTATCCATAAGACTAATGCCCTTTGTAGGGAGATTATCACTTTTTAGTTAAGAGATGATAAATAATAGTATGAATGTTGGGAAAGGTGGAATGAATTGTTGCAAAAGTGTCCCTACCATGGATTTGAAAAATGGAAGTAAGTTTAGTACTTCTGTGAGGTACTTACACCACAAAATAAACAAATGGTGGATGCAGCTAGTGGAGGGACCCTCATGTTGAAAAATGAGATAGAGGTTGTAACAACCCAAATTTTTAAGTTCTAATAATCAACAAAAGTAACCCTCTTTTGACTACAATCAATCATAGTATTTGTAACCAGTAGAATTTTTTAGTAGTATTTATTTTGGAAAAAATTGGATTGACAAGAGGATGAATTTTTATAAATATTAAAATTTTAAAGTGAGAATTTGTTGAAAATATCCTTATACTTAGATTCTAGTAAAAAAAAATGGATTCCAGTAACATAAAGAATTCTAAAAATAAAGTTTCGATGAAAAAGTAATGAGTATTTGAAGATGAAGGGTATTTTGGTAATTAAAAGAAAAGAAGAAGAAGAAGAAGAAGAAGAAGAAGAAAAGATTCAAAATATAGGGGGTTGTTTTGATAATAAAACCCTCTCAATCTTCGCATCCCCATCTGTGTCTGTGCCACAAAAAGAGTAGGCATCTCCTCTCCTTTGGTCTTCTTCTGCTATGCTGGGATAAATGTCGGAGACAGTGCTAGGAAAAACATCAGTGACGGTGTTGCTTTGAGGATGGTACCGCCCTCACCACCAATAATAAATACCCCTCTCCTCTCCTTCCATCACACTCAGACTTCCCTCTCCCTCTTCTCCTCCTCCCCTTCCAACAATCATCTTCTTTCACAACTCTCTTTGGCCACTTGTTTCTCCATCATTTTCAACGACTGTAACCATGGTTACTATCAAGATGCCCGAATGTGGTGGATCACCGATTTGGCACCACTATTGGGTTCCTCATGAAGAGAGGATCAAAATACCTCCAACAATTTATGAATTAGAGCTAGTTTTAGTAGTGATTAGATTGAAGTTTCAATTCTGGCAACGTAGAGTTATTCGATAAGCATCCGACAAGAAAATATTGTTTTTCAGCATCAAATGAATGCAAAACAACCCCAAACTTTAGGGGAGTGAAGGTAAGAGCTAGATCAACTAATCCTTCTTATAAGGTGGATTTGAGTTAAAACATGTTGTTGGCGGTAGCCACACCAGTCATCTTCTCCGAAAGCGACTGGTCGCCATTGGTTACACATAATTTTAAGCCGAAATTCCCAACTCTAGGTTTTTTTAGCTTGATCTTTACAATTGGAAGATCATATTCCTAATTAGGGCTCATTCAACCATTCAAATCAAAAGCGATTCCAATCTAAGGATCACAATGTGTGATCTGCAAGATCTATACCATTAAACCAATCTGAAACACAAAATCTCTAATTTAAGAGGCTATACAAGTCTGATTTATGATTAGAAAGGTCTATTTGATTCATCTTGACAATGTGGAACTAATTATACAATAAAATTTAAGATCAGAGAACAATTTTAACTACTCATGGCATAAAAACCATATGAATCTCATAGATCTGTAAGATCAAAGATGATCAAACCTCATGTAGTGATTCATTAAATGATTTAGTAGATCAATATACTTATATCAATCTTAAATTAAGGACATCAACCCTTGAACCATAGATCTGATCGTTCAAATCAAATATGATCCCGATCTAAGAACCACAACAAGCGATCTACAAGATCAAACCATTCATTTACAAGATCTTGATGACATAAATCTTATTGAGGGCAATCAACCATTAAATATTGGATGTTTAAGTAAGATCTAGCTTGGAAATACACTAATCAATGATCTACAACCTAAAAGGATAGATATAACCATTGAATTGCAATGCATCTCAATTTAACAAACTCGATACCCTAATTATCTCCAAGGAGGTGTGATCCATGATTCATTAGGGTTCTATTAGACCTATTAGAACACTGATCGTTGATCGGTGAGCTAATAAGATAGATCCAACAGTACATTGTTAAGATCTACAAATTATAAGTTCTAAATGTCAATCCTATGGTGAAGGCTTGTTGATATGACCTCTAATTGTTGATCTATGGTATAACACTATCAACCTATACATAGATCAACCTTGATCTAAGAGGAGTGACCCATATGCTATAGATTTGACCATTGATAGGTAGGGTCATAATAGATCAATGATTTAGGCCTTGATCTGGGAATTTGACTAATAATCATTAGAAAATGGGAAATAATACTTGGTTCCTTACCCTTAAATTATATGCAAGACCCCATAAAGACCTTGATGGAGATCTAATATTTGAATTGAAGAAAAATGCCAATGACACTTAAGTGACATCCTTGAGGTAGGTAGTTGATGTTAGTAAGTTTTCAATTGAATTCCAAAACTTAAATGATTTACTTGAAACTATTTCTGTGTTTAGTATGATTTTGAGATGTGGTATTCTTATAATGAGCGTGCAAATTATTCTCATGATTCATGATCTTGATTGTAAATGCTATTGCTTATATCTTTCATGAATAGTTTTAGATATGCATTCATTGCATGTTTTGAAAAAAGTTGAATAAATTATATGATCTATAATGATTGAGTTTTGGAATGCATGTCTACCCATATATATCTCTTTTTTAGGCTAGTGAGCTTGGTGGGCACTATGCTAGGAGGTTGTTAGTACATGTTTGGCCTCCCTACCTGTAACCACCAAAGGTGGTAGGTATCCATGCCCAAAGTGGAATCTATTTTTCTTCTCGATTGCTATGGTAGGGAACGACAACTAGAGGTGTTCATGGCACCCTTTTCGAGACATACCCACAGTCACTGTGGAGGCTAAGGTAGTTGGTCTCTAGATTCCAAAGACAATTTCAGATAGTTCTGGTCATGAGCATAGTGGTCCCTATGATTTCTGTTTTGTATATGTGACGACCCGGGTTTCTCAACCCTATATATGTAAAAATTTTCGAAAGGTGGGGCCTCATTTTTTTCAAAAAACCCAAACAGTGAAAATAATTTAAATCGAATTTCATTTTCACAAAAATCCAGAGGTCAGCCATTGACACAAAACAAGATTTTATTTTTATTTTCCAAGTAAACATGTTTAAAATAGATTTGCTATTCCAGGATCATCCAGTCATCAGCCACATTCCCATAACAGTATAATCAAGTCCAATAACATATATACATACACAGTCCATGTGAAATTAGAACATACCTCTAAATGAGACTTCTCGATCACTATTCTTCTAACTCCTCATTTGTCCTGTCTTTCTTTAATATCTGAGGCATTGCAACAAACGCAATGCCTCAGCAAGCAATGCTTGGTAGGTACATAGACATTTAATGTATATCAATGGAACAAAATAGAATAATTGTATTGATACAGTGAGTAAAGCAATTTTTACAAGAATATAATTATTTTAAGCAATGCTAATAAAATCTCAAAACATCATATACGATAAAACATGCATCTCATAGATTTAAAACATGATATAATCTCATGTAAATGAGCATACAATAACAACAAGGCACCCTAAGGTATATGGGTCCCACGAGTGTCCCACACACTCGAATCACAGATCATGAGTACTCATATCAAACCTCTGAGTGTCGTCACACCCAGGCATACCATCACATCTTCATGCTCATCATGCAAGCACACCAAATAAGAGTATGGATCGTCATGCCGTAGTGGCAACCCTCCATGGGTCTCAACCACCGCCGCTCCCCGTCGACACCATAACGGGAGACTTAGCGTCTGTCCCCATGGACAGGCCCGGACCAGTAGTGTGGACTATCCATGTTACCAACCCCTACCAAATGCCATCTACGGGCAGGTGTCTATTATATCAAAATCTCATCACATCACAAATCTCGGAGGGTGGGTGGCCGGCCCTCTCCCTCCTTGCATGACATCCACCAGGTGAGAGCACCCGTCATAAAACTCAAAATACGAAAATCATGTATGTCGAAACCAAGAGCACTTGTGGCTCGCAATCCCCAAGGCACACTCCTCATCCTGGAGTTAGCCTCTAAAAAGACCAGCCACCAAGCCTCTACTTTTCTTTCTCATAGAAACTCATCAATTTCAATGATGCAATAAGAAAAGATAATTTTCTAATTGTGTATAAGTAGATAATCTCAATCTCATGAAACCATCGGTCATAGTCCATTCAATACATGATTGAAATCAAACAGCAATCATAGCATAAAACTCTAAATCTCACAAAATCATCGATTAATAATAAGTGCAATTTAAATCACCATCAATCATAATGCCATGATAATACAAGGTTTTAAAATCAAAACGAAACATTAAATGTCGTCACCTACCTCAATTCTCGTTACTTAGCTCGTGTCCCTCCTTTAGTCTAGTCCGAGAATACCTTGGTAAAGTCCTGAATGACGTTCAAACATAAGAGCTAGACGTTATTTCTAGGTTCACAGGGTAAGGTTAGATCTATATGATTTGTTGGTTTCTAAGGGTTACTCTCTGATATTTTTAAGTTGAATTTTTTTTTTTTTTTTTTTTATCTAAGAATGTCATGCATTTTATTGTATAATTGGGTCCGTGTCAAAATTACGGACGCAACAGTCCTTTTGGCTTGTCAAGCGGAGTTATATAGGCTCATGTATATCTTTTAAACATGAAAAATTGGATTTTTAGTGTTACGACGTCACGGAAAGGTCAACTTTTGTCTATGTGGGCCCTGTGCCCACGGTTCCTGGGACGCGTGCGTGCCCTAGTAGACTAGGACTCGCACCCGTAAGTCATGCGCTCCCGAAGGCCGTGCCAGGGATTGCGTTCACACACGCACATGCATGCCCAAGCAGCGCGCTACAACACGCGTCCCAGTCAACGTCCTGCGAATGCGTCTTTTAATCTCACTCTATACTTACATATATGAGAGAGAGAAAACAAAGTCAGGTACTTACTATTTGCAACAACAATAAGAAAACATTGGAGTTATGAGAAAGTTGTTTGTACAAACCAAGGGAGAGAAAATAACAAGAGGTACTGTGATGGTGAAAGCAAATGGATAGTGGATTAGCAAATGAGTCACGAAGAGAGCAATGGAAGAGCAGTAACAACTGAGAAGAATATGTAGTTGTGTGCTCTATATTATCTTTTGTATTCAGCCCGTCTTCTGATTTTGCTTAGTGAAAAAGAGTATTTTTGTTGTTGGACATGTATGTGACCACATTGCGGAACAAAGTAAATATTTATGTTAATTTCGTAGTTTGTTTATTTCGTCATAGATGACAAGGTTCTGAATTGAGCAAAGCTGCATTCAGCGAATCAGAAATCTATGGCAAGAAACTTCAAAACATTATCACAGAAGGATATGTACTTGGTACTAATGCCCAATTCACAAAATCCCAAAACAAACAAACTCAAATGAGAAATCTTCCAAACTAAGAAGTACCCAACTGAGAAAGCCTTCTGATAAGATCCCTTCATCTAACCTTCCAAACCATAATCTTCAATCCAATATAAAACGATAAGAATTTAAGGAAGCCAACTGATAGAATCACTAAGATGAAATACTCACATGGGATTTTCTCCAAAAGAGGAGCAGCAACTTCCCTCAAAATCCATGAGACGATGAGAGAGAGACCAAAGAGGCCACAGTAGGCGAGTCAGGCAGAACGCCTAGAGACTCCAGAAGCAACAGAAGTGCAAAGGCCACAGGTAGCAGTTGCACAACAAGAAGCCAAGCAAGAAGCTGCCCACATCCTATCTCTTTCCCTCTCCTAGCCAGACAAGACCTTATAGATACAGTAGCTATCCTCTCTCTATGCGAATGCGTCTTTGACACAGGCAGGCTTCGTCTTGGTGCCCAGGACGCCCTGCGCATCCTAGACAAGTCGAAAGCCTATCGCACGCTTGCTTGCGCGCGATGCTGGCCCCAGGGGACGTGTCACTCGTGTGTGTCACGGGGTGCGTCCTGTGACAACTGGTTTTGACGGGTTTTGGAGGAAACCCATCTTCTCCTGTTTCCACAGCATTTCCCAACCGGAAAACACCCAGATCCGGTGTGGATCTGGGCAAGGAAGAAGGGAAAACAGAGGGGAGTCGTGAGGAGCTTACCTGGGCAAGTTTGGAGCGATGCCCACTGCCAGTGGTGGGGTTTCTTCATGCTGAAACCCTAGCTGCCGGAATCTGTGTTGTCTGGAACCCATGAAGAAGGGGGAAAACCCCCATTGTCGAGCAAGACCGGAAAAGAGAAGAGAGGGGAATAGGGAAACGGGAATGGCCGGCCTGACTCGGGCCTGGCTGTTGCTGGAAAATGCAGGGAACTGGGTTGAGACGGGTTTCCAATTTTTGCAGGAAACCCCAGTCCCAAAATCATCGGAAAACTTGTGTTTTGGAGAGGGGGAAGATGGAGTATTTATAGCCTTGCTATGGCGGTGCTTGTCAATGGCGGTGCCGCCATTGTCGGTGGTGGAAACCTCTGGAAACTAGGGGTTTCCAGAGAAATCGGGAGGAAGAAGAAGACGGGGTACTGTTATCAAAACGGCCCCCTGCGTTTTCTGTCCTTTTCGTTTTAAATTTAAATTACAGAAATGCCCCTAGTCTTTAAACGGCCGTAACTTCTTCATACGACCTCCGTTTTCGACGTTCTTCGAGGCGTTGGATTCCATTTTTTGAGTAGTATCTAATGGTACAAATTTTCTTACAAATTTCTTTGTTTAATATTTTAAATAAAGGAAAACATTTAACACGGTTCATTTCCTATAGAATGTCCAATTATTTTTGTTAAATGGATGCAAAAATAGCGTAAATTGCTCGGGGTATTACATTATTACCCCCTTAAAAGAATTTCGTCCTCGAAATTCCACAAATCCTTTTCTTCAAGTCAGCTGTCTTCTTTATAAGACATATTCTTCTTGAGGACTCCCTCGAACTAAGAAAATTCCTTTGCTTCACTCCCATACTCCTGTTGTCGACGAATCCATTATTCTGTTATCCAATACTCTAATTGGGTTAATACTTGGAGTAATGTTGTCCTTAAAATGCTAATCATACTATCTTGTAACCAATCATAGTCACGTTCTCAATCTATCCTTGTTATAATTCCTTCCACAAGGCCTTACACATATATATATATATATCGTCAATATATCTTATCTGTTTTCTTTAAGTATATATGGGCCGCTTTCGCTGCGTACTTTGATAGATAGTCCCATGCGTGCCAGTTTATTATTACTGGTTTCTATCTGTATTACCCATCCTTAGATGCTCATAGTCCTCTGATCATGTATATGATAGTCTCCTTAGATGACCATACTCTCCTACTCATATATAAATTACTTCATACTTCTTTGAGATCATATGATCTTATTCCTCCTATTTCATTTTGAATAGCATAGGATAATCTCTTTTTCCTCTTGTCTTCCATCTAATGATCTCTTCATCATCCACATCTCCTTCTAAAACATCATATTGATCCTTGATCACACCCGAGTTGCTGAAAAACAAAATGGACCAGTCGCTGTCCTATCTTGTTTCCTTTTTCAATAGAACTTTATTTAAGCAGATAGCGGCAAGGTAGGATATCATCAACTTTACCTTTTATGGATTACATCCACCGGTGTTCCTCAGAAGCTAATGGATCCGATAAGATTCTACTTGCAACAATTGATATAGACATCAAACTACTTTCATCTCTAGCTGGTCACCCTTCTTCTTCGGAAATTTCTTGCAACATAATGGTACCAAATTTTCTTACAAATTTCTTCATTTAATATTTTAAATAAAGGAAAACATTTAACATGGTTCATTTCCTATAGAATGTCCAATTATTTTTGTTAAATGGATGCAAAAATAGCATAAATTGCTCGGGGTATTACAGTATCACTATGCATAGTGCATTGAGATGGTCTTAGACAAGTGCTCATGACTAGTCAACTGATGTATTCATCGATATTCTAGAATATGGATTGATCAATTACTACTTTAAGAAGTTAGTAATGCTTATATTATTATTGATTGATCTATTGATTTCGTTGAAAATTCTATTACTTTAATATATAAATATGCAAATGATTTATACATGAATACCTATGTTTACATGAGATGAATGCATAATTTTATTACTTGAAAAACCCTTCTTAAAAATATGCATGTTATATGCTGTGTTTTCCAATTAGTAGTATTAGATTACCTATTGGGAATGAAGAATACTCAACCAAATATATTTTTATAGATTAGCTCCAATAGGATTAGAAGAAGTATCAGGAAGTTTAAGAGCTATAATCAAGTGGGTGAAAATAGAGACAAGTGTGAATGTAAGTATATGACTTTATCCTTTTGAACATGTATATGTAATTATTATAGTTGGACTATGAGCTATAACTAGTTAGATCTAGGATGCATATATTTTTGTCCTAGTTTTAAATTTAAAATTTTTTATTTTATAAGTAAATGGCACTCGTTGTTTTCAAAATGAATTTAAAATAAAAGATTCTTTTGTTGCATTACATTGTTTTATAAAAGTATTTTTTTCAAATAGAGATCAATCCCACATTAGGAATTAGTTTTGCATTTAAAAATGCATATGAAGACCTGGGTTGTCATAGTTGGTATTAGAGCTCAGTTTTATTGTTTTGCAGCTAGTCCTGTATGTCCAAAAGTCATATATGACTAGAATAAGTAAGAACAAGTAGTAAGATACAAGTTATAGAGATGATTGGTATAGGAAATGACATCAAGTGAGAAAGAAATACTTCATAAGTGAGTTGGAAAAAAAGTGAGTTGGATTTAACAAAGACTGAGGCATTGGAAGGTACGAACCCAAATTTAGTATATGTGTAATTTAGTATCCTGTATAGAATTCTAACATGCTTAGGTGAACTAAATTTCATATAGACATTTATAACAAGTTTTAGTGTGATTGGAGAATAGAGGCAAACTTATTCTTTTGAAAACATTTTGGAGACTTCTCTATTATTTTAGAAATGGATTGGTTAATTATACAATTAATGATCACAATGAGGATAAAAGAGTTACTTTTGATGACATAGAGAAGTAATGATGTATTTTAGATAAGTTAAGGCTTAAAAATGAGTACGTGTTATCTTTGTTGAGAAGACTGACAAGTGCATTACTGAGGAATGTAAACCCTACCAAAATCAAGTCCAAACTACTTAGGGTTAAGAAATGTTGAATAATGGAGTAAAATAAGGAAACTATTAATCCTTATAGGTGTAAAAATAAATGAATGAATAATCCAATGAGATTAATATCAATTTGAGAGTGAAGAATGGGAGTACAAGATGATACTAGTGATGTCATTGGTAGATAACTCTAACTTATACTTATCAATTGAGGTGATACTCTTGAAGAACTTAGTCTCACTATGGATGAATTACATGGAACTTTGTGAGAAGTAATTGTTATTTGCCAGTAATAACCTGAGTATAAAAATAAAAAAATAATTATAGTAAATGATATTTTATGTGATCGAGAGGAACACGACATGAGTATGAACATGTTATAAGATGTAAAATAGCGAATTCAAGTGGTATTATAAAGAATTTAACTAGAATAATAGTTGATATCAAATTTTGTTGATATTCTACTTGAGGGTATTTTGTATGTGATGATAAATGGATCATGGAATTTAAACATGGAAAATAAATGAGCTTATAAGGGTCATATAAAAGGTAATAGGAAAAAATTTCAATGGGTTCCTTGAGGTATTTCAATGGATTCTTGGAAATATGGACATTTGATGAATTTCATTTTGTTATTAGAGAAGTCTAATGTTACCTAGAGGTATTCAATTCATAATATCTATTGACAAAAAATGTGGACATGGAATCCATTATAAGTAACAAATCAAATGGAGACATTGATCCAAGTTGACAAAAGGAAGAATTTTATTGCAAGTGTAATAACCCCAATTTTTGTAAATTGATTGAGAAAATTAATTTTGTTTGAATTTTCAGAAATTTTGGGTTGAAATATTAGGTTATTGGAAATTCTCTTTTTATAAAAATTAAAACATAATTTAAAAGTTATAAATTATGAATGTACTCAAAAAATTAATCAAAATGACACTAAGTACGTTCAATTCCGAGTTAAAATGAAAAATCCCTAATTTTCTTTGTTTTTATGAATAAAAGGGTAAAATTGTAATTTTACATATAACTGAGATCTAAGACATCAATATTTAGAAATTAATTAGAAATACAAATCCAACGCCATTAAGTATGCTCAATTCTGGGTTTGGGAGAATAAAATGGATTTTTCTCCATAAAAGGGCAAAATGGTCCTTTCACACTCCCGTGGGGCCCACAAGGGGCCCACAAATGAATCCAATGGCTAGAAAACATGTAATGTGTAGTCAAACCACTACCAGCTGCTAGTGGAGAACGAGGAAGTAGTGGAGGATCCAATGTTAATTTAATATTTAAAAGAATTGAGACATGATTATTACAAGTAATTATGAAAAATTAAAAAACATCTATAAATACACCTCCAAAAATCCTCCAAAAATATTTCTTAAAATTCTCATGAAATCATCTTGCTTAGTTTAAAAAACCAGATCAAATTGCTTCCCAAAATTCCCAAAAATCTCACTTCTTGCACTTTCTCTCTCCTCTCTCTAATTGGAACAAGAGACCTAAATTCAATTAGGCACTCTGTTCTAAATTGAATCTCATAAATCCCACCATCCATATAATACTAGATACCTAATCTACAAAACTGCCAAATCAATTTCAAGATCCAACGGTGCAATCAACAGGAAATCAATCAACTAGGTGGGAACACTTCTTATACTTATTTCATGTCATTTTTATTTAATTTAATTTTTTTTAAAATTATTTTTAGGTTAAAATTTATAAAAATAAAGTAAGGATCAGAACCCTTCAATTTTAGATAATGGAGGGCTTAGATGGAAAATCTGAGTCGTTCAATCGATCTAGAAGGGACCAAAACCCCTAGGGTAGAAATTTTATAGAGTTTTGATCCTTTGATTGATGAGGATTGATTGGATGGTCCAAAACAAACTATTTGATCTCCCAAATTGGATCGACTCCCGGGACGTGTCGTGAAACTCCGCACAGAAACATGCCTTATGGGAGCACTTCCATGCGCGCCCAATGCAACACCATTTCGACAGAATGGGGGCACAACAACGCTGGTCCTGGGGGAGCGCGTCACTCGTGCATCTCGGTGGTGGGTGCGCGACGAATATTCCACTCGATTGATTTGGACGTCCATTCTGCTGTGCTCAAATCAAATCTGGACCCTAGGAATGAATATGAACCTCACAATTCAATTGTGGAATCATCTGAACTCTAAATTGAGATTGGAAAGAAGCTATGGAAAGCTTATAATGTCTATTTTCTTCTAAAACCATAATATTGATAAAAACATTCTAGAAAATTTCTATGTTCAAGAATTAAGTTTCTAATTTTCATGATCTGCAAGATCTAAGATGATCATATCTTGGGGATCGGATTTACTGATGATATAATGTTGAAATCAAGTGATATCCATAATTTATTTGGACAGATCTAAGATAAATTGAGGGATCTACCCTTTATGGTAGAAAAATCATAAAAATACAAAGGGACCCACTTGATCAGTAAGATCAACTATGATCAGACTCTTGGGATGGCTTGAATGAATGATATTATTATGGAATCCATTGAAATCATGGATTGAATATGGAAAAAAACAAAGGAATATGATCTTGGACCTTAATGGAGTAAAAGCCCTAAAATTAATTAAAACCTTGATTTAAAAGGAAAAAATCTAGGATCTAATAGTTGGATCATAAGTAAAGGTTTCTAATAATCTTAATCTAATTAGTTTCATTGTCTTTTATTTGATAATAGTATTGTAAATGTGATTTATGTTATAAAGCATGATAGTTCTTAAATTTTAGCATGCTGTGTTCTATGTGTTATTAAATTGTTATATTAGGTTGATAGATTTAATTATCTTAGGGCCATGTTAGTTGAAATTTTGAACCTTAAGCATGATTCCATTAGATTAGTAGTAAAATTTCATGTATTTTATAACTTAGGATCTATGTTAGTATATTAGAGTATGAATGCCCTTAGAATGATATAGATGTACAATTCTCTTATGATTTAAAGTGTATGATTATTTGAATTGTCAAAGTACAGTATAAGCATCTTAATTGTCTTTAAGTTAGTATATATAATTTTTTAATTAGTGGTTGTCTTAATATTCATAAATCACTAAAAATGAAATCTAATGAACTAGAGATTCATGGACAATTAAGATGAGTATTCGACTTTGACTTAATATTAGTAAGGCCTATAGTTAGTAGGACAATATAAGGATCATCAAATCCTTGACCCAAACTAGGAGAATAATAAACCCCATGAATGACATTTTAAATGTTCATGGACTTAATTAAAATCAATACTTAGGGTTAACATGCTCAAAGGAACTTTATGAAAAGTTGAGCTAAGGTCACTCTAGTGAATGTTGAACATAGTGGTTAAGGGGTTTTCTAATAGAGCCTCACTCTTCACTTACCTTTCATTGACATTTGTGAGGTCTAAATGCCTCCTTATATGAGGATTCAAGTAACCACTTTGTGTTCACTATTCATCTAGTATGCCTTAGCCAATTTGAAATAAGTGGAGCAGTCTAGACTTAGGCTGAAATAAGTTATCTTCAACCTGTAAAACATTAACTGGTTGAATTATAATAATAAGAGTATAAATGATTATCTATTATCTAATCCTAATAAAAATTGTAAGTAAGATAAGGATGATCAAGCAAGATGCATGGGATCTTGAATGATCAAGAACAATAAAAAGAAATCAATACTTCTTGATGATGACATATATGTATATAGATATTGCTTGCAACTTAGATCAAATAGAAGATCTGAACCCTTGATCAATTATGATTCAAGGAAGAGAACCAAGATCATCCTCCTTAGGGATGAGCAAACAACTAAACTTAGATCAAAGACGAACTAGATGATACAAGATCTAAGCCCTTGATCTTTATCAATAAGTATAAATTGTTGATCAAAGGATCTATGAAAGATCAAGGTCAAAGAAAAGAATACACAAAAACTTATAATAGAAAATACTAAGATCTAAAAGATTAGAAGATCATTGTAACTGTCAGATCTATTGATCAATAGGATAAACACTATTTGAGGAAGATAGATCATGAAAGGACAAAAGATCTAGATCTTTTATATCAAAGGACAAGATTAGACAAAGAATATAGATAGGATAAAAAATATAGGATTATTCAAATTGTATAAATATTGATAGTATGTACAGATTTCATCCATCAATCAGGCTTAAGCTTAGCTTGAAGTTAGACACAATACACCAACTACAACACCAAATACTCCCACACTGGTACAGGGTCAATCTTCCCTTTTACCAAGTGAAGAAGCTAGAAATTCTCCATTAGCCTAAGAAAAGGTTGACAAAATGATGGAAAGGTTTCAAAAGATGGCTATAGGGTATAATGGCAAGGGAGAAGCTAAGAAGGCTAAGGAATGGATATACGAACTAGAAAGGGCTTCCAGTGCACTACGTACTCCCCCAGAGTTGAAGGTTAAATTTGCCACCTATCTATTGAAACAAGAAGTTGCATTTTGGTGGAGATCAGCTAACAATACCTTCTTGTCAAATTCTAAAAATGCAATATGGGAGGAATTTAAGGAAGTCTTCAACCAAAAATATTTCCCTTCTCATGTACAAGCAAGAAAGTTGATAGAGTTTCTAGAACTTAGATGAGGAAACACGTCAGTGGTAGAATATGATAATAAATTTATGCAGTTAAGGAAATTTGCGACTCATGTGTGTAACATTGAAATACATACAATAAATCAATTCATAGAAGGGCTACACCCAGGATTGAAAGTAAAGGTACTTTGTACTAAACCCATGACCTTGGTAGAATGTGTGGAAATGGCCTCAAGATTTGAAGAAAAGTTCAAGAAAAACAAAGCTGAGAAAAGAGGAGTAGGAGACTTCAATCCACAACCTTTTAAGAAAAACAAAGGATGCATGAACAACTTCAGGCCACAAAGAAATCAAGGAAATCCTACAATTGGACAGAATCAGAAACCATGTTTTAGATGTAAAAGATTTCATCATGGAAGACCATGTTACAATCAATGGCCACCACAACAAAGACCCCCAGTCAAATGTTATAGAGTGTAGAGAGTTGGGGAATATGGCTGATCACTACAACAAACCTTTGGTAATCAGGGATGACAAATAAAAAAATGTCCCTCGACACCAAGGGAGGGTATTCACTATTATAGAAGGTCAATCGTCCAAAGGAAAGATGAAAGGTACTTTGTTTATCCCTTATAATAATGCAAAAGTATTATTTAATTGAGGATATAGGAACAATAAATTTTCCTTACTATGAATTTGCATAAATCTATCATTGGAAGGTTTGAGATTTTAAATAGATGAAATCACTTAAACCTTCATAGGAAAAATAAAACATAAATCTCTGAGGAAATAGATATTAGAAGCAGAGAATTTTGAACAAAATGGGATACTCAATTGAGAGTTATTAATCCTTTTAGCAGGTCTAGCAAAGAATTAGCATAAGTAATTAATGCAGTAGTAGCATTATTAGTAAGATGTGTGTTTAAGACCCAAAAATGTAATTTTGCCTTTGAAAGAGAAGGTGACATGAATTATGAATGAAAGGAAATGGAGGATTCCTTAATTGGCAAGGCCACATCAGCAAACTTGTGAATGAGTTATTATAAGGGGGAAGATTGTTATAACCCAAATTTTTATAAATTGATTGAGAACATCAATTTAGTTTGAATTTTTAGAAATTTCAGCCTAGAATATTAGGTTATTGAAAATTCTCTTTTTATAGAGATTAAAACATAATTTAAAACTTAGAAATTGTGAATGTACTCAAAAAACCTATTGAAATGATACTTAGTACGTTCAATTCCGAGTTAAAATGAAAAATCCCTAATTTTCTTCATTTTTATGAATAAAATAGCAAAATGGTAATTTTACCCATAACCAAGATCTAAAACATCAATATTTAGAAAGTATTCAAAAATACAAATCCAAGGCCACTAAGTATGCTCCATTTTGAGTTCAGGAGAATAAAATGGATTTTTCTCCATAAAAGGGTATAATGGTCCTTTCACACCCTTGTGGGGCCCACAAGGGGCACACAAACGAATCCAATGGCCAAAAAACATGTAATGAATGGTCAAACCACTACTAGCTACTAGTGGTGAAGGAGGTGGTAGTGGAGGATCCAATGTTAATTTAATATTTAAAAGAATTGAAACATGATTATTACAAGTAATGATGAAAAATTCAAAAACATCTATAAATACACCTCCAAAAACCCTCCAAAAATTTTCTTTAAAATTCCCACAAAATCATCTTGTTTACTCTGAAAAACCAAATCTAGATTCCTTCCCAAAATTCCAAAACTCTCAAAACTCTCGCTTCTTGTACTTTCTCTCTCCTCTCTCTAATTGGAACAAGAGACCTAAATTCAATTAGGCACTCTGTTCCAAATTGAATCTCATAAATCCTGCCGTTCATACAATTCTAGACTTCCTAATCTACAAAATGATAAATCAATTTCAAGATCCAACGGTGCAATCAACGAAAAATCACAAAACAAGCCACTATCGAGCTATCTTCCAATCAGGTTGGTGGGAACACTTCTTATACTTATTTCATGTCATTTTATTTTATTTTTATTTTTTAGAAATTATTTTTGGGTTAAAATTTATAAAAATAAAGTAAGGACCAGAACCCTTCAATTCTAGATGATGGAGGGCTCAGATGGAAAATTTGAGCCATCTAATCGATCCATAAGGGACTAAAACCCCTAGGGTAGAAATTTCAAGAAATTTTATAGAATTTTGAGCCTTTGATTGAAGAGGATTGATTGGATGGTCCAAAACAGACTGTCCGATCTATTAAATTGAATCGGCTACTAGGACACCCTGCGGGAGCATTTCTACATGCGACGCCATTTCGACGGAATGGCCGTGCAATAGCGTCGATCCTTGGGGAGCGTGTCTCGATGATGGGAGCATGGTGACTATTCTGCCCGATTGATCTGAGCCATTTGTTCCGCTAGGCCCAGATCAAATATGGACCCTAGGAATGAATGTGAACTTCACAGTTCAATTGTGGAGTCATCTGAACTCTAAATTGAGATAAGAAAGAAGCTATGGAAAGCTTATAATGTCTATTTTCTTCTGAAACCATAATATTGATAAAAACATTTTAAAAACTTTCTGTTTTCAAGAATTAAGTTTCTAATTTTCATGATCTTCAAGATATGAGATTATTAGATCATGGGGATTTGATTTACTAATGATATAATGTTGAAATCAAGTGATATCCTTGATTTATTTGGACAGATCTAAGATAAATTGAGGGATCTATCCTTTATGATACAAAAACCCTAAAAATACAAAGGGACCCAATTGATCAATAAGATCAAGTATAATCAAACCCTTAGGATGGATTGAATGAATGATATTATGATGGAATCCATTGAAATCATGGATTGAATATGACCAAAAAACAAAGGAATATGATCTTGGACTTTAATAGAGTAAAATCCCTAAAATTAATTAAACCTTGATTTAAGTGGAAAAGAACTAAGATCTAATGGTTAAATCATAAGTAAAGGTTTCTAATAATCTTAATCTAATTAGTTTCATTATCTTTTATTTGATAATAGTATTGTAAATTTGATTTATGTTATAAAGCATGATAGTTCTTAAATTTTACCATGTTATCTTCTATGTGTTATTAGTTTGTTATATTAGGTTGATAGATTTAATTATCTTGGGGCCATGTTAGTCTAAATTTGAAGCTTAAGCATGATTCCATTAGATTAGTAGTAAAATTTCATGTATTTTATAACTTAGGATCCATGTTAGTATATTAGAGTATGAATGCCCTTAGAATGATATAGATGTACAATTCTCTTTTGATTTAAAGTGTATGATTATTTGAATTGTCAAAGTATAGTATAAGCATCTTAATTGTCTTTAAGTTGGTAGATATAATTGTTTAATTAGTGGTTGTCTCAATATTCACAAATCACCAAAAATAGAATATAATGAAATAGAGATTCATGGACAATTAAGATGAGTATTCAACTTTGACTTAATATTAGTAAGGGCTATAATTAGTAGGACAATATAAGGATCATCAAATCCTTGACCCAAACTAGGAGAATTATAAACCCCATGAATGACATTTTAAATGTTCATGGACTTAATTAAAATAAATTAGAAAGAGTACTTAGGGTTAACATGCTCATAGGAACCTTAATAAAGGTTGAGCAAAGGTCACTTTAGTGAATGTAGAACATAGTGGTTAAGGGGTTTTCTAATAGAGCCTGGCTCTTCCCTTACCTTTCGTTGACATTTGTGAGGTATAAACGCCTCCTTACATGAGGATTGAAGTAACCACTTTGTGTTCACCCATTTAGCTAGTATGCCTTAGCCAATTGGAAATAAGAGGAGCAGTCTAGACTTGGGCTGAAATAAGTTATCTTCAGCCAGTAAAACATTAACTAGTTGAATAATAATAATAAGAGCATAAATGGTTAGTAAATTATCTAATCCTAATAAAAATTCTAAGTAAGATAAGGATGATCAAGCAAGATCCATGGAATCTTGAATGATCAAGAACAATTAAAAAAATCAATACTTCTTGATGATGATATATATATGTGTATAGATATTGCTTGTAACTTAGATCAAATAGAATAGAAGATCTAGACCCTTGATCAATTATGATTCAAGGAAGAGAACTAAGATCATCCTCCTTAGGGATGATCAAACAACTAAACTTAGATAAAAGAAGAACTAGATGATAGAATATCTAAGCCCTTGATCTTTATCAATAAGTATAAATTGTTGATCAAAGGATCTATGAAAGATCAAGATCAAAGAAAGGAATGCACAAAGACTTAGAATAGAAAATACTTAGATCTAAAATATTAGAAGATCATTCTAACCATTAGATCTATTGATCAATAGGATAGACACTATTTTAGGAAGATAGATCATGATAGGACAAAAGATCTAGATCATTATATCAAAGGACAAGATTAGACAAAGAATATAGATAGGATAAAAAATATTGGATTATTCATATTGTATAAATATTGACAGTATGTATGGATTTACAGATTTCATATGTTAATTAGGATCATGAAAGATTTGAAGAGATGAATCACTAGGTAGGAGGATTTTATGAAGGCATCTACATGAGAAGTACATGTTGTATACATGATCTAATGTTTGGAAATGTTGACAAGTATAAATTAAATGCTTGTATTAAACTCATTGAAAGCCCTTATGATCCAACCAAAACACATATGAAATGGTTAAGTTAGAAATGAGGAAAACCCTAAGTGAATAGGAAACTAGAAGGTATTCCAGCCTTAGATAAACAGATAGATTGTTTGATCAGTATAAAATCAATACATGAGAATCATTCATATAGAATGGTGATCCCTAAACTTGTATGAACATGGGTATCATTCATTGTAAATGATGATCCCTAAGTTTGAAGTAAAATCCTATCATCAGTATAAGAATACCAAAATACTAGGATGATTATATAAACAGACAAGATGTCTGATAAGTAAAAAGAATACTTTACATACAAGCATGGAGGCTTGTGGTTTTATTTTAAACAGGCATAGGCCTGGGGATGCTATGCTAGGAGAGTAGTAGGGTTTGGCCACTCGCTCTTTGAAATGTGATATATATGATGATACCATGCCCAAAGAGAGGCAAAATGTCATGTGGGGCAATATGGGAAGACCACCACTGTGATGGTCTGTCTACCCATATAGACATGACATAGATGATTTTCCACACTTGGTATCCGTGGAGTATGAAAGCAGTTATCCAAGTGCGCTAGTATGGATCAGACTATAGCATAGTAGTCCTTTGAGTATTTTTGCATTATGACGCATGGCATAGTGAAATGCCTTATGATATGGCATGATGAGATGCCAGGTAATCTTGGATTACCAATATGACCTAAATGAGGGAGTATTTCCTGTAGAGTTTGGATGATTTATTAACTCAGCATAAGGTGGATATAATTATGTTTTGAGACATTAACTATTTTTCACGATTTTAATAGCATGTATATATTTATACACAGTATACCGTATGAATGTGTAAGGATGTACATATATGACAAAGTAAAGAGATTGATTCATGAGTATGTTATGAACTGTGGGATTATAAAGTATTAGGATTATACTATCAAATTATTATGCCTCTTGAATTCCCTACCAAGCATAGCTTACTGAGATATTGTAAATGTTTCAATGTTTACAATATCTCAAAAACAGAGAAGGAGAATTAGGAGCTCAAGACTTAAGAAGATTTGGAAGAATAATCAATCAGGGTATATCCCTTGAAGACATGTATTTTTGTTTTTATTTGAGAGCATTGTACTGTATTGAGAGTTTTTAATGTAGGATGAGGTTTGAAATTTAGATTATGTAATTTGAACAAGTATTGTACTGATACTCAGGCTATATTGTGAACCACCAGATGGATTCTAAAATTTAAGAAAAGTATATTCCTTCAATGGAATTTTATCTTGTACAAAATTCTACTTATATTATTATGTATGAAGTGATGACTTGGGTTTTTCAAAACAAGTTCTAAAGAAAAGAATTTTCATTGCTTTGTTTTGCAAACTTTTTTTTACTACTAAGGGCCTTGATGCCTTTGAAAAATGTATTACAAAATGTGTTACAAAAACTTGGGTCGTTACAGCAAGAGAACACAAGATGTAAATAATAATATTTGGTGGAATTGAATAGTTGAAGCAAGAAGGTCATGAACTTAATGTGTTTAAGAAGGATAGACATAGATTAAATTGAGACATCAAGGATCCTTCATCTTGAGTTGTTTTGCCAAATTGAAAGATGAACCAATCGAATTTGAAAGAATAAATAAGATTGAACTGGTGATTTATTGTGAAAAAGTATAACAACGATAAAATAGATGGATGAGTAGACTTTGGAAGAAGTATAGTGTGATGACCCAGGTTTTTATAACACTTTTTATATGCAAAAGACATTTATCTAGTGAGATCGATCTCTATTGAAAACCATTTTTGAAAATCAAATAACAAAGAAAGAATCTTTTTCTTTTAAATTCATTCTTAAAAACCTCGAGTTTCATTTTTTGTTTCTCAAAAAGGATCATCGGTGAAATGAGCACTACATTTCTATTGAAAATTTGGTAGATTTTCCTCTGTTTTTTGGACATACGACATTTAACGCATGTCATTACAAAGTACTAGATAAACATTCTTTTAAATTTCAAAACATGATTGCAGACTTTGTCTCCTTTTCAAAAACATCTAACATGCAACATTCCCAAGACTTATCAGTCACAACCAATTACAATTTAAATCACATATAATATCAAAATATTACCTATACTCAACATAACTTAAGTTTCTCAATGAAACTCTATATTACCTTGCTTCTTATCTTCTTGAAATCATCAAGTGGTTTTCCTAGAGTCTTAATCTCCTTTCTAATTCTTTCAAGCTGGCCTGTGGTAAAAATAGTGAGATGAGTATACAACATACTCAATAGATGATCCAAGTGCTACAAAATCGAAATCATGGCATACACATAATGATTTGAAGAAAGGTTTTTGTGATAAATAACCACTTGGCCACAAGCCATCAGATGGAATGCATTATAAGCATACCTATGCATGTATACATATATGTATGCATATCATTCACAAAATCTGCATCATACTTGACAAACCAAGTAACATATAATTACTTTAGTGTGCATAGTAGTGATTGGTTTATCTAAAAGTCAGCCATTTCAAATTGATAATAACATCATTAGTATGCACATATATGTTCTAAGGAACATTATATAGTCATACAATCTTAAGTATGATGATATTCATATCATATACATCACAATTCATTTTAACTAATCTCATATCATATCATTACATTAGATATCAACTCATGATGTAGCCAACTCTATATCAAATTATATCAAACCTTAATAGCTCATAATCTACTTAGACCTGTTATAAACGTATGCAATGCAATTAGCATAACAAAAATCCCATCTAGATTTTAATCTATCCATATATGACATCACTACATATAAAATCACAACATATTCATAGTGTTACAATTCTTACAAGTTGTTCCATAGACAGACAAACACAAAATAAAAGCACTTTCTAGGAGATGGGCTACCCACAGTCACCCGTTGTAGCTTCATTCCATACATTCAGAGTAGATGGACTTCCCACAGTACTCTGGCTCAAAACACGTTATGCTACAGATAGATAAATATAATACTATTAGCCTTTCGTGAGATGGGCTAGGCATAATCATCGGTTATGGCTATGTTTCATATGGAGGGAGATGGGTAACCAATAGTCAACCTCCTCAGAAAGCGTCACTTCTATACACATAGAGGAGATGGGCACAGTCACTTTGGTTATAGTCATGATATTGTCGTCTTCCTAGGAGATGTGCTACCCACAGTCATTAGTCAAGGATTTGCTTTTTCCAGGAGATGGCCTACCCACAGTCACTGGCTTAAGATGTGTAACATCATGTACAGACAAACAGACTGACACTTCATGATAAATAACATGTGTTTATGCATGAGCAATTTAATCATAATTCAAATATAGCATACATATTTACTTTATTCATCACATAACTTGAATAAAACCTATTTTAACAATATATATATATATATATATATATATAATACTATCAGCCTTAAGGGAGATGGGCTACCCACAATCATCGGTCATGGCTGCATTTCATATGGAGGGAGATGGTTGACCCACAATCAACCTTCTCAAAATGTGTCACTTCTATACACATAGAGAAGATGAGCATCATGCATGTACAACCACAATCTTTCTCATGTCTCACAAGTAACATTTGAATACTTTAAATTGAATGATTCATTGTTCTTTCCAAAAATTAGGTACAAAATATGAATTCAAAATCATATATCAATTTACATGCATCATTTATAATAAGTGTCAAACACAGAACATATGATAAATCCTGAAACTAAAAATCATATACACACAAATAACATACATATGTATCAAATAATTAGTATAATCAAACCATTCTAATATGGAAATGGTTCACAACTATTTTCCCATTTTGAAATTCATTTGAAACTTGGCAGAAATAGATTACTTAACTCATACAACATCTTCGATTCGCAATTTTTTCTCAACCTTCGTTTGGATTACAACACGACTTGCATTGCACATAACCCTGCCATTTGTATTTCTACCTAAATTATAGATCAATATTCAATTCAATATGTCAATGGTAGATCTTATGCAACATATCTATCCTTAGGTTATTGCATAACAATTGCTGGATGGTGATCTAATCACTAATTAGACATTGCCAGGTCCTTACTTCTTTACTATTTGATCAAATGGTTGAGATTATGTGCTCAATTTTCCATGTAGATTTTTCAATTTCTATCATATACTAGTAATTTCAGTGTCTTGGGACTCTTGTGTGTTTGATCATCGATTAGACAAAACAAAGTCATTGTTTGAATAGTGACATATTAGACGACTGAGATTTTTTGATCTATTTCACCCCTAGATCAACACATTTGATCCATTCTACATGAATTTCTGGTCACAAAACATATTGATCATGTCTGATCATTGATCAAATGACATTAAATACCATTTTCACACTTCTAATCAGATAACTAAGATTGTCCCATCAGTTTCCAGCCTAGATTGACCATCTCAGTCCAATCTGTAAAATCCTATTCTTAGTGTCCTTGGAATTGTCTTTTCAAGTACAATCCAAATATGGAGCTCTCAACACTTAATTTGATGTTTATAAAATTTTCACCTTCTAGAACTCCAAAATAGGAAATTCAATATTCACTTTTCATCCCTATTTAACATAACTCCAACATTTACTTAAATTTAGATTTAAAAATCAAGGATGTTACATACAGTGCCAAAATTAAGGATAGTTTATTATGAGAAATTTCTAAAATTTCCAAGGGAGGATTGTGATAAACTCTAAAATTAGTTTTAGAGTCAAAATTGATTATTATAGGATGCTTACATGATTGAAAAATCTTAAGAAAATGAAGAGATGAATTACTAAAATTAGAACTTTACTAGACCCATTGTTTTCATGAGGAGACAGCATCGATTCTACTTAATAAAAATAAAGTTGATAGTATCTTGCACTACTATTACATGATTGAATGGATTTATAATGATGGATAAGGAGCATCAATCTTCACCAATTAGAGTATTATTAAGAATCAACTTGACGTCTTGATATCTTAGAGAAGGATTAAAATAACGAATATCTTGAGGTCATTACTTAGCAATGGGTTCAAAATTCATGGAACTTAATATATGGTTATGAGACCTTATTTATATTGAATTACCCTAGTAAATATCAGATATAATTGATGGAAGATGCCACTTGATCCTTTCGGGAGTTCTAGTTCTAATATGCAAATATTGGTTGAGGAATTGAGTCTCATGTGGAAGGTGAAAGACATTTGTAGTTTAAAGTTGGAGACCATGTGTTCTTGAAGATTTCTCCTATTAAGGGTGTTATGAGGTTTAATGTGAAGGATAAACTTTCATCGTTAACATAAAAAGATGATAAATGATATTGATAAACCTAATTTAGCAATTTTGAAAGATCCTTGAAGAAAATGTTAATTGGGATGAGACATGCTAGGACTATTGTAACTTTTGGAACTCTTACCAGCAAGGAGTAGGTCAACTTTAAATTGAAGATTTTTAATGATAAACAAATCACATGGTGGTAGACAAGAGAAAAAGAGGTTATCTTGCATTGTTAATGGAAAATAAAATACAAGAAATAAGAAGATTATAAAGGAACAAGGAGTAATTTAGCATGCGAAATGATTATTGGGGAAGTGTGGAGTAGGTTATACATGATTGAAGGATTGTGGTGATCTACCTTTAAGGATTTGGAGATATCAATTATATGAACTAAATTACAAAATAATGTTGACTGGTTAGTAAGTAAAGGACGAGTATCATAGTGCATAGCAAAAAGTTGTTCTTTATTGTGTAAATCAAACAGAAAAGTTACACGAGTGAGCTGTGTAAATATTTAAAGTTTGAAGTTGAGAATTATGTATTTTAAGGGTTTATAACAACTTAAATTTATGATTGAATGAGGATTTCTAGAATAGTTTAGGAAATAACATGAAAAGAATTTCAAGCATGAAATTTATTGGTCCATTCCAAGTTCTAGATAGAATGGGGTTGATTTCATACAGGCTAACCTTACCACCACAATTATTAGAAGCTCACAAAGTTTTTCATATATCCATGCTGCGGCAATATAGAGATCAAACATAAGTACTTGAGTAGGTGCCAACCCAATTACAACTATACTTGACCTTGGAAATAAAACTAGTTCAAATTCTAGATAAAAAGATCAAGAAATTATGAAGTAAAGAAATTTCACCAGTTAAAGTTCTATGTAGGAATGTGTTTGTCAAAGAGGAAACTTAGAAGCAGAATTGGAAATGAGGAACAAATATCCTAAAATCTTTAATGAGTAGTAAATTGTAGAATTTCGAGGATGAAATTCTTTGTAGAGGTAATGATGTAATGACCCAAAATTTTAAGTTCTATTAGTTAAACAAAAGTAACCCTCCTTTGACTACAATCAATCATAGTATTTGTAACCAGCCAAATTTTTAAGTCCTATTTATTTTGGAAAAAAATTGGATTGGATAAGAGGATGAATGTTTTATAGGTTTTAAAATTTTAAGTGAGAATTTGTTCAAAAGTATCCTTATGATTAGATTCTACTTGAAACATAAAATCTCTGACATAAAGAACACTGAAAATAGAGTTTGGATGAAAAAGTTTTGATCATTTGAGGATGAAGGATATTTTAGTAATTAAATGATAAAAAAGAAAGAAAAGACTCAAAATGTAGGGGGCATTTTGATAACGACATACCCTCTGTTTCTATGTCCCCATCCTCATTTGCACTGGAAAAGGGTAGGCACCACCCCTCCTATAGTTTTCTTTTATGACGCGGGGATAAATGTCAACGATAGTGTCAGGAAAAATGTCGGTGACGATGCCACCACGAGGATGGCACCGCCCTCACTAACAATGATAAATACCCCTCTTGGCTCCCCCCATCGCACCCAGACTTCCTTCTCCCACTTCTTCTCCTTCCCTTTTGGCAATCATCTTCTTTCCCATCTCCCTCTGGCCACCTGTTTCCCCATCATTTTAGGTGACTGTAACCATGTTTACTGTCTAGATCTTGATGATAGTTGCTTGAATAGTGGTGGATCATTGATCTGACCCACCATTGGGTTCCTCTTGAAGAGAGGATCAAAATCCCTTTAACAATTTGTGAATCAAAGCTAATTTCAATAATGATCAGGTTGGAGTTTCAATTCCAGTGACGTAGAGGCTTTCTATGAGCATCCCACAAGAAAATCTTGTTTTCTAGCATCAAATGAATGCAGAACAACTCCAAACTTGATAGGAATGAAGGTGAGAGCATGATCTACAAAAAAATTTATGACGTGTGGATTTGAGCTAAAACACATTGCCAGCTCTGGCCATGCTGGTCATCTTCTTCAGCAACGGCTAGTCACCATTAGTGACATAAATATTTAAGCTTGATCTTTACAATGGGAAGGTCAGATTCCTTATCAAGGCTCATTTGACCATTCAAATCAGATGGGATCCCTGATTTAAGGATCTCAAAATGTAATCTACAAGATTTGGACCGTTAAACCAATCTACAACACAAAATCTCTAATTTGTAACAACCGAGAGGACAACAATGTGATATTGTCTGCTTTGGCATAGAGTGCACACGGCTTTAAAACACGTCACAATTGTTAGAGATTCCCATACTCTTATAACCAACCTAATTCCCTCTCCCCTGGCAATGTGGGACTAATTCTCAGTCCCTCAGTTGTCTCCCATCTATGGGGTTGCTAAGCCTCCACCTCTTCCCACCTTAGAGAACATGTGCCCTTGCATGACCACTTGAGTCCCTCAGCTGTCTCCCATCTATAGGGTCCCTAGGCCTTCTCCCTTCATGGCCAGTAGCACCACATGTGGTTAGCCACCACACCATGAGGGGAACTGGCTTTGATACCATTTGTAACAACAGGGAGACCAATAGTGTGATATTGTCCGCTTTGGCACAAAGTGCCTCACGGCTTTTAAACGCATCACAACTGTTAGAGATTCCCATACTCTTATAACCAGCCCAAATCCCTCTCCCCTAGCAATGTTGGACTAACTCTCAGTCCCTCAGCTTTCTCCCATTTATGGGGTCCCTAAGCCTTCACCTTTTCAGGAGGCTATACAAGTCTAATTTATTATCGGAGAGATTTGTTGAATTTTTCTTGATGATCTAGGCCTAATTGTATAATAAAATTTTAAATTAGAGAACAATTTTAATTGCTCATGGCCTAAAAACCATATGAATCTTACAGATCTATAAGATCAAAGATGATCAAACTCATGAAGTGATCCATTAGTTGATTTAGCAGATCAATATACTCAGATCAACCCTAAATTAAGGACATCAGCCCTTGAATTGTAGATTTGACCATTCAAATCATATGTGATATTGATCTAAGAATCACGACAAGTGATCTACAAGATCTAACCATTCATTTGCAAGATCTTGATGACATAAATGTTATTGAGGGCAATCTAGCCATTAAATATTGGATCTTTAAGTAGGATCTAGCACAGAAATGCACGAATCAATGATCTACATCCTAAAAGGATAGATCTAGCTATCAAATTGCAATGGATCTCAATTTAACAAACTTAATACCTTAATTATCTCCAACGAGGTGTGATCTATGATGGATTAGGATTCTGTTAGACCTATTAGAACATTGATCATTGATCGGTGAGCTAATAAGATAGATCTAATCATATATTGTTAAGATCTACAAATTATAAGTTCTAAACATCAATCCAAGTGTGAAGACCTATTGATATGATCTCTAATTGTTGATCCATGGTACAAGATGGTACACCTATACACAGATCAACCCTGATCTAAGGGGAGTGACTGATAGGTTATAGATCTAACCATTGATAGATAGGATTGGAGACTAGATTAATGATTTAGGCTGTTGATCTGTGAATCTGACTAATGATCAATAGAAAATGGGAAATAATACTTGGATCCTTACCTTTAAATTATATTCAAAACACCACAAAAGACCTTGAAGGAGATCCAGGATTCAAATTGAAGAAAAACATGTATGACATTTAAGTAACATCCTTGAGGTAGGTAGTTTGGTGCTATTAAGTTTTCAACTGAATTCCAAAACATAAACGATTTACTTGAAACTATTTTTGTATTTAGTATGATTTTGAAATGATATTGAGACATGGTATAATGAGTGTATAAATTATTCTCATGATTCATAATCTTGATTGAAAATGGTATTGCTTATATCTTTCATAAAGAGTTTCATATATGCATTCATTGCATGTTTTGAAATAAGTTGCATAAATTGCATGATCTATAATGATTGAGTTTTGGAATGTATGTATACACATATATCTCTTTTTCAAGCTAGTGAGTTTGGTGGGAACTATGCTAAGAGGTTGTTAGTACGGGGTTGGCCTTCTGGCCTCTAACCACCAAAGGTGGTAGGTATCCATGTCTAAAATGACATCTATTTTTCTTCTCGACTGCTACGGTAGGGAATGACCATTGGAGGTGTTCACAGTACCCTTTTTGAGACATATAACTAGTCACCATGGAGGTTGTGGTGGCTAGTCGCTAGATACAAGAGACACATAATTTTAGAGAGTGGTCTCTATGATTTCTATTTTGTTTCGCTATGCATAGTGCATTGAGATGGTTTTAGACGAGTACTCGTGACTAGTTAGCTAATGTGTTCGCTGAGATTCTAGCATATGGATTGATTGATTACTACTTTAAGAAGTTAATGTTTATATTATTTTTTATTTCATTGGAAATTCTATTACTTTAATATATAAATGTGCAAATTATTTATACATGAATACTCATGCTTACATGTGATGATTGTGCAATTTTATTAGCAGAAAAATTCTTCTTAAAAATATGCATGTTATATGCTGTGTTTTCAGATTAGTAGTATTAGATCACCTACTGGGTATGAAGAATACTCAACTAAATATATTTTTGCATATCAACTTCAACAGGATTAGAAAAATCATAATGAAGTTTTAGTGCTATGATCAAGTGGGTGAAAATAAAGACTAGTGTGAATGTAAGTATATGACTTATCCTTTTGGACATGTATATGTAATTATTACAGTTGGACTGTGAGTTGTGACTGGCTAGATCTAGGAAGCATATGTTTTCATCTTAGTTTTAAAAATTATTTTTTTATTAGAAGTAAATGAAACTTGGGGTTTTCTAAATGAATTTAAAGTAAAAGATTCTTCTATTGCGTTGCATTGTTTTTATAAAAGTTTTTTTTCTTTTCAAATAGGGATCTATCCTGCATTAGGAATTAGTTTTGCATTTATAAATGAATATGAAAACCCAGGTCATCATAGAGGCCTGAGAGTTTTTTGAGGCCCTAGTTGAGAATTCTTAAGAATGGGATTATCCTAATAGAAGAAAGAGAAATACCTAGCTTTAAAAGAAAGGAGGCGTTTATGAAATAGGAGTGACATTAGATAATATAAGCTTAACTCCTTGGTTGGACATATGGACAAAGTTGAAAATATGTTCCTCAAAATTGATTGAAAACTAGATGCCTTCATGACTGTCAATTCATCCTTAAAACTTCCACAAGAGGTTTGTACTATTTGTTCTAACCTGGTACACTTAACCACAAGTTATCCATCTAATAGAGTGTATAGTGAATATCATTTAGAACAAACAAATGCTCTGAACGCATATCATAATCCTAATAATAATCCCTACTTTGAGACCAATAATCTAGGATGGGCTAAGCAACCTAATTTGTCATGTTTTAAGAACAATTACTAGGGAGGTACATCTAAGAACCCTCTACACAAAACTTTCTTAGAACTTCAATTCCCTCAGTAGTTGCCCAGTTTTTAGATTCCTCAACAACCAAAGAAACCATCAAGTAAGGGTAATATTTAGTTACTTCTAAAACAAAATGAGGATACTAACAAGGCCATGAATGAATAACAGAATGAGAGTTAACAATCATCCAATGTGAATACTCATGCTACTGCCAATTTAGAGATACAAATGAGCCAATTATCTATAGCATTGAGTGATAGAGGAAAAGGACAATTTCTTAGTCAACCAATTCCAAACCCTAAGGGCTAGTATGAGATTTGGTCAAGTTCAAATAGACCACATGAACAAGCAAAGTCCTCAACCACCCTTAAGAGTGATCATCAGGTTGATAATAAAGTAGGGATGACTAAGAAAAACTTAGAGGAGAATAAACGAGATACAATAAAGGATAAGGAGCAAAGATAGAAACCTCCAACTCCATTTGAGCCTATAGTGAAGGCACCTTATGTGCTTAAAGCCCCATCTCCTCAACTCTTAAATAAAGCAAAGAAAGGAACCAATTTCCTTGAGATAATGGATGTGTTTAATCATATACAAATTAATATCTCATTACTCAATGCTATTAAAGACATTCCTGCTTATGCCAAATTTCTCAAAGAGCTTTTTGCAGATAAAAGTGCAAGCTTAATGTGAAAAAGAAAGCCTTTCTCATTGAGCAAGTGAGCTCTCTAATCCAACACTAGACCCCTCCTAAGTTTAAAGACCCAAGTTGTCCTACCATCTCTTGTATTATTGGAAAACATGTCATTGGTAGGTCACTATTAGATTAAAGTATAGTGTAAATTTGTTGCCATATTTTGTTTATGAGTGATTTGGGATCAGTGACCTTAAACTAGCTAATACCACTTTACAATTAGTAGATAGATCAGTAAAGATTCCACGTGGTATAGTTTAGGATGTTCTAATATAAGTGGACTAGTTTTACTTTCTTATAGATTTTATTGTCCTACATGTCTAGCCTGTATCAAACCAAATAGTTAGATCCTAGTAATTCTTGGATGTCCATTCTTAGCAATGTCCAATGCTATCTTCAATTGTTGAAACATTGTTATGAAATTGTCCTTTGGAAATAGGAAAGTAAAGATCAATGTTCTTAATAGCTATCACCAACATGTAGGTAGACCTAGATGATTCTTGTGTAGTAAATTTAATTGAAGGTCTATGCTAATCCACCATCATCTATTCTAGGCCCACTTGAGGCATGTTTAACACACTTTAATTATGAATTTGATATAGACAAATCCATTGATGAGGTGAATAATCTTTTAGATGCTACACCTATAATGGATACCTCCAAATGGGAATGTCAAGTGGGACCTCTTCCTCTATCTGATTCTATCCTAGTGCCATCAGTAGAAAACCGCTTACCTTGGTCCTTAAGCCATTACTTGAAAATCTAAAATAATCTTACTTAGGACTAGATGAATCCTTGTGTGCAATCATAGCCTTAGATCTAGATAAAGAATAGGAAGGTAAGCTTCTTTATGTTCTCAGTGAACATAAGACAACCTTACAGTGGACTGTGGGAGACATTAAAGGGTGCATATGCTTAGAATCTGCCTAGAAAAACAATGCTAAGACATCTAGGTAAATACAAAGGAGACTAAATCCTAATATGAAAGAGGCAGTGAGAGACAAAGTGCTAAAACTCCTAATTGTTAGTGTCATCTATCCTGTATTTGACAGCACCTGGGTTGTACCCAAGAAGTCTAGAGTCACAGTAATCTGAAATAAGAATAACAAGTTAATTCCCACTCACATGACCACCGAGTATAGAGTTAGTATAGATTATCAAAAGTTGAACTCAGTCATGAGGAAAGTCCACTTTCCTCAACCCTTTATTGACCAAATGCTAGAAAGGTTACCTGGCCATAGTTATTACTATTTTCTTGATGGATACTCTAACTATAACCATATACCCATAGCACTAGAGGACCAAGAGAAGACTACCTTTACCTACCCTTTTGGGACCTTTGCCCTTATATGAATAAAATGGCACACAAAGAGAGTGACAAAAACAATAGATGGGATGTGAATGAGGAAAGAATCATTACAAGGAAACTATTATTCAATGACAGAATTTGAAAAGAAATTTTCATTAGAAAGAAATAGTAAAGGAGTATGAAATTTAGAGTAGAAATGAAGTAATCACTTCCAAATAATGGAAGAACAAGGAAAGAGATAATTACTTCCAAATATTGGAAAGATTGTTACAAAGAATAATAGTGAATTTTTAAACCCAAAGCAATATGTCATTTTGGTAGATAGTCTAAGGACTATACATATTAGGGAAGATATGCCAATATTATATATGTTGAAAAGGAATGAGGATGAGCAATAGAAGTTAGAATGTAAAAATATAAAGTGTTGAAAGATTGGTGAAAATGAGGAGTAGAAATTTAGTATACCAGTCAAGTGAAATAGAAGGTTTTGAAACAAAAGGATAACTTAGTTAAGAGTTATTAATCCTTTTGGAAAGTCTAGCAAGAATTATCTTAAGTGAATAGTGCATTAGCAAGGTTAGTCATGTGTGAGCATTTTAATATGTTAATAGATGAACCAACCATGTGATTTATACCTTTGAGGAGAAGGTAGTATGTGAAATGAATGAAAGGAAATGGAGATTTCCTTAAGTGGCAAGGCCACATGTGTAAAGCTATGAAAGAGCTATGAAAACTCATAAGTGAGTTGATATGCAAATTTCAAGGACGAAATTATTTTAAGGGGGGGAATATTGTAACAACCCCAATTTTTATGAATATAATTGAATTATTAAAAAATTAAAAGTTAAAATTTTAAAAAGTGGAAGTGGAACTTTGAGTTTCAGGAAAATTCATTTTTATAAAAATAAAATTAAGACTTAAAACTTAGATATTTGTAATGTACTCAAGAAATCAATCAGAATGACTGTAAGTACGCCAAATTTTGAGTTCAAATGAAAAATCCTTATTTTTCTCTATTTTTAAGAATAAAAGGATAAAATGGTAATTTTACTTATAACCGAGACCTAAGACATAAAAATTTGGAATGTACTCAGATATAGGAGTCCAATGCCACTAAGTACGCTCAATTCTAAGTCCAAGAGAATAAAAAGAAATTTTCTCTACAAAAGGGCAAAATGGTCTTTCCACACCTTCGTGGGGCCCACAAATGGATCCAACAGCCAGAAAACATGTCATCATGAGTCAAACTACTACCAGCTGCTAGTGGAGAAGGAGGTGGTAGTGGAAATCCAATGACAATTTAATAATAAAAAGAAATAAACATGATAATTACAAGTAATCATGAAAAATTCAAAAATATCTATAAATAGCTCATAAATTTTCCAAAATTCTCCTAATGTTCTTCGCAAGGTCCCCTAGAATGCCCCAAAATCCCAGCTCCAGAATCCTCCTCCATCTCCCCCAATTCCTCTTTCTTTCTCTCTTTCTCTCTTATTCTTTGTAGGCGTGTCCTCAACGCACCCTGGCAGACAACCCCATGTCTGCATCGGGAGCGTCCAGGGATGCGTCATCCTTGATAAACTAGGGTTTCCACCTCTGTAACCCTAATTCAATTAGCCATCACTTTTTGCCCGTTAAAATAACATCTCCACCATTGGATCTGGTTGGATCGAGGTGATCTACAAAAGCCCTTTGGTTTTATGATGATCCACCTCCTAGACCATTGGGAAATCCCAAAAGAAGAAAACTTCGATACTGGTTACCATCTCCGACGAAGTTTTCAAGCTATTCTGGCCAATTTGACCGTTAAACGGAGATCTTGCATAGTTGAACGTCTTCAATACATGGTGATCTTCAAAAGCCCCATAGTCCCAGACCTTCTCCGGCAATGGTACTAGAGAAATCAAGGACTGTATGTATTATCCAGTAGATAGGGTTTCTTTCACCAGTAAATCACTCCTCTGATGAAATTCCTTCACCAGACGAGCACAAGTAGGATGCCTTCTCCCTCTATTTTTAATTCTGGCATCTCTTGGGTGTTTTTCGGCCACTAAAAGGTCTACCCTAGCCGTTGATTCATCAGAGACGATGAATTCAGCTTGGATGGTAGAGATCTAATCATAGATGGCTGAGATGAATCTTCTGAGCCGTTGGATGATTTCTTGGGACCTAAAACTCCAGGAGATAAAATCTAGGGCTTTGATCATAACAGATGGAAGAGATCCGATGATGGGTGATCCGACAGTCCAGATCTGGACCGTCTCGCCTATCACCAATACCATGTATACATTAAAAAGTGATAATGCATGGGGATTTTAAAGTCAGTAAAAAGTGATAATGCAAGTCACTTACGAAGTGACTTCTACCAGGCCGACTTGGAAAGTTGTCAACTTTTAAACTCATTTTTTTAAACAACTTCAAAAGTCATACACTTTTGAAGTTGCTTATATAAAAACGACTTCTAAATTCATCAACTTTAGAAGTCGTTTTTTTGTAATCGACTTCAAAAATAACCAAATTTTAATTGACTTTTGTAGTTGCTTACAAAAGATGACTTCTAAAGTTGATGAATTTAGAAGTCATTTTCAATAAGCGACTTCAAAAGAATTTCATTTGCATGAACTTTTGAACTTGCTTATATAAAAATGACTTCAAAAGTTTATGATTTTAGAAGTCATTTTCATATAAGCGACTTTGAAAGTAAACACATCTAAAGAATATATCATAACTTTTCAAAGTTGTTTTTGACAAAATGACTTAAAAAAATTCTCATCTTTTAAAGTTGTTTTGTAAAAAGAGAAAAACTTTAAAACGTTTTTTTTTTTTTTTTTCAAATTTGTTTGTTTGCTCCACCTCTTGTATACAATGTATAACAAACACTTGATATTCAAACAATGTTTATAAACATTAAAAACCTATTTACAAATAGTGTTCATCCACTTCTTAATACACAATACCATGTATACATTAAAATACTTCAATCTCCACTAACATGAAAAACCAACAACCACTACATTGCATCTACATCTTAATTTATTGATATATTACCACCTAAGTATGCATTGAATAACAAACATTCTATGCACTGAATACTTTAAACAATCTTTATAAACATGAAAAATCTAACATCATATACACCTAATAACTCCAATCTCCATACACATTCCAAATCACCATCCACTATAATACATAAATATCTTTATTGATATAGTACCACCTGTGCATACATTGAATAACAAACATTCTATACACTTGATGCAAACAATTTTTATAAACATGAAAAGCTAAACATCTAATACAACATGCATCCACTTCTTTCTTGATACCCAGAATCATTCTTAAAATGTAACACCTAATACATCCATACTCATCATTATCCATCCACATATATCTTGAAAATAATTTATATAAGAAACTATAACATATGCATTATCTATGACATCCACATTCACTTCATTTGTAAATCCATACACATTCTAAGTAATCCACTCATTCTTCATCTTATAAAAGTTATAAAATTCAACCGCCACATATTCACTTCATGTTCAAACACCAAATTCACTTCAGCCATACTCATTTATTCCCACCTCCAAATTTTCACTCATTCATTGCTTAAAATGCATATATATATATATTAAAGAAAATAATAAAATCTAAAGGAACATACTCACCCCATTCATTCCATATTTCATTGAGATTTACTCTTGAGTAACTCTTCTTATTTTCCCACTCAGAAAGTATAGCAGCCTAAAGTACAACATATTTAACTAAGCTAAAACTTTTTAACTAGATCCATAAAAATTGTATAAAAATATAAGATTATGAAAAATAAAAAGTGTTCTACCTTTTTTAAATGAGAGGTAGGAGTACAATCAAGTATGAGGGTCCTCATGTACCTTAAGACATAATACCCACACTCCCATCAAATTGTTGTTTAGGGCACTGTGTAACAAGAACAACAAAAAAGAACTCATTAATATCATTTGTAATAATATAAGTTTAATTAGCTATAAATTAGAGTGATTAACTATTTCATATACCTTGACATTCTTCCATGTGAGTTTTGGTGGTTGTAAAGTCTCGGTCATTGTAGCCCATTCCCACCAAGTCCTACGAATTTAAATTTCAAATGCATTATAAATGAATAATAAATTACTTATCTACACATAACACATGTAAAAAATAATGCTTACTTATTTATAATATCTGCAAGGGCAATATAGATGTGTGCTCCACAAGAATAAAAGAAGAAAGCATGACCACCATGCACATCCAAAACAAGCAGCATCCAATGAGACCTACATAGATAGTCATATGAATTGTAATGGAAGTTGATAATCCCTAAGTAAAGAATAAATTGGCAAGAAAACAAGAAAATTTAAAATTACTTGCTGTTATAGGGAATCATGAAGCCTTGTCCCTAAGAATAGCAAAAGAAGCCTACAAAATATCCTGCATACACCTCTTGATTGGCCATTGTTCCGTTCGTCTAGAAATGATGCTAGGGTTAAGGAATTGGTAAAATGTACCCTCACCCTCAAAAAGGTTAGAAGCATCATTGAAGAAGTTGCAGTAGTTTCATATACAAACTTGCTGCCAGTATAGCCCACTAAATGCACCATCTTCCAGATGATGAAGAGATCAATGGGTTTCGTAGTCTCAACTTTTTATGTTGTAAAGCAAAGGCACTATAGGTAGAGAACATGTATATAACTATAGCATCATTAAATTGAATGCGATAAATTGTCATGGATGCTTACTTCATGCTCTTCTAAACTAGCATAGCCCATCCTAGATAGGTGGTGCTACATATTTATTTCATGCACCTTTTTCCCTTGCATTCTTCGCGCGCACATTTTTACATGAGTGGTCAAGTGCACTAATTGAACGTTACATGTACTTAAAAGAATGAAACATCATTTTTGCACATACCTCAAATTGGATGGAGGTGCAGTTGTAGACAAATACATTCCAAGCCTCCTATGCAATGACATAAGAGTAAATGGAAGGCACCATGTACAACCTTGACGAATCATTGACATTTGGAGCTATGTAATTGCGAACAAGGTAGTTCTTCCATTTTCTCCATTGCTCACCTGCCCTTGTAAAGCAAGCATCTTCTTGTGATCTGGGACGTCAAAGGCAGACTGCAAATTGAACACATCAAATTACTATATTTGAAAAATAAGGAAAGTTATAATGTAAATAATATAGGTACTTAATGTTTACATACCTTCACCATTTCCCATATTGAATCTTTATCGAGGATGGCACATGTCTCCAATCCTCAAATGTGATAGGGATAATGCTTCTTACTATAGAGCAGAGGAAACTACTATAAGCAGGTGCACTTTCACCAATCTCTTGCCCTCTACTAATGCATTAGATAGTTTCTTTAATTCCCTTTGACTTTCTCTTAATAACCTTTTCCATTGTTGTTTGCCCTCTGCCCTTTCCTTTTGGAGTAGTGCTCATGTTGGCCTCTTGTTCATGCTCTTCAATGTGGCCATAATCTTCAGTTTGATGTTCTTCTCATTCCATCATTACTACAAAGAAACACTCAATGATAATAGACCAAAGACATAAAAAAGTCTATGTAATTTCTTAAAGAAACCAAACCGATGTCCCTAATAAACATAGTTTAAGTACAAAAATAATTAAAGGAGACTCCATCTCCATCCATTCACATGAACATAACATATCTAACATATGTGATAGATTAACCTTAAGGAAAACAGGTAAAGGATGCATGAAAAGTATTTGCCTATAAGTTATATATATTTGTAAATGGGTTACAAATCCCATAGACCTTTTACTAGTCTTTAACTCCACTGCTTCAAGTTCACATCTCTTAGTGGGTAGAGGTATTCTTATGTAGTGATAAGATTAACTTATGCTAGATGTTCATTTGTGTACATGTGCACAATTTGAGTACCAAATTCCATCCAATAAAGTTTATGTCTTATATAAGTTTCTCTTGGTTATTTTGCATGCTTGAAGTTCATTAAAAATTTGGTTTTATGATCATGTTTCATGTCTTGAATCACATGCACCATGTCATTTCATGCCTTGTTTGATTTAAGTTTCATGAGTGTCTTACTTTTAGAATTTTACCTTATGAGTCATATATACATAAATTTGAGCAGTCCATATACTTTATTTACCTCATTTCTTAAGAACCACTTTAGCTTTGTAGATAGTTTACTTATTATTTTGGCTAGATCCCATGTTAGCAAACTTTTAGTCCACACGTTTCATCCATTTCCTTACTCATGGACATGGTCATTGGGTGTTTGCATTACTTGTTTAGGTATTTGTTTCATAGTTTTGCTTTAGAACATTTCTTGGTTTAGTTTTAGAATGTTTTATTTTTAGAAAGTTTTAGGACTAGGAAAGTGTTAGTTTAGGAAAGTTTTATTTTTAGCAAGTTTCCTTAACTAAAGCTTCCTAAAATCATTCATTTTAGTTTTGCATTATTTTTTTAATTTAATGCATGTTAGTTACGAAAGATTCTAATTTCATTGGAAATATTTATTTTTAGAAAGTTTCCTTTAGATCATGTGTCTAATTTTAGGCATGTTTCTCATTCCATGTTGTTTAAATTCCATGTTTATCAAAATAATCTTTCTTTTTTAGCTAAGCTAAGCAACTTAAATAAGATTAGATCAACTAGAAATTCCTTGAGATTCCTCATGGCATAGACCTCTCTCACATGCAATTATTACTTTGATTTGTGTGCCCTTGTAATTAATTTTAAAGTTACACCACCTAGCCTAAGAGAGATTGGTTTTGATTTAACTAAGAAAGCAAATAACATGATAGTTTAGAATTACTTGTTTAGTTATTTTCATCATAGTGTAGTTTTAAAACTTTTCTTTGTTTAGTTTTAGAATATTTTATTTTTAGAAAATTTTAGGATTAGGAAAGTGTTAGTTTAGGAAAGTTTCGTTTTTAGCAAGTTTCATTAATTAAAGCTTCCTAGAATCATTCATTTTAGTTTAGCATTATTATTATTATTTTATTTAATGCATGTTAGTTAGAAAAGTTTCTAATACCATTGCAAATCTTTATTTTTAGAAAGTTTCCTTTGGCTCATGTGTTTAATTTTATGCATGTTTCTCATTCCGTGTTGTTTAAATTTCATGTTTATCAAAATAATATTTCTTTAGCTAAGCTAAGCAACTTATATAGGATCAAATCAACTGAAAATTTGTTCAGATTCCTCATGTGATCAACCTCTTCACATGCAATTATTACTTTGATTTGTGAGCTTACAAGTAATTTTAAAGCTACACCACCTAGCCTAAGAAAGATTGGTTTTGATTTAACTAAGAAAGGAAATAACATGAAAATGAAAACATGCAATGGAGTTACTAGATATTATTACTAGACATGCATGCTAAGAAACAAAAGAAAAGAGGAAGCAATCAAGCACCTATAAGATTGCACTTGTCAACTTTGATTCCTTTGAATGAATACCTCCAACACTAGGATTTGCACATGACTAACTTAATTCTACAGAAAACAATGAAAATTGATCATGAAAATCAATTAATAAACAGTAGTAACCCACCCCTGTCCACCTAGCTCCCTCCCCCCCCCCCACCCCACACACACCCAAATCCTTCCCATAGCTTACCCAAACCCACCAACCCTACCCCCACTTGCCCAGCTCCTTCCCACCACTCGTCGAAATCCACTAGCCCCTCCAAGCCCCCTAGTTCCTTCCCAATGCCTAGCGAGAAGCCTATTTTGGGGTTTAAATATGGGTAGATAAAGAAGTTGTTTTATACATAAAATGACTTTAAAAGTTTATAATTTTAAAGTCATTTATAGGAAAATGACTTTAAAAATATACAATTTTTTATAATTTTTTTATTCAAAATATATACACGTTTTATGTTAGTACTTCAAGTAATAATAATGAAACATAATTTTTTATGACAGTCAACATTGATTCATGGTTTCAAGCATCAAGGTTTAGGGTAAGGTCTCAATGTACATACATAAGTGTCCATGGTTCATGATTTAAGTGTTCGGGGTTCAAGTGTCCAGGTAACAATGTTGGACCGGGGTTAGGTTAAGGGCACATAGTTAAGGTTTAGAGTAAGGATTTAGTGTCTGTACGTATGTGTTTAGGGTTCAAGGTTCAAGTGTTTAGGGAACATGGTTAGGTGTTAGAGTTAAGTGCTCAGGGTTAAGGTTTAGGCTTAGGGTTCATGCATGGTTGATCTGCACTTAATTAATATTAAATGAATACATGTATTTGATTGATGATAAGATTAATCTAAAGTTTACTTGTGCTACAAAACATTGTAGAAACACTCCTAAAGAACTAAAAGTATGTGATAACCAAAGAAGTACAAAATTGTACTAATAAAAGAATATTAAAAAAATAAGATGATAAATTAATTATGAGGTGGGAATGTGGGGGTGCTAGGTTAAATTTTTGTGTATATTTCCTCACCTGTGTGTGTTAGAGTGGCTCTTATATTAATGTTAATTTTCTTGATGCTAAATTCACATAAATCAAACATTTGTAAATTGTTATTTAAGAATCAAAGATGTTAAATATTTAATATGATAAATTTAGGAGCTCTATCTCTTATGTTGATACATTTGTTATATATAAAGAAGTCATTTATATTTTAAATGACTTTACAAGTATACAATTTTTTATTCAGAATATATACAACTTTTATGTTAGTACTTCACAATATCTAACAAGTAATACACAATGAAATAGATTTTTTATGATAGTCAACATTGATTCATGGGTTCAAGCATCAAGGTTCAGGGTAATGTTTCATGGTACGTATGTAAGTGTTCAAGATTCATGGTTCAAGTGTCTAGGTAACAATGTTGGGGTTAATTAGGGTAAGGGCTCAGGGTTAAGGTCAGAGTAAGGGTTCAGGGTTTGTACATAAGTGTTTAGGGTTCAGGGTTCAAGTTCTGCGAATAGGGTTGGGGGTTAGAGTTAAGTGCTCAAGGTTAAGGTTTCAGGGTATAGGGGTTCAAGGTTAGTGTTAATTAGGGCTATGGTTCATACTTGATCTACACTTAATTTATTTTAAATGAATATATGTATTAGATTGACAGTAAGATTCCAAAGTTTACTTGCACCATAAAATATTGTAGAAACGCTCCTAAAGAACTAAAATTATGTGATAACCAAAGAAGTACAAAAATTGTACTAATAAAAGAACATTAAATAAAAAAAATGATAAATTAATTATGAAGTGGGAATGTGGGGGTGCTTGCTTAAATTTCTGTGGCCATTTCCTTACCTGTGTGTGTCAGAGTGGTTCTTATATTAACGTTAATTTTCTTAACACTAATTTTGGATAATTCACACATTTGTAAATTATTATTTAAGAATCAAAGATGTTAAATAATTAATACGATAAATTTAGGAGGTTTATCTCATTAATTTGTTGATACATTTGTCATACATAAAGAAGTCATTTATATGTAAACGACTTCAAAAGTATACATTTTTAGAGTTGTTTATAGATAGACGACTTTAAAAGGTTACACTTTTTTATAATTTTTATGTTCAAAATATATACACTTTTTATGTTACATACTTCACAATATCTAACAATTAAATACACAATGAAAGTGCTTTTTTATGATAGTTAACATTGATTCATGCATTCTTTGTATGCACACACACACACACATATAGTTCACTATCAATATTTCATATAGCTCATAACAAAAGCAGGGCTAAAAATTATTAACATGAAATTATATATATTACAATTGACTAGTATACATATTCCATGTACCCCAAAATACATATTGTTTTCAAACCTAAGAAACCTCCTCACCATTGTTATGCACATAATCCTCATTCGCACCAATTAATGCTTAGATTGATGGGATTGTTTTGGTAATAGAAGGGTAATTTATTTTAGCATCTCCTAGATCATCTTCATCATAAAAATTCGTTGGATAAGATGATAAAATAGTTGACCATCTCTTATCACATTCATCTTGTACGTAAAATACTTGTTTTTCTTGAGATGCTAAAATAAATTGATCATTTTTATACTCAATCCTGTTGAGGTCAACCAATGTCAATCCAAGGATATCAGTTTTGATGGTATTGTGTTCTGCCCTATTGCACTTAAACATAACCACAGTTCTAAAAGTATAATCCAAGGCCCAAGTCTCTCTTATAATCCTGTGATAAATATCATCCACCACTATTGGCCTACTATCCTTTGAACTTAAAAAGAATGTAGCATTGGTAACTAAGCTAACTCTACTATTCCATTGCACTCTAGAGTTATCATAGTCTTTCATGTAAGAATGATAACCATTGATGGCACATCTGGCATATTTTATTACTTTTGGGTGTGGTGCCATCGCTATCCAGCCCAAGGTTTTTGATATACTGTTGCCTACTACTTCTTGCTGATCTTGAATTTGTGCATATTAAGCAGGCTTAAGTAAGATTAATATATGCATACATATATATACATAATGTAGTTTTTTAACTTAAGTGAGATTTTTGTCATTTTATCTTCTTATGCAGCCAATTATTGAAAGTGTGACAATACTCAAATTATAGCCACTTCTGTTTCTTTGCATAACTTGGATTCTTTACCTTGAGTACATCCATGTGTTCACTGTACACACACACACACACACACACACACACACACACACACACACAAATTAATAGAGTATTCATGGAAAATGTAATTAACCATCAACAATTAAATTTTCCGTAAGTGCATGCATGCATGATCAACTTACTCAATGTAAGGTTGGACTTCATGAACATTTCACAACACATAAAAAGGCATTTGGTCCTGTGCTTTATAGTCAGGGGTCAATACACAACCACTCAATAGAGGTTTGCCAACCTTTGGATCATGAAATGCAATTGATTGTTTCTTTCTTGGGATTCCAATGGCATCCACTCCTGCTAAGTACTCTGTGCAAAACTCCACTACTTCCTCTACAATATAACATTTAGGTATATACCCGTTTAACTTGTTGTGATTACGTACATACCCTTTTAAAATTTTCATGTACCTCTCAAATGGATACATCCATTGCAAGTAAACTAGCCCACAAAGTCTGACCTCATCAATGAGGTGCGCTACCATGATGTCAAAGAAGGATGATGGGAAGATTGTTTCAAGCTCACATAAAGCTGTCACTAGATGACCTTGAATTTCTTGTAATTTTGAAACATCAACCACCTTCTTGCATAAAGCATTAAAGAAGTAGCAAAATTTTGTAATAGCTCCCCTAACTTTGTCTGGTAACACAGAATGTATTGCTACTAGCAATAGTTGTTACATCAATGTAGGCAATCATGGGACTTCATTCCCAACAATTGTAGCTCTTTCATGAAAACAATGTTTTTAAAGTTTGAAGAGTAGCCATTTGGGACTTTGAGGTTAAACAAGGTTTTACACATTATTCTCCTCTCCTCTCTATCGAGAGTATAATTTGCCTTCGGTAGGTATGTTCCTCAACTACCCCTATCCTCAGGGTGCAACCTCCTCTTCAAACCCATGTTCATAAGATCCATTCGAGCTGCAAGTCCATCCTTTGTTTTTCTTGAGATATTAAGCAACATATCGATCAAGTTTTTACACGCATTCTTCTCAATGTGCATGACATCAAACATATGGCACATATGTAGTGATTTTCAGTATGGCGGATGAAAAAATATTGATTCCTTCTTCCAACAACTTCTATAATTACTTTCACCTGCACGTTTACTTAATTTCTTCATATTCTTTTTCCATAAGACATTAATATTTTCAACTTGCTCAATGCCTGATGTCCTATCAACATCTTTGGAGGTGTCCCTGTCTCTACACTCCCATTAAATTCTCCCTTCTTAAAATGACATGGATGGTCTTTGTACAACCATCTTTTGTGCCCAAGGAATGCCATTTTCCTACCATGTTTAAGTTGTGCAGCACATGTTTGATCACTACGGATAGGACAACCATTATATCCCTTCACAGTGCATCTAGAAAAATTATTGTATACAGGGAGGTCACTTATTGTCCACAACAATATAGCCTTTAGGGTGAATGACTCTTTCCTGTATGCATTGTATGCTTCAATTCTTACATCCCATATTGTCTCAAGATCATTGATCAAGGGAGACAAGTACACATTAATGTCATTCCCTAGTTGCTTTGGACCCGATATCATCATAGTTAGCATTATGAACTTCCTCTTCATACATGGAGATGGTGGAAGGTTGTAACAAACTAATATAAAGGCCAACAACTATACTTGCTACTCATAGAACCATGAGGATTAATCCCCTCTGCAGATAATGCTAGTCATAGGTTTCTAAGTTCTTTACCAAAATTAGGCCACATGAAGTCTATGAGTTTCCATGCTAAGCTATCTACAGGATGGCATGAAAAGCTATCAGCTATTCTGTCATTGGCATGCCACACTAATTTCTTCACTTTTTTTGTTATTTGAGACATTCTTTTGAACCTTAGAATAGGGTAAGTACCATAAAACCTTTGTAGGAATGCCTGTAACTATCTCAGTTGAATTCTTTTTTAACTTTCATCTTGGCTGTCCACAAGTTGAGCATGAAGTTTTATCCTTGTGCTTCTTCCTATACAAGATGCAATTATTGGGACATGCATGTATCTTCTCATACTTTAACCCTAGTGTAGCCATGGTTTTCTTCGCCTCCCATGTGGACCTCACCAATTTATTATCCTTCGGTAGCATCTTACCCACTATTTTCAAGACTTCTGTGGAAACTTGATCTGAAAAACCAAATCTTAATTTCATTGTAAAGTTCTACCACTGTGTATAGCTTGGTATAATCTTTACACTCATGGTAAAATGGTTCATTGGCTTTCTCCATTGTAGCATGAAATTGTCCAAGGTCATCCTGAAAGTCATCATATGCATCTCAAAATATTGGTACAGCTGCACTACTATCTCCAACACTTTGTACAGTGTCCTGATCATATATTTCTAGCCTTGTCGAGGGCCTATGTGAAAGTTCTTCTCCATGCCAAATCCATGGGTGGTAGCTTTCATCGATTCCATATTTTGAGCATGGACAACGAATGTGATTATTATCAATACCTACCATAAGTGCAAACTCTATGAAATTTTCTATACCCTCCTCATATTCTTTTGATGTCATTGTCACATACATCTAAGCATATTTGATCATTATCACAAGAAATCGAAGCAAATTTGCATGGAGACTTGTAAGACATGAAAAGATTAGGTTAGGCATTTTACCAAACATTAGATATACATGAATTAGAAGTATTCAAAATAACTACATTTCATGGAAATTTTCAATTAACAAAAAAAAAAAAGAAAGCAAATTATGAAAAACACATTCATGAATGAAATCAACTTTCAAAAGAATAATTTCTAACTCATGACCTTGTAAAAATTCTTCAAATAAGCATAATACATATGAGACAAAAATAGTGATACTAACCAACACAAAAATTGATATTAACCCCAAATTTGTGAATGTAATTCCAATTCACACAGGTAGGATTTGGTTTAGACTAGGCAAATAGAAGTCTGGTTTAGTTTTTGTGCATAGATAATTAACACAAAGAAAAAAGGCATGACAAAAGTTGCCAAAATAATTCTTAAAACAAAAGCACAATTGAAGTCATTTCCAGGAAAAATTACTTTTAAAGTCATTTTGTATAAACAACTTTAATATTTTTTAAAATTTCACATGAAATACATATTTATCTACCTTTTGTACATTCCAAATTTACATAAATACATAATGAAACTAATTTTACAAACACAATCATATGTATATATATAAACAAATACATCAACAACAAAATCAAATTAGTTTTTTATTACATCCAATGTTACATATATATATCAAATGTTACATATTATTAAATCTTGTCAAGCCAAGATCAAATAGTGAATTTGCTCTTTCTCATCAAAATCTAGCTTAGTTTCTAGCTGACACCTCTCTTTTTCATCAAAATTGGCCAAAAGTTGATGTTATAACCACCACTCTTCATTAAACCCTATTTTTGGGTTAGAACCACAAATCGCATTGTTCTCCCTTTCTTCAATAGTGAGGATTGAGAGAGAAGTAGGGTTCATTTTCAATGAAATCATACAATTTTGGCAAAATTAAGATGATCAAACAGATTCTTTAACCCCATTATATGTAGTGCGAAAACCCATATGATCTACAAAATAAAAACATAGGAAAGTTAGTAATAAGAAAAGAAATATTTGTATGATTTAAAAGAAGTTGTGGTTTACTTACAATTTTTTTTCCATGACACAAATAGTCAAAATATAAAAATGGAAAGTAAGAAGGGAAAAAGAGAGAAGCATAAGGCCCAAAGACAAAGCCGTCATGCTAAAACAATGAGAAGAAGAAGATAAAGGAAAAAATGGTTATTTGATAGCAATTTATAAATTATCAAAGACTTTAGAAGTCGTTTAGTGCTAAATGACTTTTAAAATATTAAACTTTTGAAGTTGCTTATCACTAAACAACTTTAAAAGTCCATTCCCACTAAATAAAATATTCTTCCAAATTTATCATGATACTTTCCAAGTTGCTCCCTTAAAATGACTTCAAAAGTTATGTATTTTTAAAGTCATTTTTATGAAAATGACTTTAAAAGTTATCAAGTTTTGAAGTTGTTTTCATAAAAATGACTTTAAAAGTTCTTCCCACAAAAAATTCTATTTCACGCCAATTTTTTAAAGTCGCTTATGCTTAAACAGCTTCTTAAGTGTACATATTTAAAGTTGTTTATTTTCAAATGACTTCTAAAATATTTATAAACTTGGTAGTCATATAAGTGACTTCTTTATGCCGACTTTAAAACCCTTTAGCATTACAATAGTTCACTCCTCATGGGATCGACCTCACTAGCATACTATATTGTAAACAATTCATGTGCTTGTGAGTTTTGATTAAAAAATATCAAGTTTTTGGCATCGTTGCCGAGGATTTGCAACAAATTATGTAGTGTTCCATACTTTAGGTCATTTTCCTCTAGCCTAGGTTTAAGGTACATTAGATTAGGATTTGTGCATAGTTTTTGTATTTCTTGCTATTTTCCTCATATTGACCATATTTCTTTTATTTCTGTGCAAGGAAAATTGGCAAATGAGAGGCGACTATCCTATGGACCATGGTTTCACCATCTTAGATTAAGTTTTATTGCTTTCATTGATTAGGATTGAATGAAACTTATAGTTAGGCCCATTGTAAATTGCAAGTTCTTTATTATTTTATTTTAAATGGGTTGTAATAATATAGGGAAAGTGAGGGTATGGTGGCCCACACTTGATCATCATCGAACCCCTCACTGTGAGTATCTCTCACTCAACTTTTAGGATAATTTACATTTGCATGTTAATATAATTCATATATATTAGGATCATTCATTGATAATTGTTGCATCTTTACTTAGGATTGTAGCATAAGAGCACCTATCTAACCTTGGTTGGATAGCATATAGGTTGCATTAGTTTGCTTTTGTTTTGCATTGCATATTTATAGCTTTATGGTAGAATAGAATTAATGATAGTAAGGTCCCCATAAGAACCTTTATAAGATAAGGACTCGATTTCATCACCAGCTCCTTGGCCCACCTAGTAATCAATCAACATCCTCGTATGTAACAATCCTAACCATTGAACATTAATTTAAAATGAAGTAGAAAGAGATTTAGGGTATCGAGCTCATAAGCCCTTTTTAGAAAGACGTGATCTATTGTCACTCCAATGACTTTTGAGCACTATGGTTATAGTGGGCGTCTTAAAATCCAAGTGATTTTTCCATGCCTTCTGTTCATTTTAGTTGAGGTCTAAACACCTCCTAACATGAAGATTGTATTAACCACTTTTGACCAAAACCTAATTGATAAGCAGTAGTCAAATCTAGATAGAAAGAGGAGCTATCTAGATCTATGTCTAAGAAGCTACCACGTATGCACTAAACAAAGATAATCAAGACACTACTTGATTAGTTGATACTAGGATTTGACTATGCATCATTTAGCTTAGGACTAACATTTAGGTTGCATAATATAGTTAGGGTTTTTCAAATTAAAGAAACCCATTTATTGTATATAAAGATTTGTTTTGTCTTATACAAAGTTGAGAACATAGACCTATTAAGAAGGAGATAGATTTCATAGATTAGATACATCGATGGATAGGCTAGATATTATGAATGGTCAATTGCTTAGGTTAATAGCTTCTAAGCAAGCTGCGCTACAACCTTAGTACCATAATAATTATACCTATTCAAAGTATCCCCATCCAAATCCTTCATGGCCAACAAGCTCCACATACAATGTTTATTATCAGGAGCAAGTGGATGCACCTAATGCATTCACATACCCAAGCATTGATTATTCTCTTAAGAGAAATTATAACGGATGGGCTACACATTGTGAACAACCTTCGTCTCATGATTACCAATATAAGGAAGAACCACAATGGTCCCACCCAGATCAAAACTACCACGAGTATCAAGAATATTAGGGTCAAACATCATGAGTTCAACCTACTCAGTCATTTTTCAACACCCTAATGCCATAGCAATACTAGCCATATGAGTCGTTTCCTTTACAACATGAAGTACAACTATTAGAAGAGAATCTGCAACAATTTTGTAAGAAAATGGAATAAACCATGGCTTCCTTTGAAAAGGGGAATGAGGAAATTAGACAAGAATGGGAGGAATGAGAAGAGAAAATGAAACCAATAAGGAATCTACTGAAAGAAACATTGCTGCATTTATAAAAAGGATTGAGGAATTCAAACAATTTAGGGATAATGAGGATCCATCTATTATAGATAATAGGATGAAAATTTCTTATGAGCTACAAAGTCCACAACCATCCTTAGAAACTTCCAACTTACATATTCTCGAGCCACGTTCTACTCCTTGTTACAATTATGATGAAGAGACTTCCATTGATAAAGAAAATGAAGCCATAGAAACATCCAACCCATATCCTCTTGAATCATGTCCTAATAATTTTTATGAATGTGATGAAGACACATCCATTGAGGAGGTGAACAAGATGTTGGATACTATGCCTTAATGGACACTTCTCAATGGCAAGCTAGAGTAGATCCCCATATAAAGCCTGAAGTTCATATTGAACATTAAAATGTAAAACACATACCTGAATGGGACTTACCGACCTTAATTGAACAATCACAAGATAGTCATGTAGGCTCATTTGACACCTTATGCCTATAAAACTAGAAAAAAGAGAGTCAGTTGATGTACGTCAACCTATCTTAAGGTACACATTAGAAGAGAATAGGGTTTAAAACCATGTTCTCGCACCTAGTAATACAAGAACAACCTTTTTGGGAAGGGGAGAGTCAACTTATACCCCTAGTTTAGGACAATGTAAGGGAAATGGAGGAAGAAGATAAACTAAATAGAATGGTCAATGTTATCCCTCAATTTGGTCAAGACAAGGACCAATCATCTCCAAATGATCCAACAAAATTCATAGTAGTACACAAAGTCATTGTGTTACTATCACCTTATAATACAAGGTGGAGGGATTATAATGACTATCATGAAATACTCAAGATGGGGGATCATCAATATGATTTTCTATAATGCAAAATCATGGTGCTCTACTATGTCATAACGATACCACCACCTAAATTTCAAGGTGGAGGACATTTATAGACTACATCGAGATTCTAAAGTGGCGTGAGAAATCTTGCCCCATTTCATTCTTAGGATTAGGATTAGAAAAAATTAGTTTAACTAGTTAGATCTAGGCATAGAGGGTTAGATTAGTTAATGCCATGTCTGGCTAAAGTAGTTAATGCTTATTGGGAGGCAACCCATGATTTTTTAAAATGTTTCATTTATCTGCATTACCCATTTATCAATTAGATGTCCTATACTTCAAAACATTGAGGACAATGTTTTGATTAGGTTGGGGGAGTAGAAATGAGATTTCTAAGTTTTTTCTTACATTTTCAAAATTTTTTGAAAAAAGTGATAAGTTCCTTCATAAAGATGATATTAAAATTTCTGAATATCCAACTAACTTTTAAACTTTGGGTTATTAATAGAGTTGTATACAATTAGTTCACTATTTTTGAATATCAAACTAACTTTTAAACTTTAGGTTATTGCACAAAATAGTTGTATGTAGTTTAAGTTGAAGAGGAAAATATAACTTAGAGATCCTAAAGAAGCTCTATGGAGACTTATAACCCAAGTGAGTTTTGAGCCATTCTTCCTTTTCTAAGAGTTATACATAAATTCAAAATTTTCTTTGGTAGAAATTATTTCTTAGTTGGTCTCATTATTCTTTTTCTTGGTCAACTATTGAGAAATCATAAAAGAGTATACCATATATCTCTTAAGTTTATGATCATTCCCAAGTCATATGAAACCTAGGAAATGATAAAAGCTATCCTTAGTAAAACCCAGAGCCTTTAACCTTCCCTACATTATTTTTCACTAGTTATCCCATTGACCCTTTTAAATACTTACCTTTTCTTTGTTAGCCTAACAACCTTTAGGTATATTAAACCCCTATGGTATATCCATTACCCATTTATTTTGGAAATATGTAGAGAAGATTTAAGAACATCTTGAGAAAAGTATGAAGAATACAATTCAAGAAATGAGCATCAAAAAGTTTGAAAAAGAAGAAAATTTTAAAGAGGCTATACATAAAGTTAAGTAAAAGAAGAAGAAGAAGAAGAAGAAAAAGACAAAGAAATAGCCAATGAAAAAGAAGAATGTTCACTCTTGTAAGGAAAATATGAAAAAGTTGTGAATACATTGATACAAGACCTTTATATATTTTCTAGACAACTTTTGTTTACCTTTATATCCATTCTTTTGATAACCATTACCTAAGCCTACATTTCTTCCTAATAGAAGTCCTGAATTGATCCTAGGAGTAGTATGGCTTGGAAATGGTTATGAAAGAATAAGAACTTTGGTAGAGTGTAACATTCGTAGTAGTTGATAATCTTTCATGAGACCATTATCATTCTTTCTAAGTTATCATTCTTCTAGATAAAATATGTGAGACTTTTGGATTTATTGAATAACATTCTGCTCACATATTAATGAGAGATGTACACCTTTATGAGTGACTTCTTTCTCAATGTCAAGTATATCCTATGAAACTTGAAGTCAAAGCATACATTTGGATGACAATTTAGGTTATATTTGACTTGGAAATTATAATTACATATCAGTTATAGCAAACACTCTTATTTCAAAGTTTAATGAAATAATGGGATATCTTTAGCATAAGGGTAAGATTTTGAATCTTTTTGTTCATATCTATTAGCAAGCTAAAGTTAGGAATTCTAATAAGCTGAATAAAAGAAAATTTTCTTAGATGAATAAGAACTTTCAAAAAAATTTTGAGAATTTTGTGGGTATATTCACTGCAAACCCTCACGAGGTCTAACTCATCCATTAGGGGTAACCTATGGGTTTAAGGGCTTGTTGTATGTGATAAATGCATTCGTGAGTATCTACAAAAGTGGCACCACGTATTTTTTTTTTGTAAAATAATTTTCACATATTTTTCTTGAGACTAACAAAATGCTAGTTGGGGGATGTGATGAGTGTCCAAATTTGCATAAAAACCACCCAATTAGTTACTCATGTGTTACAACTTATACAAGTAAATTAGGGTTTTTAGACCAAAATTCATAGCACATGCATTTTTTGACCTAATATCTCAAAAGTTTGATATTTTGTAAGTCCAAATTCTAATACCAGGTAAGTATATGATATTTAGGAATTAATTAGAATTTCTTTTCTTTTGGAGGAAGAGAGATGATGATCCAATGGCTAAGATCAATTAAGATAAAAATTGAAAATCAGGATCAAAAGATCGAGTCAAAGCCTCAAAATCATCAATCCAACATGAAATAAAGGGCAAGATCATCTTATGGACCAGTAACAGATGTGATTAAAGGAGATAAAGATGGCCAAAGTGGGCCCCTGAAGTAAGCCATGCATTTCCACCACCTTTTGCATGGGAGCTATTCAAGCCACCTTAGACATATAAGCTATAAAAGAAGGTGGCAAGCTAAGGAATTCAAACCAAATCATACAAGTCACTCAAGACAAGGGTCGAAGCAAAGAAAATGAGCCAAGGAAGATTCCTAAGCTAGCCATAAAGCCTAGCCAATGGAGCCTTCAAAGTTAGCCATCGAAGCCATCTAGCTTAGCTAAATGGATGGCTAGGATTTGAGGAGATAAGAGAGTTATCCATGAATTATTTTGAAGATAATTAAGGATAAATCTATTAGGATAAGTTGGCATATAGACCAATAGGATGAGAGACTTCAAATTTTGATGTTTTTCCTACTTTTTTCCACCTTTTTATCACTTTCCACCTCGTCACCAAAGATCACCAAGAGTTTGACTTTCTATTCAAGAGTCCTACCATTGCATAACTATTCCACCTTCCTAAAATTCCTTCATAACCATAAAACCTATCCCCACTTCCTAAAAAGCCACTTAGCCAATCAATTTTTCCCATGTCACCCAACTTTCCTTTTAAAAATAGACACCTACATCCTTTTCAAAATTAGAAACCAGCCAGCCCGTTCTTCTTATCTCTCTCGTGTCATGTTTATGACATCATCCTACTAATTTATCTTTCACCTAACCTTCGTCATTCAACACCCTAACCCTAGGGCCACCTTCCTTATGTTTTCACCTCATCCTAAGTTAGTAAACCACTCATCTATATATAGCCTCATGTTCCATACGAATTTTCTAAGTAGAGGTGAGTGACACAAATTGAAATCAAGCCTTCCTTTGGTGTTATTTTCTATTGGACCTTGGGATTTCTTAGATAATTTTCTTCCTTTGGTTTTCTAGTTATTATCTTGGTTATTTTCTCTCCAATTCAGGTTAGTAGTTTGCTTGCTTTGGTTTAGTTTTCATTATTTTACTTCCTAGTTTAGCACCTTTCTTTCCATCTAGCTTTCTCCTTTCTTCTCTACCTCAATTCCACCATTTTTCTTTCTTTGGCAGTGATAGCCAAGAGAAGAGGTAGCTTAAGTCCTTGATTTTCTTACTTGAATTCCATGTTTTCTACTCCTTTTTTTTCTTCTTAGTTTTAGGCTATTTTACTCTAGTTAGTTCACCCACTTACTTAGCCTCTATGTTTCTCAAATTCCATGTAGGGTTTCTTTGCAGGTCATTGTACTTTAGAGTTTGAACATTATATTGGAATTTTATTGTTGTTTAGATAGGATTCTAGGCTTTAGAAAAGCACACAATTTTCATATTTTGTGGATAGTTTTATGCGCATAATTGTGATGTAAATTGGATAAAATTCAATATAGTTGTGTGGGAATTCTTATTATCGAATGTTTCTTTCATCAATGTAATTTGGATCTGGGTTGTTTTCTCGTATAAAAGTTATGTTTTCAATAGCTTTCTAATGCAGGATTTATTGACTATTCTTACGTATTGAAATTTTTGAAATTGGTTTTTCCTTAATTTTGTGCTTTGATTCCAGTCATCAAGAAATCTTATTTTCATGAATCCTTAGTTACCCATTTAGATTTTCATATTGTTTATTAGATCCCATAGTTAGTTTGCATATTAATTCAATGTAGGTGTATTAAATTTCACCATCTTTATGGCTCCAAAATCATGCACACAGTCCAAAAACAGTGTGCATGGTTTTAAATCCCATTCCTTTTAGATTCTTGGTTAATTTTGTTACTTAATTTAGCTTTAGAAGTAGTTAATTCATTTTTTGCATCTTATTTTAGGCTTAGAAAGTTTTCTTTTTGAATTTTAGAAAGTTCTATCTTTACGAGGTTTTAGGATTTAAAAACATGAAAGTCTCTTTAATTGTAGTTTCCATTTACATGCATGTTTCAAATTTCTTATTAAAGTTAGTTAGATCTAATTAGTTATTTGTTGTTGCATGTTATTTTAGTGTTAGAAAGTTTCCCAAATTGTTTTTAGAAATTTCTAACTTTATAAAGTTTCTAATTCTAGTTAAGGAAAGTTTCCATTTTAGTAGTTTCCTTAGTTTATTTTCCTAAATTTAATTCATGCTTGTTTTGCATTTGTTTTCTTTACTTAAATGCATGTTAGTTGATGAAAGTTGATAATTACATTTTAGGAAAGTTTTTAATTAGAAAGTCATAAATTTAGAAAATTTTAATTTAGGAAATTTTTAATTTTAGAAAATACATGTTTTAGGAAAGTTTTCAATTTAGCATGTTTCTTGTTTTTGCTTTGTTTCCAATTTCATGTTTTAAATTTCATTCCTAATTTAGGGAAGAAATTACTTGAATTTTGGCTATGTTAGATAGTTTAAAGTAGGGACCACCAATACTACATAGGGGACTTTAAAAGTTGGTAAAAAGTGATAATAGAAGTCACTTACAAAGGGACTACTACCAAGCCAACTTGGAAGTCGTCAACTTTTAAAGTCATTTAAATAAATGACTTTAAAAGTTAGAAAATTTTAAAGTTGTTTTTCTTAACTACTTTAAAAGTCATACATTTTTTAAGTCCCTCATATAAAAAAGACTTCTAAATTCATCAACTTTAGAAGTCGATTTTTTTTTTTTTTTTCAAACGACTTCATAAACAACAAAATTTTAATTGACTTTTGAAGTCGCTTACAAAAAAATGACTTCTAAAGTTGATGAATTTGGAAGTCCTTTTTGTATAAGCAATTTCAAAAGCATTTCATTTGGATAAACTTTTGAAGTCACTTATATAAAAATGATTTCAAAAGTTTGTGATTTTAGAAGTCATTTTCATATAGGCAACTTTGAAAGTAAAATTTTTTATAGAATATATCATGACTTTTAAAGTCATTTTGGACAAAACGACTTTAAAATTTCTCATATTTTAAATTTGTTTTGTAAAAAATGACTTTAAATGTGTCAACTGTTAAAGTCATTTTGTAAAAAAATGACTTTAAAAATTTTCACTTTTAAAGTCATTTTTGAAAAAACAACTTTAAAGTTTTTTTTTTTTTCAAATTTGTTTGTTTGCTCCACCTCCTGTATACAATGAATAACAAACACTTGATATTCAAACAATGTTTATAAACTTTAAAAACTTATTTACAAACCATGTTCATCTACTTCTTAATACACAATACAATGTATACATTAAAATACTTCAATCTCCATTAACATGAAAAGCCAACAACCACTACATTGCTTCCTCATCTTAATTTATTGATACATTACCACCTGTGTATACATTGAATAACAAACGTGATATATTACCACTTGTGTATACATTGAATATATACATTGAATAACAAACATGATACATTACCACCTATGTATACATTGAATAACAAATATTCTATGCATCGAATACTTTAAAAATCTTTATAAACATGCAAAATCTAACATCATATACACCTAATAACTTCAATCTCCATACACATTCCTAACCACAATCCACTATAATACATTGACATCTTTATTGCTATAGTACCACCTGTGCATACATTGAATAACAAACATTCTATACACCTTATACAAACAATCTTTATAAATATGAAAAGCCAAACATCTAATACAACATGCATCTACTTCTTTCTTGATACCCCTAATCGTTCTAAAAATATAACTCCTAATACATCCATACTCATCATTATCCATCCACATCTATCTTGAAAATAATTTATATAAGAAACCATAACATATAAATTATCTATGACATCCACATTCACTTCATTTGTAAATCCATACACATTCTAAGTAACCCTCTCATTCTTCATCTCATAAAAGTTATATAATTCAACTACCACATATCCACGTCATGTTCTGTGAAGCCTTGGCCGATGAGGGGGGGCTGATGAGGGCTGGCCAAGAGGGCTGGCAAGCTTCTAGGCAAGGTGAGGGTTGAGAGTTAGTCCCACATCGCTAGGGGGAAAGTTACTGGGCTGTTGATAAGAGTGCTGAGGACTTCCCTTGCAACGAGGCCTTTTCCCTGGGCAACTGGGGAAGAACAAAACCATGCGGGGTGTATGGGCACTTCGGCACAGACAATATCATTGCAGGGTGTGGGCCCTCGGGTTGTTACAAGTGGTATCAGAGCCAGACCCTGGCCCAGTGTGGGTGGCTAGCTGCACGCGGGCGCTCGCGTGTGGTAAGACACGCGGGGACGCGTGTCCCCTAAGGGGGAGAGGTTGTGAAGCCTTGGCCGATGAGGGCGGGCCAAGAGGGCTGGCAGGCTTCTAGGCAAGGTGAGGGCTGAGAGTTAGTCCCACATAGCTAGGGGAAAGTTATTGGACTGTTGATAAGAGTGCTGAGGACTTCCCTTGCAACGAGGCCTTTTCCCTGGGCAACTGGAGAAGAATAAAACCGTGCGGGGTGTATGGGCACTTTGGCACAGACAATATCGTTACAGGGTGTGGGCCCTCGGGCTATTACATGTTCAAACTCCAAATTCACTTCATCCATACTCATTTATTACCACACTCGAAATTTCCACTCATTCATTGCTTAAAATGCAAATATATATTTCAAAAAAATAATAAAATCTAAAGGAACACACACAAGTCAATGGAAAAAATACTTTATTATGTATTTCAAGTTCATGTAGTTACTTCAAATAATCTAATTGAAACTCATTACATATTCAACCGATTCATTTCGTATTTCATTGAGATTTACTCTCAAATAACTCTTCTTGTTTGCTCACTCAGAAAGCACAGCAGCTTGAAATACAACATATTTAATTAAGCTAAAACTTTTTAGCTAGATCCATAAAAACTGTAGAAAAATATAAGATTATGCAAAATAAAAAGTGTTCTACCTTTTTTAAATGGGAGATAGGAGTACAATCAAATATGAGGGTCCTCATGTACCTCGGGACATAATACCTACACTCCCAGTAGACTATTGTTTAGGACACTGTGCAACAAGGACAACAAAAAAGAACTCATAAATATCATTTCTAATAATGTAGGTTTAATTAGTGATAACTTAGTGTAATTAACTATTTTATATACCTTGACATTCTTCCAAGTAAGTTTTGGCAATTGTAAAGTCTCAGTCACAGTAGCCCATTCCCACTAAGTCCTACAAATTTAAATTATAAATGCATTATAGATGAATAACAAATTACTTATCGACACATAACACATGGAAAAAAAATGCTTACTTATTTATAATATCTGTGAAAGTAGGACAGATGTGCGCTCCACAAGAATAAAAAAAGAAAGCATGACCACCATGCACATCCAAAACTAGCAACATCCAATGATACCTACATAGACAGTCGTATGGATTGTAATGGAAGTTGACAATCCCTATGTGGTAAAAAAATAAGAAAATTAAAACTTACTTGCTATTATAGGGAATCATGAAGCCTTGTCCCTGAAAGAAGATAAAGAAGCCTGGAAAAATATCCTGAATATGCCTCTTGATTGGCCATTGCGCTGTTGCTTGAAAAATGATGCCAAGGTCAAGGAATTGGTAAAGTGTACCCTCGTCCCCAAAAAGGTTAGTAGCATCATTCAATAAGTTGCATAAAAGAAATTATTATTACTATACCATTAAAATATAATATGTAATTAAATACCAAATGATTCATAAGCAAGTATGTGCATATACCTCATGAAGGAGACAATGTGAGGTGCTCAAGCTTATCCCATAGGCAAACTTGTAATAGGTCATCTACCATAAGTGGCACTTCAACAACTTCCTCAGCAAGCACTACCCACTTAATTTGTACATGATTGATTGCCATATTGTCGTTGATGAGACCATAGATTAGCCTAAGAGATCGAGGTGTGTAGTTGCACTTTATTGGGTCAAATCTTCGTGCCGAGTAATTATCAGAACACGATCAAATCCATATATGTAATATAATCCAAGAGATATGAAGGTAGGCACATAAAACTACTTACATTTTGTGACACAATTACTGCAGTATTTTCGTTAGTGAAGGTTTAGGAGTTATGCCCTTTTGAATATACCATTTTCCAGAGAATGATGTGGTTGATGGGCTCTGTGGTTCCAGCCCTCATTTGCTGTTAAAAGAGACACTAAGCTAGAGTTAATGAAATTAAAATCTAGTATATTTAAATATAAATGAATTGTCACATATACTTCTTCTTCTTCTTCTTCTAACCATGCATAGCCAACCCTAGAAAGTTGGTGCTACATATGATTAGTTGCTAGCATCATTTGTCCTGTCATATGGTTTCCCTATGCATCAAAGGAATGTAATCAAAAGACAATTGACTTTAATAATTAGTGGAATCAAAATTCAAGCCAGTTGTAAATACCACAAAATCAAATGAGAGTCTAAATTGTACACATTAATTCCATGTATCCTGGTCAATGAAGCAGGAATACAACTCAGGGAAAATGTTATGTCTTGATGGATCATTGGCATATGGAAGTATGTGGTTTCTTACAAGCTCACTCTTTCATTTCCTCCATTGTTCACCAGCCCACTTCTTGCACTCATCAAAGATAGCAAAGGTATATTACAAAATAAAAAGAAGCATGTTAGTCTATGTGAAGAAAAATAAGATACGGGACATATTATATTATATGTGGGAAGAATTTACATACATTGACCATTTTCCTCATTGCATCCTTGATTGAAGGTGACACATGGCTCCAATCAGTTACTAAGATTGGCACCATGTTTCTAACTAGGCAGAATATAAAACTAGCATAAGAATGTGCATTAACAACTATCACGACCCCTCTACTATTGAATTGTACTATCTCTTTTATTCCCTTTGATTTTCTCTTAATTATATGTTCCAATTTTGTCGTCCCTCTACCCTTTCTCTTGATAGGTGTACATGTGCTGGATTGTTCTTCATGTTGCATGTTTCCTTCACAAATGAAAACACTACAATTGGATTAGTTGGAAATAATGGTAATCCAAATAAACAACAAAATGTAGGAGAAAACTAGCTAATAACTATAATGTAAAGATTAATACACTAAGGTCTGATGAAAGAGGTTACATTTCAAAATAGTGTTAGTGTTAAGATTTAATTTTTGCTAAAATATCCCTAATTAAGCATTCAATTAGATCGTCTAACTAATCAAATTTGTAATTTTTAGCTTGATTTTGACTATAGCTCTAATCGATCATCAAATCATTAATTTGTTAAAATCAACAGTCAGATGATCATTAGAGCTTATCAGATGATTAATGTATGATTTAGATGACTCTAATTTAGTCTTTTATTTTGCAGATTAACTAAAAGAGGCATGGATGGCTCAAATTGAATTTCAATGGTGCAAAATACTTAAAGGGCAATAAAGAAAGTTGTGATATTTTCCTAATTGGGAATTAAACTACAAAGGAAAGCATGCTCGGAGGGAAAATGGAAAGCAGCAACAAAAGAAAGAGAGTGGGGAAGTTTCCAAAGTAAAGGGGGGATCCAAAATAGAAGTAAAAGAAATTTATAAGAGAAAAGAGGCAGCCGTAGGACTCCACTAGCAATCCCTTTCCTCTCCTTTACTCTTCTCTTCTCATCCCTCTCTTTTCAACTATCCCCTTGGCTAAAATGTAGGAGGCAACCATACCAACCCCCCATCTCCCTCTCTCACGTTCTCCTTTCCCTATCCTCTCCTCTGCTCCTTGGAACCCTCTCTCATCTTTCTCTTCTCCTTCCCCCTTTTCTCCCCCTTTTCTCCCACATTCCTCATCTTTTTCTCCCTCTCTCTGGTTCAATTCTTCTCACCTGGACCTCACCTTTCCCTCTGTCTTTTTCTCTCTTGGTCCGAGCTGGTAATCAAAAGTCTTAGGCCACCACAACCCCCCCACCCCCCCCTCTTCTTGCTCTCATGTCCTCCCTCTCTATCCCACTTCTCTCTTTCCACTTCCCTCTACCCTTCTCTCTCTGTCTTTCATCAACCCAGCACTCTTCTCCTCCCCCATTCCTCCTCTTTCCAAGCACTCTGTTAGCCTCTCCTCTATTTCCCACCTTCTCTACATCATCCACATGAAGCCAGTAGCACCAACCATCAGTGAGCACTTCACTGGATGACCTACTTTGCTCCATTCTTCACTGCTCTAGTCCAGCCCAACCAAACGACCTAGGCTTCCTCCCATCACCGACCCCCTCTCCGATTGTTGTCCCAATCTTTGCCCAACTGGGATTGTACAAAACTCAGATCACCGGCCTCTACTTTTAGCCTTCCACTAGACCTGCTCCAAACAGCCCAGCATCCCCTTTCTCCAATCCCATAGGCATTGTTTTCTTCGATTCCACATGGTGTCATCTCTAGCCATCACTGGTTGAATCCACCCAAGCAACTACACAACATCATTGGTTCTGCATTATTTGCTCACCTTTCCAGTTGGGTTTCACCTCCGATGCAGCCTACTGAGACGACAATCACCATCTTTCCATTCCAGATGCTGAAAGATGCCTATTTCTAGCACGCCCCCCTTTTTTGTTTTTCTCTCTCCTAGCATCTACATCACTAGTTGACTCCACTTCCAACACTGTCGTCTACCACATCTCTCCTCCATCACTGGTGTCCTCCCTCCTCCATTTCACTGCCCAAGTCATTTTCATCTTCCATGCACCAACACTGACCACGTAGCCCAGCTTAGCTCCACCGACATTCTCTGAGCTAGTCGATGCCTAATCTCTAGCCAGCCACCTCAGGGAAGAAAACCCAGATCAGGTTTCCTCTCTATTCCCTGTCTCCCTGTGCTAGACACCAGATCTCCATCTTCTCCGGCTTCCTCTCCCACTCTGTCTGGTTCCCTATTTCCTCTTTTGTTTTTAATCTGATTTTTTATCTTGATTCCAATTCTGCCCATTGCATTTTATTTTAATTCCATTTTTGTCCTCTTTTTTATCTCATTCTATGTCCTTTTCTATTCTAGTTCTATTTTATCTGCATTCTATTATTTAGGAATTGCCCAATCCAAACCTAATTGATTAAGGATTAACCCAATCAATGGGTGAGCCTTAATAGATAAGAAATCTCAATTTCTCCTCTATTTTAGATTAGATTTTTAATTAACTTTTACATATCATTCTTAGGACATCCCTGAGCTTAATTAATATCTTTGATCTTTAATCTGAAATCCAAAACTTGATTCAACCATCCAAATCCCAAAATTACCATTTATTCTAAATCTTTAAGATTTTGAGGAATTTGTCTAATCCAACCGTTGATCTTTAATCAAAGACATAATGAAGACATTGATGAAGCCTAATCAACCTTCAAAAGACCAAATATGTAGAATTTGAAGATAAGTACTCTAGGGAAGTGAAATTTTCTTCTTCTTTTTAGTTAAATTTTTGTTCTTTGGATTAGACCTCTATAGTTTCATTGATTAAACATGTCTGAAGTTAATTTCTATTTTTGTTAATTTAATTTTAATTTTTAAATAATTAATTTTTATTAAAACTCCATATTCTTAAAGTGAATCCCTGTGGGATCGACCTGTACTTGCGTAAGCTACACTACAATAGCTCGTGCACTTGCAAAAAACATCAACAGTTAGTTAGCAATTCCATGCTCATTAGTTGAGGGTTATCTAAAACCTATGTGAGAAAGTTACTATTCTCACTAAGTTTCCATGAGCCATGTGATAGTAAGCATGTTCTTAACATCTTCCAACTACAAACCTCTCTCGTTAATAAAAAAAAACAAGTCTTATTTTTCAAATAGTTTTAAGGTCTAAATATCCCAAAATAGAATGACAACAAACATATTCTATAATGATTACTCAATGGGCTTGTTAATAAAGGCCACAAACCCTATGGATTCTAAATATGAAGATTGCTTACCAACATAAGGTGATGAAGCTATATACAAAGGTAAAAATCTCCAAAAAAAAGATTGGGTTATTGAACTAGAGAAGATTAAAACTTCAATAGGAGAACTTACGTCTTGAGTGTGGAATTGTTAAATACAATTAACTTGCCACGACACATCATGTTTTGTTTTTGAAGTACACTATTTTGGCTAGAAGTGGATACTTATAGAAAATGTCAAAGATGATACCATTGATGAGTAGAAGAAAAGGCTGATCGATATCCTATTACAAGGTTGTTAACCAAGTGTTATAGATTGTAACATGCTATGTTAACAACACTTATAAGTGTAGAGAAGACTTTAGTCTTCACTAAATGAATGTTGACTATAGAATCAAAATCTGATAGGTACCTAAGCAACATCTTTGGATAAATGTTTGCACACATATACTTGCATGGGTTGACTTGAAGCACGTTGAAAGCCTAATTATTCAGTTTAAGTTCTTGGGGTACCAAACAAGATATTCCACTTGTTTCCAGAGCTCCGTTAAGACCTAGGCTAGACATGCCATTTGGGTGATGCAAGAGGCTCCATGCTAGCAATGACATCAAAGGGAATGAGTTTAGAAGCCCTATAATTGAAAATTATTGTTAATCTTATATTATCTCTTTGATCAAGTTCATTGAACAAATAAGCTACTTGGGTATCTAAGATGTATTGTAATATTTTTTATGTAACAAAAAAAAGCAAAAAATGGTGAGATATAAATTCGAAGAGTAGTTACCTCCTTCCATTTCCTCTTATCCCTTTTCTTCTCTTCTTCTTCTTCTTGCTTGGGGTAGCACTGCAAACGTGGGCTTCTCTCTCTCTCTCTCTCTCTCTCTCTCTCTCTCTCTCTCTCTCTCTCTCTCTCTCTCTCTCTCTTCTTCTTCTTCTTCTTCTTCTTCTTCTCTCTCCTTGTGTTGGGTAGCATGCTTTCTTTCTCCTTTTCTCTCCTCGTCCTTATTCTTCTTCTTCTTTTTGCTTTGGTTGAGGGAGGGTTTTTCAAAATTTGGGTTAGGGGTGGGGTAGGAGGGCCTTATAAAGTAAAAGAAATATAGGATCGTTATCCTGTAACCATCCTATATTATACCAAATATATAGGATGATAAAGTATAAGACAATTCTCAAAGAAGCATCCTATATTCATCATGTATTCATATTGATGCTAATATAGGATAGTTCTAGATGAACCTTCCTATATCATGACTCTCATAATCATCCTACAAGTAATAGGTGGTGAATATAGGGTGATTCTTCTAAAATTGTCCTATATTCATGATAATACAAGATAGTTCTGGGGGAACCATTCTATATTTTTCTTATAACCTGCACAGCCATGTACTAATTATATTCCAGGAATATAGGATGGTTCTTATATTCACCACAAATATAGGACAGTTTAATCTTAATTGTCTTATATTTAGTAGCATGTAGAGGATAGTTTTTAATAACCATCCTATATTTATTAATATAGAGGATGGTTATTCAAAATTATCCTATATGTAATAATATAGAGGATGATTGTTCAGAAACCATCATATATTTAACTTAAATATTTCTTTCCTATATTCTCTATAATAACAATTTTCCCATGTTTTACCATGTCTAGGGCTCTGTTTATGAATGCAAATGGTGTTCTTTAGAATAGATTTATGAATGATAAGGTATTTCATTTGTATTTGGCTTTATATATATATATATATATTGCTATATTAGATGCTCAAACAATGTGGAGTCTAGTTCATGTTATGAGATATAATTGGATAAACATATCATGAATTTGATAACCTTTGAACTTTTGTTTGAATAGAAGAGTTTGACCTTATGTTAGAAAGTATGATAACAAACAAATAAATTGAGGTAGACAAAAAAATAAAAATGATCATGTATTGTAATAATGGAAGAAGCATGAGGTAAAATATATTACTCAAGATCCAAAATTTATAATTGTTATATTCATCTTAAAGATTTGGAGACATTACCTAAATGAGCTAAAATTACATAACAATGTTGATGTGTTAGCAAGCAAAGGCCAAGTATTAGAGTGCACAAAGAAAGCGGCTATTTATTGCTTAAAGTGGATAGAAATGGAATATGTATGCTAATAAAAGAGTAAATGTTTAGAGTTTTAAGTTAGGAATCATGTAATTTTTGAGGATTGGTTTCAATGGACTATATGAGTAGTCTAAATGAGACATGTTCTCAAATTTCAATGTACTACACAACCTAATAAAATTTTAATCTGGTAAGACTTGATTACTTGAGCTAAGTGTTGCTAAGTAGTCCCAAGTACAACTTGTTAAGGTAAGGTCTAGACTTCAAGTCACCTCCCTGACAATTTTTATGTTAACAATCAAGTTTTTATTTTATTTTTATTTCAAGTTTTTCCATGTAGACATCTAATTATGGAAACTCATAGGATGCAATACAAAAAACCAAAGAGGAGAAGAAGAAGAAGAAGGAAGGAGAAAGGAATTAGGGCTTTTTCCATGGAACTTTGGAAATTGGGAGCCCTAGAAAAGAAAACCAAGACAGAGGAGATGAAGAAGGGGGCTGAAGAGTAAAACTAAGAGGGATAAATTTAGGGTTTTTGCATGGAAGACCTAGGAGAGTTTTCTTCCATTTAAATCTAGACAAATCTTCCCAAATTGATCTTGCTTGATGACTCAACTTTGTTGGGTAACAGCATTGTATCAAGTCTTTGAGGCATGCATTTAGTCTTTTACTCTCCAAGGTTATGCCACTATGCATGATTACTCTAGGCATGTCAAACTACTCTATACATGTCAAACCACTTCATGTCTTACTCCATAACACTATTAATTGTTCTATTTATGTTGCTTGTTTGTCATATTAATTTCATAATCTTGTTAAAATTTTCATCTTTTCTTGGTATATTATATTTTGTCTTAGCTTATTTATTTTTGAAAGTTTTTCACAACCTTTTTATCTCACAGTCATCTTGTCATCATATTTCTCAAATAGTAGTTAAATTAGACTTTTTTAAACATACCCACACCCTGATTGGGATTATGTCTAGCTCTAGTCTAATGTTGCTAATTTGAATGCGTTAACTCATAAACATGTGATATTTCGTAGAAAGTCAATTAGAAGGTGATGCAGTAGTAAAAACAAAAATTGTTTGAAGAATAATTATGAAGTAGTAAAAACTAAATTGTTTGAAGACTAAATATCTTCAGATATGATGTGAGCGAACATTTTAGAAGGTGATCAAATACACCCACATCTCTAGTAGTAGCATTGCCCAATATATATCACATGACTTATAAATTAATAATAATTAATAGATATAGGTTTTTAATTTGACATGATGGTTTTATCTAACCAAGTAAACTCTCACTATGAGTTGTTGTACCCACCCCCTTACAACTAACAATTTTAGGTGGAAGTTGTATTAAGGAGAAAGGGAGATTAACTATTGAAAACTATTTACTAAAAAGATCTTTAATTTAGAAAAGATCTATTTTATCTTTAATTTAGAAAAGGTTGTGAGCCACTATTTATTTTCGTCTTTTAGACTATCGATAGTTGTTCATGAATTTGTGCCTTTTTTCCTAGATATCTTCAAGGATTCTTACACCATGAGCCCACCTACACCACCACAAGTACATGTTTCTTATTTGTTTTTTTTATTTAGCTCTCTGTTTCTCTCTTTATTCCTCACTCAAGCTATATGTTTTTCTTTGCTTATTCACTTCAAGGTTCCTGTTTGTTTGATTCTATATGTTTCTATGCTTGTTCCATATACTGATTAATATGACCTTTTATTGAAGTAATTGTTGCTTAATAAGCAGTAAATTTTGTTTGTCAACTAAAGTATAGGCACAAGTCAGGATAAACAATGTATCTGATAGTTTGACTTTGGTGCATGAGAACGAGGATGATGATGAGCTTGTTGATTTCGAGAACGAGGAGTTAGTTTTGAAATCCAATAGAGATAAAAAAAAAAAGGAAGCTAATGTCTCTATTATGAATTTTTTTTTAACACCTTCTAGTATCAGAAGATGCAAAGAAAAGGTGTAAATGAAAGAAGTGCTCTATGATATGTCTATTTGTGACAACAATTTTGGTATAAGTCATTTAAAGACTTGTTAGTGTAGTTGCTCTTGTGATATAGGTGAATTGCTTTTATCTCAAAGTTGGGGCACTATGTCACTAAGTGTTAAAAAGTTTGATCTTGATGTTTTCATGAGTTAGTAGTAGCTACAGTTGTTATACATTATTTTCCCTTTCAATTTATTGAGTATGATGGAATTAGAGCTGTACTAAAACATTTATGTGCAAATTTACATTTGATTAGTAGAAATATAGTAAAATTGGATGTATTGAGAATGTATAGAAGAGAAAAATGAAAGATAAAAGAGATGTTAGAGTTGGTGCTTGGTAGGATAAGGTTGACATCTGATTTGAGGACTTCTTATATTACTGATGGTTATATAAGTCTTATAGTACATTTTCTAAACAGTGAGTAGGCACACAAGAGGATCTTAAATTTTTGTTCTCTACCACTTCCACATAATGAATATCTTTAGTAGAAAAAGTATACTCATTATTGGGAGAATGGGGGATTGAGAAAAATATTTTTTTCAATCACTTTAGGCAATGGGTCTACTAATGATTATTTGTTTAGCTATTAAGGAATCAATTGAACATTGAAACACAACTTGTTTACGGTGGAGAGTTCTTTCATCTTCATTGTTGGTGTCATATTTTGAATTTGATTGTGTAAGATGGTTTGAAAGAAATAGATGATGCTATTCAAAAAGTTCAAAAGAGCATCCAGTATGTCAAAGCATCATAAGGTAGAAAACAAAAAATTTTAGACTGTGTGAATCATATGTCAATTGAGACCAAAAAGGGCTTGAGGAAAGATTTCCCTACAAGATGGAATTCAAAATATGTGAAGCTTGAAAGTGCTCTTTGTTACCAATGTGCATTTTGTCACTTAGAACTAAGTGACTCAAATTATAAGCATTGTCCTTCTATAGATAAATGGAAAAAGGCAGCAAAAATTTCCAAGCTTTTGGCTATTTTTATGATGCTATGTGCATATTATCTGGATCCAAATATCTTATAACAAATCTCTATTTCATGTAGGATTTTTGATATATGTTGCTTTTAACCATATATGAAAAGTGATATTGACTATGTGAAGAGTATGTCTACTCAAATGTTTGCTAACTTCTCAAAGTATTGGTTTGAATTTAGCACCATTTTGGCAATTGCATATGTGTTAGATCCTCTATATAAGCTCTCATTTGTGGAATTCTCATATAAGAAATTGTTTGGTAATAGTTGCTTGGTCTTTACTTGAGTTTAGTAAAAGTTATTCATGCTCTTCAATGAATACATGGTTAAGAGTTCCACTATTCTTTCCCCATCTTCCTCTACAAACAGAGGTAGTGGTCTTGATGTTGATGATAGACAGAACTTGTAATATAGTCAAGAGGTTTTAAATGTGATGAAGGCAATTATATCTTTCATATGTGACTTATGATATTGTAATTTATTATGAATTGTCATACAATAAATTGAATAATATAATTATATTTACACTAGGAATTTGATTCATTTGAAAGTGAAAAATGTTCTTTGTCTATGCAAAAATCAAAATTTGAACTTTATTTGGATGAACCAAGGTTTTAAGAGTCAAAATTGGACATTCTTGCATTTTGGAAAGGTAATGAATACAGGTTGCTTGATTAATAATCTCTTATCTCATAAAAAATAATATTTTTATAATCTTATTTACATTTATATTTAATGAAAATGTTTATTTCAGGTATCCTGAACTTACTGCTATGGCTTGTGATGTATTGAGCATTCCTATATCTATAGTTGCATTATAGTCTACTTTTAGTATTGGTGGTCGGGTTCTTGATCAATATAGGACTTCTTTAAACTAGATACCATGCAAGCATTGATTTGTGTAAGAGATTGACTATAAGGATTGAAAGGTAATAATTTAGGATTCTATATTTAACATTTATTTTATTTGATATATATTACACACACATATATTTTATATTTGTGAGCTAAGTAATGACTAATGCATGTTTATTCTATATCATTGTAGACTCTACTATTACAGTTGCTATGGATGAGCCTGCTGAAGAAATTATAAGAAGAAGTAATAGTGCAGGAGCACCTTAGCCAACTGAAGACTCTAGAATAGTTCATTTAGATTAATTTGTACTTTTGTACTTTTCACAACTTAGATTAATTTTATCTATTTGATATTGAGTTTGCTATCATCCACAAGGAGTTGGATTTCTCTCATTTGCTGGTTAGCTACCAATCATCTACTATTGTAGTCATTTGAATACTATTATGCTCTTTTAGGACCATATCGACGGTGTAAGTAGTGTTGCTTCTGTTTTTGAGGTAGTCGTGATCATTTTTATTTAAAATCCTCATTTCTTAGACATAATATTTGTATCATAAGTTGGAAATTTAGTACGAAAGGATATCATGGAAGAAAAATTACTATCTAGAATTCACTTGACTGGAGGCTAGGTGTTTTAGTTGTTGAAATGGGGTGCTGCTTTTTACTAGAAGAATTGGCAACCATGCTTAAGGAACTTGTTGCTCTTTGTGGCCCTTAGAACTTGAACCTTATAGCTAGAAAGCCAGAAGGAAGATCAAGTAACAGAAACATCAATACTTTTCTGTTTTTCTACTTCTTTATATGAGTTTTTATTTTTTAAAACTCAAAATTTGTTTTTACCTCCCTTTAATATTTTGTTATGTTTTGGTTTTGGTTGAAGGAAAAAGCTACAAATTGAGAGGGTTGAACCAGTTAGACCCAAGGATCAATAGAAGAAGAAGAAATACTAATGGTTGCTCATAGACTGTATGGTAATAAATGAGTTATGATTGCTAGGTTATTTCCTGATAGAACTGATAAAGCATCGAAGAATCACTGGCATGTTATCTAGCTTGGAAATATAGAGATAATCAAATGCTTATAGGAGGAGGAAACTCAGCCAAGCTATTGTAGCTATTCAGAGAAATTTATAATTTAGTACGAATACCATATTGTTAGCTCCTAATGATCATCAATAAACTTTAGCGTTGGTTAAAATGGATAAAGTTTTCATGGATTCTCCACTATCCATGCCTATTTTCTTGCACTGAAAAGAATCAAATGTTAGAAGACTAGAAAAGAATAACAGGGTTGTTGTTGTTGCAACCTGTAAGAAATTTGCAGGGACATATCTTTTAAATTGTAAAAAAGCCTATAAATGTTAATTTAAGACAACATGCTCTCCATATGTTGCGGTTTCTTTTGGTTCATATTTCTTACCTTTCATTTATTTCTTTATATTTTTTGTAATTGTAATCAAATTAGTCTTTGAAAGTTTCAAAGGCTACTTAATAAATTTTAGTAGTGTAACCATTGTGATGGACTGTATGTACGCTATCTACTACATTTGCAACCCTTCTGTTTTTGTTACTCAATTATTGTGGTTTTTTATTCCATCATATTCATCACACTACATGGCCTCTTTTGTATTAATTCTTTCTTTTATATCAAAGCCATTAGTGGAAGACCAAGCAGTAGAAATATTTTTGCTAGAGACTTTCGATTGGGAGGAATAATAATGGGAATACTTGGTTGTGTATATGCACCTTAGGTAATTACTTCCAACTATTCTCTATGCTTTTGTTGCACCAGCATCAGCTATAAGCAGCATTGTGGTAGGAGCATTCCCTTTGTAACTTTTACTGTAGCACATTGGATCAGAGGCATGTTGTTAGATGTACTTCTCTAGTGATTTCTAATATCAAACTTGAAGAAATTCAATACATTTGTAGTTAGATGATTGGTTTATTATGAAGGGCATCTCTTAATAGGATATATTCTTGGCATTTTACCATGTTTGGTGCCATCATTTTTTATGAATTAAATGAGACTTATGAATAAACCTCTTTGAAGGAGAAAATCTATGTTGTTTTGTCTCTAGTTTCAATTGTTAGAGATATACTTCATTCATATATTATATGATCTGGAATAATCTATGCATGTCTATGATCGTGATTGTAGGTTATGGCCTATTTTCAAGAATTTATCAAGTTATCAATGAAGAACACAATACATATGTTTATTTCTTAATTGACATAATCCATGGTAGATTATTTGCATCTTATACATTACTAATGAATCATATCTCTCTTGTAGATCCACAAAGTATTGGCTGGAGCTAATAGGATAGACATGATGAGGAAGCTACTGAAATTTATATATGATGAAGAAAAATCTTTGGAGGCATGGCCTTGTTCTTGATGTAGGCTGCTCAACATGTGTTTCTTAAGTTGCACGTATTCATTTTTCAGATGCAGTAGTAGTCTTTATTGCTCTCAATTTCCTAGTTCCTTTGGACTGCTGATTAAATGACCCTAGTTTGGAACTTCAAATTTTCTCACTTGTTTTAGATGATTCAATCTAAAAAGGCCCCTATTCTTTTCCTGTATATAATGTGGTCTTATTTTTTTATGTTTATGTATCATTGAGACTCCTCAAGGTGTGCTTCTAGAAGTTATATTGTCCACTAATGGATTAAGGGAAAGTTATGAGCCATTGGTAGGTAGATAGCAGCCAACCTGCATCTTCTGTCGTCCATGAACAATTGGCTTTTTCCATATTTGGCTTTGGATCATCAAATTTAGCTGTTCCCATAGCTTATCAAATTTCTATGTATCTCTTTCTAAGGATTCACATAGCTTATGAAGTACTAGCACAACTATGCTAAGCATAATTGACTTGCATCCTTTGTTCATAGCAAGAATATTTGGAGCATAATCTACTTGCATTTTTTTTCTTTCAAAAGTAATGATATTAAGGCCCAATGGTCATATTATTTGTGAAACTCTAGCTATTTACTATGGAAAACATGAAGATGCCATTGGACATGTTGAAGATAGCTTTTTTTCATCAACACTACAGTCTAGATCTAGTTGCATTGTGCTTTAAAGTGGCTTCTATATCTCATAGTCTTTCATTCGTGAACTACATTTACATAGTTCTACATGGAGGGCCATGATTGGAGGAAAATTAAGAGAAATATCCTTAGGATTTGTAGGGTTATTTTGAAGATAATTGAGGAAAAATCCACTTGGATAAGGTAGCATGTGGACTAATAGGAAGATACTATTCTGTTTTTCTTATTTATCCATGTTTTTCTCACTTTCGACCTCACCATACAAATCCACTACGAATTTCAACCTTTCAACTTAAAGAGTTTCATCTTTCTAAAACTCTTTAAATAGCTGACCTTCTTAACTCCATCCTAGATCAACCAATCATCTCTTGTCTCCCCAAACCTCCTTTTCTCCTATCACTCCATATGCTTTCCATGTGGAAACCAAAGTGGGAAGACAACTCCTGCCTAGAAAAATGGTGTCTCCCGCCTTTGGTTGGCCCAACCACATGTTGCGACATCTCCTGCCTCCATCTCACTCTTTATTTCTTTTTTCCTTACTATCCAAACCTTTCCCATGTTTTTTTCATTTTAGTTGCCTTTTCTCCACATGAGAATCCTCAAAGAAAGAATCGTAGTGCCTAGATCCTAAAACATAGAGGCTCTCTTCCCATTCCACTCTCTAAGCTAGCCACTCACTGCATGCCACCCATAGAATCCACATTAAAAAATTCTATGGAGAGGAGTCCCAATGCATAGATCCAAAAAAATAGGATGACTCCTCCATTCCTTATCTTAATCTCCCATCATAATCCCCCCTTAAGGAAACCCTAGGTTGCCACCCATATCCTAATCCTAGCCATCCAATCTTCTGCCCATCTCATCCCCACCCTACTTCTCTTTAAGTCACCCTATGAAACTCCAAAAACATGATATATACATCCAAAAAGCAGTTCAACAATATAGGGTTCTGGGAGGAAATGAAGACCCATTTAAAAAAGAGGAGGCATTCCTTTCTTCTCCTCTTTTCTTTCCTCAACACCTCCTTTTTCCTTTGGAAAGTCTTCAATGCTCTTATTCTTTGATGTGTCATTTCTTCAATGTCTCTACAATTTCACACTTGGTTGTTTTTTTTGTCAACATAAGGTAGGATCCTTTCTTTTGTTCATTGTCATTGTTTGCTATCTTTGCTTAACCTTTGGTTTCATTAAGTTTTAGCTGTCTTCTTTAAGATATACCTTGTTAATTGTTCAATTTCCCCTTAAACTTCATGCTTTCTTGAGTAAGAGGATTAGAAAAGTATTTGGTTTGATTTCATATTGTAAGGCATGGTGAGCACACATCAAGAATGGTGAGCACCATCCGTGTACATGAACTTGAGATCAATGATGTTTTAGTGATGAATAATTCCATCTCTTGATTGGTTGTGGTTAATTTTTCTTATGTTAATTGTTTACATACTGGTTTTGTAGTTTATTAATCCAACATTTCTTCATTTTCAATTCCATTAAGCATTCAAACCAACCCAAAAACTCAACGGATCCATATGCACCACACTACATGATATGTGCATGGTTTTGAATGGTTTTAATTGGTTAATTGTGAAATTTTGATGGATGATTAGGGAAGTGTTTAGTATGTTTTTTAATTCATGCTAGCTTAAGGTTAGTTTATTTTAATTCTTGATTAGTTCTATATTTCTTGTTTTCTGTGGTAGGATCATTATTTGAATTAGATTTCATGTGTCATGTGTTAAATATTATTTTAAGTGTTATTCAATTCTGTCTATGCATTCTTATCATTGCCATAGACAGTGTTTGATCATATATACAAACTTCCATAGGTAGGAGTCACACTAGAATCATGCATCCCACCCTATGGTCATGTGTATGATTCTAGATGCTCTTCCCTTAGATTTGTTGAATATTAGTCTCCAATAGTTTGTTTGCATAATTGAGGAAGTTTCCAATTCCATGTTTAGAAGGTTTTGTTTAGGAAAGTGGTAGATTTATTGCTTAATTTCTTTATTGAAGTTCTCTTAGTTAGATTTGCAACATTTTCAATTTTCCTGCTTAGAAAGTTAATTTAGGCAAATTCTAAATTTAGAATGTTTTTAATCTTAGTAAAGTTTTATTTTTTAGAAAGTGTGTTATTAAGTTTAGCTTGTTTTACTTTTAGCATATTTCTATATTTCATGTTTTCATTTATGTTAAGTTTCCATTCTTATTTTAGGAAAAAAATCTCACTATCTTTGTTTAGGTTAAAATTTTTAAATAAGGACCACTAATCACACAGCCGTTCAATTCCTTGTGGGATCAACCTCCATCATAGGAATTACTACAACTAATTCATATGCTTAAGAATCACAACATTGCCCCTATTAATAAACTTGAGCATAAAGGATATTGGGCCATTAAAAGGTTCAACCTTGACCCAAATAATGTTGGGACCTATAGAAAGCTCCAACTCAATAAGTTGGATGTACTAAGTAATGATGCATATGAGTTTGCTAGGACATACAAAGACTGCATGAAAAGACAACATGATAGACACATCCTGAGAATGCCCTTCTCCATAGGACAAAAGGTCCTTTTGTATAATTCTAGATTGCATTTATTTCCTGAAAAAATTTGATCTTGATGGTCTAGACCCTACATAGTATGTATTGTTTAACCTCATGGGGCTATTGAGATAGAAAAGGATGAAGAGATTTTCAAAGTTAATGGGCAAAAGGTTGACACCCTATCTAGAGTTGGTAAACCATTCAGTAGAAGAAACATTGCTAGAGGAACAAGTCTACCAGGACCCACCCTAGCATGATCATGACACATGCAACAATCATAAAATCTACATTCATCACAACATTGTACATCTGGTTAAAGACATTAACTTAGTGTTTCTTGGTGGCAACCCATTGTCTTTTTTGAGAGTTTTGTTGTTCTAAACTACTCATTTATCATATAGGGTCCTAAGTCTAAAAAAAAATTGGGGCAATGTTTAGCTTAGGCTGGAGATATAGATATGCATGAGATTTAAAAGTTTGTCTTGTATTCAAATGGAAGAAAAAAAAAAATGAGTTTTTCAAAGTTTTAAGGTCAAAGTTCCTTTACAATGATGAGAATAGGATTTTTTTGAAGCTTCGTATTTTCCTACATTAACTTCTTAATAGGAATGCATATGATTAATTCTACATTTTATTCATGATAAGTATCTAATTTTGCATAAAAACCACCCAATTAGTTACTCATGTGTTATAACTTATAGGATAAATTAGAGTTTTTAGACTAAAATTCATAACACATGCATGTCTGGCCTAATGAAGTTAAATTTAATATTTTGTAGGTTTAGAAGCTAATCTAAGGTAAATATGTCATTATTCATGTTTTTCTAGGATTTAATTAGGGTTTTTCACTTTTTAGGAAGTAAGATGGTGAATCAACAGCCGAGATCAATTGGGATTAAATTGAAGATCAAGATCAAAAGACTGTGTCAAAGCCTCAAACTCATCACTTCAACATGAAACCAAAGGCTAAGATATTCTTGTGGACTAGTAATGGGCATGATGAAAGGAGCTAAAGATTGCAAAAGTGGGTCCATGAAGTAAGTCATGCATTCCCACCCACTTTGCATGGAAGCCACTTAAGCCAACTTAGCCACATAAGCCATGAGAGAAGTTGGAAAGATAAAGAATTCAAGACAAATCATACAAGTCACTTAAGCCAAGGGATGGAGCTAAGAAGCCAATCTAAGAAAGCTTCCAAAGCCAGCCATGAAGCCTAGCTAATGGAGCCTTCAAAGTTAGCCATCTAATCCATCAAGCTAAGCTAAATGGAAGGCTAGGATTGGATGAAATTCAAGAGAATTATCCATGAGGTTTCAAGGGATATTTTGAAGATAATTACCAGAAATATTATTAGAAAAAGTTGGCATATGGACCAATAGAATGAGAGCCTTCCAAAAATTTTATGATTTTCCCACCTTTTTATCACTTTTCACCTCACAACCAAAGACTACCATGAATTTGACTTTCCTTCACCCTAATTGTTTGCAAATCCCTTAACCAATCAAATTCCCTATCTCACATCAATTTCCTAAATTTTCTACTCATCTTTTTCCTCCCATCTTCTCCTCTTTCTTACCTAATCTCCACCCATCCAACTTCCTCAAAGCTTCCACAATTTTTAAGGGGGGAGATGTCCCATCTCCCAGTTACTCCAACCCAATGTGGCAACCACCTCACCCCCTTGTTTCCTATTTGAACAGCCTAGCCTTCCCCCTATCTTAACCATGCAAATTGAAAAGATTTCATACCCACCACACTTTGTTCTTAGAGTACCCTAGAAAAGATTGGAATATAGGCATAAAATCCTAGAAAAAAACTAAGCTAAGGACTTTTTTTTTTTTTTCACTTAGGGAAAAACACATCTCCTCCCTTAGAAGGAGATGTCCTCATCCTACTTCTCCATTCTCCTCTATTTTTCTTTTTTTTTTGTGGATTCCTTTGGTGTTACTATCTTCCTAAAGGTGTGTGACATCTTCTAGAAGTATTCCATGCCTAGTTCTGGGAGTGTTTGCTTCAGCTTTCAAGGTTGGTTTCTCTTGCTTCTTTTCTTATTTTTCTTAGTTCGTTTCATGCTAGTTCCTACCTTGTTCTCTTTTGTTGTCACTTGCCTTAGAAACTAAAATTCAAGGCTGGTTTTCCCCTAGTGTGAAAGCCAAGGGAAACAATCTTGAATCTAATTTTTCCTTTTCCTTTCATAGCTTTTGAGTTCTCTTTTAAATTCCCTTTGAATTCCAGCTTTGTTTTTCATTAGTTTCCATTTACCTTTGCGTATATGCTATAAGATTTCCTTTGAATATCAAGCTTTGTTTGAGGAGGAATCATTGTTAGTCTTTAATTTTGGGCTCAAGTTAGTAGGAATAGTGTTGCATTTCATTCAAAAGTAGACAACAATCTTCCATGTAATCAATTGTATACCATAAACTTTTCATGATTAATGGAATTCTTTTTACTAAATTATTGACCGTGCTCCTTAATTGTTTGCTTTATGTTGATGGGATATTAAGGAAGTGAATGTTTAATTCTAAAATTCTAGCAATCTAACTAAAATACCTCTAAAACCATGTGTCCAATCCAAGGATGGAACACCTAATTTTTAGGGGCTTTAGGGCTGAAGTTGGAAAATCTTGTTGATGTGCATGCTTACTTGTTGATCCATAGTTTAATGTTCCATATGAATTGATTTGAAATGTACTTATCAAAAATCATGTTGGAACTATGCATGTAACCCATGGCTGGAACACAACTTTGATTGATTTGGTAAGTAAATAGGTTCCAAGCTGTGGCATTCATTCAAGTAGGAAAAAGTAATTAAGTTGATCTTGTTTAGTTTGTTGTTAGTTGTTAAATTTCATCCTATTAATTTCCATTTCATTCTTTAGACAATTGCATGATTAAGAAAGTATTTTTAAAGCATGTTTTCCTTAGAGGAGTTGATTAATTTCACATTGAAGAAAGTTATTTCAAGAAAGTTGTATAATTGCATTTAGGAAAGTTTCACTTTAGGATAGTTTTTATTTTAAGAAAGTGCATATTTTAAGAAAGTTTTATTTTCAACATGTTTCTAATTATTTCTTAGTTTCCAATTTTATGTGTTAATTTTCAATTTTAGTTTAGGTTAAAAATATCTTTTGAATTTTGGCTAGGTTAGATAGTTTAAAGTAGGGACTACTAGAATCACATTAGATCAACTCCTCGTGGGATTGACCTCACTAGTGTACTATATTGCAAGCGATTCATGTGCTTGTGCAACAATTTATATTCTAAAGTGTTTATGAAGTTAAATCTCAGAACACACTTACACATAGTACATAGTGTAGACTAATAAATGGTTATGACTTGGAGACCTTAAGGAAATTAGTGGACACGTATACCCTATGAGTATTGAAGACTATCATTTTTGTGAGCGTTATATATAATTTCTTATTTTCTTAAATGAAAATAACTTTGAAAGATCTTAATGTTCTTTGTTTTGGTCAAATGCCAAGAATAAAAAACGAGTACTAACTTTCTTTCCTAAGTATTTAATGAATCTGATAGGCCTTAAGAAACCTAAGAAATGACATAGGTCATCCTTGTTTTAGCCTAGAGACATAAAGCCTAACTAGTATATTATACCACTATTTAGACCCTTTAAACCTCTTGGTAAGTCTTTTCTTTCCAAAACCTCATTTAACTTAACCCAAAACCCAATTAAATATCCATTGCTTATCTTTCAAAAATGAATAGAGATGGTAGAAAAAGTTCAAAAAGGACAAAGTCTAAGAAGTTAAAAAATAAAATAAAAATCAAAGTCTTTAAAAATAGAAAAAGCCTTTCCTCAAAGAAAAAAAAGAAATATAAAAATATATTAGAAAAAGAAAAGAAAAGCTGTTATGAGAAAGGAAAAATATATAAGATATTCACTTCAACACACTCAAGAGGAAAGTTTTCCAAGATTTATTGAAGACCTCTACTAAGATTTGAAACTTTGAATCCTTTTTAACCTTTCTTTTCAGAACATTTCCCAAGCCTACATTTCATCCTACCTAAAGACTTGTTGATCTTAAGGTGGACATAGCCTTGACGAGCATATAAATTGAAAGGAATTAAGGTGACATATTTCTACTGGTCTTGGTAATGGTATCCATTCATAGGCATAACATTTCTTTGTCTTAATTGTGCTTAAAAAGATTATGTGGACCATTGGCCTTGTTGGATTCAGTGACATAGTGAGAGAATTTTTTTTTGAATGTTTCTTTGAGAGCATTTATTTCTAAGTATATAATTGTGAGAAGTTGAGGTCCAGACATTATTCCAATGGAGTATGAGCATATTTGTTTACACACACTACAGTCTAAGATATAATTGTAATAAAATGGCTTTAGTATTTGGGTAACTTGTAGAATTTTTGTTCATCTTTAGTGAGTTATTAAAGCTTGTAAAGTATTAACCAGTGAGAATTCTTTAAGAGTAACTGAGGAACTTAGCCTTGCTAAATTTTGTGGGTATATTCACTACAAACTCTCATGAGGCTTAAACTTATCCACTAGAGATGTGTAACAACCCCAATTTTTATGAATATAATTGAATTATTAAAAATTAAAAGTTAAAATTTTAAAAAGTGGAATTGGAACTTTGAGTTCCAAGAAAATTCATTTTTATAAAAATAAAATCAAGACTAAAAATTGGATATTTGTAATGTACTCGAAAAATCGATCAAAATGACTGTATGTCAAATTCTGGGTTCGGATGAAAATTCCTTATTTTTCTCCATTTTTAAGAATAAAAGGATAAAATGGTAATTTTACTAATAACTGAGACCTCAGACTTCAAAATTTGAAATGTATTCAGAAATATGAATCCACCACCACCAAGTACGCTCAATTCTAAGTCTGGGAGAATAAAACAGATTTTTCTCCATAAAAGGGCAAAATGGTCTTTTCACACCTTCATGGGGCCCACAAAGGGATCCAATGGAAAAAAAAATGTCATCATGAGTCAAACCACTACCATATGCTAGTGGAGAAGGACGTGGTAGTGGGAATCCAAAGATAATTTAATAATAAAAAGAAATCAAACATGATAATTACAAGTAATCATGGAAAATTTAAAAATCTCTATAAATAGCTCATAAAATTCCCAAAAAATTCTCCTAATGTTCTTCACGAGGTTCCCTAGAATTCCCCAAATCATAGCTCTAAAATCCTCCCCAATCTCCCCCAATTCCTCTTTCTTTCTCTCTTTCTCTCTTATTCTCTATGGGCGTGTCCCCAAATGCACCCGGGTAGACAACCCCATGTCTGCATTGGGAGCGTCCAGGGATACGTCATCCCTGATGAACTAGGGTTTATACCTAGGAAACCCTAATCCAATTAGCCATGGATTTCTACCTGTTAAAATAAAATCCACTGTTGGATTTGGTCCGACAGGGGTGATCTACAAAAGCCCTTTGGTTTCATGATTATCCACCTCTTAGATCATTGGGAAATTCAAAACAAAGAAAAACTCTGGTATTGGTTTACCATCTCTAGTGGAGTTTTCAAACTATTTTGGCCAATCTGGATGTCAAACAGTGATCTTGAACAGTTGAATGTCTTCTACACATGGTGATCTTCGAAAGCCCCATAGTCCCAGACCTTCTCCGGCAACGGAACCGGAGAAATTAAGGACTATATGCATTATCCACATCTAAGGTTTATTTTTGGGTTTCTTCTCCATCTCCAATGTGATTTCTTCTTCTCCGGTGATCTTCTCTTCATCGGACCGGCACAGGTAGGTGGACCCTTCACTCCCCTTTTAATTCTGAGATCCCCTAGGGCCCAAAAACCCCAGGAGATGAAATCTAGGGTTTTGGTCATGATGGATGGAGGAGATTGGATGATGGGAGATCTGACGGTCCAGATCTAGACCATCTCACCTATCACCGATCACCTCGCCCCCTATGACAGGTAATCATAGGTGGCACGTGGGCTGCCCTCCCATTTTGTCACACTCTGTCAAATTGATCTCAGTCATCCAATTTTAAACTGAGACCTTATTTCTTCAATTAAGAGCTCAATTTAGCTCTAATTTAGATCTAACGTTTCTATAGATTCCTTGTCACTTGTATAAGTTATTGAACTCATAAGATTTATGTTTTTAATTGAATTTATTTGTGAAAATTACTAAAATTCGTTCCAACAATATTGGATCTTGATCAAGATAATCTCAAAATAGAGATCTAAACTGATGGATGAGTTTAGGAGGTCCCAAAACCTTAAGGACCATGATCACAATACAATTTTTGGGTTTCTAGATCAAGTAAATAAAAAATAAAAAAAACAGTAAGATCAAATTTTAGACCTTAAAATGGGTTGAAATCTTAAAATCCTAATTCTGGTCTCAATTTAACTCCAAATTGAGATCAAAAAGTTGGGTTGGATTCCTCTTAATGAGTAGAACCTACTGGACTTAAAAAAATTATGTTGTGATGCATGTAAAAATAGAGTTGAAGGACATTTACGTGGAATGAATGACATAAATTTAATGATAGTAAGGGGTATAGTTAAAAGGATAATATAAGGAATATTATTTCCTTGGCCCAAATTAGGAGAATAATGAAACTCCATGAATGACATTTTAAATGCTCATAGACTTAAATTAAAATCAATTAGAAAGAGTACTTAGGGTTAAAATTGTCACGACCCAGGTTTTAATATGATGCAATGTTGATAAAAAGGCGAGATCTCTTGTTTTATAAATATGAAATGCATGAAATTCTTTTGCATTTGGAAAACAACCTTTCATAAAAACCCCGAGTGTGAAAACACATTCTCAATCTATTTAGTCATGGCAAAGTTTTAAATCAATAATGTTCCCAAGAAAGTGTTAGTCACAGCCCTAGCTATTAGAGAGTAACTATAATCAAGTAAAATTGAAAGATAAGATAGGGGTTTACTTACTTGTACTTAGCCTGTGTCTCCTAGTACAAACGTCCCTTGCCCTTAGGTATTTACTTTGTATCTGAAAAATGTTGAGGATTGGGTGAGTATATAATATACCCAATAGGGCCTATCACTACTAGTTTTATAAATGCATGAGATGTTTTAAAATCATATGCTCATTCATTCAAAACATGCGTATTTTTGAATACTCGAGTTCAATATTGGTATAAGAATCCATAATCAACTGAAATTCAAAATATGCGTATGGTTAAACACTCGAGTTCAACATCAGTATAAGAATCCATAATCAACTGAAATTCAAAATAACTTAAAAGGTCACATAATCCAAAAGTGAAAGTATCATATATATGATGACATCATGATATGTAATAGATGCCTCATGGAGTCCAACTCATGGATCTTTAGTATGGTATGGTCGACCAACCTCATATCATGCTACATGAAATGCACATCAAACCATGGGTCCACTATGCCCATGACCTCCTCGCTGTGTGGTCCCTGGGTACCTGAGGACACTTGGTCATAGCCTCCACGGGGCCTATGACATGCCGACCTAGTGCCATGACACCAGTGGTAGCCCCCTGTACCACATGCAGTCGATGTAGGGACTTGCCTCTTTTTGGGCGTGGTACCCATCCACCTATTAGTGGTAGAGGCCGGGTGGCCAACCCAGACCCCTCGGCATAGCACCCACGAGCTTACTTGCCCAAATCACATAAGATAAGTCAAAACCTTTTGTTAAAAATTGTCCTCTTTTGGGTCCCTCACAACTGCCTGGCCCTCGGCACTCCAGCGTCTTTTGGCAACCCTCAAGGACATGCAATCTTTGCAAGTACGTAAATCATGCAATGCATGCACTTGTTTGCAACACATGTATGTGCATAATGTATATGCAGTCATTCCAAAACATGGCTATGTATAAAGCATTTAACATGCATGCTGAATTTATTCATACAAATCACATGCAAATCAAATCATATATCTAAAACATATGTTCTCAAATAACAATAATTCTTTTAAAAGAATCTAATAGTAATAGAGCACCTACCTGACTAGGTTGCGTTAACCCTCTTGTCCTCGTACGCTCCTGAACATGGTTTGGGGACTCAAGGTTAGTTTAACCTATCTTTGATGGGTTTAGAGTATTTGGGTCTTATTACTTAGGCATTAGGGGTCCATCCCTATGCCTATGGGTGTCCTAAGGTCTTAATTAGGCCTTGGTATTCTCAGTTTTCCAGAGTCCTAGTGGTCACGCGCCACCACCCTATTCTAAGGGTCATTCCCTACTTTTATTGGGCCTTGATTAGGAATTTTATGGTTTGGATGTGTCTGGGTCATCGATATGGACACAACACCTTTCGCGGCGCCTCAATCGGAGCTTTAGATCTCAAGTTATAAGCGTTTTAACATTGTATGTACATATAGTCTTAAAGACAAAAAGGGAGGAATGCTAAGGCGCTGCGCGTCTGCGACGTGCGCCCAGCCTCCTGAAGTAACAAAAAGAACGACGCACGCATGCATGCTGCGCGCCTCAGCGGGTGCGTCTGCAGACACGAGCGGCAACGCCGCTCGTCGTCCCTTTAGCGGGCGCGTCTAGGGACGCCCCCGTTTGGTTTTTCAACTAGGCGTCGACCTGAGTCGACGTGGGACGTTCCTATCGGATCGTCCCACCTGTTAGTGACCTGGGTCGTCCTCAGGTCACCCTGGTTCGACCCTGTCGAACCAGTGCGGCCCTGGGGACGTCCCAGGGTCCTTTGTGGGGCTCCCAGGCTCCGTTTTGCATGGTTTTTCATGCAAAAACTTAGGGGAATCGAGCCTAAGACTATGGGTGAGATGGGTTTGGGGAGTTTTTGGGCATACCTGCTTCATGGGTGGTTTTCTCTCCACGTTTTCCCCTCTTGGTCATTGCTCCGCGATAGGTTTTCTCCAAGGTTTTTGGGCTGCCATTAGAGGCACCCAAGAGCTCTATTTATAGAGCTTTTACAGAGGGTTCTAGAGGGGTTCTAACCACCTTTGAATGGCGGTGGGGAACCCTCTAGAATGGCGGTGGTTTCTTCTTGAAACACCGCCATTCCAGAAACCTCTAGGAGGTTGAAGATGACGGGGTGCCCGTATCAAAACGGGCACCTGTGTTTTTCAGGTTAAGTCATTTTGTAAAATTTACAGTTTTGCCCCTAAACTTCAAAGGCCATATCTTGCTCATTTTAACTCCGTTTTGGGTGATTTTGGTCTTGTTGGATTCCTTTTTCTAAGATGCATCTAATGGGACCACTTTTAGGACTAAATTCCTAGGTTTAGTTAAGGTGACTAGTGAAATGACCAAAATGCCCTTTTCTTTAAAATTGAACTTTTCATTGCTAAACTTGGAATTTCAATATTACAAAATTGGAGTCATTACAAAAATGATCATAGGAACCTTATGAAAAGTTGAGCTAAGGATGCACTAGTCAATGTTAAACATAGTAGTTAAGGGGATTTTTTAATATAGCCTCGCTCTTCCCCTACCTTTCGTTGATATTTGTGAGGTCTAAATGCCTCCTTACATGAGGATTGAAGTAACCATTTTGTGTTCAGCCATTCAATTAGTAAGGTTTAGTCAATTGGAAATAAGAGGAGCAGTTTAGATTTAGGATGAAATAAGTTATCTTCAATCAGTAAAATATTAACTGGTTGAATAATAATAATAAGTGCACAAAAGGTTAGTAAAATATCTAATCTTAATAAAAATGGTAAGTAAGATAATCAAGATCTATAGGATCTTGAATGATCAAGAACAATAAGAATCATAACATTGTATTATAGTTAGTATGTATGTTGTAGATCAAATCTAGATAATTATATTAGATAATCCAAACCCTTGATCAAATATGATTCAAGGAAGAGAAACAAGATCATCCTCCTTAGGGATGATCAAATAACTGAACTTAGATCAAAGAAGAACTAGATTATAGAAGATCTAAGCCCTTGATCTTTATCAACAAGTATAGATTGTTGATCAAAGGATCTATGAAAGATCAAGATCAAAGAGGAATACACAAAGACTTAGAGATAGAAAATACTTAGATCTGAAAGGTTAGAAGATCATTCTAACTGTCAGATCTATTGATCAATAGGATAAAATACTATATGAAGAAGATAGATTATATATATGATAATAACATAAGACAGATCTAGATCCTTTATATCAAAGGACAAGATTTGATAAGGACTATAAATAGGAGATTATAAAAAATTGTACAAATAATGACAGTATGTATGTATTTACAGATTACATAAGTCAATCATGGAGGATCTAAATGGATGGATCACTACATGAAGGTAGGTGGAACTTTAAGAATACATGACCTATGGTTTGTGGAATTGTTGTTATTCATAGACATTATAATGCTTAAGGATGATAATATGTTTAGTTGCATTTGAATCATAATTCATGCATATGAGATAGAAATAATTGTTGAAGTCAGATGGAATACATAATAAATACCTGGGTATCATTTATGATTACCCCTAAACTTAGATAAGAACATAATAATAATAGATATCATTTGTATGAGTATCCTTACACTTAATAGCATTGGGTATACGAATACCAAATTAAAGGAAATGGGGATCATTTACATTAAATGATTAATCCCTAAACTTTTAAGAATATGAGTGTCATTCATTGTAAATGAGGATCCCTAAATTTAGAAATAAAATCATATCCTTAGTATGAGGATATTGAATACGAGAATGATTATATAAATAGACATATCATCTGAGATGTACAAGAAGTATTTTAGATACAAGCATGGAGGCTTGTGGTTTTGTTTTAAATAGGCATAAGCTTAGGGATGCTATGCTAGAGAAGTTATGAGGGTTTGGCCACTCGCATCCCAAAATTTGATGATGTTATGATACCTTGCCCAAAGATAGGCTAAAAGTCGGGTGAGGTAATTACGGAAAGGCCTCACTATGAAAGTCTTGTCTCCCCATATAGGTAATATTTTTCACCGTGGTATCAGTGGTGAATAGGGTAGTTATCCAAGCGCACTAGTACGGATCAGACTGCAACATGGTAGTCCTTGAGTATTTTGCATATGATGCATGGCATAGTGAGATGCCAATACTACCCTAGTGAGGGAGTATTTTTCCAGCAAAAGTCTGGATGATTTATCAACTCAGTATATCTGAGTATGGACATTGATGTTTGAGATATTGACTATTTTTCACGGTTTTTTACCATAAATATATATATATATATACACATACGATATAGTGGTGAGTGGTTTGGAATTATCATAGTGGATGTTACATGATCAATTTTGTGATTGAATGATCATATATGGTATGGTTCATGGAAAGTGAAGTATGTAATTAACATGGAATATGATGATTATGAATACTGTACATTTGAATTATACAATTCCATATGTTCTTGAATCCCCTACCAAGCATAGCTTGCTGAGATATTGTAAATGTTTGAATGTTTACATTATCTCAGATACAGAAAGAAAAGAATGGAGGGATAAGACATGGGAAGACGAAGACCATACTATTGATCAAGACTATACATTTGTGAAAGGATTGGATTGTATTTTGATTTGTGTATTTTGGACATAAGATATAAGAAAGGGGCTGTGTATGTGAACTATTGGATAAATCCTACAATTTTAACAAAATGAGTTTCTTTGGAAACATATATTGTACACAAAATTATGTATGTATATGTGAGCGAAGTGTGGCATTCAGGTTTTCTGAAAGGAATTTCAAAGAATTTTTTTTTTTCGCTTCTTAAGTTTTCAAAATGTTTGCAACATCGGTCGACCACGATTTGAAAAGGATTAACGAAAATGTATTTCAAAAACTTGGGTCACCACAAGATGACCTAGGGATTTAAAGGCTTGTTGCATATTTTGAATCACTACTAAAACTGGCTCCTTTAAAGTCAACATAAAGAAGTTAATTTTTTACTATTGACTTTGTAAATAATTTCCAAGTCATTTATAAAAACATAACTTTAAAAAGCATACTTAAGAAGTCACTTTGTAAAAGAATTACTTCTTTAGTCTAGCATGAAGAACTTTATTCTTGTGGGAATGCATTTTTAAAGTTGTTTTATAAAAACTGACTTCAAAAGCCCATACCTTTAAAGTCTTTTTTAGAAAACAACTACTTTTGAAGTCATTTTTAGAAAATGACTTTGAGAGTGTGTACTTTGGAATTCATTTTTAGAAAATGACTTTTAAGTTTATACTTTTGAAGCCATTTTTTAGAGAAAAAAAACTTTAAAAGTCTCAACTTTAGTTAGCAAGAAAAAAAAAATTTGGTTAGAGAAGACTTTTGAAGTTGGTTATAAAAAATGAATTTAAAGGCTCCAACTTTTGAAGTCATTTTCTAAAAAATAACTTTAAGAGTCCCTATTTTAGTTTAGTGGGATTTTTTTTTTGTTGGAGAACTCTGTTAAAGTCAATTATAAAAACCAACCTTAAAAGCTTCAACTTTTAAAGTCATTTTCTAAAAAACAACTTCAAAAGTCCTATTTTAAAACCTCAAGTGTCATCCTTTATCTCATCCTTTATTTTATAGTTTAATCTAATTTTAAGTTTTAAAAATCAAAATAATTTTGCCATTCAAGTAAACCATTTTTAAATGAGTTTACTTCAATATCCATAATTATTGTATATTACAATTTAAAATTTGAATACAACAAATGTGCATATACAATCCAAAGGCAAATATTGGAATAATTTTCAATAATTTAAATACAAACATACCCTCAATGTAAATATACAATCAATTAGCCACTCACCCTGTTCTTCTTCTAATTGGCATTGAGAAAAGAGGAATGGGTATTGACTAAATTGTCCTTAATCATTTCAAATATTGATATCATCTTAAGGGTGGATTAGTTTTTTAGTATTAAATAGAAAATGATTATTGTAAGACTATTTTAGATATGCTAGAAGAATTAAATACCTCCTTTTTTAGAAGAGACAAGTTTTAAATAAGCATGTGTCATTTATTTTGAAACAACTAGACATAATGCATACAGGAGTCAAACCTTTTGCTAAAGATAAGATAAATTGTCGAAGAATGGTAAACTCATCTGATGTGAAATGTTGATAGTGCAAGAATGTTTATATGTAATTCCTAAATATCTACCTAGGTTACCACATTAAAAGTGAGATAGATGCCATTATTGAGTTTATTGATAGATATAATTTTATCTACAAAGCACTATATTAAGTTACTCGTATAGAACTATTAGAAAATCAGTTATAACAACTATTAAATAAACTGGATATTAGATATTTTTGTAGAATTGTACTGGTCTTCTTCATTAAAAAAAGAATGATTTGTTGAGATTTATTGATGGCAATTGAATTCATAAAAAATTATAGTGAAAATAAGTTGACAATACATATAGAATTATGATCTCTTTAAAAATTGATTTGAAGTTGGAGTATGATCAATTAAGGATTTTAGAGGAAAATATTTAAAGGACATTTGAATCATATGTGACATTGAGTATGTTGTTAGAGGTAAATGTGAATATATACCATAGAGATGATCTAGACCACTATCTAATTAAAATACAATCATAATTACAAATTTCATCTTGATATGAAGAGTGATTAGAGAAGCATTAAGACTATGTTGAGCTATATGAATTTGACAGTAGTGAATATGAATTGTGGAAGTCAACTTTTTGTACCACCTTATTTAAAAAATATATATGATAATACTATGGTGGAATTCGAAAAGAAAAAGTAAAGAAAACTACCCACTATATAATTTCTTATCTTACTTTCAATAGTAGAGCTTTTGGTGAGTTTCAGGTAATGCATCAGATAAGACTTAAAGTGTGTACTCATGCAGTACAAAAAGAGTGATTAGATATGTTATACCATTATCAAGAGTTTTGAGTTTAAAATTCCTATTCAAAATAGTAAATTGATAGTGGGGTCATTTGTCTTGAAGATTTATAGGTATTATTGATATATGATTCTAGAAAATGTCAAATTATAAACAATTAATGAATGGTAATAGTCAAAACAAAATATATATTTAAACAAGTGGGAATTAGTTATCTAGATATGAGATATAAAGACGAATTATAAACATAATGCTAATGAATGTGAAAAAAAATGGTGCCTATGAATGTTGGTATATTTTAAGAAAATCAAGAGATTTTATTTTGTTTGAGTAAGAGTATCATCATAAGAGTACTATAATTCCCAAAGAAAAAAATTTGCAGTGTAAAATTATACAATGAGAAATAGTATTCTTACTTATTTCAATGATCCCTGATACAGAAGAAGCAGTTTAGGAATTACTAAATATGGGACTGTACAAGTGGATTCAATCATAAAAAAGAGAGGATTTGATTAAGTATCGAGGAGCGAAGGAACTTTGCCTGAAATACCAAATGAAAGTAGAATGATTTCTTTTCATTCCCGAAGAAGTGCATATTTTACCTGGATCTTCCAGAACAATAGTATCATTGTAGTTGATACACAAATCACTTTAAATACAAGAAGCTGTGTAGGTGGATTAGTCCAAGTGGAGGGAAAAGAAAAGGATTGAACTAAAAATATTTTCTAGAGATATACATTTTCTCGAAGAGACAGATAAGATATCCAAGCATAGTGGCATCTTGATACCACTAGGAACGGGAAAAAATAATTCCAAGGAATAAAACATATATAAAGATGGGGGTGAGCTCTTTGTACGCCATATGGCTACTTTTTTTGAAACATTTTTGGTGGTTTTGGTAGACGGAGATGGAATTGTGAGAGCTGATGTTCCTTTCGAAAGGGCCTAATCAAAGTATAGTGTCAAACAAGTAGGTGTAATTGTTGAGTTCTATGGTGGCGAACTCAATGGAATCAGTTATAGTGATCTTGCTAATGTGAAGAAATATGCTAGACATGCCCAATTAGGTGAAAATTTTTAATTAGATCATGCTACTTTGAAAGCCGACAATTTTTTTTGTAGTAGTCGAAGGGGTTGGTTCACTTTTTGACATGCTACGTTTGTTTTGCTCTTCATTTTTGGACACATTTGGCACAAGGCAAGAACCTTGTTCAAAGATGTTTTTGCGTGTATTGATCTTGATTTGGATGCCCAAGTGGAATTTGGAGTATTCCAAAAACTTAGAGATCCAACTACACGGAGACAAGTAGTCTGATACAAGGCTAGTCTGATGTCATTTGCCTCTACTTTCTTTAACCCTTTGAAACTTATTAACCAAAGAAATATGACTTTGTGCTATGGTGAGCTTAGCATTAATCAAGATTTCCCATGGAATTCCAAGAAGTCTTTTTATATGTTCGTTCCAACTTTTGACCCTCTTTTCTAAGTTCATTGATATTAAATCAATTGAACACACTTCTAACACTTGTTCCACATTTGGTAGACCTTGCATTATATCATAGATAAATGTAACTAATTTATCTGCTCCTTTACAAAGATATGGGATATACTTGTATAAAGCTAATTATGGAATTGGTTGACCTTGAGCTTTCCTCTAAAAGGAACTATTTGGTTGAAAATTTATGACAAACGACAAAGTTGAGGTAGACAAAATAATAGAAAATGATCTTATATTATGAATTAAGAATGAAATGTGGAAAATAAGAAAGATTATATATAAACAATAATGAACAGTAAAACAATTATGATACCCAATAATTGTTGATGAAAAATGAAGTTATACTAATGATTAAGAAATGACAATTGGGAAGATGGATATAAAAAACTAGATACATTACCTATATGTGAACAAATGGTAGAATAATAAATATTACTAACATGTAAAGGTAGAGTATTAGTGTGCATAGCAAAAGCAACTTTTATTTTTTAAAGTAGATAGAATAGCTACATTAGTAAAGAGCATAAATGATTAGAGTTTGAAGTTGTCAATCCTATGAATTTTAAGGACTTATGACAGCACAAATTTACAATGAAATTAGGAAGTTTCTAAAAATTATATGAAAGATAACATGGAAAATAATTTAAAAAATGAAGACCATTTAATTGGTCAAAATATTATTTTGAAGAAGTCACTTGGGAGACTGAGGATGAAATGTGAAGAACTCATCCAGACTTATTTAATTAGATATGTAATGAATATTTCGAGGATGAAATTTATTTAAGGAAAAAGGATATAACATCCCTCATTTTTATTTCATTTTATGTAATTTGATTGAATTGAATTGAGAAACAAAGAATTGAAATCCCAATATTTAATTTTTGATGGATAACAAATGAAAGATATGAAATTGACCTTTGAAACATCTATATTTGTAATATACACAGAAAAACTATTCCAACAATACTAAGTATGTTGAAATCAAAGTTCAGACGAAAATTTCATAATTATTTTAATTAAAGTATTTAATTTAAATACAATAAACAAAAATTGATAAATTCACTTTAAGTGAGATCCATTAACATAATACATGGTTCTGACAGCTATATACATTAGCCACAAATGCAAGTCAAAGTCCCTATTTTAGTTTAGCAAGAATTTTTTTTTTTTTGGTTGGAGAGTACTTTTAAAGTCGATTATAAAAAATGAATTTAAAAACTCCAACTTTTAAAGTCATTTTTTAAAAATGGACTTTAAAATTCACCACTTTTAAAGTCATTTTTAGAAAACTACTTTAAAAGTCCCTACTTTAGTTTAACAGGAAAAGTTTTTTTTTTTGGTAATAGAAGACTTTTAAAGTCATTTTCTAAAAACTAACTTTAAAAATGTTTTTTTCTTTATAAATAGGATGAAGCCATCTCTTTTTTTTTGTAACTTTTAATGTTCTTCAACTTACAGGTGAAATGATAGTCTCCTCATTAGGTTCTTCTGTCTCTCTCTATCATGTTCCCCTCTTGCCATCCATTTTGGAATTTTGAATGTTTATCTCATGATAACCATGGTAAGAATACTAAATAATCTTGTTATCATCCATGACTTTTCTTGGCAATAACATTTTATTTGTGTGTTATAGATGAAGTGAGTTTTGTCACTACAAATGATGGGCTTAAGATCTCGGTTACTTTGTCATGATTCTAACAAAAATCATACCATTTCATTGTAAATAATATCTGTTTCTCTATCTAACCCTCAATATCGGAGAAAGGGCAAGCTTTATGTAGTTCTTGTCCAAAATTAAGGTTTGATGAATCAGGGGAACTTGGAGAGTAGAAGTAAATGGGTATGTGTATAGACTTTTAAATGATGTGAATGTGGAGGTTTTCTTTTCATTGATATGCATGTGTTCTTCTAATTTTCATTATTTTGATTGAAGTATATAACTTTTTATGGGATGAATGAGGGAAACTTGGAGTGTGGAAGTAAATGGGTATGTGCATAGACTTTTAAATAAGTGAATGTATTGTGGTTTCTTTTATTAAGTCTTTTCAAGGTAGATGTGGATCGATGATGAATTTGTATATTTTATACCCTACCATGGAAGTAAATGTATATTTCCTTTTCATGTATACAAAGATTGTAAGAATGGTGTAGTAGATTGTACATAAAATGTATATAGAAATACAAATAGTGATTGCAATATAAATAAAAAAAGAAAGGAACTTTTAAATTCATTATAGAGAAATGACTTTAAAACACTTATTTTTCAAGTCGTTATTAAAAAACAACTTTAAAAATGACCACTTTTAAAGTCTTTCTGAAAAAAAAAAATGATGCTAAAACCACCTACTTTTGAAGTTGTTTGAAAAAAAAAAATGACTTCAGAATTTTTTTGTAAGAGAAAAGACTTTAAAAATGACTACTTTTGAAGTTGTTTCATTTTTAAAAAAATGACTTTAAAAGCATCAAATTTTGGAGTCATTTTTAAAGAATGACTTCAAAGGTGGTCATTTTTAAAGTCGTTTAATTATTTTTTCCCAGAAGTCGCTTTGGTTATTGAATTCTATTAATTTTTTATAGGTTTTGCTCAGGACTAGCAAAATGCCAGTTGGGGGGTGTGATAGTGTTCAATTTTCTATAGAAGTACCCAATTAGTAGTCCATGTGTTATAAATTACAAGCAGTATGCTAAAGTTTTTCTAAAAATTTATAACATATGATTTTTTGACCTAATAATCTAAAATTTTGATATTTTAAAGGTTCAAAAACTAATCCAGAATAAGTATGTGATTAATCATACTTTTTTAGGATTTAATTGAAATTTTTTATCTTTTGTAGGTATTGAAAAGATTATCCAATGGCCAAGATCGATCAAAGTGAGAATTGAGGATCAAGACAAATCAAAGAGCCAGGACTTAAATTTCATCATTCTAAAGCTCAATCAAGGATTAAGAAAAATCAAAAGGGATTAGAATGGGCTTGTGCAAAAATCCATGCAATTCCATCACCTTTGCATGCATTAGAGCCATGAAAGCCACCTAAGCCATCAAGGAGTTATTAAGGAGAAGCCAAGAAACCAAGCCAATGAAGTCAAGAATGTGAGCATTGAGGCTAAGCCATTTAAGTTATCAAAGTGAGCCTTCAAGCCACTTAAGCCTCTACTACATGGAGATATAAGATTGGAGGAAGATTTTCAAGCAATTATCCATGCCAAAAATGTAATTTTCCAAAGGATAATTAGAAGGCTTTGATGAAAATTCTCCTATGATAAGATATGCATGCATGGTGGACCAATGATGGAAGAGCCCTTAATCTTTTAAGCTTTCTTTTTCTCTCCCTATCTCTCCATCTTTCCTCTCTCTTTCCACTCCTCCACATGAAACACTTAGAAGGAAGGGAGTGGTGCCTCCCACCCCTTAGATGTTACACTTTCTAATTTCCTTCCCTCCACCTTCCACTTACCTGCCTAGATGCCTTATCTTAACCAAACTCTTTCCCAACCTCTTATCTTATTTTCCATTCCTCATTAGGACTCTTTTAGAAGTACCCAAATATATATAAATACTAAAGGAATTCTATGCCTAGGGCATAGAAGAAGGATATGCCTCCTTACAAAAATTGTGATGTCTCTCTTTTTCCTTACTAGCTCTTCTAGGGTATCCACTTTGTGTTCTCCTCCACTTGATGCTCGATAGCTCCTCCATCCTATCCATCCTTCCATGCCTCCTGCCTTGGCGCTTCTCTAGGGTTTAGACACATTCTAACTTGGCTTCCTCACTTGTGCTCCATGCTTCTTCAATTTTAACTCTTTCTTTTGTTCACACTTCCATTCAAGTTTGGTTCTTATGCTTCTTATCTTCTCTTGTTTCTTTGTTTGCTTCCTTGTTCTAGGTGCATCTTTCTTTCCTTATTTTTTCTTTGAGTTTTGCATTCAAGTTACTTAGTTTTCTTGCTTAGATTTACTTAATCTAAGGCCACTTCTCTCTTGTAGAGATAGCCAAAGAAAAAGCAGCTTTGAGTCATCTTGTTCACCCTTCATCACTCTCCTTTTTCTTACTTAGATCTATATCAATTTCGTGTTAAATTTGTCCCATCATCATGCTCTTATTCTCTTGATTTATCTTTTGGGTTTCACATGCATGATATCTTAAATTGGATTGTGATCATTGGATGGTGTTCAAGAAGGTTTAAGGATTGATTTGGATTTAGTAATTGTTTATGGAAAGTGCACATAATTCTTTCCAAGTACATGTGCCACCTAGTGATAAATTTCTTTTAAGACTAATTTTTATGCACCTAGAATATTTCTCACCTTGTTTCTTTCAATGTCTAATTTCATTTAAGTTTTATATACATCTTTCTAATGCAGATTTTACATTAAGTTTCATGCGCATCTTTCATAGGTTCATGCATCTCTCTTGCTTGTTTATTAGGAACCCATTTAGCTCTTGAGGTTTTTCATTTAATGCTTTGATTAGATTTCATAAAAATATGCTTTTTATTCATGCATATTAGCCTCTTTCCCAATCCATGAACCATATACACAATTCCGTGTGTCATGCACATGGTGATTGAGTTGGTTATACTCAATTAGTTGGTTGTTCCTTTGATTATTTGTAGTGTAGATTACTTTTTTGGTTGCTTGCATCTTAGATTAGTTTAGTTAGTTTCCAAGTTTAGTTTTAGAAATTTTTATTTTTATAATGTTCTTAGTTTAGAAAGCTTTCATTAGTTGAAGTTCCCCAGATTATATCATTCTAGTTTTGCATTGGTTTCTTTTATTGAATGCATGTTAGTTAGGAAAGGTTTTAATTTTAATTAAATTTTTTTTAGAAAGTTTCCTTTATTTTATATGTCTAGTTTCATGCATGTTTCCAATTCCTTGTTATTTTTGTTACTAGTTTAATTAAATCAATCTCTCCTTGGCTAAAGATAAGTGATTTAAATAAGATCCAATTGATTTAAAATTCATGAGATTGCTCGACAGATGGAATTAAATTGATATTTGTCAAAAATATTATTGAAGATGGTGCTGTGACAACATAAACACCTTAGATTTTATGGGAATGACATATCGATCTGGCTAAGCAACATGATATCCAATGGCCTCCCCAATGGTAAATATATCATCAGCTTCAATGGAAAATGGTAGGAAGGCATCCTCTTGACAAGCCCTAGTAATATACTCATGCTTAGTGTTTGGATGCATCAATTGGTTGTACAAAACCAAAGTTCCGACCTCATAGTATGATCCAAATACAATGATGTCTTCATGTGCATTCAAGGTCAACAGGCATTAACATACCTACAATTAAAAAAACTACATACATAAGAATGGATGATATGTGTCTTTATTAGACAACATATAGGTAAGCATTAGGTTCCCTTTCTTTATAATTGCATTGCACATTTATTGCTTTATGGTGGGTGAAACACAATGCTAGCAAGGGCCCCACAAAAACCCTCATAAGAAAAGGACTGGATTTCATCACCAAATCCTTGGCCCATCAAGGTAATTAAATTGATCCTTGTATGCTTGCCTTCCTAGCCATTAATCTTAATCTAAAATCAAGTAGCAAGAAGCCTGGGGTTTTGAGCTCATAGGACTCTTTTCTGAAAAAGGCAATCTATTGTCCCATTGGCTCTTGAACTTTGTGGTTATAGTGGGTATCCAAAATTGAAGTGATTTTTTCAAGCCTTTTTTTTTATACAGTTATTGAGGTCTAAATGCCTCCTTTGATGAGAATTGTATTAACCACCTTGGGCAAGGTGTAATTGATAACCTTAGGTTTAAAAGCTACAACCTCACAAATTAACAATGATCATTAAATCAAGCTTGCTAACATTATGGATTGTTTGTTTGCATATGATATAGAGTTTTGATTCATATTTAAAGTTAGGTTGCATCATTTGGATAGGTTTTCACTTTAGTGCATGCAAGGTCCTCAACCTCAAAACAGTGAACTAGTACCATTAGATCTTAAGATTGAGCATACCTATAAGCAATGGGTAAGACATCAAATTCCATGGCAGATACACCAGCCGAGGTTGAGAGAAAGGCTAATAGAGATTTCTATGTGCCACTCTATTTAAATACTTGATCATGCATCACCTTACTGCTCATCAAAGCAAACCACTTTGAACTTAAACATGGAGTCATTCAGTTACTCCCCACAGTCTATGGTTGTGAGAGAGAGGATCCATACCTACATATTAAGGAATTCCTTGATATTTGTGCTACAATGGAATTTCAAAAATATTTTAGATGATTCTATTAAGCTAAGGTTGTTCTCTTTCTCATTAAGAGATAAGGCCAAATCTTATCTAAATTCTTTAGAAGTCGATTCCATTGCTACACGAGACCAATTGTCTAAAACATTTCTAAACAAATTCTTTCCCATTTATAAGACTGATGCCCTACATAAGGAGATAATAAATTTTTAGTGAAGAGATGATGAACAATATTATGAATGCTAGGAAAGGTGGAATGAGTTGCTATAAAAATGTCCCCACCATGGTTTTGAGAAACGACAGCAAGTTCAGTAATTTTATGAGGCATTGTCATCTCAAAATAGACCGATGGTAGATGCAGCTAGTGGAGGGGCCCTCATGCTAAAAGATGAGAGAGAGGTCAAGGAATTTTTTTGAACTTTGGTTGACAATTCCCAGTAATGGGATTATTCTAATAGGAGAGAGAAAAATACCCTACCTCAAAAGAAAGGAGGCCTTTATGAGATAGGAGTGAACATCGATAACTCTAAAAGAAAGGAGGACTTGATGATACCTACTCATTCTCAAACAAAATTGAAGAATTGACCAAAGCATCATACCGATCATAGAATGAGAGTTGATAGACTATAAATAACATTTCTTGAGCTATTTCCAAGCTAGAAATGCCAATAAGATGGATGGAAACTACCCTAAATGAAAGAGGAAAAGGAAAATCCCCTCGTTAGTCAATCCCAAACCCTAAGGACTAGTTTGAAAAATGGTCATCTTCAAATTCACAAAGATTCCATGAGAAAGCAAAGTCCAAAGCTATCCTCTGGAGTGGTCGTCTAGTTGATAGCAAAGTAGGGCAGACTGAGGAAAGTTTAGAGGAGAAAGAAACAACTAAAACGCATGAGAAACAGAAGATATAGAAAAATCCTACTCCATCTTAGCCTATAGTGGAGGCATCCTATGTGCTTAAAGCCCATTCCCTTAATTACTGAACAAGGCTAAGAAAGGAACCAATTTCAATGAGATAATGTAAGTGTTTGAGCATGTTCAAATCAATATTCGATTACTCAATGCCATTCGACACATTCCTACTTATATCAAGTTTCTTAAAGAGCTCTGAAAATAAAAGCAAAAACTTAATATGCAAAAGATAGCCTTCCCCCATGAAGGTGAGCTTTTTAATTCAACATTAGATTCCTCCTAAGTTTAGAGATCTAGGTTGTCCTACCATCACTTATATTGTAGGGAATCATGTCATTGATAGGGTAGTACTTGATCTTAGGGCTAGTATTAACCTATTGCCCTTTTCTGTTTATGTGCCACTAGGAAACCAATACCAATTTGTAGTTAGTAGATAGATTACTAAAGAATCTACGTGGTATGGTTGAGGATGTTTTAATACATGTGGACTAATTTTACTTTCCTATAGATTTCATTGTCTATGATAACTAGCCTATGTCAAATCCCTAGTAGTTAGATTTTGGTAATTCTTGGGACATTCATTTTTGGAAAAATCTAATGCCATTATCAATTATAGAAATACTAAATTTAATTGAAGGTCTACTTCAAGATGCTGATCCACGATCATCTTTCTTAGACCCACTTGAGGCATGCCTAGCACATTTTAACTGTAGTTTCAATATAACCAAGTCCATTGATGAGGTAAATAGTCTTTTGGACACTACACCTATAATGGATACCTCCAAATGTGGCCCCCTAGAGGAACCACTTCTTCCTTCCAATTCTATCTAGTACCACCAATAGAAAAGGTACCTACTTTGGTCTTAATGCCTTTACCTTAAAATCTAAAATACTCTTACCTAGTGAAAAATTAATGCTTGCTTGTAATCATAGCCACATATTTAGATTAGGGATAGGAAGGTATGTTTCTTGATGTTCTTAGAGTACATAAGATAGCTTTAGGGTGAACCATAGTGGACATCTAAGGAATTAGCCCTATAATGTGTATGCATAGAATTCATCTGGAAGAAAATTCAAAACCATCTAGGGAGACACAGAGGAGATTAAACCCTAATATGGAGGTAGTGAGAGACAAAGTGCTTAAACTCTTAAATGTTGGTGTCATCTACCCTATATCTAACTATATTTGGGTCAACCTAGTTCAAGTTGTCCCTAAGAAGTCGGGAGTCCCAGTAATCCAAAATGAGGATAATGAGTCAGTACCCACTCGCATGACTAGCGATTACAGAGTTTATGTAGATTACCAAAATTTAAACTCAATGACAATGAAAGACCACTTTCCTAATCCCTTCATAGACCAAATGTTAGAAAGGTTAGTTGATCATAGTTATTATTATTTTCTTGATGAATATGATGGCTATAACAAAATCCCCATAGCACCTAAGGACTGGGAGAGGTTCTTATAAGTGTTTAAGGATGATTTCTCAATATTTGGTTCTACCTTTGATAATGCTTGCACCATTTAAGATTTGTCCTTGTGATTTGTCAGGAAAAGAATTTAGTATTGAATTGGAAAAAATGTCATTTTATGGTTCAAAATGGCATTGTTTTAGGCCACTTCATTGAAGTAGATAAAGCCAAAGTTGTTTTAATCTCTATCCTTCCTCCTCTAAGGATGGTGAAGGAAATCTGCACATTTTTAGGCCATGCTAGCATTTATAAAAGATTCATCAACGGCTTTGTTAAAATTGCTAAGCCCCTATGTAATTTACTTCTAAGGAGGCAACATTTGACTTTAATGAAAATTGTATAAAAGCATTTGATTGGCTAGAGGTTGAACTCACTTCTACGCTTATAATTGAAGTGCACCATTCAAAATAATGTGTGATACTTCAAACTATGCAATGGGAGCTATGTTGGGATAGCGTATTAACAAACTTTTCCAAGTGATATATTACGTTAGCAAGACCCTCAATTATTCCCAACTCAATTACTTGACTATAGAAAAAGAGTTGTTGGTAGTACTGTTTTCCTCAGATAAGTTTAGATCTTACTTGCTAGGATTTAATGTAATTGTCTATTTGGACAATGCAACTTTAAAATACATTCTATCTAAGAAGCATACAAAACCTAGGTTAATCTGATGGATATGATTACTACATGAATTTGACCTTGAAATTTGGGATAAGAATGGTTCAAAAAATGTAGTAGTAGACCACTAATCATTGCATGGAGTCATTCAGTTACTCCCCATAGAAACGTTTCCTGATTAACAATTATTGCATATTTCCTAGTTGCCTTGACATGTTGATATAGTCAATTATCTTATCACTAATCAAATCCTTAGTCGCTAGTCTAAACAAGATAGGAAAAAATTCATGGCCGACGTCAACCACTTTACATAGGACAATTTGCACTTATGCTAGTATTGTCCTAATTAGGTCATTTAGATATGTATACTAGATAATGAACACAATAAAATTATTTCCTTTTGTCATGACCATGCATGCAGGGGCCATTTAGTTCTACAAATTTAGCTACAAAGATTTTGAAGTGTGGTTTTTATCGGCCCACTATTTTCAAGGACTCATATGCTTACTTCATTACATGTGCTAAATGTCAACAATTAGGAAGCATAGGAAAGAGAAATATAATGCCTTTAAACCTCATTTTGATCATTGAGCCTTTTGATAGTAGGGGCATTAATTTTATGGGACCCTTTCCTAACTCTTGGGGTTACTTGTACATCATTTTGTGGGTGGATTATGTGTTAAAATGGGTGGAAGTCGTACTGTGAATGACCAATGACCACAACGTGGAGGTCAAGTTCTTAAATATATATATATATAGACACACACACACACACACACTTTTGGTGTAGGGAGGATCACTATTAATGTTGGAGGTAAACACTTTTGCCATAGGGTGTTAAATAATTTAATGAAGAAATATGGTATTGCCCATAGGATATCTACTCCTTATCATCCTCAGACTATGGACATGTAGAAGTATCTAATAGGAAGATAAAGTGAATTTTAGAAAAGATAATAAACCCAAATAGGAAAGACTAGTCTTAAGGTTGGTGATGCTTTATGTGCATATCTTACTGCATTTAAAACTCCTAAAGGCATGTCACCTTACTGCTTGGTCTATGGAAAGGCCTACCACCTATCAATAAAACTTGAGCATAAATCATATTGGACCATTAGAAAGCTCAATTTTGACTTAGATACTTTTGGAACCTACAAAAACTCCAACTCAATGAGTTGGATGACATAAGGAAAGATGCATATGAGTCTGCCAAGTTATACAAAGATTGAATGAAGAAAAATCATATAAACATATCTTAACAAAGTCCTTTAGTCTAGGACAAAAGGTCCTTTTGTATAATTTTAGATTGCATCTACTCCCCAAAAAACTTCAATCTCAATGGATCGAACCCAACATAGTACGTATGATATATCATCATGGGGTCGTCGAGATAGAAAAGGATGGAGAGATCTCTAAAGTGAATTGATAGAGGTTAAAACCCTACTTAGAGTTGGTAAAACTTGAAGTGGGAGAAACATTACTTGAGAAACCTATATACTAGGACCCCTTTTAGCATGTCCCATAACACCTGCATAGATCACAAGAGCTACATTCATCATGCAATTGTACGTCTAGTTGAAGAAGTTAAACTTAGTGCTCCCTCGATAGTAATCTAGGGTTTTTAGAGTCTCATTGTTCTACACTACTCATGTATCATATATGAGTCCAATGTTTTCAAACATTGGGGATGATGTTTAGTTAAGGTTGGGGAAATCATGATTTTACCTCTTAAGGTGGCCAACAAATTTCAACATTCTAAGATGGTTTCTACTTCCTAATTCCATGAGGATTACAACCTTCAATATTTATCTTTATTTCCTCTTTTCATTAGGGTTAGAAATCTATAATACTTGGAAATCAACCAATTTATAAAAACACCCCAAGGTTTCCATGATTTTTTCCCTGAAGAATTGGGATGCCTCTTTCATAAGAAAGTGGCACCTTCATCCAAGGGTTCTTATTAGAGTTTTGGACATCTACTTCTTGGATGCTAATTTCTTGTGATTCCATGCCCCATTCAAGTAGTCTTTCCTTTGGTTTTTGATCTTTTTTTAGGTTAGTTCATTCCTTTGAATTTTGCATGTATTCACTTAGTTGTCTTGCTTAGTTCTTCTTGATCCAAGGCCTCTTCTTTGTTGAAATGATAGCTAAGAGAAAAGCAGCCTTGAGTCATTCTTGGTTCTCCATCATTACTGTCTTGTTCCTTAATTTGTTTTGTATTCATCTTAGTTCTTTTCTTAAGTTCATTTCTATCATTCATGCTCTTGTTCTCTTGATTTTCTCTCTTTGGTTTCACACATGACACCGTTAAAGAATAGTTGATGATCATTGGATTGTGTTGAAGAATGTTTGATCATAATATTTTATTTAATTTTAAAGCTTGTAGAGTGCGCTTCATTTTTATTTCTCATTACATATGTACATGAGACACTTTTTGATGTATTTTTCAATTCAATGAATTAAAATCATTGATGAGCAAGTTCTTTGTTTGATTCTAGTATTAAAATGTTCTTTGAATGGTGATTGGTATCTTCCTTGAATGTTGCGCACCTTGTCTAATTCCATGCCCATTCATTGATTGATTCATGCACTGCATTCTAGATAATTTCAATTGCTCATTTCATCCTAGTTTCCATGCATCTTTCACTTAAGCTTTCATGCACACCATTTTAGCAAGGTTTTCACTTCTTGAATCATGCACAATTTCCATATTCCATGAGCACTTTTCTTGAGTCTTTGTTGAATTTTTTTATCTTAGGATTAGTTCATGTTAGGTTTAGATTTCATTACTTAAAGTGGTAACATCCATAGATAGTTTTAATTAGTTTCTAGGTTTAGTTTGGGAAAGCTTTATTTTTAGAAAGTTATCATAGTTAAAGTTCCTTACATTAAGTCATTCTAAGTTTTGCGCTAGTTTGCTTCACTAAATGTGCATTAATTTGGAAAGTTTCTAATCCAAGCAAGATCTATGTTATTAAAAAGTTTCATTTATTTCATGTTTCTAATATCATGCATGTTTCTATTTCCATGTTGTTTGAATTCCTAGAATAGATCAGTTCCAATCTTTCTTAGGCTAGGCTGAATGATTTAATTAAGAACCAATTACATAAAAAATCTATGAGATTCCTCGTGGGATTGACCTCTCTCATATGCAAATTACTACATTAATTCATGTACTTGCGAGTAATTTTAAAGCTACACCATGTTTTTGAAACCTTTGCTAGAGAATCGCAACAGATTTGTGGTTAGATTTTAGTTTAGATTGTTTATCTCTAGTTGTAGTTTAAGTTGCATTAATTAGGGTTTTTACATTATTCTTGAATGTTTTACCAATTCCTTGTAAATTGACATATTTCTTTGATTTTATGTAATGGAAATTTGGAAAATGGAGCAATGGCGATCCTTTGGATGAAAGCTTTGTTGGCATAATTAGGATATCTTTCTTTCTTAGATTAGGTTTTTTATTTTTTGAGGGAAATTGTAGTGAGGCCCAGTGGTAAATTTTTCAATTTCTTTATTTTAAATGGTTATGATAATATGGGGTAAGTGTGGGTTATGGTAGCCCACACTTGATCTTCATTAGAAACCTCACTGTAAGTTTTACTCACTCTCTTTTATTTTTTGAATATAGTTGCCTTTAATGTTATTTGTATTATTGTATGGTATTGTATTTGTATAGTTTAAGGTCATTTATTATACTTGTCGTATCTTATGTAGGGGATTTGCATTAGACTGCACCTATTTAATGAAGGTTAGCTTAATCTTGAGTATAACTAAGGCATAGGCTATCTGGTTATAGATAGGCATTAGCTTCATTTTCTTGTATTGAATTGTGTGTTTATTGCTTTATATTAGATGTTCACATTAAAAGTAAGGGCCCCATATGAATCATCATAAGATAAGGACTAGATTCCATCACCAGATCCTTAGCCCACCTAGGCAATCAATTCAATTCCTTGTATGTTCATGATCCCAACCCTTGCATCTTAATTTAAAATCAAGTAGCAAGAGACTTAGGGTTTCTAACTCATAGGACCATTTTAGGAGTAGATCTATTGTCACTCCAATGGCTTCTAAGCACCATGGTTATAGTGGGTATAAAAAATTCAAGTGATTTTCTCACACCTTTCATTGATGTTTGTTGAGGCCTAAACACCTCCTTTCATGAGAATTAATTGTATTAACCACTTTAGAGAAGAACTTAACTGTTAAGTAGTAGTCGAGCATGGATAAAAGGAGGAGCTATTTATGTCTAGGTCTAAAAGCTGCCACTCTACATGTTAATGAAGATTATCAAATAGCTTGTTAGTTAAACATATAGGGATTGATTGTGCATCATTTAGAGTTAGGAGTAGAATATGGTTAGGTTGCATCATTTAGATAGGATTTAATCTTAGTGCATGCAAGGTCATTGATCTCAGAACTAGAATTAGTACAGCATGGTAGATCCACCAGCTATAGTTGGGCACAAGGCCATAAGAGACTTTTGTGTGCCACTTGAGCTACATACTCCATCATGCATCACCTTACCACCCACCCATGTAGACCACTTTGAACTTGAACCTAGAATTGTATAGTTACTCCCAACATTTTATGGTAGAGAGAGAGAGGATCCATACCAACATTTCAAAGAATTCCTTGATATTTGTGCTACATTCAAGTTCCAAAATGATTTAGATGATTCTATTAGACACAGGTTGTTTCCCTTCTCATTGAAAGATATGCCAAATTTTGGCTGAATTATGTAGAGGTTGGTTCCATTTCCACATAAGACCAATTGTCTAAAATGTTTTTGAACAAATTCTTCCATTTGCATAAGACTAATGCACTTCGTAAGGAGATTATCAATTTCTAGCAAAGAAATGATGAGCAATTTTATGAGTGCAGGAAAGGAAGAATGAATTGCTATAAAAGTGTCCTCATCATGGATTTGAAAAATGGCAACAAGTAAATACTTCCATGAGGAACTAACACCTCAAATAGATAGATGGTAGATTCAACTAGTAGAGGGGCCCTCATACTGAAAAATGAAATAGAGGCTTAGAAATTCTTTGAAACTTTAGCTAAACATTCCTAGCAATGGGACTACTCAAATAGTAAAGAGAGAAATACCCACCTCATAAGAAAGGGGGTTTTTATGAAATAGGAGCGGCCACAAACCAGTCTTATAGGCTTGACTCTTTGGAGGGACATTTGGATAAGTTTAACAATATGCTTCAAATAATCATTGTAAGACTTGATGCCCTCATGGATGTTAATGCATGCACAAAACCTTCATAGAAGGTTTGCTCTATTTGTTCTAGCCTAGCACACTTAACATCAGCTTGTCCAACTAATCAAACATACACTGAATATCTTTTAGAATAACTGAATGCTCTAAACACATATCACAACCCTAGAAATAGTAATCCATATTTTGAGACATACAATCCAAGATGGGCTAGGTATTTGAATTTTCATTGTCTAAGAATACCACCTAAGGGGGTCCACCTAGGATTCCCAATCCTCAACCCTTTCCTCATACTCTAATGCCACAAATTCCAATTCCTAAATAGTTTCTACAACAAACAAAGAAACCATTCATTGAAGAAACCTTAAATCTGTTCATGCAGAGTTCTCATTCTAGAATGATACTAAACAAAGTTTTTAAGCTAACTCATAATTCATCACAAAATTGGAATGTCATATGGGTCAGTTGTCTGGCACCCTAAGTCAAAGGGAGAAAGGTAAATTTCCTAGTCAACCCATCCCAATCCCTAAGGGATAGTTTGAAATATGGTCTAGTTCACATACCCAAAGACCCCATGAGTAAGCAAGGTTCATAAATACACATAGGAGTACCTGTCAGGTTGATAATAAAGTATGGCAGACTAAGAAAAACTTAGAGGAGAATGAGCCTGCTACAATTAAAGAGAAAGATGAAACATAGAATCTCCAACTCCATTTGAGCCTATAATTAAGGCACCTTATGTACATAAAGCCCCATGCCCTTAGCTTTTAAACAAAGAAAATAAAGCAACTAATTTCATTGAGATAATGGATGTGTTTAAGCGTGTGGAAATCAATATTCCATTACTCAATGCTATTAAAGACATTCTTGCTCAAGCTTATTGTGTAAAAGAAAGCTTCCGCACGAAGCAGATGAGCCCTTTGATCCAACGCCAAGCCCCTCCCAAATGTAGAGATCCATGTTGTCCTACCATTTCTTTTGTTATTGGAGTCCATGTTACTGGTAGGCCACTATTAGATTTAAGAGGCTAATGTCAACCTGTTGCAATATTCCATCTATGAGCAACTAGGGCTCAATGACCTTAAACCAACTAATACCACCTTGTAGTTAGTAGATAGATCAGTAAAGATTCCACATGGTATGGTTGAGGATGTTTGAATATAGGTGGACAATTTTACTTTCATATAAATTTCATTGTCCTGGATACCTAGCCTATATTAGACCCAAGTCAGTCTTGGACATCCATTTTTAATGACTTTCAATGCCATCATCAATTCTAGAAATGGCGTGATGAAGTTGTCTTGCAGCAATATGAAAGTCTAGCTTAATGTTTTTAATGTTAATCATCAGCATCTAAACCTAGATAGTTTTTCTGTAGTAAATTTAATTAAAGGTCTAATTCAATATGTTAATCGACCATAGGCTATTCAAGGCTTACTTGAGGCATGTCTAATGCACTTTAATTGCAATTGGATATAGACAATGTAATAACCCCAATTTTGGTAAATTAATTGAGAAAATCAATTTAGTTTGAATTTTTAGAAATTTCAAGTTAGAAAATAAGGTTATTGGAAATTATCTTTTTATAGAGATTAAAACATGATTTAAAACTTAGAAATTATGAATGTACTCAAAAAATCAATTGAAATGACATTAAGTATGTTCAATTTAGAGTTAAAATGAAAAGTCTTTAATTTTCTTCATTTTTATGAATAAAAGGGTAAAATGATAAATTTTCCCATAACCGAATGTAAGAATGTACTAAAAAATACTTCCAATGCCACTAAGTGTTAATTCCAAGTTTGGCTTAATAAAACATATTTTTCTCCATAAAAGGGCAAAATGGTCCTTTCACACCTCTGTGGGGCCCACAAGGGGCCCACAAATGAATCCAATAGCTAAAAAACATGTAATAAGTGGTCAAACCACTACCAGTTGCTAGTGGAGAAGGAGGTGGTAGTAGGAATCCAATGACAATTTAATAATAAAAAGAAATGAAACATAACTATGACATGTAATCTTGGAAAATTAAAAAAATCCCTATAAATGGCCCATAAAAGTTCCCAAAAATCTTCCTAATGTTCTTCATGAGGTCCCCTACAATGCCTCAAAATCCCAGCTCAAAACTACCCCTCCATCTTCCCCATTTCTCTCTTCTTTCTCTCTTTCCCACTCTTTCTCTGTGGTCATGTCCCTAGACGAACTTAGGCAGATGACCCCGTGCCTGCATTGGGAGCGTCTAGGGACATGTCATCCACTATGAACTAGGGTTTCCTCCAAGAAAACCCTAATTCAATTAGCCATCCAACTCCAGCCATTTATTTTCAATCTTCACTGTTGGATTTGGTTGGATAGGGCTGATCTACAAAAGCCTTAAGTTTCCATGATGATCCACATCTTGGATAGCTAAGAAACTCAAAATGAAGACAAGCACGGTACTGGGTACCATCTCCGGCGATTAATCCCTATTATTTTAGACAATATGGTTGTTAAATGATAATTTGAAAACTTTAAAGATCTTTAGAATGTGGAGATCTACAAAACCCCCATGGTTCCCCTTCTTCTTCGGCAATGACACCAGAGATTTTGGTGTTTGTATATGATTTCAGAAACCTATAGTTTCCTTATCAGGTTATTCTCTTCTCTGGTGAAATTCTTTCACCAGACCAAGCCAGGTAAGCCTATACCCTCCTTCCAAGTTCATTCTAGCAACTTCCTAAGGTTCTCCAGCCTCCAGGTGATCTCCTTGGCTGTTGATCCATCAGGAAAGACAGATCCGGCAATGGGGTTGAGATCCCCATCTTGGATGGCTCAAATGAAACTTCTGAGCTATTGGATGCTTTCTTGGGGCCCAAAAACCTTAGGAGGCATAATCTTAGCCCTTGATGTTGAGAGATGGAGGGTGATTCGATGGTCCAGATTTGGACCGTCTCGCCCATAGCCGGCCACCACTCTATGTCACTTGTTATCACCTGTAACGCGATACGAGCTGCCCTCTATTTTGTCACGTTCCTCATACATGATCTGAACCATTTAATTATGTACTAAAATCATGTTTCTTCAATTAAGAGCTCAATTTTGCTCTTATTTTAGACCAAAAAGTTGCTATGAATTTATAATGGTGTGTAGAATCTAATGGAGATGTTAGGTTTATGTTTTTAATTGTATTTACTTATGATAATCACTAAAATCCATTCCAACAGTAATGGATAATGATCAAAATGATGTCAAAATGAAAATATAATCTGATGGATGGATCTAGAAGGTGTCAAAACCCTAAGATTGATGATAATAGTAGTATTTCTAATCCTCTATATAGGTTTACTTGATCAAAAATAGTACAGACTAAAATCAACAGTTGAAAATGGTTGAAAATTTAAAAATGCAATTACTCACTCAATTTAAGTACGATTTTCAATCTGTAAGATGCTATGAATAGATCCTGATGAGGGGAACATACCGAACCCATAAAAGATGGGATTTAAGCATAAAAACTTTCTATTAATTAAAAATACTCTTACTTACACCCCTGATCAAGGAGATCTAGGGTGATCATAATTGAAAATCTAGATCTACTAAGGATTTAATGATGATAAAATAGCATGGGGATGGTTGGATTGGATTGACATGAAATAAATCAAGGTGTAGGCCCTTGAATGAGAAAATGATGATGGAAAATCTCAATGGATCTCCTTGATTGGATGGATAAAAAATGATCAGGCCAATTGGACCTATAAATTGAATGATCAAATGTTAATATGATGTTGGATCAAATAGAAACATAAAGGATCAAGGGTTGCATTCTTAATGGAATATCAACCCTAGATCTAATAGATGGACAAATTGGATGGTTGGATCATAACGACATCTTGATCACATGCTTAATTAATTATCTTTTATAGTAAATTTGATTTAATTATGATCCATGTCTATTTTCCAATTTTAGTGCAATTATCTTTAATTTCCTAGAATAAGACGTTGTAATATTATTAGTTAATTTCTTTTAGATAAAAAATTTAAATTCATGTCAATACTTTCAATTTTTTCATGATTATCTTTAAATTCCTTAGAAATATTGGTGTAATTTCTTTTAATCATAGAATTATAGAAAATACCTTAAAAGAGGTAATTGATGACATATAGTTGAACTTCATAAGATACATATACATCATGAAGTATAATCATAGTAAGGGCTATAGTTAGTAGGACAATACAAGGGGTGGATTTTTCGTTTCCTTGGCCCAACTTAGGAGCATAATAAACCACCATGAATGACATAGTAATTCTCATGGAATTAATTAAAATCAAGTAGAAATAAACTTAGGGTTAAAATGCTCATAAGAACCTTATGAAAGGTTGAGCTAAGGTTACTCTAGTGAATGCTAAACATGGTGGTTAAGGGAGTTTTCTAATAGAGCCTCTCTGTTCCCCTACCTTCCGTTGACGTTGGTCTAAATGCCTCCTTACATGAGGATTGAAGTAATCACTGTGTTTTCAACCATTCAACTAGTAAGCCTTAGTCAATTGGAAATAAGAGAAGCTGTTTAAACTTAGGATAAAATAAGCTATCTTTAACCAGTAAAACATTAATTGGTTGAATAATAATAATAAAAGCATAAAAGGTTAGTAAATTATCTAACCTTAATAAAAATTGTAAGTAAGATAAGGACAATCAAACAAGATCCATAAGATCTTGAATGATCAAGAATAATAAGAATCCTAATGTCGTATTTTATTATGTATCTATGTATGTATGTTGTAGACAAATCTAGATAGAGAATCCAAACCATTGATCAAATATGATTCAGGGAACAGAACTAAGATCATCCTCCTTAGGGATGATCAAACAATTGAATGCAGATCAAAGAAGAACTAGATGATAGAAGATATAAGCTTTTGATCTTTATCAACAAGTATAAATTGTTGATCAAAGGATCTATGAAAGATGAAGATCAAAGAAAGGAATATACAAAGACTTAGAATAAAAAATACATAGATCTAAAAGATTAGAAGATCATTATAACGGTCAAATCTATTGACCAATAGGATAAACACTATCTGAGGAAGATAGATCATGATAGGACTGTAATGACCCCATTTTTGTAACATTGAAATCCTGAGTTGAAAATGAAAAGTTCACTTTTTGGAAATAAGGGTATTTTGGTCATTTCACTATTCACGCTGACTAGACCTAGAAATTTGGTCCTCAAAATGGTATCATTAGGTGCGTCTCAGGAAAAGGAATCCAACAAGACCAAAATAACCCAAAACGGAGTTAAAATGAGCAAGTTATGGCCCTTTGAAGTTCAAGGGCAAAAATGTAATTTAATTCAAAAACGGGTTTGGTCTGAGAAAACAGGGACCCGTTTTGATACGGGCACCCCTCTTCTTCAACCTCCTAAAGGGTCTAGAACAGCGGTGTTTAGGGGAGAAACCACCGCCATTCTGGAGGTTTCTCCACCGCCATTCAATGGCGATAAGAACTCCCTCTAGAACCCTCTTCTAGCTCTATAAATAGAGCTCTTGGGCACCTCTAATGGCAGCCCAAAAGCTTGAGAAAAACCCATCGTGGAGAAGGAAACAAGTGGAGAAAACGTGGGAAAAACCCAGCCACAAACCAAGTATGCCCAAAACCCCTCCAAACCCGTCTTCCCCTTAGTCCTAGGCTAAGTTTCCTTACGTTTTTGCATGAAAAATCATGCAAAACGGGCCTCTAGGGAGCCACAAAGGAACCAGGGACGGTCCCTGGGGCGCACTGGTTTGACAGGGTCGAACTAGGGCATCCCTAGGATGTCCAGGTTCCTGTCAAACCGAAACGCACCCCGTGCATTGAGGAAACCCGATGGGCGCGTCCGTGGACGCGCCTGTAGATGAGAATCACAGGCGGAAGCCCAGTGCATTTGCAGACGCGCATGACGCTAACGTGTCCCGGGCTTCCACCTCTTAAAGGCCTTCTATGTACACTCGGTACTAAAAAGCCTATAACTTGAGTTCTAGGACTCCAATTGAGGCGCCACAAAATGCTTTGTGTCCATATCGATGACGCGGACACACTCAAATCATAAAATAACTGATCAAGGCTCTATCTAAGGTGGACATGACGAGACCCTTAGGCATGAGAATGAACCCTTAATGCCTATGTAGTGTGGTAAACTATTCTAAAACTTATAGAAATAGGCCAAGCTAACCTTGTTCCCCTAAACCATGTTCAGGAGCATACGAGGACAAGGGGGCTAGCGTGACCAAACCAGGTAGGTGCTCTATTGCTACTAGACTTTTAAAAAGAGCCCATGATTGTTTTGAGAATGCATGTTTCAAGTATAAGTTATATGACTTGTTTAGCATGACTTAATTTTATAAATGAATTCAGCATGCATATGACAAATACATTATGCATAGATATGTTTTGCAAAAGATTGCATATATTGCCAAGACATGTGCTACATGCATAGATTGCATGATAAGTGTAGCCTTGGCCGATGAGGGCGGGATGATGAGCGTGGGCCAGAGAGAGCTGGCAGGCTTCTAGGCAGGGTTATGACTTTGAATGCGATACTAGCATGAGCAGATTTTATGCATTGCATGCATGTTTTGCAACCAATTTTATAAATTGCATGATTTACTACGAATAAGTGTCATTTGCCCCGTGGAGGCTATGACTGAGTGTCCCTAGGTACTTGGGGACCACACGGCGGCGAGGTCGTGGGCATAGTGGGCCCTATGTTTTCATGGATTTACTTGCATTGCATATGGCATGACATGAGGTTGGTCGACCATACCATACCATATATCCATGAGTTGGATTCAGCTGAGCATTTTATGCATATCATTATGTTTATGATATATATATATGATACTTTCGACTTGGATTATGTGATTCTTTAAGTTGTTAGTATTCTGACAATGGTTTTTAATATCAATATTGAACATGAGTGTACAAACATGCACATGTTTTAAAGAGCATATGATTTTAAACATAGAATGCATTATAAAACTAGTAGTGATAGACGCCTACTGAGTATAGTATATACTCACCCAATCCTTAACATTTTTCAGACACAAAGTAAACACTTAAGGACAGGATATACGGCAACAGACCTGTGATAAAGAACATCCAAGCTAAGTACAAGTGAGTAAACCCCTACCTTATCTTTCAGTGTTACTTGATTGTAGTTACTCTCTGTAACTGAGGCTGTGACTAACACTTTCTTGGGAATAGAGTCAATTTAAAACTATGCCATGGCTGTATGATTTGAAAATGTGTTTTGACACTCGGGGTTTTATACGAAAGATTGCTTTCCAAAAAGAAAAAGAATTTCATGCATTTCATATTTCTAAAACAAGAGATCTTGCCTTTTTATCAAACTTGCATCATCAAAAACCCGGGTCATCACAGTTGGTATCAGAGCGCGGTTTAACGTTACTCACAGCCCAGTTATGAGGAGAATAACTTATAATCAAGTTTCATCCATGAAAGAGTAAGGGGTAATAGGATAACACATACTAAGGTCTTGTGAATTACCTTGTGATTTACAGATGCCTAGAAAGAAAGGAAGCAATGTTCCAAGACCTGAAGCCCCACCAGTGGACTCCACTAGGTCGGGCAATGGGATCACTGAATTATTCCAGCAATTTCTACAACATATGGGACAATACATGAGTAGTCAAAGCCAAACCCCTACCACCCGAGATCCTTCCCCTGATAAAGTAATGATAGGACTGAGGTTCAGTTAGAAAGGTTTCAGAAATTAGCTCCCTCATTCACAGGAGAAGATGAAACATCTACAGCTGAAAAATGGTTAATTGATATTGAAAAGATATTTAAAGGCATGAACATAGCTGAAGAAAGAAAGGTACCCATGGCCACATTTGTGTTTAGAGGAGAGGCTACCTTTTCGTGGGAAACAGCGAAAAGGACTTATTTTGACCAGCAAGAAACAATAGGATGGGAAGAGTTTAAAAAGGTTTTTAATGACAAATATTATCCTAAACATGTAAGCAAATAGAAAGAAAAGGAATTTATGGACTTAGAACAAGGGAACATGACTGTCCAACAATATGAAAATAGATTCATTAGCCTCCGAATATTTGCACCACGTGCTTGTGTTGACGAGGAAGATGCGGCAAAAAGATTTGTAGATGGGCTCAACCCAGGACTCAGGAACAGAGTTCTAGGTTTCCAACCTTCCACCGTAGCCAAGGCAGTAGAGATGGCCCCCCTATACAAAAAAGATTATCAAAGGAATCAGGCGATGAAGGAAACTAAGAACATCAACACCGTGAGAAATAAAGGAAAGAGACCATTTCAGTCATCTGGACCCAGACCACCTTTCAAGAAGCCATTTGAAAACAAAGGAAAAAAGGCCAGACTGGAAGACATGCCCTAGGTGTAACAGGCATCATTCAGGCAAACCATGTCCCATTTTCCACATCACTTGCTATAGTTGTGGAGAATGAGGACATTTTGCTAATAATTGTCCTAAAAGGAAAGTTGAAGAGCGTAAAGAAGATCAGGTTCCAAGGAGCCAAGGACATGTCTTTGCCCTCACTTCCAGTCAAGCCCAGGCTTCAAATGCAGTAGTTGAAGGTATTCTTTCTATCTATGATACACCTACTAAAGTTCTACTTGATACAGGCTCCACTCATTCTTTCATATCCCGGGAGTTTGCATCAACCTTGGACATTATACCACAGGACCTGGACCTCACTTTAGAAGTCATGACTCCTATAGGCCAGGCACTTCCCACCTATTCTTATCTCTCGGATGTCCCCATTTTGATCAATGATCATTTGCTACATGCCAATCTTATTCACTTAGATATGAATGACTTTGACGTCATCCTAAGTATGGACTAGCTAGCCTTTCATCAAGACTTTGTTGATTGCCGCCAGAAACGTGTCACTTTTACCCTACCTAATGGAGACACTTTCACCCTCCAAGGAAGAAAGGATTATTCTGGAGCGTGTGTTATTTCTGTTATGAAAGTGGTTAAGCACATTGCTCAGGGATGCCCCTTCTTCTTAGCCAAGATTGAATCTGTCGAGAGTCCCCAACCAAAGCTAGAGGATGTCGAGGTAGTCCGAGAATTTCCTGACGTATTCCCTGAGGACTTACCAGGTCTACCTCCACTAAGAGAAATTGAGTTTATCATTAACCTTATACCCGGTACTTCCCCCATTTCCAAAGATCCTTACCGAATGGCTCCTACAGAACTAAAAGAACTGAAGAGCCAGTTATAGGAACTACTTGACAAAGGGTTCATACGACCTAACGTATCTCCATGGGGAGCTCCAGTCCTTTTTCTTAAGAAAAAGGATGGCTCCATGAGATTGTGCATAGACTATCATATGCTAAATAGGGTCACCATTAAGAATAAGTACCCCCTTCCCCGAATTGATGATCTTTTCAATCAACTTCAGTCAGCCAGAGTCTTCTCTAAGATTGATCTACGATCTGGATACTATCAACTTTGAGTTAGAGAAGAAGATATTCCCAAGACAACCTTCAGGACTCGATACGGCCATTATGAATTCAGAGTGATGTCCTTTGGTTTAACTAATGCTCCAGCCGCGTTTATGGACCTCATGAATAGGGTGTTTAAGGAGTGCTTAGATAAATTCATCATAGTGTTTGTGGATGATATCTTGATATATTCAGAAACTCCTGAAGACCATAAGGAACATCTAAGGATAACATTAAGCACCCTACGAGCACACAAGTTATATGCAAAATTCAGTAAGTGTGAGTTTTGGCTGGAAAAGATTAATTTCTTAAGACACATTATTTCTCAAGATGGCATAGCAGTCAACCCTGCTAAGGTTGAATCAGTACAGAAATGGGAAAGACGTAAGACAGTCACAGAAATAAGAAGCTTCTTAGGACTTGCCGGATATTACAGGAGATTCATCGAGGGTTTTTCACAAATTGCTTTACCTCTAACTAAGCTGACCAAGAAAGACACAAGATTTGAATGGACTAATAAATGTGAGGAAAGCTTCTAGGAACTAATGAGAAGGTTAACTACAACACTTGTCCTTACCTTACCATCAAGAAGTGACGGATTTGAGATATACAGCTATGCCTCGCAACAAGGACTAGGCTGCGTACTTATGCAACATGGGAAGGTAATTACTTATGCTTCTTGGCAACTTAAGAAGCATGAAGTCAATTACCCGACCCATGACTTGGAATTAGCGGCCATAGTCTTTGCCTTGCGAATTTGGAGACATTATTTATATGGGGAAAAGTTTGAAGTTTTTATAAATTATAAGAGTTTTAAATATATCTTTTCCCAACAAGACTTAAACATGCGACAAAGAAGATGGATGGAATACTTAAAAGACTATGACTTCTCCATTCATTATCACCTTGGAAAAGCTAATGTGGTAGCTGATGCATTAAGTAGAAAAACCCAGGGGATGTGTGCAAGTTTATTGACTAAGAGATGGAAGCTATTACAAGAAGTAATAATGTGGAAACCGGACATAAGTAGGCACAAGATCGTTATGGCAGGTCTAACAATAAAGTTGGCTGTTAATGAAAAGGTTAAGCAAGTACAGAAAGGAGACCCGGACATACAAGCTTTCATAGGAAAACCAGGATTTACTAAAGGGGAAGATGGTAGCATTTATATGCAAGGGAGATTAGTGGTACTGACTAATGAAGAATTAAGACAAGAAATCTTAAAAGAGGCTCATCGGTCTAAGTATACTATACACCCGGGAGGAACTAAGATGTATCAAGACTTAAAGAGACAACATTGGTGGGATGGTATGAAAAGAGACATAGGGGAATTTGTGGCTAAGTGTCTAACATGTCAACAAGTAAAGGCTGAACATCAAAGACTTGCGGGATTGTTACAATCCCTTGAGTTACCTGAATGGAAATGGGACCATATTACCATGGACTTCATCGTAGGGTTACCCAGGACCTCTAAGGGTCATGACATGATCTGGGTAATTGTTGATAGATTGACTAAGACAGATCATTTCCTTTCTATACACCATACCCAATCCACTGACACCCTATCTCAACTATACATCAAGGAGATAGTGAGCTTACATGGCATACCCCTTAGTATCACTTCAGATAGGGATAGCCGCTTCACTTCGCAACTCTGGAAGTCCGTCCAAAAATCCTTAGGATCTTCCTTGAACTTTAGCACAGCCTTCCATCCACAGACCGATGGACAGTTAGAGCTCACAATCCAGATAGTCAAAGATATGTTGCGAACCTGTGCCCTTGATTGGAAGCAGAGCTGGGATGAAAACCTACCGCTAGTAGAGTCCACGTTATATAGGAACTTTTGAAATCCTAGAGAAAGTGGGAAAAGTGGCCTACAGGATCGCACTACCCCCTCAGCTATCTGAAGTGCATAACATATTCCATACATCTATGTTAAGGAGGTACGTGCCTGACCCCTCTCATGTCATCAACCAGGTACCCATAGAGTTAATGGAGGATCTCAAGCTAGAGACAAGACCAGTTGAGATTCTGGATCATAAGAGTAAGAAGCTGCAGAACAAAGACATACACTTAGTCAAATTTTTGTGGAGAAATGCACACATGGAAGAAGAGACTTAGGAATCGGAGTCAGAAATGCGAGAAAAGTACCCCGAGATCCTTTGATTATATATAGTGTAGAATTTCAGGGGAAAATTTTCCCTAAGGGGGTAAGAATGTAATGAGCCCATTTTTGTAACATTGAAATCCCGAGTTGATAATGAAAAGTTCACTTTTTGGAAATAAGGGTATTTTGGTCATTTCACTATTTACCCTGACTAGACCTAGGAATTTGGTCCTGAGAATGGTACCATTAGGTGCGTCTCAAAAAAAGGAATCCAACAAGATCAAAAACACCTAAAATGGAGTTAAAATGAGCAAGTTATGGCCCTTTGAAGTTCAAGGGCAAAAATGTAATTTAATTCAAAAACGGGTTTGGTCTGAGAAAACAGGGACTCGTTTTGATACGGGCACCCCTCTTCTTCAACCTCCTGGAGGGTTCTAGAACGGCAGTGTTTAGGGGAGAAACCACCACCATTCAATGGCGATAAGAACCCCCTCCAGAACTCTCTTCTAGCTCTATAAATAGAGCTCTTGGGCGCCTTTAATGGCAGCCCAAAAGCTTGGGAAAACCCCATCATGGAGAAGCAAACAAGAGGAGAAAACATGGGAAAAACCTGGCCACGAATCAGGTATGCCCAAAAACCCTCCAAACCCGTCTCCCCCTTAGTCTTAGGCTAAGTTTTCCCAAGTTTTTGCATGAAAAATCATGTAAAACAGGGCTCTAGGGAGCCACAAAGGAGCCAGGGACGGTCCCTGGGGCGCACTGGTTCAACAAGGTCAAACCAAGGCGTCCCTAGGATGCCCAGGTCCCCGTCAAACCAAAACGCACCCCATGCGTTAAGGAAACCCAACGGGCGCGTCCGTGGACGTGCCCGCAGATGAGAATCATAGGCAGAAGCCTGGTGCATCTGCAGACGCGCCCGCTAGGGCACACGCCGCTGACGTGGGATGTGTTAGTGTCTCGGGCTTCCACCTTTTAAAGGTCTTCTATGTACAGTCGGTACTAAAAAGCCTATAACTTGAGTTCTAGAACTCTGATTGAGGCACTGTGAAAGGCGCTGTGTCCGTATCGATGACTCGGACACACTCAAATCATAAAATACCTGATCAAGGCCCTATGTAAGGTGGGAATGACCCTTAAACTATAATAGTGGTGGAGGGCCACTAAACCTTTGTAAACTTGACTATACCAAGGCCCAATTAGGGACCTTAAGAGACCCTTAGGCATGGGAATGAACCCTTAATGCCTAAGTAGTGTGGTAAACTATTCTAAAACTTATAGAAATAGGCCAAGCTAACCTTGTTCCCCTAAACCATATTCAGGAGCATACGAGGACAAGGGGGCTAGTTTGACCAAACCAGGTAGGTGCTCTATTGCTACTAGACTTTTAAAAAGAGCCATGATTGTTTTGAGAATGCATGTTTTAAGTATAAGTTATATGACTTGTTTAGCATGACTTAATTTTATAAATGAATTCAGCATGCATATGACAAATACATTATGCATAAATATGTTTTGCAAACGATTGCATATATTGCCAAGACATGTGCTACATGCATAGATTGCATGATAAGTGTAGCCTTGGCTGATGAGGGTGGGCTAATGAGGGCGGGCCAACGAGGGTGGGCTAATGAGGGCGGGCCAGAGAGAGCTGACAGGCTTCTAGGTTAGCAGGCTTTTAGGCTGTCAGGTTTCTAGGCTGACAGGCTTCTAGGCTGTCAAACTTCTAGGTAGGGTTATGACTTTGAATGTGATACTAGCATGAGCAGATTTTATGCATTGCATGCATGTTTTGCAACCGATTTCATAAATTGTATGATTTACAACGAATAAGTGTCATATGCCCCGTGGAGGCTATGACTAAGTGTCCCCAGGTACCTGGGGACCACACGGCGGCGAGGTCGTGGGCATAGTGGCCCTATGTTTTCGTGGATTTACTTGCATTGCATATGGCATGACATGAGGTTGGTTGACCATACCATATATCCATGAGTTGGATTCAGCTGAGCATTTTATGCATATCATTATGTTTATGATATATATATATGATACTTTCAACTTGGATTATATGATTCTTTAAGTTGTCAGTATTCCGACAATGGTTTTTAATATTGATATTGAACATGAGTGTACAAACATGCACATGTTTTAAAGAGCATATGATTTTAAACATAGCATGCATTGTAAAACTAATAGTGGTAGACGCCTACTTAGTATAGTATATACTCACCCAATCCTTAACATTTTTCAGACACAAAGTAAACACTTAAGGACAGGATATACGACAATAGACCCATGATAGAGAACGTCCAAGCTAAGTACAAGTGATTAAACCCCTACCTTATCTTTCAATGTTACTTGATTGTAGTTACTCTCTGTAACTGAGGCTATGACTAACACTTTCTTCGGAATAGAGTCAATTTAAAACTATGCCATGGCTGTATGATTTGAAAATGTGTTTTGACACTCGAGGTTTTATACGAAAGATTGCTTTCCAAAAAGAAAAAGAATTTCATGCATTTCATATTTCTAAAACAAGAGATCTCGCCTTTTTATCAAACTTGCATCATCAAAAACCCGGGTCATCACAAGAACACAAGATCTATATCCTTTAAATCAATGGACAAGATTAGACAATGAATATAGATAGAATATAAATATAGGATTATTCAGATTATATATATATATTGACAATATGTTTGGATTTACAGATTACATACATTAGTCAGGATCATGGAAGATCTTAAGAGATGGATCACTACTTGAAGGTGGGAGGATTTTATGAATGCATCTACATGAGATATACATGATCTTATGGCTAGAAATGTTGACAAGTGTAATGTAAATACTTGTATTAAATCCCTTGAAAGTCCTTATGATCCAACCAAAGCACATATGAAATGGTTAAGTTAGAATTGAGGAAAAAACTTTAAGTGAATAGGGAACTAGAAGATATTCCAGTTCTAAGTAAATAGATAGATTGTCTGATGCGTATGAGAATTACTTTACATACAAGCATGGAGGCTTGTGGTTTTGTTTTACATAGGTGTATGCCTAGGGATGCTATGCTAGGAGAGTTAGTAGGGTTTGGCCACCCGCTCTCAGAAACTTCTTATGATATGGATACCAAGCCTAAAAGAGGCTAAAAGTTAGGTGGGCCAATTGTGGGAAGGCAACACTGTGATAGCCATGGTCCCCCCAATACAGACATGGATATTGTGATTTTCATCAAGGATGGTTAAGGGCGGCAAAATATGATAGGCACGATAACATGACTCGAACCCGACACGAATTTAGTGGGTTCGGGTAGAGACTTATTGTGTTTGTGTCATTTTTGGGTCACCCGAAAATGACACGCCAAAAAACGTGTCGTGTTCGAGTCAATCAATTTGACCCATCGTGTCAACTAGTTTGACACGCGACCTATTTACTCATCACCTTGACACGATTCTAACCTATGGAATGGTTGAAAATATAGGACGGTTCTTAAATAACCGTCCTCTATTACTAGTTATATAAGACAGTTCCTAAATAACCGTCCTCTATTACTAAAAATTAGATTAAATGCTAAAAATTAGCTAAAAATCATTAATACATGAAGATTCAAGCATGAGTAAGCTATATATGTGGATAAGAATATGTATTAACTAATAAATATAAAAAGGAATAATTTTTTCCTAATTTTGTTAGCTTATTTTTTCAAAAAAATTAAAAAATAACACTAAATTAAAAAAAAGAAAAGAAGATGAAAACATTATCACACATGAATACACAACATGGGAAAGCTCTATATGTGGATAGAAATACGTTTCAACGAAGAAATACGAAAAAACGACGACTTTTTTTTATTTTCATAACTGATTTTTGCGGAATAACAATAAAAAACCTAACAAACTCAAATGGAATGTTTTTATACGCATAGAACTAAAACCCATCAAGATCTATGGAAAATAGTTATAAAAAAAAAATTGATAAAAATAAAGATTGTAAAATTCGCAAATACATACCTTTTTTTGCTTAGATCTGTGAAAGATTGAAGAGGAATGGTTGTTTTCACCTTCTCAGACTAAAACCCATCAAGATCTATGGAAAATAGTTAACAAAAAACAAAAAAAATGAAAAAAAAGGTACTGGTTTTTACGTTTTTTATAGAACTATATACAGATTGTAATATTCGTAAATACATACCTTATTTTGCTTAGATCTGTGAAAGATCGAAGAGGAATGGTCATTTTCACCTTCTCAGTAGTTTGGACTGTTGGAAGATTGAAAATTTGAAATTAGGGCTGATCAAGGTGAAAAACGATATATATATATATAACAATATAGGATGGGTTTTAAATAACCGTCCTATAATATATATAATGAAATATAGGAGGTTCTTTTATAACCGTCTTATAAGTTATATAGGATGGTTATTTTATTTATTAGAAAGGTATAGGACAGTTGTTGACATGTTGTTGCATAACTGTCGTATAAGCTATAAGAGTTATGTATTTAATTAATCTTAGTTGAGGAAGTGCTTAAATAAAAATAGTTATTAAGTATAGAGTAAAGAAAGAGTTATGTAATTAACTCATCTCAATTTCCATAAGGATGAGCTTGGAACGACATGGCATATATGTAATTAACTCATCTTAGTTGAGGATGACTGGATGAGTAAAGAAAGAGTTATTAATTAATCTTAGGCAAGGATGTGCTTCAAAAAAAAAAAGTTATTAAGTATAGACTAAAGAAAGAGTTATGTAATTAACTCATCTTAATTTCCTCAAGGATGAGCTTAAAAAGAGAGAGCATATATGTAATTAACTCATCTCAGTTGAGTATTAGCTTAAAAACAAAGTTATGTAAGTAACTCATACTGTCATACTCAATTCAATAGTTGTTGAGGTTGAGGATGAGTAAAGTAAGTGTTATGTATTTAACTAATCTGATCTCAGTTGAGGATCAGCTTAAAAAAGCCAAGTTATGTAAGTAACTCATACTCAATTCAAAAGTTGTTGAGGATAAGTAAAGAAAGAGTCATGTAATTAACTCATTAGGTAAGAATGACTGAATGAGAATGGAAACAGTTATGTAATTAACTCAGTAGCTTGAGAGTTAAGAAAGAGTATAGAAAGAGTTATGTAATTATCTCATTAGTGGATAATGAGTATAGGAAGGGTCCAAAGGGAATAGTTATTAGTTATGTAATTAACTCATTAGGTGAGGTGAGAATGAGAACAGAGAATAGGAGTTATGTATTGAATTAACACAAATGTTGAATGATATTACTAAGGGAGTTACTAAATTTTACTCTACATAAATGATAGATCTATGGATCATGGATGAATGAGTTATTCCTAATCTATTATCATCAATTGGGAGTTAGAACTGATAAACAAATATTGAGTTATATAAGTTAGATACATGATATTCATGAATTTGATGAAAAAGAGATATATTAGATCAATTGGTGATGACATGTGAAATTAACATAAGAAAATCATTAGCATTTATAATTTTATACAATATATGACAGTTAGTTAGTCTCTCACTTCACTTATACAAGTTACAAAAATTGGTTAACTAATTTTTTACTAAGTGTAACTTGTAAGTTTGTAACTGACAATGTGTAGCTAATCTTAAAATGGTTGATAAGAAAATTAAAGACAGTGTGTACGTATAGCTAAGTCTTAAGTTATAAATTATAGTTATAGGCTTCTAGCAAACAACCACCAGCCAGGCTAGGGTGCTTTAGCATAAGACTTCAAATTCAATTGGATAATTGGATTTGGGAATTGGGCTTACTTACATACAAAAAGACAAAACAATTGCCTTAGACTAGATTGACTTAGTAGACCTAGATAATTATTAATTAGTTAAACCTTTATGTTTACAATTTTCATTTTGCTTTCCTGCTACTACAAGGGGGGCCCACACATCAGATCTAACATCAAGGACTCAAAATATTTGACAAAATGATTGAAGTGTAAGTTTCATTAACTCCCATTGCCACTTGCCAGTTTGGAATTGGAGGAAAGAAAACTATCTGTCCTTGTCAGGCAGGCCGGCGCCAAGGTGAGGCCATTTGCCGGCACAAGTAGACTGGTCACTGGAAGTCTGGCACATCACAGTCACACTCACAGATTGGTAAAGTATTAATAAACCATATCCATATGTGTAAAATAGGACATTTAGTCCTTAACCATCCTATATCCTTATGTAAAAATAGGACGGTTATTGCATAACCGTCCCATATTTAGACAATATAGGACGGTTAATGTATAACCGTCTTATATGTTATGTTTTATAGGACAGTTGTAAAATAACCATCCTATGTTTTGTGGTTGGTTTGGCTCCATTCACTTGAGAGCAGTTTTTTTTCTAAGTCAAAATAGGGAAATCGAGTCATTTCATATCGTGTCGTGTCATTTTTTTAAGAACCGAGTCGTGTACGAGTCATAGGTTTTTGACACGACTATTAATCGGGTCGTGTTCGTGTCGACCCATAACTCTAATCGTGTCGTGCTCGTGTCGCCACAAACACGACCTGCCAACCCGAATTGCCACCCCTAAGGATGGTATAGGTGGATTATTGGGTAGTTATCCAGGCACGCTGGTATGGATTTTGATTACATGCATAGTAGTGCTTTAAGTATTTTTGTATTATAATGCATGGCATAGTGAAATGCCTTATGTTAGGGCATGATGAGATGTTGAGTAATCATGGATTACTGAGACTGCCCAAATGAGGCAGTATTCCAACAGAGTATGGATGATCTATCAACTCAGTATAAACTAGGTATGATTATGTTTTGAGATATTAACTATTTTTCACAATTTTGACCATATATATATATCTATACAAAGTATACAGTATGTATGTGTAAGGATGTACATATATGACAAAGTAAAGAGATTGATCCATGAGTATGAATAATGGGATTATGAAGTATTAGGATTATACTATCAAAGAAGGAGAATTAGGAGCTAAAGACTTAAGAAGACTTGAAAGAATAATCAATAAGGGTATATCCCTATAAGACATGTATTTTTAATTAAGAGCATTATATTGTTTTGAGAGTTTTTATTTTATGGTGAGCTTTAAAATTTGGATTGTGTAATTTGCACAAGTATTGTGCTGATATCCAGGCTATATTGTGAACCACTAGATGGATTTTGGAATTTAATAAAATTATATTCCTTCAATAGAATTTTACCTTGTATAAAGATTATACTTATGTTATGTATGAAGTGATGACTTAGGTTTTTCAAAACAAGTTCTAAAGAAAAGAATTTTTGCTACTTTGTTTTGCAAAAGTTTTTTGCTACTAAGGGCCCTACCTATGAAAAATGTGTTACAAAAACCCGAGTCATCACAGTTGGTATCAAAGTCATTCATCCAGTCATAGTACAACACCCTTATATCCAATATGAAGATGACAATCCAATTAGAGGATGAGAAATAGTGAGTGAATATGAAATAAGATAGTATTTGTTGAGAATGAGTAGCGAATGAGTTATGTGATTAACTCATTAATTGAGAATGAGTATAGGAAGAGTTATGTGATTAACTCATTATGTGAGGAGTTAATGTAATTAATTCATGAAGTACTAGTGGAGTATAAGTAGATAGTACTTAGATAAATAACTAGGAGTACTACTTAGTAAGTTAATGATATCAATATAGGGAATAGTAAGTTTAGAAAGAAGTAAGGAAAACATTACAATAGAGGAAGATATAATGTATAATATTCAAGTATAACCTGAAATCTTAAGTAAAGATATTTGTAGAAATAAAATACATTAATTGTAGTGTGTGTATATAACTATTAGTAGGTGAAATAATGGAGATTAAGAGAAAGAGATGATAAATTGGAAAAATATGATGGAAAGAATGAAGAAGGATAAAATTCAACCTTTATAGGAAAGGTGAAATAGAATTTTATGAGAAATAGATATTAAAGATAAAACCTTAGAAGTATTACAAAATTCTAAATAATAATAATAAATAATAAATATAAATGTAAGCGTTATAATTGCTACATATATATAGTATTATGACAATTAGTCAAAGGATTTAATCATTAAAATGGAGATGATCTTACTTGAGAAGTATTTAAGGAGGTGGGTAAATATTTTCAAAATTGGTGAATGAAAAGAGTTTTAGTAAGGATAAATAAGGAGATAAAATCTAGAGGAATATTGATTCAACTATATGATAGAATTGAAATATGGAAATAATTATGGACTATAATTTGCATTGATGATAGAATGGAAAGTGAAGACCTATAAATGAATAGGGATATTAATATGATGAATTTAGAGATATTGATTCTTTTTATATGATAGAATTAGTGATATTGAAAGAATTATGGAATATAATGAGGAAAAATACCTTTTGAAGGAATGGTGAAATGAACATGAGAAATGATGACCTATAAACAAATATAGGCAGCTAAACTTAAGTGTAAATTTTGGACAAATGAGATGATTATGAATGAGGTATGAATCTAGATTTTGGAGAAATACGTGGTTAGAAATTTCAAGATATTTTGGAGATTTTCAATCTAACATAAGATTAAATGAGGAAATATCTATATTAGTTGATGAAAATGACATCAAAATGATTTGAATAAGTGGAAAGGACAAATTTTAAGGATTAGTAGACAAAGGAGTGATTATATAAGTTTACATTGGAGAGCAATAAGTTTCCTTAGAAAAAGAAGAATGAAGGATCAATGAGATTATGCATAAATGATATTAAGTACCCTTTACTCCACATGGATGAGTTATTCCCAACCTATTATCATCAATGGGGAGCTTGAAATGAAAAATTATAGTGAGATATCGAAACAAATTTTGAGTTATAAGTTTGATGAGAATGAGAGTCATTGGATAAGTGGTGATGACATATGAAATTATTATGAGAAAATCATGACCATTTGGAGAATATGTTAAGACACTTACAAAACTTGTCAATTATATGGTCAGTGTATATGTTGATTTAAGAAAGCAAAGTTAGGGTCATATAAATTCTAAGAATGATATGGAAGCTGACACAACAAAGATTGAAGATGATACTGAAATACAAAATGACTATGATAGTTAGAGAAATTTATCTTTTATTGATTGTATAGCATACTATAAGGACATTCTTTTAGTATAATTTTGCCATTGATTACATAAACCATAAAGAGTTTATGTTAGGTTATTGAGACTTGAAGAATATATGGTAAATTATGGAGTTTTTAAAGGATTGAGAGTAGATGACTACAAACTCAACATAGACTCTTTTAATAGGAATTATCAAGAATACTTCAAATAAATGGTTAGTATGATAAGGAAAAGTTATGAGGTATTCTTGAAAGAAGCATGAGGAAATACAAATCTTAAAAAAGAGGAATAAGAAAATCAAGTGTTATGAATAAAGAGGAAATCATAGTACAAGAATAGTAATGAAAGTTGAGGAAGAAGTTATTACAAGGAAACTATCAGTTAATATTAGGATTTGAAAATAAATTTTCAATAGAAAGAAATAGTAAAGGAGTATGTGTGACAACCCGAGTTTCATATGATGCAAATTTCATAAAAAGGCAAGATCTCTTACTTTAGAAACATGAAATGCATGAAAATCTTTTGTTTTGGAAAGCAATCTTTTGTATAAAACCCCGAGTGTCAAAACACATTTTCAAATCATATAGCCATGGCATAGTTTTAAATCAACTCTATTCCCAAGAAAGTGTTAGTCACAGCTCCAGCTACAGAGAGTAACTACAATCAAGTAACATTCACTACAAGATAAGGTAGGGGTTTACTTACTTGTACTTAATTTGGATGTTCTCTGTCACAGGTGTATCTTGTCCTTAAGTGTTTACTTGTATCTAAAAAATATTAAGGATTGGGTGAGTATACACTATACTCAGTAGGAGTCTATCACTACTAGTTTTACAATGCATGCTATGTTTTAAACCATATGTTCTTTAAACCATGTGCATGTTTGGACACTCATGTTCAATATCGATATTAGAAGCCATTGTCAAAATAGAATATTGATGACTTAAAGAATCGCATAATCCAAGTCAAAACTAACATAGATATCATAAACATATACTCTGATATGCATAAGATGCTCAACTGAATCCAACTCATGGATCTATGGTCGACCATACTCATGTCATGCCATATGCATGCAAGTAAATCCTCAAAAACATAGGGCACACTATGCCCACGACCTCAGCTTTGTGTGGTCCTCGGGTACTTAGGGACTCTCGGTCATAGCCTCCACGGGGCATATGACACTTCAACGGGTGCCGTGGCACCTCCAGTGGTAGTCCTCGTTTACCACAGCAATAGAAGTGAGGACAAGCCTTTTTGGCGTGGTACCCTTTCCACCTATAGTGGTAGAGGTGGGAGGCCACCCCGAACCTCTCGGCATAGCGCCTACGAGCTTACTAGCCCAAAAACATACATAGTCCAAATCTCAAATCGACATAAATCATGCAATTTATGCAATCATTTTCAATGTCCTCTTTGGGTCCCTCACACTGCTTGGCCCTCACAACTGCCTAACTAGTGTCTTTTGGGCACTCCAATGTCTTTTGGCAACCCTCAAGGATATGCAATTATCCAAGTGATCCAATCTCAATCTTCGTAAATCAAGGAATTTATGCATTTGTTTTCAAAGCATGCGAACAATGCATTCATAAAATCATCTCAATGCAAATGATCGCATTCAAGACCATATATTATGAAAACAACTCGATAATATAAGAGCAATAAATCAATGCATTAGAAAAGCAATCATGACTCAAAACATGCATTCTCAAATCATCATGGGTTCCTTTTAAAAGTCTAGTAGTGATAGGACACCTACCTAGTTTGATCGTGCTAGTCCCCTTATCCTCGTACGTTCCTAGACATGGTTTAAGGGAAAAAGGTTAGCTTGGACTATTTTACCTCACTACTTAGGCATTAAGGGTTCATTCCCATGCCTAAGGGCCTCCTAAGGTCCCTAACTAGGCCTTGGTATTGTCAAGTTTGCAAAGGTTTAGTGGCCCCACGCCACTATCATGGTTTAAGGGTCATGCTAGCCTTATATAGGGGCTTGATCAAGTATTTTATGATTTGGGTGTTTCCACGCCGTTGATATGGACACAACGCCTCTCGTGGCACCTCAATTGGAGTTCTAGAACTCAAGTTACAGTTAGTTTAGTGTTAAGAGTACATAGAAGGCCCAAAACGGGCCTTGCGTCACTGCTCCCGAGACGCACCTGTGTCTCGATCGAGTGGCGACCGACCCGCACGTGTGGTCGCACGCTCCTGGGTGTCATCAGGCTGCCCATTCTGCTTATGCAAAATGCGCGGAGTCACCGTCGTAGGCCCACATGAGGCGGGCGCCCGGGACGCTAACACCTCCCGCATTAGCGGCGCACGCCCCACAATGTGCGTTCGCCGATGCACCAAGCCTCCACCCCTTTTTTCGTTTGTGGGCACATCGGTGGACGCGCCTGTCAGTTTTTTTTTTAACGTACTGGTGCATTTTGGTTCTGTGGTGACCTGGGCATCCTCGGGATGCCCTAGTTTGACCCTGTCGAACCAGAATAACTCAGGCACATACCCTAGGTCTGTTGTGGCTCCCTAGAGCCCTGTTTTGCATGGTTTCTCATGCAAAAACATAGGGATATTCATCCTAAGATTGAGGGGGAGATGGGTTTGGAATTGTTTAAGGTGTACCTGGTTTACGAAGATTGAGATTGGATCATTTGGATAACTGCATATCCTCGAGGGTTGGCAAAAGACACTAGAGTGCCCAAAAGACATTGGTTAGGCAATTGTGAGGGCCAGGTAGTGTGAGGGACCCAAAGAGGACATTGAAAATGATTGCATAAATTGCATGATTTATGTTGATTTGAGATTTGGACTATGTATGTTTTTGGGCTAGTAAGCTCATGGGCGCTATGCCAAGAGGTTCGGGGTGGCCTCCCAGCCTCTACCACTATAGGTGGAAAGGCTACCACGCCAAAAAGGCTTGTCCTCACTTCTATTGCTGTGGTAAACGAGGAATACCACTGGAGGTGTCACGGCACCCATTGAAGTGTCATATGCCCCGTGGAGGCTATGACTGAGAGTCCCTAGGTACCCGGGGACCACATGGGGCTGAGGTCATGGGCATAGTGTGCCCTATGTTTTTGAGGATTTACTTGCATGCATATGGCATGACATGAGTATGGTCGACCATAGATCCATGAGTTGGATTCAGTTGAGCATCTTATGCATATCATAGTATATATTTATGATATCTATGTTACTTTTGACTTGGATTATGTGATTCTTTAAGTCGTCAGTATTCTATTTTGACAATGGCTTTTAATATCGATATTGAACATGGTGGTGGAGAAACCTCCAGAATGGCGGTGGTTTTCCCCCTGCACATTGACATTCTAGAATGTCGGTGATGCAATTCGTTTGGGAAGAAGGGGGTGCCCGTATCAAAATGGGTCTTTGTTTTCTTAGGCGAATTCGTTTTAAATTTAATTACAATTTTGCCCTTGAACTTCAAAGGGCCAGAACTTGCTCATTTTAACTCTATTTTAGGTGATTCTGGTCTTGTTGGATTCCTTTTTTTGAGAAGCCCCCCCCTCTTGCTCCCTCTTCATGGAAATGCTCCTACGATTGGCAGAAGGAAACCTAGAAGAAACCCCCTTCTCTGACATCTTTTTGGCCACCCACGATAAACCCTGCTCGGATTTGTTACTGGCAAGCTCCCCTTCACCCCAAATCTTTCACCATCACGATGAATCTCTAGTCATGTACCATTGTGAGAAACCTAATTTTCTTCTTCTCTGATCTAACCAAAACCCTCTTTCAATTGGATTCTTTTATCAGTGACTGAAATAGCCACCCACCACTAGCCACCACCCACAAACCCTTGCCCTTTCCTCTTCTCTTCTCCCCCCCTTTTCTCCTTCCTTTGGTCGGTGCTGCACATGGTGGGCCAACTGCCTTCTCTCTTCCATATCCTCTTGCTTCACTGGTGATGCCCTATAGGCCTCACCCCGGCAACCATTCCTTCACCAGTGTTAGAACCCTAGCCATGGTGAATAGTTCTAGGGAACAATGCACAGAGCAGTGATCTGAGCCATTAATCGCATTCCTCTTGAAATCACAAAAAAACACCCTCAAGCGATACGATGATTGGAGCTAATCTGACAAAGATCTTGACATAACAATACTGTATGGATACGATCGAGGCATTTTCACAAGGATTTTGTGGAGATTGATGATGCACAACAAATGGTCAGAGACCATCGTTAAAAACAATGCTTAATAAGATCAATCCGTTGAAGAATGAGGACTGGAAGCACGTGTAGGAGGTATAATCTATACTTAAAACCTTCATTTTTGTTTTGTTTTGTGTATGGAATAGTATATGCTAGTAAATCTAGGGTTTTAATGAGGATTTGAAGAAATCCTTTAGTTGAAACCATAGATCTATAGATAATTTATTAGTCTCACAAATATTAGGAACTCTAGTGAGTCTGTTTGTGTTTAGAGCATCGATTGGAGACTCGAAAATGGTCAATCTAACCATATACATTAAATAGTCTCCTTGCAATCCTAGGAGATTTGGGAGTTTTGAAAATTTGTATAATTCAATGATCGTATAAAAATGTTGGGAGGAAATTTCAGTCCATGTGGGACTGCTTGTTGAAGTAAAAACACATGGGAAGTTACTGCTGGAAATGACCCTGTGTTTCTCCTCTAATGAACAATTCACTTTATCTTTTCTATGTGGGTTATTAAAGATAAATGTCTAACATGAATATGTATTTAAACTAGAAATTGAAGCATTCATAATGGTAAGTGAAAGTGGGTAGAGACAAGATTAAATTTTTTTCCCAATCAAGCATAAATTAGCATCTTTTCCTCCCATATTTGGCTAGCTGATCTACACACCATTTGTAATAACCCCAATTTTTTTGTAATTGATTGAGAAAATCAATAAAGTTTGAGTTTCAAATATTTCGGGCTGAAATATTAGAGTTATTTAGAATATACTTTTTATAAAAGTATAATCAAATAATAAGACATGTAAAATTGAAATTAAACTTAGAAAACCCTTCCAAATGACTATAAGCACGACAAATTCTGAATTCGGATGAAAAATCCTTAAGTTTCTTCATTTCTTGGACAAAAGGGTAAAATAGTAATTTTACCCAAAATCAAAATCTCCCAAAAATCAAAATATGAGACATCAAAATTTAGAATGTACTAAGGAATATGAATCCAACACCACTAAGTACACTCAAATCCGAGATCATGGGAATAAAACCCAAAATTTTATACATAAATGGAAAAACAGTCTTTTTACACCATGTGGGGCCCACAAGGGACCCAAAAATGAATCTTATGAGCAGCCCACGTGAATTTATGGGTCAATAAACACTAGCTGGTCTTGGGGAAGAAAAATGGAGCATGAGGAAGAAAAAAATGGAGCATGGGAGACTTTCATGCCATTTAATAATAAAAAATTAAATATTATAATCATGAAAAAAAGACCAAAATGCCTATAAATACAACCCCAAAAACCCTCCAAAAATCCTCACAAAATTTTCTTCACTCTCCCTAAAAAATTAGACCTACATCCCTCCCCAAAAACCCAAAATTTCCAAGAGATATCTATCTTTTCAATTTCTTTTTCTTTTTAGATTGGAACAAGAGACCTAAAATCAATTAGGCACTCTGTTCCAAATCTAATTTCATCAATTCCATCATCCAAAACTTCCCACCATATCTTATCTACAAAACCCCCAAAGAAATTTCAAGATCCAACGGTTCAAACAATGAGAATTTGCAAGAAAGGTGGATCTTAGGCCATATCTTCATTAACAAGGTATTCATTTTAAATTGGGCATATAATCAAGGTTTTCTCTCCAATCAGGTAGGTGGGAATACTTTCTATACATAGTTTACTTATGTTTAGTGAAAATTTTATTTTACTGTAATTTATTTTGATGAAAAAAAAAAGTAAAAAAAAGAAGTAATAATAGCACCATTAATTTAGGCCTATAGAGGGATCCAATGGAAAATCGAACCTTACCAATCGATCTAGAAGGGTCCAAAACTACTAGGGTACAATTTTTACTAAATATCATGAAGGTTTGGTCCCTCAATTGAGAAGGGATTGATTGGACGGTCCAAACGGACTATCCGATCTCCCGATTGGACAGACAACATGTGAAACGCCGCTCGCGCACCCACGCAAGCACATGCGATAATGTCCCACGCGCGTCCGTGGACGTCCAGTGAGGGCGCTTCTGTATTTCATCGCAACGGACGCGCACAACAAACCGAGCACGTTCTGCCCAGCTCGTTCCGCCCGACTAATCTGGGCTATCCGTTCCTTGGGCCCAAATCAAATCCAAGCCCTAGGAAGGACTGTGAACTTCGAGATCACATTCTGGAGTCATCTGAACTCCAAATTAAGATCGGAAAGAAGTTATGGAAAGCTTGAAACATATATTTTCTGATGAAATGATAAAATAGACATAATATTCAGTAAAACTTTCTGTATTAAATAAACAAGTTTCCAATTACCTAGATCTTCAAGATCTGAGACGATCAGATCTTGAAAATATGTTTTACTAATGATATACTATTGAAATAAAGTGATATCTATGGTTTATTTGGACATATCTGAGATATATTAAGGGATCTACCCATTATGGTAGAAAAACCCTAAAAATACAAAGGGACCCACTTGATCAATTAGATCAAGTGTGATCAGATCCTTGGGATGGATAAAATAAATGTTGATATAATGAAATCCAAAGAAATCATGGATGGATTATGACAAAAATGGATCAATATGATCTTTGGACCTTAATAAAGAAAATCCTCTAAATATAACTAATACCCTTTATCAAAGGAAAAGATCTAAGATCAAATGGTTGGATCATAAGTAAAGGTTTCTAAAAATATTAATGTAATTAGTTTTATTTTATATAATAGCATTTTAAATATGATTATGTTATAAAGCATGCTAGTATAACATTTAGACTTTAGCATGATATGTGATTTCATTGTTGCTAGATTTAATTATCTTAGGGCACTTTAGTATGATTTCATGCCATTCTAACTTAGGACAATGCTAGAATTTCATATAAGTTTATACTATAGTATGAGATTATACCTTAAGGCCATGTTAGTTTAAATTGAGTTATTAAGGTATATTAGTTGGAAATCATGTTAGAGTAATTTTAAGTACCTTGCCTCAATATCATTAAGTGTTAAATTATGTAGTTTTATGCTTTGAATTTATAATTCGTTTATGGTTAAATGTTATCAGTAGATCTACTTGTTATGAGATAAAGAGCATAAAACATCAAAAATGTAATCTAATAAGAAAGTAGAGTTTCATGACACAAATAAGAATGGAGTACTTTGGACTTAATTAGTAAGGGCTATAGTTAGTAGGACAATATAAGGATTATCAAATCCTTGACCTAAACTAGGAGAAGAATAATAAACCCCATGAATGACATTATAAATATTCATGGACTTAATTAAAATCCATTAGAAAGAGTACTTAGGGTAAACATGCTTATAGGAACCTTATGAAAGATTGAGCGATGGTCATTCTAGTGAATGATGAACATAGTGGTTAAGGGGTTATCTAATGGAGCCTCGCTCTTCCCCTACCTTCCGTTGATGTTTGTGAGGTCTAAACGCCTCCTTACATGATGATTGAAGTAACTACTTTGTGTTCACCCATTCAGCTAGTAAGCCTTAGCCAATTGGAAATAAGAGGAGCAGTCTAGATTTAGGCTTGAATAAGTTACCTTCAACCAGCACATTAATTGGTTGAATAATAATAATAAGAGCATAAAAGGTTAGTAAATTACTTAACCCTAATAAAAATAGTAAGTAACATAAGGATGATCAAACAAGATCCATTAAATCTTGGATGATCAAGAACAATAAGAATAATAATATTATATTGTACTTAGTATGCATGTTTATTAGTATTGTTTGTTATAGTTTATTAGATTAGATAATCCAAACCCTTGATCAAAGATGATTCAAGGAAGAAAACCAAGATCATCCTCCTTAGGGATGATCCAATAACTGAACTTAGATCAAAGAAGAACTAGATGATAGAAGATTTAGGATCCTAATCTTTATCAACAGGTGTAGATTGTAAATCAATGGATCTATGAAAGATCAAGATCAAGGAGATGGACACACAAAGACTTAGAGATGGAAAAATACTTAGATGTGAATGATCTAAAGATCATTCTAAACATCAGATCTAGTGATCAATAGGATTGTTCATAATTTATATATTGACAATACGTATGGATGTACAGATCATATACATCAGTTAGGATCATGGAAGATTTGGGAAAAGAGATCACTCCTTAAAGGTAGGAGGATTTGATGAATGCATTTACATGAGATATACATGATTGTACTCATGATCTTATGTTGACAAGAGTAATGTTAATACTTGTATTAAATCTCTTGAAAACCTTATGATCCAACCAAACACATATTAGATGGTTAAGGACTAAACTATAAGTGAATAGGGAACTAGAAAATATTTCAGTCCTAAGTAAATAGATATATGGTCTGATATATATGAAATCTATTTTACATACAAGCTTGGAGGCTTGTGAGTTTGTTTTAATAGGCATAAGCCTAGGGGAATGCTATTGCTGGAGGAGTTATGAGGGTTTGGCTACCCGCTCCTTGAAATTTGATGATATGATGATACCTTGCCCATAGAGAGGCTAAAAGTCAGGTGGTGGCAATTATGGGAAGGCCACCACTATGAAAGTCTTGCCCCCCCATACGGGCAGTGACATAATATTTTCCACCATGGTATCAGTGGTGAACAAGGTAGTTATCCGAGCACGTTAGTACGGATCAGACTGCAACATAGCAACCTTTCTGATTATTTTGCACTATGATGCATATGAGAATAGGCATAGTAAAATGTCTTATGTTGTAGCATAATGAAATGCTAGGTAATTGTATATTACCAATATTTCCCAAGAAGGGAAATTCCCAGTATAAGATTAGCTGTAATACTAAATTCTCATAATGGAGAGAATTAATCATCTTAGTTGGGAATGATATTTGACTACTTTCATAATTTTAACTGGTTTACTCATGAAGAGTATGTATGTATATAGATATACATAAATTACAAAGTAAAGAGTAGAGACATGAATATGTTGAGGGATAATGGGATTATGAAGTATTGGAATTATATTGTCAATTATTATGTTTCTTGAATCCCCTACCAAGCATTGCTTGCTCAGATATTATAAATGTTGCAATATCTCAGATACAGGGAAGAAGAGTTAGGAGCTGAAGACGATAGAAGACTTGAAGAGAATAATCTTCAAGGTATACCCTTGAAGAAATGTATTTTTCTTTGTTGAGAGTTTTATTGTATGGTGAGCTTGAGTTTTGGATTATATAATTTGGACAAGTATTGTAATAGATTTGGCTATACTGTGAACCACTAGATGGATCCTGGAATTTAATAAAAGTATATTCCTTCAATGGAATTTTATTTTGTACACAAATTGTACTTATGTTATGTATGAAGTGGTGACTTGGGTTTTCAAAACAAGTTCTAAAGAAAAGAATTTCCGCTGCTTTGTTTTGCGAAAAAAAAATTTCACTCTTAAGGGCCCTACCTTTCAAAATACTTTACAAATCATGTTACAAAAACCTAGGTCGTCACACCATTAATGAGATTATAAAGAGTGAAGTTTTAGTAGGATATGTGGGGATGACATTAAGTTAATTAAAAATGAAATTAGCCAAAATTTTGTTGAGGCAACTACACTGAAAGTAATTATATGCACAATTGGTATATTGTTGGACCAGTAGGGGTACACTTAGACACATTTGGTTTTACATGAACTACCTAGGCAATTATCCTTGGAGTCAAACCTTAATATTATCTTTAAAATCATTAAAAGATAGATGAGGATCAAAATGAGACCACTTTTGGCCATTAGATCATACTTAAACATAAATATATGTGTATGCTTATGTATTAAAAAAAGAAATTTCATGTGTTGTACAGATTGAAATGCACAGGGTTGATCGTGAAGAAGAGGGCCATTAAAGTTAGTGGAATCTGATGAACGTTACAGCATGGAAATAATATAATTGTCATTAAATGTGATTTGTATGGTGAATGATGGAAATTAGTTATTTAAAATGATGTCATGCTTATAATTCATGCTTAATGTGCACCTACTTTCTAACAAACATGATTAAGACTTGTACATCTTATATGATTGTGAAATTATGTTTATGGTACATGGGTACCATGTCAATATTGATGATGTATGGGTCTAGGTTTATAGGATACATCCATGGTGGGTTATCAACAAATAAGTGAGGATGTTATTCATGTTATGAAATATATGAATAGGCAAATTGCCTGCTACTATGATTATTTTACATCTGAGCATAGAGGCTTGAGAGTTTTGTTTTAGATAGGCATAGGCCTAGGGATGCTATGCTAGCAGAGTTATGAAAGTTTGGTCACTCGCTCTCCAAAATTTATTATGTTATGGATACCAAGCACTATGTGTTGCTAAAAGTCGAGTGGGGCAATTATGGGAAGGCCAGCATTGTGACAGCCATGGTCCTCCCACATAGACATGGATATTATAATTTCCACCGAGGATGGTATAGGTGGATTATTGAGAAGTTATTAGGGCATGTTGTATGGATTCTGACTACATGCATAGTAGTCCTTATATTTGATGCACTATGGTGCTTATATGATGGCATTATGAGATGCCTTATATGTTGTGGTATGGTGATATGCCTTATATTATTTTCCCATCAGTGGCTGGAGGATTGTGGCCCCCGTATAGTGAGGGGCATGAGGATTATATTGATATACTAGTAGAGGCTAGATGATTATGAGCCCCACATGATGAGGGGTATGATTATGAAACCCAATATAGTCTGAGAATGTTAATGTGGATGCTTATTGAGTATATTTATAATTTTGTATGACTTTTAACAATTTCCATATATGTGGATTAATGCTATATGTATATGATTGAGGGTGTAGTTTCATATAAGTTTTCATAAAGGTATATGCATGGGTACAACTATTATGCAGAGTATGGTTTATGGAATTAGATTATCATATTTAAATGATAATGGATAATTGTAAATACTTGATTTATTAATGGATTATTGGTATTGATGAAACATGCTACTATTTGAGTATCAATTGATTATTATATTATAAAACATGTTAATACTTGATTTAATAATGAAGTAATGAATTATGAAATGTATTGTAAATTCAAGTCAATATAAATGTTATGAGAATGAATATTCTGAAAAATGCAAATTAATTAATTCATAATTAAATTTATCATGCTTCTTAAACTCTCCTACCAAACATAGCTTGCTGAGATATTGTAAATGTTTTCTGTTTACAATATCTCAGATATAGATAGACAGGAGAAGATGCACATAAGAAGAGGAATCCAACAACCATACTTCTGCACTTAGGTATACATTTTATTTAAAGCTTTTATATTGTGTAGTTAGTCATTTGAATTGTGATAGTGGACATTTAATATAATGTTATAGGGGCTTTACAAGTGAACAACTAGATGGGTCCTATTTTAAGAAATGAATTTCTATCTTCTAGAAAACTATATATATGTATAGTGTGAGCATAAAGGTGACATATGGTTTTTTGGGAAATTGAATTTCAAAGAAAACTCTTCTACTATTTTTCTATTTTAAATTTTAGAGGTGCGCCATCTTTTGAAATAAACCCAAAAAAAATTTCATGAAAAACTTGGGGTGTCACAATCAGTTCAAGGTGGTGCATTCAAGGTTAGCAGGACTTTTGCAACCCCTTGAGCTTCTTGAGTAAAAGTGGGATCAAATCACCATGGATTTCATTGTGGGGTTACCTAGGACATCAAGAGGACCTGATGTGATATGGGTGATAGTCGATCAACTAACAAAATTGACACATTTCCTTCCAATCTAATAGAATCAGCTCATTGATAGTCTAGCACGGCTATACTTCCAAGAAATTATGAACTTACATGGGATATCTGAAACCATCACCTCTAAAATGGGCACGTGATTCACATCATAGTTTTGAATATGAATGTAGGAGTCTTTGGGATCATTATTGAGTTTCAATACATCTTTTCATCCTTAGATAGATGGCCAATCCAAGAGGATAATTCAGACTCTAAAAGACATGCTTAGAGCATGTTCAATTGAATGGAAAGGGAATTAGGACAAGAGCCTACCATTGTTTGAGTTTGCATATAATACTAGCTTCAGCTATAGCATCGAATGGATTTATATGCAGCTCTATATGAGAGACCTGTCGTTTACCTACATGTTGAAGTGAAGTCAAAAGAGATTAAAATTATACAGTTAGAATTGATGAAACAGTGCACCAATAAGTTAAGACTTATTATGAAGCAACTTCTTATAGCTTAGAACAAATAGAAAAGCTACACTAGTAATAGGCATAAAGACATGGAATTCAACATTGGGGACAATGTGTTTCTAATGATTTCTCTGACAAAGGGTGTCAAGAGGTTTAGAACGAATGGCAAACTAAGTCCTTAGTTCATCCATCCTTTTGAGATTTAGGACTAGATCAATTTGGTGACATATTGACTAGCCTTACCAACACAATTATTAGAGGTTCATAATGTTTTTCATGTTTTCATGCTATGGTAGTACATACCTAATCCTTCACATGTGCTTGAAAATGTACCTACTAAGCTACAACCAAATTTAACATATGAGACAAAATCAATTCAAATCTTGGATAGGAAAGAATGGAAGCTAAGAAAGAAAGGAATTTCTATAGTTAAACTACTATGGTACAACATTTAGTTGAACATGTGAATGGGAATTAGAATTTGAGATGTGAGAGAAACATTTAGAATTGTTTTTAACTAAAGATAAGAATTTAGGCAACAAAATTCTATAAGAGGGGTAATGTGTAATGACCCAAAATTTTGTAGCCATTTTACTATTAATGAAAATTAGGATTTTTCCTTATATGTGAGATTTTTTATTTTTTATTTTTAACGTACTGAATTTTTAATGAGATTATACTAGATGGATAGAGCTAGGAAAGGGACTTTTAATTATGCAAAGATGCTTCACATATGACAAATAGAGGCTTATGTGTTTTACATTTAACAACAAATGCACAAGTCTACTATAGCATAGAAAAGGCAAATACATGTTGATCCTAAGAGGGCTTCAAATTTTATGAATTTTAATTAAAAAGTTATTTTAATTGACTTTAACATAGCCAATAATTCAATTAATTCTAAAATGTGCTAAAAATGAAGATTTCTTTCTAAAATTTTTGAAATCTCATAGAAATAAAATCTAGGATTTAGAATCCATTATAATACAATTAAACAAGTCTATGATGAAGAAAATTAATTTATCATTTATTTAATATTTTTCCTTGAAGATCTATGTTAGGGATTTTCCTATTTTAAAGAATTAATGTAAGTTAATATATTTACTCAATGTGTAATCTATCTTTTTAGGGCACATACTATCAAAGATTTTCATATATTAAACTCTACTAATCCAAAATATTTAGTGTCTCAAACATAGGAAGTACAACATAAATCTTATGTAGAAATCACTAAATATATGAATTAGTGTTAATTTCATTAAAATTATCTTAAGCTCATCTTTTGATTCTACTTTACTTAATAAAAAATCCATTCAATTACATTATAACTTCATTCTAATATAGGAAAAGGAAATTAATTACTCACGCTTAAAAGTTAAATCATTAAAAAATTAAATTTGGCAATTATTTTAAGATGCCAAGTAAAAATTACAGAAATCTAAAAATTCTAACTATTAAATAAAAATTCAATTCTACTTAGAAACAATTGAAACAAACTAACTACAACTTTCTCATTAATAGAAGCAAAAGATTACAAATGGTTACAAAGAAAAGAAATTAAAACTCCTATAGAAACGAACAATATTACCTAGTCTTTTCCTTGTTCCACTAAATGGAATCCATCACTAAAGTCTCTCCAAACCATGCTACCACCATCCTTTCCACCACCAAATGATGACTTCTCCTAATTTTGTCACCCAACAATGATAGAGGACATCACCCACTAGCCACTTACTTAGGATATTCTCACTCAACTATCATCATCCATGGATAAGAGAATGGGAAAGGTAAGAGAGTTTAATGCATTGGATTTAAGGAGTGATTGGGGTGTAAGAGATAGAAGGATGCATTGTGGAATGGAGAGTGTAAGGGAAAGAAATAGCTTGAAATTAAGAGGGGTTGAAGGAGTATATGATATGTGTAATTTAAAGGGATGATAGGGCATTGAAGTGAGACAAATGGGAGGACATGTAAAAGAGATGGATGAAGCATTGAAATACAAGGGAAGGACAAAAGGATGTGAGGTGTGATGGAGTGTTGGATGTAAGAGACAGATACATGGTGAGTGTATGCATTGGATTCAACAGTAGATGGGAGGCATGTAGTTCAAGTATGAAAGATGGAAAATGGGATGTATTGATACTAAGATGGAGAGGATGATATGAAAGATGGAATGGGGAATGGTTGAATGATGAAGATGATGATCTCCTAAGTTTGATGCTCTCTTTTTCACCTTAGGATATGCTTCACGGATTGCATGGATGAGATCTCCTTCTTTACTTTCTGCCACTCTTTTTCTTGCTTTGTTTTCGGTTTCATATTGAAGCACAAAGGGAATAGTTGTGCAATGTGTTGAACTCAATGGTGGTTATGGTAGGATGCATTGAACTCCCCCCTAATTGTAATTCACATGGGAACTTAAGGGAGGGGGGAGTTTCTTTAAGTGAACTCCCTCCTATCTCCTCCTTATCTCTTTTCTTCTTAACCTATCTCTTCTCTCTCTTTTATTCTTATCCCTACCTTTTAAAACAAGTTGATATTAGATGTACAAGGGTGTTCCATGTTTCCATTCGTGGGTTTTGAATGGTCAGTTGAGGAAGCTAGCTTCATCCCTTCCTTTCATCCACAAGATTAAGCATGGATGGCTTTGATCTCCTTAAGGTTTTCCTATCCAAAACTCCTTTTCTCCTTAATTCTCTGATAGCCCATAGTTATTTTCTCCTAAGGTGAGAGAAAAGGTAGGAAAGCTAAGGGTTAGATGATCCTAGATTTAGTGCAACTTGGAAGTGATTTAAGTGAATATATGGTGAACATCTAAGCTGGCAACATGGTGAGGGACACCAATTTTTTGGGAGGGGGCATCTCTACCTTGTAAAAATCATTAAATTCCTTTAAGAATTAGAAAGATAGTTGGGAGGATGAGGAGAGAGAGAGAGAGAGAGAGAGAGAGAGAGAGAGAGAGAGAGAGAGAGAGAGAGAGAGAGAGAGAGAGAGAGAGAGAGAGAGAGAGAGAGAGAGAGAGAGAGAGAGAGAGAGAGAGAGAGAGAGAGGAAGATAAGATGATAAAAAATGTTGATTGGTTGGGCTAGAGAGAAATAAGGAGGGTGGTCTAGTAGAAAGAAATGATTGGATAGCTAGTTTCCTAGGAAGTAGGGATTAGTTGAATGGTTGGAATAGAAGTTTAGGAAGGTGGTAGGGTCTTAGAAAGATAGGAATATTAGATGAAAAGTGAAATTCGTACTAATATTTAGTGGTGAGGTGGAAAGTGAGAAAAAAGTGTGAAAACTAATAATAAAATAATAAAATTGAAGAGGTATTTTGATACCTTTTCCAAGTTAATATTGCCTCAATTATTTTCAAATATCTTCATAAATCCCAAGGATAACTCTTTAGAGTCTCCTCCAATCATGGCCTTCCATGTAGCATGGCTTATGTGGCATAATGGCTAACTTTGAGAGGTCCATTGGCTTGGCATCATAACTAGCTTTGATGGCTTTCTTAGCTTAGCTTTATGGCTAAATTTCTTTGCTTTGGTGATTGGCTAGGCTCCTTATCATGTCACCTTCTTCATGGCTTTAATATGTCTAAATAGCTTGAGTGTAACCAATGCAAAGGTGGTGGACTTTGCATGGCTTATGCATGGGCCCAATTTGGCCACACTTGGCTAATCTAATTGCATCCATTGTCCTAAAGATGATCTTGACCTTTGATTTCACTTCATATTGATCATATTTAGGCTTTGACTCAATCTTTTAATGTTGATCATCAATTTCTTCTCAATCAATCTCGACCATTAGGTCACCATCTCACTTTCTACAAATAGTTAAAAACTCTAGTTAAATCTTAGAAAAATATAATTAATCACATACTTACCTTGGATTAGTCTGTAGACATAGAAAATATTAAAAAAATTCTGTTTTAGGTAAAAAATGCATGTGTTACAAATTTTAGTCAAAAACTCTATTTTACCCCTATAAGTTATAATACAAGGGTAACTAGTTGGATGGTTTTTAAGCAAAATTAAACACTTATCACTTGTACTCTAAGTATGGTGCACAAACCTATTGATGTTTTTGTAATGACCCCAATTTTTAGTTGGTGCTAGAGGCAAAATAAGCTAACTTGAGATGACATGAGATAAGACCTTGAGTGAGATTATTTGAGCTGGATAAAGATGACTTAAATCCGGCATGAGATAAAACAGATGTGACTAAAAGTATCACTTAAGTTAGCGTAACATGAGTTGAAAGAGATAGTTGAGATGACATGATAATAAAAGTAAATACAAGGTGTTGTTGAGTTGAATAAATGATTCTCTTTATTGAGGCTAGGGATGAGATGAGATTGCTTGAGATGGAGGTGATATGCTGTAATAACCCCAATTTTTGTAATATTAAAAGCCCATAAAAAAGTTCAGTTTTAAAGATAAGGGCATTTTGGTCATTTCACTAGTTTCCTTGACTAAACCCAGTAATTTGGTCCTAAAAGTGGTACCATTAGATGCGTCTCGGAAAAAGGATTCCAACGAGACCAAAATCATCCAAAACGGAGTTAAAATGAGCAAGATATGGCCCTTTGAAGTTCAGGGGCAAAACTATAAATTTCACAAAAACGACTTAACCTGAAAAACACAGGTGCCCGTTTTGATACGGGCACCCCATCGTCTTCAAGCTCCTAGAGGCTTCTGGAACGGCGGTGTTTCAAGGAGAAACCACCGCCATTCTGGAGGCTTCTCCACCGCCATTCAAAGGCGGTTAGAACCCCTCTAGAACCCTCTTTAAAAGCCCTATAAATAGAGCTCTTGGGTGCCTCTAATGGCAGCCCAAAACCTTGAAGAAAACCCATCGTGGAGCAGTGACCAAGAGGGGAAAATGTGGAGAGAAAATCAGCCACGAAGCAGGTACGCTCAAAAACTCCCCAAACCCATCTCACCCATAGTCCTAGGCTCAGTTTCCCTAGGTTTTTGCATGAAAAACCATGGAGAATAGGCCTCTAGGGAGCCACCAAGGACCCTGGGACGTCCCCAGGGGCCGCACTGGTTCCTCAGGGATGAACTAGAGCATCCCAAGGATGCCCCGGTCCCCCAACGATGGAGACGACCCGCGTCGAACGCGTCTGAGAAGAAAACCAACGGGCGCGTCCGTGGACGCGCCCGCTAAATAGGAAGACGGCTGAGAAGTCTCGCGCGTCTAGCAGAGCGTCGTTTTTTTGTTGTTAAGGAAGCCAGGGCGCATGACGCTGACGCGCAGCGCCCTAGCATTCTGACTTTTTGTCTTTAAAGACTATGTACATAGGACATTAAAACGCTTATAACTTGAGATCTAGATCTCCAATTGAGGCGTCGCAAAAGGCGTTGTGTCCGTATCGACGACGTAGACACATTCAAACCATAAAATCCCTGATCAAGGCCCAATCAAAGTAGGTCATGACCCTTAGAATAGGATGGTGGCGCGTGACCACTAGAACTTTGGAAAACTGAGAATACCAAGGCCCAATTAGGACCTTATGACACACATAGGCATAGGGATGGACCCCTAATGCCTAAGTAATAAGACCCAACTGCTCTAAACCCATCAAAGATAGGTTAAACTAACCTTGAGTCCCCAAACCATGTTCAGGAGTGTACGAGGACAAGAGGGTTAACGCGACCTAGTCAGGTAGGTGCTCTACCACTATTAGATTCTTTTAAAGGAACTATTGTTATTTGAGAACATATGTTTTAGATATATGACTTGATTTGCATGTGATTTGCATGAATTAATTCAGCATGCATGTTAAATGCTTTGTACATAGCCATGTTTTGAAATGACTGCATATACATTATGCACATATATGTGTTGCAAACAAGTGCATGCATTGCATGATTTAAGTACTTGCAAAGATTGCATGTCCTTGAGGGTTGCCAAAAGACGCTAGAGTGCCGAGGGCCAGGCAGTTGTGAGGGACCCAAAAGAGGACAAGTTTTAACAAAAGGTTTTGACGTATCTTATGTGATTTGGGCAAGTAAGCCCGTGGGTGCTATGCCGAGGGGTTTGGGTTAGCCACCCGGCCTCTACCACTAATAGGTGGATGGGTACCACACCCAAAAAGAGGCAAGTCCCTACGTCGACTGCATGTGGTACAGGGGGCTACCACTGGTGTCACGGCACTGGGTCGGCATGTCATAGGCCCCGTGGAGGCTATGACCAAGTGTCCTCAGGTACCCGGGGACCACATGGCGAGGAGGTTGTGGGCATAGTGGACCCTATGATTTGATGTGCATTTCATATAGCATGATATGAGGTTGGTCGACCATACCATACTAGAGATCCATGAGTTGGACTCCATGAGGCATCTATTGCATATCGTGATGTCATCATATATATGATACTTTCACTTTTGATTATGTGATCTTTTAAGTTATAAGAATTTCAGTTGATTATGGATTCTTATACTGATGTTGAACTCGAGTATTCAAACATACGCATATTTTGAATTTCAGTTGATTATGGATTCTTATACTAATATTGAACTCGAGTATTCAAACATACGCATGTTTTGAATGAGCATATGATTTTGAAACATCTCATGCATTTATAAAACTAGTAGTGATAGGCCCTACTGAGTATATTATATACTCACCCAATCCTTAACATTTTTCAGACATCAGTAAGTACTCAAGGACAGGATACGTCCGTATATATCATGGTTCAGGACAGCTTCACTCACAAAAAGAGGACATCTATGTTAGTGCTATGAGCAAGTGAATCCAAAAGGAAACAAATACACATGTAAGTAAACTCTCAACCCTTTGGACATGTGTTTGTACTTAGTTACAGTTGGGCTGTGCATTGTGACTGGAAAGACCTGGGGAAAAACATTTATGATTTCTGAAGTTTTTCAAAAACTACCTTAGTTGTTGTGAAAGCAAATGACACTCGGGGTTTCCAAAAATGAGTTTAAAACTAAAGGTTTTCCGCTGCATTGCATGGTTTTTTATAAAATGGTTTTCAAATAGGGATGCATCCCGCCTTAGGAAATTAGACATTGCATTCAAAATGCATGAGAAAACCCGAGTCGTCACAGTTTTCATGTAAAATAATATACAATGCTTGCAAATGCAAAACCTAAACCTACACTAGTGTCCAACAGACATAACATTGACTCAATCTTAGTAAATAGGATTTTCAAGAGGGATTTCCTCTTATTTAGGGTTCCTAAGCTCTAGGAAACATTTCAACCATTGATAGCATGTACAATAAAAGGGCCAACCCAACAAGATCTTAGCTTGCCTAGAAGGACATGGAATCTAGAATTCTATAGAAGGACCTTTTGAGCTGGTGTGAGCTATTTTCTCAAGATATGTTGATCATGAACCTTTTTCATCTGATCCTTATATTGCTTAACTGTATCATAAGAATCTCTCCTACCTTAGTGTAGTCATAATTAAGTTGTTTAATAGACGGTAACTTTATGCTCTAACTTCACTAGAAAATGACAAGTCTTTCCATAAATAATCTGCAGGGTGACATTCCAATGGGAGTCTTAAAAATAGTATAAAATAGTATAGTAATCTTAGAGTATGTCATTGAATCTTAAAAACCAATCCTTGCTATTTGGATTTACCATCTTTTCTAAGATGTGCTTGATGTCCCTATTGGACATCTCTACTTGGCCATTAGTTTGGGGATGGTAGGATGTGGCCATGCTATGGGTTACTCCTTATATTTTTAATAGAACTGCAAAAACATGGCTGCAAAAATGTTTTCCCCCATTGCTAATAGTATGTGGAATACCAAAACATGTATAGATATTGTCTTTATAAATTGAACCACCACCTTGTGGTCATTTGTTTGCATGTTATAGCCTTTACCCATTTAAACACATTGTCTACTCCCATAAGAATATATAGATATTTAAAAGAATTAGGAAATGGTCCCATAAAATCTACATCCTGGACATTAGAAAGTTTCACAATCAAGATTGGGTTCAAAGGCATCATATTTCTATGTCCCATTCTTCCTAACTTTTTGCAATGGTCACATGCTATATAGTGAGAATGGAAATCCCTAAAAATTGTAGTCCAATAAAATCAACATTTTAAATCTTTGTAAAGGTCTTCCTTGCATCAAAATGGCCTCCACATGCATGATCATGATAGAAGGAGATTATACTATCTTGGTTGTTGTCCACACATCTTCTTACTATTAGGTCCAAATATGATGCTTAAATAAGTACTAATCATCCTAAAAAAAAAATGCTTAACCTCAGATAAAATTTTTGACTATTTATTAGGCATTTGACATGTAACAAGCTAATTGACAATAACAATGAACCAAGGTAACTAGGAATTATGCAAAAGTTGTTCATCTAGAAAAGATTCCATTATAGGTATAGATTCAATGGAAAACTCTATAATCAACATCCATAAATGGTTTGCTACAACATTTTCGGAACCTTCCTTATTCGAATCTCTATATCAAACTCCTAAAGTAGTAAAATCTATCAGATGCTGATGAATCATCTGTAAAACCTATCATGTCCTAAAAATTAGCGCATCTTCTTCACCATCCTAGGTGGAGGATGATAAGAAATATGATCCACTCTGGCTTTGTCAACCTCTATTCCATTGCATGATATTATGTGGCTTAAAACAATTCTACTTTTCAACATAAAATATCATTTTTCCCAATTTAGTACTAAAATTTTCTATGCAACCTCCATAATGCTAAGGTTAGGTGGGCCAAGAATTCATCAAAAGATGACCCAAATACTGAAAATTCATCCATAAACACTCTAAGAACCTTTCTACCATATCTAAGAGAATACTCATCATAAATCCTTACAAAGTTGTAGGTGCATTGCATAACAAAAAAGGCATGTAGCTGTAGGCAAAGGACCTAAAAGGACAAGTGAAGGTGGTCTTCTCTTGGTCATCTAGCATTAATGGAATTTGATTATACCTAGAATACCCATCTAGAAAGCAATAGTATTTGTGTCTGGCTAACCTCTATAGCATTTGGTCAATAAAAGGAAGAGGAAAGTTGTCTTTCCTCATGAACAAGTACAATTTTTGTAATCTATATAAACTCTCCATCCAGTGTTCATATAGGTGGGGACTAGTTCATCATCCTCATTTTTAACTACCATGATACCCTCTTTTTTTTGTACAAATTGAACTGGACTGACCCAAACACTATTAGAGATGGGATAAATAACTTGAACATCTATCAACTTAAGCACCTCCACTTTGACTACTTCCTTCATATTAGGGTTTAGCCTCCTTTGCATCTCCATAGATGGTTTAGCATTATCTTCCAAAGGAATTCAATGCATGCAAATCATGGAGCTTATTCCCTTGATATATATTGTCAACCACCATATAAATGTCTTATGTTGTTGGAGAATATTAAGCAGCTTACCATGCCATTTTTTCTCCATGTTAGAAGCAATTATTATAAGCAAGGCTCATGTGGACCTAAAAAGGTCTAGAGTAGGGGGTTTCTCAGCAGATGGTACCGGTAGTATCAAGAAGTATTAGAGGTTCCACTTTAAACATCCATCCAGAAGTATCTAAGGTTGGAATTGCATATAAGAGTGTATTTACTTAATTAACGGTATAATCCATATTAAAATCCCCATTAACATGCTATAGACCTACATCTAGTACATCAAAATGGGAGTTCATAAGGAAGGTATAATGGACCAAACTCTCAAGCATGTTGACTTCAAAGGTGTTGACAAAGTCCATATGTTGTCCAGCATTAAAGACATTTAGCTTAACTTTTATATGATTAAAGAGAACTTTCATGATGCCATTCCTATAGTTATTAATTGTACTAGATGTGATCAAGAATGACCATGACAAAATTATTGTATTTGATTATCAGGATTAGTTACACATTGGGTGTTTAAAACTAAAAAGTCTATAGGAAATAGAAAATTTTCAACCTATACTAAAACAAATTATACCACACCAAGAGGAATTTTTACTAATTCACCTACTAACCATAATGTAGTGGTGGTAGGATTCATCTCACCTAACCCTAGTTACACATAAACTAACTATAACAACATCTTTACACTTGCCCCTAAGTAAAGTAGTGCCCTATTAGTAGTGTGTTCTCTTATCACACATGATATACTTGAACACCTAAGATCCCTATACTTTGGAGGGGTGTTGTGTTGGATTATAGTGCTAACCTGCTTTGTAAGAAAATCTTTCTTTTGCACATTTAACCTTTGCTTCCCTATATAAAGATCGTTTCAAAATTGGCATATGAAGGGATTTCTTTAGTGGCATTTAATAGTGGAATGCTAATATTTACCTATTTAAATATACCTATTATTTTGTGGATATTACCACCCTTCTTTGACATGTTTAATTGTTGACAACAAGAAGCTTAGGAACATATAGTGTATCTAAAAGAGGTTTAGAGGAAGGGAGAGATGGTTGAGCCTTGATGTGTCTTAATAATTATCGTAAGTTCACGACTCTATTGGGGTATAGAATCAAGAAATATGGGTTGATGCCGCAAAGTCTCTTTGTTAAATGAGAGTTATTTAGAATTTTGGTTATCTTACTTCAACCTAGCCAAGCATTCAAAAGAAGGACAAATTCTAACAAAAATTAATGATAGGAAAAGTTAAGGAAAGTAATGACATAAAGGAAAGGAACAAGTTAGTAACTTGAAAAAAAAATTAATCTAATAAGTAACCATTAAACTAGATGACTACACTAATCAGTAGAAAGTAAACCCCAAATTAGAAATAAAGCAATTAAGGAAACTAAGAAACTATCTAACTAAACATGAAAATAACTAAGGAAACTTTCTAAACTACAACTAAGAAAATAAGAGAAATTTTTCATTAATGGAAGATGGAAAATTTACAAAATGTTTTTACATAATTAATAAAAAGAAAGCAAATAAAGGTCATTCAAATCTAGGCTTGAATTCCAATGTATGGCCCTTATATTGTGTCACTTAAGACTGTATGTAATGTTTTAATTAAAACTTGCAAGCACACAAATCAATGTAGTAAATTCATGTAAGCTAGGTTGATCCAAATGAGGACTCTCACAAACTCTTAATGGATTGGATTTTATTCAAATTTATTAAATTCAGCCAAAGAGATAGAGATGTGATAAAATTAGGAATTTAAACTAACATAAAATAGAAACATGCATAGAATTGGAAACTAGAATAAAAAGAAACTTTCTAAGAACTAAAGCTAAGAAATTAGAATGGAAAATTACCTAACTAACATGCATTTAACTAAAGGAAACAAATTCAAAACAAGCATGAAATCTAGAAAACATAAATTATAGAAACTTCTAAAATGGAAACTTTTCTAAATTAGAACTAGAAACTTTCTAAAGTTAGAACTTTTTAAAAATAGTTTAGGAAGATTTCTAACACTAAAATAACATGCAAAAACAAGAAAATAATGAGATCTAAAAAAATTTAATAAGAAATTAGAAACATCCACTCAAATGGAAACTACAATTAAAAGAGACTTTCTAAATTTTAACACTTTCTAAATCCTAAAACTTCTTAAAGATGGAACTTTTCAAAAATAAAAAAGGAAACTTCCTAAAACTAAAATAATATTAAAAAAATGAAATAAATTCTTTTAAAACTAAATTAAGAAATTAAACTAAGCAAAAATCTGAAAGGAATGGTATTTAGAATTGTGCACATGGTTTTTGGACTGTGTGCATGATTTTGGAGCCCTAAAGATGATGAAATTTAATGCACCCGTAGTAAGTTACTATGAAAAATAACTGTGGGATCTAATAAGCATCATGAAAATCTAAATGGATGCCTAAGCATTCAAGAAGATAAGATGTTTTGATGGTTTGAATTAAAGAACAAACTTAATGAAAAACCAATTTCCATATTTCAATACTTAAGAATATACAATAAATCTTGCATTAGAAAGCTATTGAAACCATAAATTTTATTCAAGGAAACAATCAAAATCCAAATTAAATTTATGAAAGAAACATTCCATAATAATAATTCCCACAAAACGTAATTGAATCATATCCAATTTACATCAAAATTATGTACGTAAAACTATCCACAAAATCTAAAATTTGCACACTTTTATAAAGCCTAAAATTCTATCTAAACAACACCAAAATTCCAATATAATGTTCACACTCTAAATTATAATGTCATGCAAATAAAATCCATAAATAAATTCAAGAGAAACTAAAGCTATGTGGGTGAACTAATTAAGGAAAAACTGCCCAAAACTAAGAGAAAAATGAGGTTGAAAAAATGGGATTCAAGTGGGGAAATTAAGGATCTAAGCTAGCTATTCTCTTGGTTATCACTACCAAAGAATAAATAACTTGAATATTGATTGCATAATAAAGAAAAACAAGTGAAATTGTGGTAAATAATTAAGGAGAAAGGTAGATGGAAAGAAAGGTGCAAAACTAGAAAGCAAAATAATGGAAACTAAACCAAAGCAAGAAAACTACTAACCTGAATTGGGGATCAAATGAGTAAGACAATAACTATAAAACCAAATGAAGAAAATAATCTAAGAAATTCCAAAGTCAAGCAGCAAATAACACCAAAGAAAAGCTTGATTTCAAGGTATGTCACCCACCTGTACTTAGAAAATTTGTATGGACTATAGGGTTATATATATATATATGAGTGGTTGCCTAACTTAGGAAGGGGGGGTGAGAAAATGAGAAAAGTTTCCCTAGGGTTCGGGTATTGAATGAGGTAGGTTAGTAGGAGGAAATTTGGGTAGGAATGACGTCATTAAAGATGACATAAGAGAGAGAAATAAATATGAGCTGGTTGGTTTTCAAATTAGAAAGTGGGGAAGGCATCCTTTTCCATAAAATAAAAGTAGCTCTCCACATCCTAATTGGATGGAATTTGAAAGGTTAAAAGTCAAGGGATTAGGTATGGAATAAGGTTTAGGAAAAATGTGGAAAGATCTAAGGTTAAGAAGTTAATTGAATTGAAGTGAATCTGAAGTTTCCTATTTCAGAAACCCTTGATCACCAAACAGGAAAGTTGGGGGGGCGGGGGGGGGGGTCCTTTTGGATGGTTGCTCCCTCCTTCCCTAAAAGACATGGAAACCTAGTAGGATGCATGGATTAGGGGTAGGAAATGGATTAGGAATATGGGTTTTTCTCTCTTTATGGATCCCTTAGTGCATGATCATCTTACCTTTTCCATTAATCTCACAAAATATCTTTAAAATCACACTTTTGATATAAGAAAGTTACTTGAATTGATGCTCCAATTGTGTGACTCCATGTGGCACTACTCCTTGGATTGATGGATTACTTTGATGGCTCATTCCTTGGTGGCTTAAGTGGCTTTAATGGTTAGCTTTAATGCTTGAGTAGCTTATATGGTTTATTACCCTTCTTCATGGCTTTAATGGCTAAGTGGTTTAAGTGGCTCCCATGCAAAGGTGGTGGAAATGTATGGATTACTTCATGAGACTACTTTTCCACCTTTAGAACCTTTAATTGTATCCATTACCTGTCCTTAACCTTGATCTCATACTGGATTGGTGATTCATATGCTTTGATTCCATCTTTTGATCTTGATCTTCAATATTTATGTCAATCAATCTCGGTCATCGGATCATCGTCTCTCTTCCTACAAAACATAAAAAATTCTCATTAAATCCTAAAAAATATGGTTACTTATTTACTTACTCAAATTAGCCTCTGTAATTACAAAATATCAAACTTTGGGTTATTAAGTCGAAGATGCATCTGTTACGAATTTTGGTTTAAAAATCCTAATTTACCCTTGTAAGTTGTAATACATGGGTAACTAATTGGGCGCATTTTATGCAAAATTATATCATTATACACTTCACTTCAGCCCAAAGTACACTAAAGTTACCACCAAGATTTTCTTATCTCCTTAACCTAACATGCCACAAACTAAAATAAATCTCATCTAATGATCCTCAGGATTGAAGTATTAGGACAGCCAAGAAAAGAGGAGCCTAACACTTTCCTAAATACTCAACACCCCTAGGAAAGAAAGAAAAGATGGAAATGGAAGTAGACCAATGCCTTTGTCTATCACTCAAATTTGTTGATTCGATCAATTCATTTATCTATTTTCTGTGAAGAGGGGGAACAAAGTGTAGGACAAAGTTATGACATTTTCCCTAAGATAGAAACTCCTAAAAAAAGAGAGGGTAACTTTAAGTAATTTAGATAAAGTGGTGATTAGAGGTCATTCATCTTTAAAATATAGCAATTATAAAAGAAGTTTCCTATTTGAAACATGTGATAGCACAAAATGAAAACAAAAAGGAGAGAAAAGCCCTTGTATTAGGGCTCACTAATTCGAAGCTTAAGAGATAAATCAAGGAATAGGATCATGGTGTACTCCTATCCTTCAACATAAAGCCCTTAGCTAGGATTCTAGGTTGCTTTATGGATGGATTTGGATGGTTCCTCAACCTTGATTAAGAAATTGGAAAGCTTCCTTAATATGATAAAATGACATAAGAATCCTTTCCTTTTTCCTAATTTAAACATGAGATAGAAGAAAATAAAAACAAAGATGAGACAGAGGCCCTTGTATTAGGGCTCACTAATTCAAACCTTAAGAGATAAAGCAAGAAATATGATCATGATGTAATCCTATCCTTCAACATAAAGCCCTTAGCTAGGAACCTAGGTGGCTTTATGGATGGATTTGGATGTTTCCTCAACCTTAATTAAGAAATTAGAAAGCTTCCTTAATATCTTAAAAAAACATAAGAATCCTTTCCTTTTCATTATTCCAACTGCACAAAAAGAAATTAGAAAGAAGAGAAAGAGGAATGATGCATGAACTAACTAACATAAATTATGCATGAAACCTATAATGAGAAAGTGTGTGAGGAACATGGAATTAGAAAGTGTATGAAAATAAAAAACATGGTAAGAAGGTGCATGAGTGAGGATAGTGAGTGATGTAAGCTACCAAGCATGGAAAGATCCATGCTTCAAAGTGTGTATGCATGAACTACAATGCTATGCATATATTTCTAAATTAGAAGTGCAATATGTTTCTAATGAATTAACATGCATGTAGTTTCTAAACTACTCTTAGAATGTACACAAAAGAAATAGAAAATTAAACTAAGTCAAACATGAGTTTCTAAATTAGTAAAGTGCATGTTTTTAAAGAAGGAAAGTGCTAAATCGAAGAATCTACCACACAATTAGTTTCTCAAATGGACCTAAATTAATTGTAAAATTTTCTTAAGATGTTTGGAAAGAAAAATGAAAAGTTTCTAAAACTAAAAGGTAAGGAATCTAATTCTAAACATGAATTGAAACTACCCTACTTCTAAACTAGGAAAGTACTTAAAACATGGAAATAAAAGAAGCTAAATGAAAAGCTATTCTAGAAACAAGATCTACTCAATAAAAAATAACCTAAGGAAACAAAACTAACACATAAATATACCATGAATGCAACTTAAGCAAGCTACAAAGATGATCATGTGTGCAACTATGAAAAAGATGCACCATCCAATTTTGATGGAATGCATGAAATATCCTACACCTATGTACATGCAAAACCTTAATGGAGTGGAAAGGAAACATGATATGCATCAAACCTTAATGGAGTGGAAAGGAAACATGATATTCACTTAGATTTTGATGCAAGGAACTACTATGTTACATATGAACTAAAGGAAAGCTGAAATGGAAATATGCATACAACGACATGAATGATACTTGAATTATCTAAGTAAGCACAATCTAAGTGAATGTATGTTTGAAGAAAGTGAATGAAAAAGATAGAAGATGGAAGATAAAATAAAAAGAAAAGAAGAAAGAAAAGTAATTTTATCTCCAAAAGACGTGAACATGGAAGCTTCAAGTGTTATATCAATGGCTATGTAAAATGATATATATATATATATATATATAATCTACAAAAAATTGGAGGATTTTTTTTTTTCAATTTTACACACATTCTCCATCACTCCAACCTATTAAATTCCTTTCATACCCTTAATCATATCAAGGGGATTCTAGAATTGTGAAATGTAACTAGGGAAAAGACTTAGAGATTAATCAAGAAGAGGAATAATCATAGGAAAGCAATTAATGTATAGGGTATAGAAAGAGTAGAAGAGATGGGAAACCAAAAGGAAGTAGAGGAGTAGGGTGCAATAGTAAACAAGGTGAGGTTTAGGGGTTTTATTGAAAATCAGTAGAAGAGATGGGAAACCAAAAGGAAGTAGAGGAGTAGGGTGCAATAGTAAACAAGGTGAGGTTTAGGGGTTTTATTGAAAATCAAAATCCTATAAAAGGGTAGATTGGGGACTGAATCATGGGGGCTATATTGTGCATGCTTGCAAACTAGCGCAAACCTTGGTATGAGATGGACTATGCTGGTTGCATTCATGGCAAGCAGCTAACCATGCAAAGAGAGGGTGAAATGGTTTTAAAAAGGGGCCTCTTCTTCCTCATACCTCTCCATCCTATGACCAGCATTACAGCCATAGAAACCAGCTGAGATTTCTTGGTGTAAGGCCTACAACACCAGAGGAGGACTGTTAGGAAGAAGTGGGGAGATTGGAGGAGAATTTGAGATGCACACAACCTCCTGCTGGAAAAACCTTAAGAAATCAAGCTAGAAAACTAAGAATAAAGACCAAGAAAATTTAGAATTTCATATAAGAAAAGAGTGTGTAAGGGAGAGCAGAGGTGGAAATGAAAGAGAGTGCAGATTGAGGGATTCAACCCTTGCAACTCTGAGTCTCCAACACTTGCTGGTGACTACATTAATTGGGGTGGGAAAGCAATAAAAATGGTTACGAATCAAAGGGCTTCCATAAGATGTAGGGGATTTTTGGGAATTTGGCTAATGGTAGCCATGTTTTAGCTTTAAAATTTTTGGTGATTAGGAGATTTTTTTTGGAAAAAAAAAATAATAAATCATTGTGACTGATCTGTGAATTCTGCTAGGATACATGTAGTTTGAAAGTTTGATTCAATGCTTATGCTAGGATGCTTAAACTTCTTCCATAAATCTCCATGTGTGTTGATATTTTCATTTAATCAATAAGTGAGGATTGGGTTAATGTTTTATAAGGTAAAGGTTTAACTAGTGGAAAATAACTTTGGGAAAACTAAATGCTCTGGGTTTTCCAAGGATAGCCTCTATCATTTCTTAGCTTTCATATGACTTAAACATAACGATAAACACAATAAAAAATTAGTATAGTCCATCAAATGTTTGATTAATAGTTGACCAAGGTGAAGGATAATGAGATCAACTTGGACATTAATGTTCACTAAAGAAAACTTTAGAATTTATATATAACCCTAAAAAAGAAAGAATGTCTCTAAAACTCACATGGGTTAATAAGTCTCCACAAATCTTCTTCAAGATCTCTAAGTTATAATTTCCCTTCAACTTAAACTATATACATATAGGTATTTTGTTCAATGATTATTTTGAGTTTACCTTTTTAGGGAATAGTTTAGAAAAGGGATAAAGAAAGATGAACTAATTGTATACAAATCACTAATAAGCTAACATTCGAAAGGTAGTCTACACAGTTGAAAAATCTGAATTCTCATCCTTGTAAAGGAACTTTTCATAGGTTTTATTATCAAATTTTAAAAATTATTAATTATTTCAATTTTTAACAAATATGTGAAAAAGGAAGCTAAAGAAAAGACTCAAAACTTATGGATATATCAAAATTTGAATACCCTACCCCCAGATCTAAATTAAACATTATCCCTAATGTTTTCAAATAAGAACATGGACAAATGTGATAAGTGTTCAATTTTGTATAAAAAGTACCCAATTAATAGTCAATGTGGTGTAAATTAGTGTTCTTTCTAGGGTTTTTCTTAAATTTCATAGCACATGCATTTCTGACCTAATAATTCAAAAGCGTGATATTTTGCAGGTTCAGGAGCAAATGCAAAGTAAGTATGTGAATTGCCATAATTTTCTACAATTTAATTAGGTTTTTCTAATATGTTTTATAGGTGTTGAGAAGGTAATCCAAAGGCTGAGATTGATCGAGATGAGAATTGAAAATTAAGATCAAATAAAAACCCTAAATAGCATCAATCCAAAGATCAAGGCTTAAGATCATCTTAAGGTAGACAAATGAAGTCCAAGGAAGCAATGGGAAGCATCAAAGTTGATTAAAATGGGTCTATAGAAAATGTCATGCATTTCACCACTTTGCATGAGAATTGAAGCCATGCATAAGGTTTTCTAATCTAATTAGGAAACTTAAAGAAGCCAAGCCATTCAAGCATGGAAGAAAAATGACTTAGCCATTCAAGCCATCAAGGAATGAACCATCAAGCCACCTAAAGTAATGCCACATGGAGTCTCACTATAGAATGAATATTTGAATCAATCATCTCATGCTAAAAGTGAGATTTTCAATGGATAATTGGAAGGCTTCAATAGATATTTGTAAAAGGTAAGATGATCATGCATAGATAGACCAATCAAGAGAGAAATCCCACTCTCCACTTTCCATTTTTTATCTTTTTCCCCACCCAAACCTAGGATTCCACAAGTTTGACTTAAGGAGGGAGTTACCTTCCTCAGAAGGTGATACCTCCCTCTTGTTTGGGTGCTACATTAAGTGGGTTCCTAATTAGCAAATCCCTAGAACTATTTCAAATAAAAAACCCTAGATCTTTTTTCCATCTTTTCTAATTTTCTCTCTCTTACCAAACCACAATTCACCACCTAATTAGAAGGAAAGGAGTTCCATGCTAGTTTCCTAAGAAGGTGATGCACCCCCCCTTTCTAAGTACAAGGTAGCCACTTTGAATTTCTTTCTCACCATAACCACTCCACCTCCTTCTATTTCATTTTCCCTTATTTTGAATTTCCTCTACCATTCTATCCTACATATTTCCTCTTTTTCTTGCCTTCCAACTCACCTTTTTATGGAGATTCACTATTTCTACAAGTGGGAGACAACCCAACTTAAAATGGTGGCGCCTCCCACCTTCCCTCCTTGTTCAGTCCTTTGCCTCTTTCTCACCTCACTTGCTAATCCTATATTTTCTCTCCACCTAACTTTCCTACATTGAAGTCCTAGATCTAAATGCATCTTACCTTCCTAAAGTAAGATCCGTTCCAATTAGAAACCCAAAATCTATAAATATCCATGGATTCCACATTTTTTTCCAAGAAAAGATTTTGCATCAAAACCTAGAAAGTAGCACTCTTTCTTGGAGATCTTTGGAGTTTGGATTTCTTTCATGCTATGCTTCCTTGGAATCTCATGTACTTTCTTAAATTTTTGCATTTCAATTCTGGTTTAGTACTTTGCTTTCATTGCTTAGTTGTTCTTGTTTTGCTTCTTTAGTTTTAGATATATAGATCCTTCTTGATTTCCCTTAGTTTTTTGCTTCAACCTTCTTAGTTTTTCTTGCTTATTCATCAAGATCCAAGTTAATTCTCCCATGGTTGTGACATTGAAGAGAAGGAAAAGACTGAATCATTGATTTTTTATCTCTAAATTCCACATTTTTTGCTTGAAATTAGAACTAGATCTAGGCATCTTTCGCCTTAACTAGTCCCATCTTTCCAACCATCCATTCTCTTGATTATCTTTTGGGTCTTACTTGCATATCATTTAACTTTAGTTTGAGGTCATTTGAGGCTATTGGGTGTTTTATTTGAATCAGTTTCAAGTGGGAAGAGTGCATACTTTTCATGTTCTAATGTATGTGCAATGAGCACTATTTGGGATTTAATTTGTTATTCAATCAATAAAGTTATTTGAGGATTATTTCATTCTTATTTTCAGTATTGAAGTACTTTAGATCTTGATTTTCATAAGAGGTGCTAGTTCATTTGCTTTCCATGCTTTGTTTGATTTGAGTTTCTTAAGTGCTTGAAATCTGGAGTTTTTTTAATTCAATCTTCATGCTTAGTTTCTAGAAATCAATATAAATTATTTGCTTGATTTCATGAGAACCCATTTAGATTTTTAGGTTACTTAGTTAATTCTCTAATTATATTGCATGTTTCTAAGTGTTTGATTTTATTATTTTGGTCATCTTGTAACCCATGAACCATGTGCGCCATCGCAAGGATCATGCACATGGGACTTGGGTGATTCCTTCTTTTGTTCATGCTTTGTTTATTGTTTTACCTTATTTAACCAATAATTAATTAGTTATTTTTATCTTAGTTTAGTTTTAGAAAGTTCTATTTTTAGAAGGTTTCTAATTCTAATTTAGAGAATTGTTAATTTAGGAAAGTCTCATTTTTAGCAAGTTTCCTTTAGTTTAGGCTTCATAGTTTCATTCATTATAGTTTTATATTAGCTTATTTAATGAATGCATGCTAGTTTCTAATTCCATTGAATATCTTTAATTTTAGAAAGTTTCTTTTGATTGTAATTTATAATTTCATGCATTTTTCCTTTCTTTTGTCATTTACTCTCCTAGTTCAAATTCAAATTGAAGTCAATCTCTCTCTTTGGCTGAAGTTAAATAGTTAAAATTAAATCCATCCAATATACAAAATTTTGTGAGGTTCCCTGCAGGATTGGCCTCTCTTGTGCACAGTATGACTTTGATTTGTGGGTTGTGATTAATTTTAAAGCTACACTATGTTTTTGGCACCATTGTTGAGGAATTGCAATGGACTTGTGGTTGGATATTTATTTAGATTGTTTATCTATAGTGATAGTTTTAAGTTGCATTAGATTAGGATTTTTGCATCATTCTTGTATATTTTGCTAATTCCTCAAAAATTGTCCATCTTTCTTGCTTTCTTAGATTATGTTTTTGACTGAAATTATAGTGAGGCCCTATTATAACTTGCAATTTCTTTATATGATTTTAAATGAGTTGTATTAATACAAGGCAAGTGTGGGGTATGGTGGGCCCACACTTGATCTTCATTAGATGCCTCACTGTAAGCCTTCCTCACTCTCTTTTATTTTCTTAGTGTAGTCACATTTGGTATAATTTGCATAATGGTTGATAGTGTAATTCATATAGATTACGGTCATTTATTAGACTTGTTACATCTTATTAAGGTTGTTGCATTATATTGCACCTATATAATAAAGGAGACTTTGTTATGTAGCATATAAGTAAGCATTAGGTGTGATGACCCGAGTTTTTAAAACACATTTTCATAAATATTTGCAAAGGTAGGGCCCTGATTTTGAAAAAATTTAAAATACAAGCAGCGAAAAATATTTTCTTTGAAATTGATTTGTCAAAAACCCAAGTGCCACTTTAAATTACTTATCATACGTAGATTTTTGTATAAAATAAAATTTTTGTTGAATATCAATAGAAATACTTTTATTAAAATCAGGATCGATCCAGTGGTTCACTTACACAACCCTGGTAGTCATTATATACCCTTGTCCAAATATTACAATCCAAATTACAAACAATTCAATACAATCTTCCTTATAGTAAATACCCTGAGTCATAGTTCAGTGATGATTATCCATAAGTCTTGAGCTTGCAATCTTCCTTAACTGTATCTGAGATATTGAAACATTCAAACATTTACAATATCTCAACAAGCTATGCTTGTTAGGGGATTTAAGAAATATATTCAATATATCTCAAAATCAATAATTCATTATATCCATGATATAAATCAATTTATAAAATTGGATAATCATTTTATCCTTCACTGATTATATGGATTATATGTATATTTTACATATAAATAAAACCACTGAAAATTGTGAATATAGTCAATATCATCAAAACTAAATCATACCATATTGGGAATCAACCTCCAATACAACATCGGTAATAACTTTTACTGGGCATTTCATCATGTCATAAAACAAGGCATCTCATCATGCCATCACATAAAGCATCATCATGCCATAACATAAGGCATCTCACTATGTCATAATCAATTGCATCATAGTGTAAAATATCAAAGGACTACCATGCTCACAGTCTCAATCCGTACAGTGCACCTAGATAACTGCATAAATATTCCATTGATATTATGGTGAAAAATACAAAATCCATGTTCACATGAGGGAACCATGGTTGTCACAGTGGCAGCCTTCCCATGATTGCCCCACCCAATGTTTTGCCTCTCTTTGGGCATGGTATCATCACCATAATCAATTAGTTTCAGAGGGTAGATGGCCAAACCCTCACAACTCTCCTAGCATTGGCATCCCCAGGCCTAAGCCTGTCTTAAAACAAAACCATAAGCCTCCATGCTTAGATGGAAAATAATATTTGTGTCTGGTTATAATAGGACATTGCCTATAACACATTTCCTTAAGATTTGGGGATCCAACTTATATAGTTCAAATCTTTTCATACTATCCATTAAGTAATCTCATAATTACTTAATCAATCCATTTGTATTCATTACAACCTCATTGGTTGTCTTAAGTAATTTCATAATTACTTAATCAATCCTTTTGTATTCATTTTAACCTCATTTATTGTCTTAAATAATTTCATAATTACTTAATCAATCCTTTTGTATTCATTTCATCATCATTTGTTGATTCATAAGAATTCCATGGTAATTATCATCAAAACTCATTTATCAAGATAAGATCATGTGTAAAATACATGTATCTTATATATTGAATATATCCTTAAGGTCCACCTACCTTTACTTTCAAAATCCCATCATCCCATTGATCTTGATCATCATATCCTTCATGTATCTGTCAAATCACATGTATACAGTCATTCCTCAACTCATTTATACTTCCTAATTGTTCTTTTGATTATCCTTATATAGGATGATTTGGATATTGTTCCTTGGATCATATTGATCAAGGATCTAATCTATTGATCTACATTTGAATCTAATATTTATACTACTTCAAAACATACATGCAATATTATGGTTCTTATTATTCTTGATCATTCAAGATCTCCCTATGGATCTTATTTGATCATTGATTATCTTAATTACCATTTTTATTAGGATTAGATAGTTTACTATCTTTTTTTGATATTTTTATTGCTCAACCAGTTAATGTCTTACTGGTTGAAGATAGTTTATTTCTTTCCTAACACTAGACAGCTCCTCCTTATTTCAGAATTGACTAAGGCTTATCAGTTAAAAGCTGCACATAGAGTAGTTAATTCAATCCTTATGTAAGGAGGTGTTTAGACCTCACAAACATCATCAGAAGGTGGGAGAAGAGTAAGGCCCTATTAGAGAACCCCCTTAACCACTATGTTCAACATTCATTGGGGTGTCCTTAACTCAACCTTCACAAGGTTCCTATGAGCATTAAATCCTAAGTACTCTTGCTATTTGACTTTAATTAAATCCATAAACATTTAAATGTCATTCATGGAGTTTATTATTCTCCTAGTTTGCGACAAGGAAATGTTATTCCTAATATTGTCCTACTAATTATAGCCCTTACTATCATTAAGTCCATGTCCATATTCATTGTAAATGTTCATCAATATCTAATTTCATATAATTACATTTTTCACATAATTTACATAACATGAACAATTTAAAGCATAAATAAATAAATCTAACAATTACATCTAATAAGCAATTAAAAAAACATTTACAATAATAATTCACATGCTCATTTGAATACATCATATTTATTCATTTTGATTCATTGATTATATTATTCATTTTTCATCCCATTAAGGGTTCTAATCTTGATCTTTCATTTTTCTTCAGATCTATCACATTCTCTTAATGTGATATCATCACTAGATCATTGATGCATCTCATCATATAATCTGATCTTTCTTGATCCAACTGATCAAGAAGATCTAAAGTTAATTTATCCAAATCAAGGGTATAGATTTCAATCTATCCCAAATTAGACACATCATGCCATTCATTTCTCATAATCTCATCATTAGATCATCATCGATACTATTTCATAGTTTCTGATCATGCTTGATTACTCAGATCAAGTAGATCTATGACTATTTTTAAGATTTCTCTTCCATTAAGGTTAAATTTCTTAATTTGTACCAGATTAGTCACATCTAACTCTTGATTCCATGTTCCTTCATCACTAGATCACTGATGGAATAGAAATTCAAGGTCTGATCATGTCAAATGTGACTAATCTTGGGAACTAGTACCTCATTTTGTAATTTACAGATTTTTATAGTAAATAAAACATAAATTTTATGTTTTCATTAGATTCTAATCTTCACCAGGAATTTAGAACTTCTTTTCGATCTTGATTTGGAGTTAAAATGAGCTCTGAATTGAGATTTTAAGTTTCAGATCTGTTTTGACGGTCTGGACTGTCAGAATGTGACAAAATAGGGCCGAATGATGTCACCCTCACCGGGATGCAGGCAGTGTCTTAGGTGAAGACTGCCCATGCACACGAGGTGCGTGCGAGTAGGCACTCCCGCAAGGAGCATTCCTGCGTGCGTCACTAGCTTGCGTTAGCAACGCAATCTTATGCAATCCTTCCAGATCTTTTGATCTAAATGGTCCGTTTTTATTTTAACCTAGATCTACATCCAAATGATCCAGAAACTTTTTTGTGAAACATACTTGGGGGTTTTGGGACCCTCTAAATCCACCCAATTGTTCAAAATTCCCAAAAAACCTCATCTCATAGGTGTTTTTCACCTATTTCACTAGTAGTAGATTCACCGAAAAAATCTTACCGAAAAATCTAGTCCAGTGATCTTCAAACCCTGAAACCTACCGGAATAGCTAGAGGGGGATGAGGGGTACCTACCTGAAGTGTCTAGAACCAAAAAATATGGTCAGAAAAGAGAGATCCATGCCAAAAAAATATCGGTCGCTAGACTTACTATTTTTTGGTGATTTCACCAGTGAAAACTCTTCCGATCAACATGAAATCATAGGGCTTTTGAAGATGGGGAAATTCTGAACAAGATGAACAGTTCAAGATCACTTTTCAATGGTTGAAAATGGATGACTAATTCAAAAACAATAATAGGGTGAAACCCTGATTCCATTGGGGACGACACGTCTGTGGACACACCCACCAGTTCTAGGGAGAATATTCTCCTCGGGTGCATCCGCAGATGTGCTCTGCAGTTGGAAAGGGAAGAGAGAGAAAAAAAAATAAAAGAAAAAAGAAAGAAAAAGAAGGAAAAAGAGAGGAAGAGGAGAGGGAGAGGGAGAGGGGGAGAGCCTTGGGGGGTTTGTGAATTTCATGCGGTGGTGGGAGGGGTATTTATAGGGCTAGTTTTGCATTATTTTTATTTAATTTTTAATTATTTTAATTTTAAATGACTTTCTACTTTTCTTATAAAATTAAAAGCATATTCATCATCATGTTTATTCTTCATCATTGATATTCCCTGAGCTGGCTATCCACCAACTCACCCAACTTTTATGGACGATCCATACTATTATTCTATGTGCTTGCATGACGAGAATGGAGATGTGATTGTATACCTAGGTGTGACGACACTCAGAGGTTGAATATGAGTACTCATGATCGGTGATACGAGTGTATGTGAAGCTCATGGGATCCATGTACCTTGGGGTGCCCTGTTATTATTGTATGCTCATTTACATTAGCTCATATCATGTTTTTAATACATGAGATGCATGCTTTATGATACATGATGCTTTGAGATTATGTTGGCATTGATTATAATGATTTTATTTTCATAGATGATAGATCTTCTTATTATATCACCACTGTCATTCGATTTGTTCCATCTTTATTACATTAAATGTTTATGTACCTACAAAAGCAATAGCTTGCTGAGGCATTGCTTTGTTTTGCAATGCCTTAGATCTTGATCGCAACAGCAGGAAGGGCAAGGTTGTTAAGAGACCATGATAGCAGTGGGAGATTTCTTTACTTTGACTAATAGACAGTGACATGAGTTAATAAACAGAGTACCATGTGACTTTCTTTATGAACTGTATACTTTTATTTTATGGATTTCATTATGATAGTTATACATATGATGGACATTTAGGTGGGATGTTATGATGGATAGACCCTGGGCCACATTATTATTGTGTTTTGGATATTTATTGTTTTAAAAATAAAGGCGTCGATGATTTTGACATTAGTTTAACATATGTATTGTTTCAATTGTATCACCGCAAAAATTTAATTATGTTTGAAATTATAATTGTGATGTTTTGGGAAACGAATAACACCCAGAGATTTCAATAAATGTTTTAATAAAATAATTTATAGAATCCTTTTAACATGGGATCCAACTATGATTATTATTATATTATAAAAAAAATTGTTATAAAAAAATCCGGGGTGTCACATTCCACTACCAATAGAACTTGATCGTAAAGCACATTTGACCATTAAAAAGCTTAAATTTGACTTGGATACTACTGGAACCCATAGAAAACTCCAACTCAATGAGTTGGATGAGTCAAGGAAAGACACATATCAGTCGTCCAAGGTATACAAAGACCAAATGAAGAACGATCATGATTGACATATCTTAAGAAAGTACTTCACCCCATGATAAAAGGTCCTTGTGTATAATTCTAAAATGCATCTTTTCCCTATAAAACTTCAATCTCGATGGACTGGACCCCACATAGTACATAACATATATACTCACAGGTCCGTCATAGTAAAGAATGAAGAGATTTTCAAAGTGAATGGGCAAAGGTTAAAACCCTACTTAGACTTGGTAAACCCTGAAATGGAAGAAACATTACTTGAGGAACATGTATACCATGACCTGCCTTAGCATGTCCCATAACACCTACATACATCATATGAGCTGCATTCATTATGGCATTGTACATGTGGTTAAAAAAGTTAAACTTAGCACTCCTTCAAAGGCAGCCCCGGGTTTTTAGAGTCTCATTATTCTACATCACTCATTTATCACATGAGTGTCCTATGTTTTCAAACATTGGGGACAATTTTTAGGTCTAATTGGGGGTGTAGACATGCATGGGATGTCTAATTTTCTTCATATTTTTGGAAAAAAAGAAGAGTTTTTTGAATTTTCTAAAGTTTTCAAAGGTCAAGATCATTTACTATGATGAGAATTGGATTTTCTAAAGCTTAATATATTTCTCCTACTTTTAACTTCTTAATAGAAATGCATATGGTTAATTTTGCATTTTATTCATTTCTTGAAGTGTTCTATGAAAGTTAAATCTTAGAAAACACTTACATACAATAAATAGTCTTGACTAGCAAATGATTTTGACTTAGAGACCCCTGAGGAAAATCAGTGGAGACCTATATATCCAAGTGAGGATTATTAATAATTCTATATCTTCTTAGGGGACATTATTTTGAAAGATCCCAAGGTTCTTTGTTTTGGTCAAAATTCTAAGAATAAGGACTAATAAATTTCTTTTCTAAACATTTATTGAATCTGATAAGTTTTAAGACCCAAGAAATTATATAGATCATCCTTGCTTTAGCTGAGAGACATAAAACCTACCCTGTCTATTCTACACCATTAGTTAAACCTTCAAGCCTCTTGGTAAGCCTTTTCTTTCAAAACCTCATTTATCTTGACCCAAAATCCTAGTTAAAATTTACATTACCCATCTTTGAAAAATGAGTAGAGATGGTAGAAAAAGTTTGAAGTGGACAAGAGTTGAAGAAGTGAAGAAATATAAAAAAAAAATTGTTCCTTTTAAAAAATACAAGGAAAAGTTAAAAAGAAAAGTATATGAAAAGGAAAAGGGAAGAAAAGTTGAGAATAAATAAAGGAAAAATAGAGAATAAATTCAATTAGGTACAAAGAAAATTAAAGCTATCCAATATTCAATTGAAGATCTCTACTTAGATTTAAACCTTCACTCCCTTTATCCTTTCTTTTTAGGATCTATCCTAAGCCTATGTTTTGCACTCTCTTTATCCTTTCTTTTTAGGATCCATCTAGCCTATGTTTTGTCCTATCCAAAGACCTATTGATCATAAGGTAGAAGATAGCCCTAGTGAAGATATAAATATGAAGAATTTTAGGTGAACTATTTCTAGTGGTCTTGGTAATAGCATCTATTCTAATGGATCACATTTCTTTATCTCATTTGTGCTTAAAAGAACTTATGAGAACCATTAGTACCTTTCAATTCAGTTACATAGTGAGTGAATTTTGTTTAATCCCTTTCTGAGGGAGCTTTAGTTCCAATTTGAGGTCAAGACATCTTTCCAATGGAGCAATAAGCATATTTGTTTAGAAGTCCTAACTTATGTAGCTGCACACACACTACACTCCAATATATAATTGGAACATAATGGCTTTAGTATGTGGATACCTTGTAGAATTTTTCATTCATCTTTATTACATTGTTAAAGTTAGTAGATTACTAATGGATGAGAATTCTATGAGATAAATAAAGGGACTTAGCATTATGAATTTTTGCAAGTATATTCACTACAAAGCCTCAAAAGGCTTAACTTGTCTACTAGGGGTAACCTAGGAGTTTAAGGACTTATTGCATATGTTAAATGTAATCATGAGTACCTACAAAAATGGCTACTTTTCTTCCTTTATTTTTCCCCACTTTTTCATTCCATTCATAGTCTAACTTTAAAATTCAAGTCAAATACTTTCTTGTTATGGATTCCATGCCCTCCCCCTCCCCCATTTTGGATACACTTACTAGTTCCACTCAACGTCCCTTCCTTCCATACTAGGCTACTTTCTATAACTTTCCTTTCCCATCTTATTCTTTCCATTATCCTCTTCCACATTCCCATAATAGAATTCACCCCCACTCCTTAGCTTACTTTTCTCCCATAAGTTCTCCACCATTCTTTCTTTCCTTCATCTTTAGAACTTAACCATCCACTCCTAGGGTTTCCTTTGCTCAAAATCATTAAATAAGATGTGAAAAATAATAAAAAACTTTTATCTCTTACCTTTTCCTTGTACTTGAAAGCTAAATCTAAGAGAAATAGATGGAGAAAGATCACCTTTACCAAAGCTCTCACAAGATTAAAGTTTATACATTGGAGAAGAGGTAAGGAAGTTCTTCCATACTTGCTTCCCTTTCTTTCTTTCCTTCTCCTATCTTCTTCCTTTCCCATTATTTTTTCTCACTATGTACATAACATTTCTGATCCAACCTTCTCCCTTCCTTCTAGATTTATAACTTTCATCTTTTTTTCTTTATTTGGGATTTGGGAATTAAGGAAAAGAAAGAACACCTTCTAATGGTAGCCAGGGACTCTTCTAATTCCTAAGCATGATTAAGTATTTCATTGGGTTTGTGACATGTTAGGTTAAGAAGATGAGAAAATCTTGGTGACTTCAAGTTGAATGTAAGTGTATAGGTACTTGTTAAGTGACATAATAAGAAGATTGTAAAACAGAGTTCAAACCCAAAAGAAGAAAGGACAAGATGTGTAAAGAGCCTTGTTAAGTGACACAACAAATGGTTCTTACAGTGGCCACTACAAGGAAGTCTATTTCTTGCATTATTTCTTTCATTCCTAATAATTGTAATGAAGCTACTAATGAATTTATCTTTTTCCTTTCTTAAACAAGTTTAATATAGTTTCCTTTACTTTCTTTTTATTATTTTGTTTTAGTTTAGTTTAAGTAATTTTCTTGACTTTATTTCATAGCTTAGGTTTACTTGCTTCAATTTAATTCATTTACTTACTTTTCGTCAAAATTCTTCCCTTCTTTCCTTATTTGCTAGGTTGGAGTAAAGAAATTTAAATTCTAACTAACACTATTTATTAAACAGTCTTCATAAGATCTACTTGTATTTACTAATTTTACACACCAAAAGAGCTATACACTTGCAGTAATTATTATGACACATCAAGATTTCGGCACTATTTCCAAGGACTCGCAACTGAGTTTGATTAAAATCTAATTTTTCTTTACTTAATCACTAATTGCAATCTTATGATTGCTTCTAGACTAGTTTCTTTTATTTTTGCATACTTTCTTCATTATTCTTGAAAGAATTTGATACTTTCTTTTATTTATGCCAAAATTTGGAGAAGAATAAATATTTGGAGGAAGATTTTAGGATAGTTTCTAGTTTTTTTTATTTTTTTATTTGAGTGAATTATAGTCAGAATGAAGTTGTATTTGTTTACATACAATTCTTTCACTTAAATAAAGGGTTGTAAAAATACAGGTCTAGGGGGGCCGTCCTAAGATGGAAGAGGAGGTGGCATGTACATGGACCTACGCTTGTATGAGAAGGCTATTTTCAAGACCTTACTATAAGCTACCCTAACCTCTTTCCAATTCTTAAATTAGGTTGCATTGTGGATAGTAGTGTACACCATATAGAAAATATTCTTTAAATTATTGTAGTCTAGGGTTTGCACTAGATTTACTACTTTCCTTGCATATAGGGCATGCTTGCATGCTTTAAGGTGAATATATGATGATCGCACTCCATGAGAAAGCTTAAATAAATTAGTAAGGGCACTCACCCCTACAAGATCAAGGGTGGATGTGATGACCATCCCTAGACCACTTAGGTTAAACATCACCTTACGCACAACCCTAGCATCAACAATTAATTTAAAATCAATCTAGAAGAGACCTTAGTTAGCTTTCAAGCTCATAGGACCCCCTTGGAAGGAGTCAACATATTGCCACTCCTGTGGCCCCCATCTAATCGACTGCATTGGTAATTAAATGACTAGCTCTGCTAACAAATTCAATGACTTAAATCATCTTCGGATGACTAAAGAGGATGTGAAGTGGTTGATCAAGTTAGGATCTATGTGATAAGCAATAAGGAAAATTTGAAAGAGAGGAGGAGCTACCTAGGGTAGATGCAATTTAAAAGCCACTCCCCTAAAGAAATTAAAGATAAATTAACCTTTCATCTTGTTTGAACTAGGGCTGGATATATTGTGTGCCTTTGTTTACTTGCATCATTATGCATATAGGTTGTGTTATCTAGTTTAGGTTTCTCCTAGACTAGGTAAAAAAGAAGGAGAACTATTTCATTGTATACAATCACTTTCTTTTTTTTCTTTTTCTTTTTTATATATATACAAAGTTGAGTCAACTTAGGCAAAGTCCAAGAAGTCAAGCAGATTTAGAAACCCTTGCCAAAAAGGTTGCAATGAACTAGCAGAGCATAAGCCCTTAAGAGGCTATTCAATACTGATACAATTTAACACCCCATCTATAGTTACCTGCATCTAATGCAAGACATTTTGAGTTAAAATTAGGTCTCATCTAACTTCTAGCAAATTTTTATGGTCTAGATAATGAAAATTCCTACCACCTTGTCAAGGAAATCCTTAATATATGTACTACATTTTGATATCAAAATTTTTTTGTCAACTCTATTAGGTTGCAGCTATTCCCCTTCTCTTTAAAGGATAAAACGAAGGCATGACTGAAATCATTAGACATAGGGCTCATCACTACTTACAAGTAATTAGCCAAAAAATTCATGAATAAATTTTTTCCTATCCACAAAACCAATGTTATCTATAGGGAAATTATAAATTTTCAACAAAAAGAGGGTGAGCATTTTTATGAATATTGGGAAAGGTGGAAGGACATATTGCTCAAGTGTCCACACCATGGTTTTGAGAAATGGGAACTAATACAATATTTTTGTGAAGGTCTAATTCCATAGAATCAATGTACAATTGATGCCACTAGTGGGGGGGACTCTAGGCCAAGGGTGAGATAGAGGCATAAAAAGAGAATAAAAATAGATTTATTCTATTAAAATAGAATAGATCTATATGAGAATTCTTAGCAATGAGATTATTCTATTAAAATAGATATATTTCTAAAAGTAGGGAATAAAAAGACACTTTCATATTTTTCACTTACCGGTCCTTAAGCTATGAAGATATGTATGTGACAAAGGTAGGGATAACCCTGATTAGTATAATGCATTACATAGATTGGCTGATAGGTTGGATAATGAATTGAATAGGTTAAAACCTTTTATGTAGGCTAGCAAGTGATATTGGTGGCTGTATTATAAGAATTTTTATACCTATTCAAGCCCAACATATCCCATTATTTCATGTCCGTCAAGTTCTATATACAATGCATATTATCAAGAGCAAGTGAATGTATCCAATGAATTCCCAAACCTTAACAAATATTCCTATGATGAGACCGACTATCCTAGATGGGCTAGGCATCTTGAACAAACATGGTCTCAAGATTATCAGGGTGGTCCATCATGTTTCCACCTCGCCCAACCCTTTCCCCATACCCCAATGCCACAACAATATGAACCATACTACCTAATTACTCCACAACAGAGAGAACAATAATTAGAGGAGACCCTTCATTTGTATATGAAAAATACTTTAGAATTCTAAGAAGCAGCTAAATGATTTAGTGAGCAGATGGAATTTCAAAAGATTCAAATGACTATTAACTTTATTAAAATTGCTAGAGAAACAAAACAAATTGAGGATAGTGAGATGCTAAAAAAAAAACTATATAGGCTGGAAATATCATCAGAAGATGCACATAAGATAGATAATCTCGAACAATCCCTACCGTCATTGTGATGACCTGGGGTTTTGTAACACATTTTGTAATACATTTTTCAAAGGCAAAGGCGCCCTTAATAGTAAAAAAATTTCATAAAACAAAGCAACGAAAATTCTTTTCTTTAAAACTTGTTTTGTAAAACCTAAGCCATCACTTCATACATAACATAAATAGAATTTTGTACAAGATAAAATTACATTGAAGGAATATACTTTTATTAAATTCCAGAATCCATCAAGTGGTTCACAATACAACCCAGGTATCAGTACAATACTTGTCCAAATTACATAATCCAAATTTCAAAGCTCATCATACAATAAAAACTCTTAATACAATACAATGTTCTCAAATAAAAATACATGTCTTCAAGGGATATACCCTGATTGATTATTCTTTCAAGTCTTCTTAAGTCTTGAGCTCCTAATTCTCCTTCTCTGTATCTGAGATATTTTAAACATTCAAACATTTACAATATCTTAGCAAGCTATGCTTGGTAGGGGATTCAAGAAGCATAAAGTATAATCCTAATACTTCATTATCACATTGTTCATACTCATGGATCAATCTCTTTACTTTGTAATGTATGTACATCCTTATACATACATACTGTATATGTCGTATAAATATATATATGGTCAAAATTGTAAAAAATAGTTAATATCTCAAACATCAATAATCAACTCAAACACATTGAGTTGATCAATCATCCTGACTCTACTGGAAAATACTCCCTCATTTGGGCAGTATCATCACACTAGGCCATACTGAGTTGATAAAACATCCAAACTCTGCTGGAAAAATACTCCCTTATATGGGCAGTATACGCATCTCATTATGCCATGCATCATAATGCAAAATATTCAAAGGACTACTATGCTGTAGTCTAATCCATACTAGCGCACTCAAATAACTACTTTCATACTCCACTGATACCAAATGTGGAAAATCGTCTATGTCATGTATATATGGGGAGACAAACCATCACAATGATGGCCTTCCTATAATTGCCCCACCCGACCTTTTACCTTTCTTTGGGCACGATATCATCATATATATCACATTTCGAAGAGCAGGTGGCCAAACCCTCATAACCCTCCTAGTATAGCATCCCCAGGCATACACCTATTTAAAACAAAAACCACAAGCCTCTGTGCTTGTATATAAAGTATTCTTTTACTTATCAGATGTCTTCTCTGTATATATCATCATCCTTGTATTTTGGTAATCTTATACCAAGGATAGGATTTCACTTCAAGGGTTTTAATTACATTTAGGGTTTTTACTCTATTAAGATCCAAAGATCTAATCCACTTGTTTTTGTTATATTTAATCCATGATCTAACTAGATTCCATCATAATATCAGTCATTCAATCCATCCCAAGGATCTGATCATACTTGATCTCATTGATCAAGTGGGTCCCTTTGTACTTTTAGGGGTTTTCTACCATAAAGGGTAGATTCCTCATTTTATGTAAAATCTATCAAAATAAATCATGGATATTACTTGATTTCAACATTATATCATCATTAAAATAGATCCCCAAGATTTGATCATCTCAGATCTTGAAGATCTTGGAAATTGGAAGCTTATTTCCTAAATACCGAAAGTTTCATGAAGAATTTTCTAAATGTTATGATTTCATAAGAAAATAGATTTTACAAGCTTTCCATAGCTTCTTTCTAATATCAATTTGAAGTTCAAATGTCTCCACATTTGATGACTGAAGTTCACAGTTGTTCTTAGGGTCCAAATTTGATCTGGGCCTAGCGAAACAGATGGCCCAGATTGATCGGGCAAAGTGGGTTGGTCGGCGGAACAGTTGGCGCGCTCCCATCACTAGGACGCATGCCATAATGCGCTCCCCAGGACTGGTGTTGTCGCACAGCCATTCCATCTAGACGGCGTCGCACGCAGGTTGTGTGTGTGGAGACGCTTCCGCAAGGTGAGTTTCTGTGTAGCATCCCAAAGAGCGTTCTAGGAGCCAATCTTATTTAGGAAGATTGGACAGTCCATTTTGGACCATCCAATCAATTCCTCTTCAATCAAAGGCTCAAAACTTGATTAAATTTCATTAGATTTCTACCCTAGGGGTTTTGGACCTTCTGGATTGATTTGACAGCTTAGATTTTCCATCTAAGCCTTCCATCATCTATAATTGAAGGGTTCTGGTCCTTACTCTATTTTTATAAAATTTAACACAAAACTAATTTGAGAAAAATAAAAATTATATAAAATAACATGAAATAAGTATAAGAAGTGTTTCCACCTACCTGATTGGAGAAAAAAAATATAGATTTTCCGCCTAATTTAAATAAATATCCTTTTGGTGATAAGATAGCCCGATGGCCGCTCATTTTGTGATTTCCCATTGATTGCACCGTTGGATCTTGAAATTGATTTAGTGGTTTTGTAGATCAGGTAGTCTAGAATTGTATGGATGGTGGGATTTATGAGATTTGGTTTGGAATAGAGTGTCTAATTAAATTTAGGTCTCTTGTTCCAATCTAGAGAGAGGAGAGAGAAAGTGCAAGAAGAGAGATTTTTGGGAGTTTTGGAATTTCAGGAAGGAATCTATATCTGATTTTTCAGGGTAAGAAAGATAATTGTTTGGGAATTTTAATGAACATTTTTGGAGGATTTTTGGAGGTGTATTTATAGATGTTTTTGAATTTTTCATAATTACATGCAATAATTATGTTTCAATACTTTTGAATATTAAATTAACATTGGATCCTCCACTACCACCTCCTTTTGCACTATCAGCTGGTAGTGGTTTGACCACTCATTACATGTTTTCTAGCCATTGGATTCATTTGTGGGCCCCATAGAGGTGTGGAAAGACCATTTTGCCCTTTTATGGAGAAAAATTGATTTTATTCTCCCGAACTCGGAATTGAGTGTACTTAGTGGCGTTGGAATTGTATTTTTGAATAAATTCTAAATATTGAAGTCTTTGATCTCAGTTATGCATAAAATTACCATTTTACCCTTTTATTCATAAAAATGGAGAAAATTAGGGATTTTTCATTTTAACTTGGAATTGAACTTACTTAGTGTCATTTCCATTGGTTTTTTGCTACATTAATAATTTATAAGTTTTAAATTGTGTTTTAACCTTTATAAAAAGAGAATTTTCAATAACCTAATATTCTAGCCTCAAATTTCTGAGAATTCAAACTAAATTGATTTTCTCAATCAATTTACAAAAATTGGGGTTATTACAATCATCTAGTAATTATCCACTCAAAGAGTGTCCTACTTATTTTAAGTTTGATTATGATACAAACATCTCCATGGATTACGAGAATGCTTTAATAGGATACTGAGCCATTCATGGACACTTCTCAATGAACATCCCAAGTAGGACTCTTGACATCTCCTAAGATTCCACTTAAGCAATATAGTGTAGAAGATGTACCTAATGCAGACCTATAGTCTTTATTTGACCAATCATAAGATAGCAATATAGGTTCATCTAAAACCTTACTTGTGATTGTAGAATAGGTAGATGAATCAATTGATATTCTGACCCAACTACAACAAACTCTAGGTGCACATTAGAGGATACTAAGGGATTAAGCAACTCTAGTTCCCTATGTCCAGAAGAATAAGAAAACCCTTTTAGGAAAATATAGAGCCAGATTAACCCCCAATTATAGGAAAAGGTAAGGGAGGAGGAAAAACATTACATGTTGTTTTATATGGGCACTATTATTATTCAATTTGCCAACCATTGGGACCATTCATCTAAAGTTAGTCCTAAGAAATTAAGAATCACGGTGGTCTTTCATGCTCTTCTCTTATTCCCACCATACATCTCTAATTGGAGAAAATACATTGACTACAATGAGATTTTGAAGTGGAGTAAGTTTTCTAAAAACTTCTTCACATTTAGTTTAGGTTTAGGCTAATAGATTAATTAGTTTAGGTTTCATAGAGTTATATTTGCATCATCATTATATATTTTGCATCTTTTTCCACATCAACACATCAATGCACTAACCAGGAGTTCAAGTAATGTCTTTCTCATCATTTCCTTTTAGGTTTAAGCTTTCATTTGTCCATGCTTTATAACTTTGTGGACAATATTTATTTTAAGTTTACGGCCAAAGTTTTTCTTAATAATTTTTTACTTATTTCTTTGAATTTATTTTTATAAAAATGAAATTTTTTGATAAACTTATCAAAAGTTCCTTCACAAGGATGAGAATTCAGATCTTTTTACTATTCAAGCTATCTTTTGTACTTTATCTTATAAATAGATTTCATTTCTATTAGTTCATTTTTTTAATCCCATTTCTAAAGTATTCCATGAAAAGTTAAACTTAGAATATTCACTACATAAAATAGCTATGACTATATAGTTAAAGTTGAAGAGAAATATGACTTAGAGATCTTGAAGAAGATAAGTGAAGACTATTAACCCATGTGAGCTTTAGAGCTATTCTTTCTTTTGGAGGGTTTTACATAAAGTTTAAAACTCTCTTTGGTGAAAAATAATTCTCTCATTATTCTTCATCTTGGTCAACTATTAGGAAAATATCTAATAAACTATACAGATTATCTCTTGAGCTTCTGGTTATGTTTCAGTCATATGAAACCTCAAAATGATGGAGGCCATCCTTGGTTAAACCCAAAGCCATTAGCCTTCCCTAAGTTACTTTTTCTTGGTTAGTTAAGCCCGTGAGCCTTTACATTAAGCCTTATCTTTGTGAACTCATTAATCATTACCCTTACTATACCCTATAATATATCCACTACCCAGATGTTTTGGAAATATGTAGAGATGATTGAAGAATTAACTTGATGAAAATTTATGAGCAATATAATTCATAAGATAAAAACATAAAAAATGGCTAAAAAGGTATAAAAAAAAAGGAAAAAAGGCTATATATTAAAAGTTGAAAAAGAAGAATAATGAAAAAGAAAAAGATGTCCAATGAAAAGGAAATTTTCATAGTAGAAAAGAAAGTTCGGAATATGTTTTAGAAGAACTTTACATATTCATGCAGACGACCTTTGTTTATCCTTATACCATTCTCTTGATAACCTTGTCCTAAGCCTATGTCTTATTAGAGGACCTAACTTGATCATAAAAGTAGCATGGCTTGGATATGGTTATAAATGAATAAGGAATTTGGTAAGGTATAATATTACTAATAGTGTACACCCTTTCATGAGAACATTATCAGATTCTTTCTAAGTTATCATTCTTCCATATAGGATATGTGAGAATTTTGGAGTTGATGAGCAATATTCTACTCACATATTAATGAGAGATTTACCCATTTCTAAGTGACTTTGTTGCGGGCATCAAGAAAATCCTATGACATTTGAATTCAAAGCATACATTGGGATGGTAATTTAGGATATAATTTCTTGGAAATCAATAATTGTATGTATAATAGTTATATTAGACTTTCACATTTTGTGGCTTGATGAATTAATGGGATGTCCTTAGCATAAGGGTAGATTTTTGAACTATTGATCATTTCTATTAACATGCTAAATTTAAGAGTTAATATAAGCTAAATATGTGAAGATTCTTTGAGAAACATGAAGGATTTTCATAAAATTTTTGAAAATGTTTAAGGGTAGCATTTCTAAAAATACTTACAAGACTACAATTCGTCCACTAGGGGTAACCTAGGGGTTCAAAGACTTTTTGCATATTCTAAATGTAAACAATGTCACTTGTAAAAGTGGATAGGATTTATTTTTTAGATTTCTTTAATTCTATTCTATAGTTTTGCTCAAGGACTAGCAAAATCTAAGTCATGTGTAATCAATAAATATAGAAATATTAAATATGTAGTACAATATTTAGGAGATTTTAGCCCCAAAAGTCACTTAATTATCATCATTAGAGTTAATTTTACTATTTTGCTAGTCCCGAGTGCAAATAAAAAATACATAAATTTACGAATTTTACCCCTATAATAGCAATTTTACCTTCCAAGCTCCATCATGGGTTACACATGCCAAAACCAAAGTCCTGGAGATTCAAAATAATCATTGGGTGTCACTGTCACTGTTAGAGTAGTTAGAAACCCCATGCACAACTACTCAAATGAGGGTGGAAAGGCGACAAATTCTCAATTCATGCATAATTGCATACATTTCACCACCTTAAGAAGCTTATGCAAGAAATTTAATTCACATACAACAAGATAATATATAATAAAAGAATCTTAAAAAAAAAGAGCGGGACCCACATCAAGACTTTTCACTAATTTTCTCTCTCCTACTAAAAAAACAAAAAAGATCAACCAGTGGTTGGACATCTTATCCATGCAAAGATGGTGAAGTATACTTAGTCCCAAGTGAAATGTGTGAAGAGATCTATGAGGAATCAAGGCCATTCAGTTCACTTCGATGATGGAGAAAAAATGAAGTTAAAGATCTACATGTCATAAAGGGATCCCATCCATCCAAGTAGAGGTAAGTATGATCTAATGGCTTGGAATAAAATATTGGAAAGATAAAAACCCTAGCCACCTTTCTCACATTGAAAATCCAACCCAAAACCCTGATAAAAGGAAGATTTCAACCACCCATCTTCATCTTATGGTCATACATCTTAAGGTTTTCTAAAAACAAATCACATACATCCACTTGAATTCCACACTCCTCCTTTAGCACTTTATAATTTTGAAATCTCATGATTCCCTCCACATACTTTCCTTTATTTTCTCTTTTGTTTCCATCTATTTCCCTTTCTACGTATTCCTTACCTCCCCACTAATTTATTTCTTTATATTTTTCTCACCACTTTCCATTTTCTACCCACTATCCCACATTAGAAAAAGATGCCAACCCCCCCCACACCATGGATACACTTACTAAATCCATTCCACCTTCCTTCATTCCCTACTAAGCTACTTCTTTCTTTCCTTCTCCACTTATTCCCTTCCTTCCTCAGCCTTTCCTCTTCTTGTGTTCTTCTTTCCCATCTTTTTTTTTTTTTTTCTCCATTCTCATCTCCCACATTCCCATAATATAATTCAGACCCCCTCCTTAGTTTACATGTCTCCCATAAGATCTCCATCAATCTTGCTTCCCTTCATCTTTAGATCTTATCCATCCATTCTTAGGGCATCCTTTCCTCAAAATCTATAGATAAAAGTGGAAAAAGAAGAAAAAGTTTTATCTCTTTCCTTTCCTTTGCACTTGAAAGCTTAATCTAGGTGAAAAAGAGGTAGAGAGATCACATTTGCCAAATCTCCCACAAGATCAAAGTCAATCCCTTGGAGAAGAGGCAAGAAAGCTCTTCCATCCCCACTTCCCTTTCTCCATCCATCTCCATCTTCTCTTCCACACTTAAGTCTTTCCATCATTCTAGCCTTACACCTTTTCTCTTTATTTGGAATATGGGAATAAAGGAAAAGGAAGAACACCTTCCAATGATATTCAAGGAATCTTCAAATTCCTAAAGTATGGTTGAGTATTTCATTGAGCTTGGCTGTAGATTAGTGTACTTTTGGTTGAATGTAAGTGTATAAGCCCTTGTTCCATAAAGTGGAGTTCATGGCTAGGAAAGAAGAAGAGGACATGTTAAGAGCCTTACTGAGTGACCCAAAGGACTCCTAGGCCAATCACTTCAAGGACATATCTTTATTTGCTTTCTTTTCCTTTTCATTCTTTATTGTAATACTTGTAATTCAATCTCCATTAGTGAAAAAGTTATTTTCCTTTTCATCATTAGTTTACTTTCTTTCATTGCTTTATGGCTTAGTTAGTTCTTTACTTTAGTTTATTTCCTTTCTTTGATTTGGTTTGCTTAGAATAGTTAATTAGTTTAGGATTCTTTCCTTCCTTTTTTTGTTGGCTAGGTTAGAGTAATGTAAGTAAATTTCAATTAACTCTTACTAATCATAGAGTCCTCATGGGATTGACCCATATTTGCCTATCCAATGGAGAAATTCACTTGTGGTAATAAGTAAGACACATTAAGTTCTTGAATACCCCTAGACTTTGACTTTGCTAACCCTCGAGCAAAACTACAATAAACAAATATAGAAATCTAAAAAAATAAATCCTAACCACTTTCGTTGGTGCTCCCATTTGCATTTTACTTATGTAGAAAGCCTTTAAACCTTAGGTTACCCCTAGTGTACGAGTTGTAGTCTTGTAAGAGTTTTCAAAAATGCTACTCATAAACATTTTCAAGAATCTTATGAAAGTTCTTCATTTTTCTTAAAAAAGATCTTATTATATTCAGCATTCATTAACTTCCCAACTTTAGCATACTACTAGAAATGACTAGTAGTGCAAAATCCTAATCTGATGCTAATGATCATCCATTAATTCACTAAGCCTCTGAATGTGAGTGTGTGAAATACCTACTATATATACAATTATTAGTCTCAATGGAAATTATAACCTAATTTACCATCCAAATGTATACTTTGACTTTAAATCTCATAGGATATACTTAACACTCAGAAAGAAGTCACTCAGAGAGGGGTAAATCTCTCTTTAACATGTGAATAGAATAATGTTCATCGTCCAAAACTCTCACACATTCCACAGAGAAAAATGATAACTTAGAAAGAATTGTAATGGTCTCATGAAAGGATATCAACTATTAGGAATGTTACACTACCAAATTTCCTACTCATTCATAGCCATATCCAAGTCATACTGATCCTAAGATTAAGTGAAGCTTCAATTAGGATGAAACACATGACAGGGCTATCAAAAGAATGGTTATATGGATATACAAAGGTGTTTTGAAATATATGTAAAGGCCTTCTACTAGTGTATTCACAACTTTGTTTTATAACCATAAGAGTGAATGTTTACTTTTTCATTAGCTATCATTTTCTTGACTTCTTCTCATATTTCTTCATTTTTTCTTTTTGGATATATATAGCCTCTTTTTTTTTCAGCCCTCTTTTTATGTTCATCTCTTGAATTGTATTGATCATACTATTCTCCAATATATTTCTTCAACAATCTCTACATATTTCTAAAACAAATTGGGTATGAATATATTATAGGGTTTAATAAAGGGTAATGCTTAATTGGTTCACAAAGATAAGGCTTATTATAAAAGCTAAAGGAATTAACTAACGAAAAAAGTAACATAGGATGGCTAAAAGCTCTGGGTTTACCAAGGATGATCTCTATCATTTCATATGTTTCATATGACTTACATATAACTATAAACTCAAGAGATAATTGGTATAGTACATTAGATGTTTTCTCAATGGTTCACCATGATGAAGAATAATGAGACAAATTAGGAATTTATTGTTTGCTGAAGAAAACTTTGAATTTACATATAACCCTTTTAAAGAAAGAATGGGTCTAAACTCACTTGGGTTAATAGTTTTCATTTATCTTCTTTAGGATCTCTAAGTTATATTTTCTCTTCAACTTAAACTATATATATGAAAATTTTGGGCAATATTTATTCCAAGTTTAACTTTTCATGGGATATTTTAAAAAATGAATAAAATAGTGATCTAATTTTATTCTAATCTATTAATAAGATAAAGTTCAAAAGATATCTTAAATATTTAGAAAATTTAAATTCTGACCCCATAGACTTAAATTAAACATTGTCCCAAAATGGACATCCCAATTCCTACAACTAGATGATAACATTTCTATAATAAATTATTACATTTTATGTGGCAAAAAATGGACATCCAAAAATAATTGGAATTTGACTACCAAGATCTGCTACAAGCTATATATCTAAGACTACAAAGTCTACTAGAAATAAAAAACATACCAACCAGAATTAGTACATCTTCTACTACACACATGGAACTTTAATTAACCTATCTACCAATTATAGTGTGGTGGTAGTCCTTTTCATCTCACCCAAACCTAATTCCTTATACGCAGAATAGGTAAAAGGTTAACGCTTGACCCCAAAACAAGTAATTCCTTATCAATTGTGTGATCTCCAATCACACATGATATAGTAAGATACCTTGGAACTCTATAATTTGATGAGGTATTATGTTGCATTATTGAGCTAACTTGCTTAGGGAGATATTCTTTCTTTTGCACCTAATGTTTTCTCTCATGGGTGAAGGGATTTTTTAGAAACTTGGCATAAGAAGGGATGTGTGTGATTGCAAAAAGTAATGGAGTATCGATATTGACTTATTTGAATGCTTCCATTAACTTATCAAAATTATTCTCCTTCTTAGCCATTCTAAGACGTTGAGGAAATGGAGCCTTTGGAATATCACGCAGTTCAGGATTAGGGTGAGGAATAGGATGTGGTTATTTCTTCTCTTTTCCCTTCCTATACTTTATAGGGTTCTCATTATCCTCAATTTGCTCATTTTCCTTAGTTAACCCTACCTAATTATCTATTGTCATTTCTCTCCTAAGGGTGGATTGGGTATGTTCTTGAAATGTTGTGCCAATCTCATACTAGTCCATAAGGTTCGGCATAGGTTGACTAGGAAACTTTCCTTGCTTGCCTTAGAAAGGGTAGTAACAGGTGGACCCATTTTATATTATATCTTCACAATAAATTTCCAATGGGTTTACATTAGTTTTTTAACATGATTGTGGGAATCTTCTATACTCTGCGTAAACAAACTCATGGTTTCTTCTACAGATTGTTTCCTCTATTATAGAGTTAGCTACTATTGTGGAATTGGGGATATAGGGAATGGTTTGTGAGATATGGGAAATCCAATGGACTCGTTGATTATTTTGAGACCAAGAAAATTTTGGGATGCATAGCCCATCCAAGATTGTATTTCTTAAAATATGGATTATTGCTACGATTTTGGAGTTTAATGCATTCACTTGCTCCAAATTTTTTTTACAAATACGGATTTGGAGGAGCATGAAGCAGTAAGGTGTGTTATACTAAAAACAAATTGAATAAACCTCAAGAGGAGGTTTATTAGTGTATTTTCTAACCAAAACAACATCTCCTAATCAAGTAAGAAGATTGCCAATCTTACCAATTATATCTGTTAATATGTATATATTTTTTTATTAAGGTCATGAGTGGCCTCCACCTCATATATACCGTCTTTCCCTTAAAGCTCTAAAAATCTATCTATTTTAATAGAATAATCCCATTATTGAGAATTCTCAGATAGATCTTCAAAGAAATTCCATGCCTCTGTCTCACTCTTGGTCTAGAGTGCGCCACCACTAGTGGCATCAATTGTACATTGGTTTTGTGGGGTTAGACTTTTGTAAAATATTGTAGTAATTTTCAAAAATTTTGATAAAAACATATGAATTGATTCATTGCAAGGACAAGAATTCAAATTTTCTGAATATTCAAGCTATCTTTTAAAATTTGTCTTACTAATAGATTTGTATACAATTACTTGCTGTTTTAGTTAGTGATCCTAAAGAAGATAAGTGGAGACTATTAACCCAACTAAGTTGAGAGCCATTCTTTATTTGAAAGGGTTATGTATAAATTCAAAGTTTTCTTTAGTAGACAATAAATTCCTAGTTAGTCTCACTATTCTCCATCTTGGTCAATTATTGAGAAAACATCTGATATACCATACCAATTATCTCCTAAGTTTATGGTTATGTTTAAGTCATATTAAAGTTAGGAAATGATAGAGGCCATCATTGGTAAACTCAAAGCCTTTAGCCTTCTATGTTAAATTTTCCACTATTTAACCCCTTGAGCCTTTGTACTAAGCTTTATATTTGTGAACCAATTAACCATTACCCGTTATTCTATCCTATAATATATCTGTACACAATTTGTTTTGGAAATATGAAAAGATGGTTGAAGAAATATTTTAAAGAATAGTATGATGAATACAATTCATGAAATGAATAGAAAAAGAGGGCTAAAAAAATAAATAAAGAAAGGCTATGCATATGTATATTTATATTCAAAAAGAAAAAATGAAGAAATATGAGAAGAAGTCAAGAAAAAGATAGCTAAAGAAAAAAGAAAATGTTCACTCTTATAAAATAAAGTTGTGAATACACCAGTAGACAATCTTTACATATATTTCAAAATAGCATTGTATACCCTTATACCCATTCTTTTGATAACCCTATCCTAAGCTTATGTTTCCTCCGAATTGAAATTCTAGCATGATCTTAGGAGAAGCATAATTTGGATCTGGTTATGAATGAGTTGGGAATTTGGTAGAATGTAACATTCCTAATAGTTGATATCCTTTCATGAGATCATTACAATTCTTTCTAAGTTACTGTTCTTCTGTATGGAATATATGAGAGTTTTGGACTTAATGAATATTATTCTACTCATATATTAATGAGAGATTTACCCCTTTCTGAATTAGTTATTTTTTATTATTAAGTAAATCCGATGAGATTTGAAGTCAAATCATACATTTGAATGGTAATTTAGGTTATCATTTCCTTTGAGACTGATAATTACATATATATATAGTAGCTATTTCACACACTTACATTTAGAGGCTTAGTGAATTAATGGAATATCATTATCATAAGAGTACAACTTGGATTGTTGATCATTTCTAGTAGTATGCTAAAGTTGGGAAGCTAATAAATGTGGAATAAAAGAAGGTTCTTTATGTAATGACTCCAATTTTGTAATATTGAAATTCCAAGTTTAGCAATGGAAAGATCAATTTTTAAAGATAAGAGCATTTTAGTCATTTCACTATTCACCTTAACTGAACCCAAGAATTTGGTCCTAAAAATGGTGCCATTAGATGTGTCTCCTAAAAAGGAATCCAACGAGACCAAAATCACCCAAAACGGAGTTAAAATGAGCAAGTTATGCCCTTTGAAGTTCACGGGCAAAATTATAAATTTTACAAAAACGGTTTAACCTACAAAACACAGGGGCCCGTTTTAATACGGGCACCCCTTCATCTTCAACCTCTAGAGGGTTCTAGAACAGTGGTGATTGGAGGAGAAATCACCGCCATTCTGGAGGTTTCTCCACCGCCATTCAAAGGCGGTGAGAGCCCCCTCCAGAACCCTCTCTTAGCTCTATAAATAAAGCTCTTAGGCGCCTCTAATGGCAGCCCAAAACGTTGAAGAAAAACCAGTCATGGAGCAGTGACCTAGAGCGGAAAACAAGGAGAAAAACCTAGCAACGAGCCAAGTACTTCCGAGATCGCTCAAAACCCATCTCCACCATAGTTCCAGGAATGATTTCCCTAGGTTTTTGCATGAAAAATAATGCAAAACGGAGCCCAAGAGAGTCACCAAGGACCCAGGGACGTCCCCTGGGCTGCATTGACCTGAGGACAACCCGGGTCCCCAACGAGCAAGACGATACAATAGGAACATCACACGTCGTCCTGCGTCGACCTGCGTTTGAAAAACCAAACGGGCGCATCCAGGGACGCGCCCGCAAAAGAGACCGTCAGGTGGAAAACCCGACGCGTTTGCAGACGGACCACTGAGGCGCACGCCGCAGACGCGCAGCACGCTAGCAGTGTGTCATTTTTTTGGTTCCTTAAGGAAGCCGGGGGCGCACGTCGCAGATGCGCAGCGCCCTAGCATTCCGTCTTTTTATTTTTAAGACTCCTATGTACATACGACACTAAAACGCTTATAACTTGAGATCTAGAGCTCCGATTGAGGCGCCGCAAAAGGCGTTGTGTCCGTTTCGACGGTGCAGACACATCCAAACTATAAAATCCCTAATCAAGGCCTAATAAAAGGTGGGCATGACCCTTAGAATAGGATGGTGGCGCGTGGCCACTAGAACTTTGGAAAACTGAGGACACCAAGGCCCAATTGGGATCCTAGGACACCCATAGGCATAGGGATGGACCACTAATGCCTAAGTAATAATACCAGTTACTCTAAAACCCATAAAAGATAGGCCAAACTAACCTTGATTCCCCAAACCATGATCAGGAGCGTCCGAGGACAAAAGGATTAGCGCGACCTAGCCAGGTAGGTGCTCTATCACTATTAGATTCTTTTAAAAAATCTATGATTGTTTTGAGAACATATATTTTAAGTATATGACTTGTTTAGCATGACTTAATTTAGCATGCATGTGATAAATGTTTTGTACATAGACATGTTTTGTAAATGATTGCATATACATTATGCACATATATGTTTTGCAAACAAGTGCATACATTGCATGATTTAAGTACTAGCAAAGATTGCATGTCCTTGAGGGTTGCTAAAAGACCCTGGAGTGCAGAGGGCCAGGCAGTTGTGAGGGACCCAAAGAGGACCGGTTTTGAATAGAGGTTTTTGGCTTATTTGATCGTACATGATTTGGGCTAGTAAGCTCGTGGGTGCTATGCCGAGGGGTGTGGGTTGGCCACCCAGCCTCTACCACTATTAGGTGGATGGGTACCACGCCCAAAAAAGGGCATGTCCCTACTTCAACTGCATGTGGTACAGGGGGCTACCACTGGTGTCACGGCACTGGGTCGAAGTGTCATATGCCCCGTGGAGGTATATGATCCTGTGTCCCTAGGTACCTGGGGACCACACGGCGGTGAGGTCATGGGCATAGTGAGACCCTATGGTTTCATGGATTTATGTGCATTGCATATGGCATGATATGAGGTTGGTCGACCATACCATACTAGAGATCCATGAGTTGGATTCCATGAAGCATCTTATGCATATCATGATGATATGATATATATGTATATGATACTTTCTATTTTAGATTATATGATCCTTTAAGTCGTTAGTATTTCAGTTTAACAATGGATTTTAATATTGATGTTGTACTCGAGTATTCAAACATACACATGTTTTGAATGAGCATATGATTTTAAAACATCTCATGCATTATAAAACTAGTAGTGATAGGCTCCTGCTGAGTATAATATATACTCACCCAATCCTCAACATTTTTCAGACACCAAGTAAATACTTAAGAGCAAGGAACGCTTGTGTTAGGAACCATCCAGACTAAGTACAAGTAAGTAAAACCCCTACCTTATCTTTCAATGTTACTTGATTGTAGTTACTCTCTAATAGCTGGGGCTGTGACTAACACTTTCTTGGGAATAATATTGATTTAAACTTTACCATGGCTAAATAAATTGAAAAGAGGTTTTGACACTCGGGTTTTTATGAAAGGTTGTTTTCCAAAAGAAAAATATTTTCATGTATTTCATATTTATAAAACAAGAGATCTCACCTGTTTATCAAAATTGCATCATATAAAAACCCGGGTCGTGACACTTTAAAAAAAAAAGTGAAGGATTTTAATAATATTTTGGAAAATGTTTATTGGTAGCATTTTTGGAAACCCTTATTAGACTGCAACTCATCCACTAGGGGTAACCTAGGGGTTTAAAGACTTTTTGCATATGCTGAATAGAGACAAGAGCACCAAAATAGTGGTTAGGATTTAGTTTTGTTAGATTTCTGTATTTCTTTTCTATAGTTTTGCTTGAGGACTAGTAAAACCAAGTCAAGGGGTATTTGATGGGATAGATATATTACATATATATCCCCATATTTAGAAGGTTTTAACCATAGAAATTATTTAATTGTCACTAATTGTGGTTAATTCTACTATTTTGCAGGTCTAAGGTACAAAAGAAAAAAAAAATGCACAATATTACCAATTTACCCATGAGAAAGTAATTTTACTTTCCAAGCTATGTCATGGGTCACACATGCCATAAATAAAGTTTGAGACATTCAAAATAACCATTGGGTCACTGTCAAAGTCATAGTGATTAGAAAGCCTATGCACAACTTCTACTCAAATGATGTAAATGGTGGCAAACACTTGCATACATTTCACCCCCTAAGGAAAGGAAGATCTCAACCACCCATCTTGATCCAACATTCATCTCATCATGGGGTTTCTAAAAACACACACACACACCCAAATTGAAAAAGATGCCCCCTTTGTTAGGACTTTCCAATTATGAATACCCTTGATTTCCTCCAAATACTTTCCATTTCACCCACTTTTCTCCCCATATCTTTCCTTTCCCACTCGTTCCTTACCTTTCCATTAACTTAATTTGTCATTTTTTCATCTCACCACCTTCCGAATTCATCCCACTTTCCTAAATTGAACAAGACCTCCCCCCCCCCGGCCACACACACATCTACCACATTCTAAATTTGACCAAAGTCAATCCACTTTCCTAATATATTGCTCTTTCTTCCCTTCTAAGCAATCTTCTTTCCTTTCTTACCTCACTAAATTCACTTTCCTTCCTTTCATTTTCACCACTTTTCCATTCCATTCATTGTCCAACTTTGAAATTCAAGTCAATCACTTTTTAAATATGGATTCCATGCCTCCCCCTCTTTGGATACACTTACTAATTCCACTCAACCTCACTTAATTCCATCATAAGCTACTTCTTTCTTTCATCTTTTTATTACTTTCCTTTCCCCACTTATTCCCTTTCTCCCTTGGCCTTTCTTCTTCCTATTTCCTTCCTTTCCCATCTTATTCTTTACATTATCCTATATCACATCCCATAATGGATTTCACATTCCCACCCCCCTCCTTAGCTTACCTTTCTCCCATAAGATCTCCACCATTATTTTTTATATTCATTCCTTAGGTTTTCTTTCATAAAAGTATATAAATAAGATGTAAAAAAGAAGAAAAACTTTTATCTCTTACCTTCCCCTTGTATTTGAAAGCTAAACCTAGGAGAAAGAGAGGGAGACAAATCACCATTACTAAAGCTCCCATAAGATCAAAGTTCATTCATTAGAGATGAGGTAAGGGAGTTCTTCCATCCCCACTTCCTTTTCTTTCTTTCTCCCATTCTTATTATTCTTTTTTATTACTCCTTTCATTACAATACCATCCAGCCTTATCCCTTCCTTCACTTACACACCCTCCATCTTCAACTTCATCATAACTATCGTCTTCTTTTATCTTTCCATCTTCCATCTTTGTTCCTTTCTTTGGGATTTTATGAATTACCTTCTAATGGTAGTGTAGGACTCTTCTAATTCTTAAGTATAGCTGAGGATTTCATTGGCTTCGTGACATGCTGGGTTAAGGAGATGAGAAAAGATTGGTAGTATATTAACTTTGGGTTGAATGTAAGTGTATAGGCCTTTGTTGAGTAACACAACAAGAAGACTGTAAAGTAGAGTTCAAGCCCAGAAGAAGAAAGAAGAGGACATATAAAGAGCCTTGTTGAGTGACACAACAAAGGACTCCTATAGCAGCCACTTCAAGGAAGTCTATTTTCTTTCTTTATTTCTTTCATTCCTTGTAATTGTAAAGAAGTTATTAATGAAATTGTATTTTCCATATCTTGATTAGGACTAATTTAGTTTCCATTTCTTTCATTTTGTTATTTTTCTTTGGTTTAGTTTAAGTAGTTTTCATACTTTTATTTCATAGCTTAGGTTAGCTTGCTTTTATTTAGTTTGCTTAGTTGCTTTAGTTTTAAATTCTTCCGTCCTTTCCTTGTTGGCTAGGTTAGAGTAAATCAATTTAAATTTTAATTAACACTTTGTTAAAGAGTCTTCATTGGATGAACCCATATTTGCCAATTCTATACTTCAAAAGAGACCTACACTTGTGGTAACTATTAGAATACATCACTAATTAGTAATCTAAAAGGCATGTTTCATAGAATTTCTTTAAAGAAGAGGCTTTTAGATTATTTCAACCCTAGGTAGATCTTTCTCTATATTAGACTAACCCTACTACTTATTAGTTAGATCCTAATCTTAATCAACCACTTAACACCCTCTACAATCAGCCGTAATTGATCTAATCCATAGAATGTGTTAGAATAGGCCACTTCCTTCCAAGAGGGTCTTATGAGCTCAAATGGCTGCTAAGGTCTCTTCTCGATTGATTTTAAATTAAGTACTAAAAGGCTAGGGTGTGTTAGCTACTATTTGACTAGGTGGGCCAAGTTGTGGTGACTAATCCACACTTGATCTTATATGGGGTAAGTGCCCTTACTAACATTTTAAACAATCCCACATAATTTGATCAATATATAAGCACCTTAATTAAAAGAACATGTCCTATTTATGCAAGGAAGGCTACTAATCTAATGCAAACGCTAGAGTGTAACTAGATAAAAGAGATAGGAAGCATCAAATTCATAGGAATAAGAAAACTATGCACATGTAACTACATGCAATCCTAATCTACAACTAGTGGTAAAGCATTACCATCCAAATTAAATTAACTCTATTGCAAGTCCCAAGCAATAGCACTAAAAATTTGATGTGCCCAAAAGTATAGGGCTATTGGAGTATAGAATTGGCAAATATGAGTTGATCCTAGAAAGACTCTTTGATAAATTAGAGTTAATTTGAATAGAGGTTATCTTACTTTAACCTAGCCAAGATTTCATAGGAAGGAGAAATTCTAATTAAAATTAATGACAATGAAATTGAGGAAAGTAAATACATAAAGAAAATAAATAAGTAACTAAGTAAGAAGGAAATGACTAATCAAAGAGGTAACCATTAAACTAAACAACTAAACTAAAAAACTAGAAAGTAAACCCTAAATTAGAAAGAAACCAACTAAGGAAACTCATAAATTATCTATGTAAAGTAGGAAAATAAACAAGGAAACTTTCTAAATTGTACTAACTAAAAATTAAAGGACATATTAACTAACAAAAGAAAATAACTTTTTCATCAATGGAAAATAGAAAAATTACAGGGACTTGTTACATAGGCAATAAAAAAGAAAATACAAGTCCTTCAAATCTAGGCTTGAATTTCCTTGTAGGACCATCATGTTATGTGACTCAATAGAAGCTTGTGCACTTCTCTTCAACCCAAAATACACTAAAGTTACCACCAAGCTTTTCTCATCTCTTTAACCTAACACTCTACAAACCAAAACAAATCTTATCCAATGATCCCTAGGAATAAAATATTAGGGCAATGGAGAAAAGAGGATCCTAACACCTTTCCTAAACAATCACCACCCTAGGAAAGAAAGAAGATTATGGAAATGGAAATGGAAAAATTTACAGCATTTTCCCCTAAGCTAGAAACTCTTAAAAGAAAGAGGTTAACTTCAAGGATTTTAGATAAAAAGGGGATTAGAGATCATTCATCTTTAAAATAGGGAAACCATAGAAGAGGTTTCCTACTTTAAACATGAAATAGAATAAAAGGAAAACAAGGTGGAGAAAGTGGCCCTTGTATTAGGACTCACTAATTTAAGCCTTAGGAGATGAAGTAAGGAATAGTTGCATGGTGAAATCCTCTCCTGCAACATGAAGCCTTAGATATGTATCTAGGTGGCTTTATGGATGGATTTGGATGTTTCCTCAGCCTTAATTAAGAAATTAGAAAGTTTCCTTCATATCATAAAAAGACATAAGAATCCTTTCCTTTTCTTTATTCTAACTCCACAATAAGAAATTAGAAAGAAGAGAAAGAGGAATGATGCGAGAACTAACCAACATGGATGCATGAAATCTAACATTAAAAAGTGGGTGTGTGGAACATGGAATTAGAAAATGTGTATGAAAAATAAAAACATGGTAAGAAGGTGTATGAGCAAAGGAATGTGAGTGATGCAACCTACCTAGCATGGAAAGATCCATGCATGTAAATTAAAGTGTGTGCATGTGTGTGAATATGATTTGGAAAGTGAGGTGCTTATGATCTAAGTGCATGAACTACAGTGCTATACATGGATTATTAAATAAGAAATGCATTATAAATGAACTAACAATCATGGAGTTTCTAAACTAATCCTAGAATGTATACAAAGCAAAATAAGAAGTCAAAACTGAGTTTCTAAATTAGGAAAGTGCATCTTTCTATATTAGGAACGTACTAAGTCTAAGAATCTAACATGCAACTAGTTTCTAAAATAGGCCTAAATTAAGCTTAAAGTATTCCTAAGATGTATGGAAAGAAAAATGGAAGCTTTCTAAAACTAAAAAGCAAGGAATCTTATGCTAAACATGTAATCTAAAATTAAAAACTACCCCTAATTCTAAAAAAGTGCTTAAAAGAGGGAAATAAAAGAAGCTAAATAAAAGCTATACTATAAATAAGATCAACTAAATAAAACATAATCCAAGGAGATATAGTTAACACAAATCTTCTATGAATGCAACCTAAGCAAGCTACAAAGATGATCATGCAAGAAACTATGAAAAAGATGCAATATTCAATTTTGATGGAATGCATGTAAAATCCTACACCTATGTGCATACAAAACCTTAATGGAATGGAAGGAAACATGATATGCATCTACTCTACTCTAATATGAAAGGAACTTCAATGCTACATGTGAACTACAATGCAAATAAAGGTGAGAAATTAATGGAAATATGTGTGAAACTACATGAATGTATATGATTTATCCAAGTAAGAAAAATCTAAAGGAATGCGTGTTAGAAGAAGCTAAATGAAAAGACAGAAGATGTAAGAGAAAATAAAAAGAAAATAAGCAAGAAAAGAAATTGAAATGGTAAAGGCCCTACCTTTATCTCCAAAAGATTTGAACATGGAAGCTTAAAGAGAGCTTGGGTGATGGTGATCTTCCTCCCTCCATTTCTCCTAGCTTTGGCTTGAGCTCTAGTGAAAATTGAAATATCCTTAAGCCATTCAAAACACCTCTATTTATAGATTTTTAGCATGGGAGTTAAGTGGATTCAATAGTTGAGATCAAGTCACTCAAGTTAAATTTGAATAAACGAATAAATGGGGAAGGAAGGAAAAGAAAGAGGAAGGACTAAGGGATTAAGGGAAAAAGGGAATAAGTGGGAAAAAGGAAAGAATAGGTAACTTACTAGGGAAGGAAGGAAGATGAATTGGAATTAGAAAGTGTCCAATTTTATTTTCCCCGGGTTGTTGGAGCGTAGGGGGGACATCCTTTTCAAATTTGGGAAAGTGGAATGAAAATGGTAAGAATTAAAAATAGAAATATACAATAGAGAGATAATGAATAAGTAGGAAAGGAAATTGGAGGAGAGAAAAGTGAAAGAAATAAAAAGTTGGAGTAGGAATTTAGGGTTTTTGAAATTTAGAAAGTCCTCATTAGAAGGGGGTGGCATGTTTGACCATGTGGGTGTATACATTTGATTTTAAAAATTGTAAAAGAATGTAGACCTTTGGATGAGAATGGGTGGTTGAGATCTTCCTTTCCTTAGGGTTTTGTTTGACTTTTAACATGAAAATAGTGGCTAGGGCTTTGATCTTTCTAATACTTCATTCCTAGTCATTAGAACATACGTATCCTTACTTGGATGGATTGTATCCCTTTATGACCTATAAATCTTCCTTAAACCTCATTTTCTCTCCACCTAAATCGGATTACCCTATGATGAATGGTGTCAATTCTTGTAGATCTACATATACTCATATGGACTCCTTATGCTTCAATATCTTGTATAGATAAGACATTCAATCATTGGTTGATCTTCTCTCGTTAATTGAGCAGGAGAGAGAAAGTATGTAAAAAATCTTTGTGTGGACTCCAATCTTCTTTTATTTTTAACAAGTTTTCATTGTACATGATTCCATTGTATGTGAATTTGAAATTCTTCCATAGGTGATGAAATATATGAAAGTGTGCATGAATTGGAATTTTGCCACCTTTTACCCTCATTTAAGCAGGAATTGTGCATAAGGTTTCTGATCACCCAGAATTTGATAGTGGCACCAATGATCATTTTGAACCTCTAGAACTTCATCTTTGGCATGTGTGACCCATGATGTAGCTTGTAAGGTGAAATTGCTCTTTCTAGGATAACATTGATAATTTTGTATTTATTTTTTTATCCGTAACCTAGACCTACAAAATAGTAGAATGATAATTAAGTGATCTGTGTGGCTAAAACCTTCTAAATATATTGATACGTATGTAATATTTCTATATATATCAAGCCTTCTCTTGAGCCTTACAAACTTGTGTAAGCTTTTCTTTCTCTTAAACTCTTAGGAAATCCTTAGTCCTACCATGTTATCGTTTTGCTTTCCACTCCTAAGGGTAGTAATTCATTTGGCTTGCTCTTAAAAGATTTGATTATTATAAGAGTTACCAACTCATATTGTCCCATAGGGTTCTGTACTAGCTGAGTAGGGACTCTTCCTTCCTTCCATTCACTTAATGCAGCAAACAACTAGCCATCTGATATTCTAACTTCGCAATGGATTGAGAGTTGGCCTGTAGAGTTTGCTTCATTTTATTTTGGAATTGTAAGGAACATTGCATAAACAGATTTAATATTTCCTCAATTGACAGTGTGCTTGGTTGTTGTAAAAAATATTGAGGAATTTTCCACTAAAGGCATTAGAGCAGGAAGAAAGTTCGAAGATGGGAAACACTAAGTGGACTCCCATGGTATTATTCTTGGAGTATGAAAATTTTGGATGCTGAGCTCATCTATGATTGTACATCTCAAAATAAGGATTGTTATTTCTAGGGTTTTTGAATCCATTCATAGCATTCACCTTCTCTAAAAAATATTCAAGTAATATAGAGTAAGATGGGCACAAAGTGGATGGATGAGCAAACATGAGAAAATCTAATAGACCTTAGATTATGCTTACATTAAAGAACTGTTAGAAACATGAATGCATCTAAACTCTGAGTAAGACTATCAATTTTATCAACCTTATGGCCAATATGTCTATTTTGCAAACAAATATGGAGTGGCCCTTGTCTTATATCAATTGCCATTTCTCTGAGGCATTAAATTTCTATCCATTCTAGTTGAATAATACCAATGCCGGGAATTATCTACTAGTGTCTTAAAGAAATTCTAGGCCTCCACATCACTTTTTTTCATGAAGGCCCCACCACTTATGGCATCAATCGTATGTTAGTTCTATGGGGTTTAAACCTTCATAAAAATGATGTATTTGTTGCCATTTCTCAAATCCATGGTGAGGACACTTCAATAACAAGTCATTTCGCTTCTCTTAGCATTCATAGAAATGTTCACCTTCTTTCTATTGGAAGTTTATTATGTTCCTCCTAAGGGCATTAGTTTTATGATTGGGAAAAAAATGTTCAGGAATTTCATGGATAGATGATCCCATGATGTGATGCACCATACTAGTAGTGTGTGGAGCCATGCCTTCATCTTATCCTTTAAAGAGAAGGGGAATAGTCTCAACTTGGTAGACTCATTGGAAAAGTTATGGTACTTGAGAGTCACACATATTTCAAGTAAGTCCTTGACATGATGATATGGATCCTATTTATCTAGACCATAGAAAGTTGGTAAAAGTTGAATGACCCATAGCTTTAACTCAAAATGTTCGGTGTTAGTCACAAGTAAAACTACATATGAAGGAGAGTTAAATAGTACAAAGGCTTAACCTTTACTACTTTATTAGCCATGTTCATTTCAGGTTTATCAATATCTACTTGATTACTTACCCCTTGCTGTGTGGTCAGCTCAATCTTTGGATCTAAGAGCATCAAGTCTGAGTTCAATGATCGATGGCCTTAGATAAACTAGTGCTTAATGTAACTAACTCAAATTTGTATACAATGGAGAGCATTCATTACATACAATGAAAGTGTGTGTGTGTGTGTGCAGATAATGTACTATAAATAAGCACACACAATACAACTATCCTTAAGGTAAAACAAGTTGAAATTATGTTTTTCTTGATTTTCTGCACATGGATAGGCTTTTAGATTATTTCTAACCTAAGTAGCTCTTCCTCTTTTTCATACTTGCCTTACTACTTACTAGTTAGATCCTATCTTTGATCAACCACTTCACACCCCCCTCAGTAAGCCATAGGTAATTTGAGTCATCAAGTGTGTGAGTAGAGCTCATCATTTAAATACTAACATAGCTGATTAAGGGCCACTGGATGACAATATTTTGCCTTCTTCCATAGGTCTCTTATAAATTGAAATTAAATTATTTTAAAAGGCTTACATGAATCAAGTGTTGTTTTACTTAGGTGGGGCAAGGGATGGAGATATAATCCACCCTTGATCTTGTAGGGGTGATTGCCCTTACTAATTAGTTTAGCATTCACATAACAATTTGATCATCATATATTCACCTTAAAGCAATAGGCATGCCTCATAATGCAAGAAAAATAGTAAATCTAAAGAAAAATCCTAGAATGCAATAATTAATCAATGCTTATGATATGGAATTAACTACTAGCAAAATGCAACTAATTTACTATTCACAACATGTCATAGGAAATGTAAGGAATTAAAATTTCTCATGGTGGGGTCCTATATAAAATCTTCTCATACAAGGGTAAATCCGCGTACATCCCACCTCTTCTTCCAAGTTAGGATGGTTCACTCCTAACCTGTATAATTACAACTCTTTTATTTGAATGAACTTTGATAATAATAATAAAAAATGCAAGAACTATCTCACTACAATTCACTCAATATATATATATATATATAAAGTGTCATCTATCCTAAAATCTCCTTGAAGTCCTTTTCCAAATTCCTACAAAAAATAGAATTAAAAGTGAGTACTAAAAATCACAAGAATTAGTGAAACTGCAAAAATGTAACTAGAATGTATGCATACTAAACTATGATTAGTGGTAAAGTGAGTTAACCTAGATTTTGATTAAAACTCTATTACAAGTTCTCTGCAACAGTGACAAAAACTTGATTTGTTTTTACATTTAACTGCAAATGCACAGGTCCATTCTAACATAGACAAGGCAAATACAAGTCAATCCCACGAGGACTTCAAGTTTTAGGAATTTTAATTAAAAACCTATTTTAATTGACTTTAACCTAGCCAATAATTCAATTAATTCTAAAACTACTAAAAATGAAGAATTCTTTCTAAAAATTATGAAATCTCACATAAACAAAGTGTAGGGTCTAGAATGCACTATCATGTAACCAAACAAGTCTCTGATCAAGAAGCTCAGATGTTTATCCTTTATTTAAAGAATTAACATAAGTTAATATATTTATTCAACGTATAGTTTATCCTTTCGTGCACATACTTTCAATGACTTTTATATATTAAAATTTACTACTCCAACATATTTACTATTGCTACTATAGGAAGTGCAAGATAATTACTGTGGAAATATCACCAAATATATGAATTAGTGTTAATTTCTTAAAATAATCTTAAACAAATCTTTTAATTTTAGTTTTATTTTATTAAAATTCCATTCAATTATATTATAACTCATCCTAACCCTAGGAAAAGGAAATTACCCACCCAATATTAAAAATTAGATCCCTAAAGATTTAAATCTAATAATTATTTCCAAGTAAAAATTATACAAATCTAAAAATTCTAACTATTTAATAAAAATTCAATTCTACTATGAAACAATTGAAACAAACTAAGTACAATGTTCTCATTGATTGAAATAAAATATTACAATAATTACAAAGCAAAGAAAATAAAAGGAATAAAACTTGTATGGAAAGGAACAATATCAACTAGTCTTTTCATTGCGTCATTCAGTAGAATTCATCATTGAAGTTGCTCCAACCCAAGCTACCACCACCAAATAATGACTTGTTCTTGTTTTGTCACTCAACAAAGATAGATTACTTCATCCATTAGCCACTTAGGAGATTGTCACTCAACTATCACCATCTATGGATAAGAGAAAGGAAAAGATAAGAGAGTTTTATGCATTGGATTTAAGGAGTGCTTGGAGTCCAAGAGAGACAAGGATGCCTTGTGGAATGGAAAGTGTAAGAGGAAGAAACAGCCTGAAATCAAGAAGGGGTTAAAGGGGTATATGATGCGTGTAATTTAGAAGGATGATAGGTTGTTGAAGTGAGATAAATGGGAGGTCGGTAAAAAAGATGGATGAAGCATTGGAATACAAGGGATGGATGAAAGGATGTGAGGCATGAAGCAGTGTTGGATGTAAGAGGGAGAAAATACGGTGAGTGCTATGTGTTGGATTTAAGGGTAGATGGGAGGAGTGGAGTTGAAGGATGAAAGATGAAAGATGGGATGCGTTGATGGTGGGCTGGAGAGGGTGATGGGGAAGATGGTATCGGGAATGGATGAATGGGGAAGATGATGATCTTCTACCTCAGATGCTGTCTATTCCACCTTAGGATATGCGTTATGGATTGCATGGACGATATCTCCTTCTTTACTTTTTCCCTCTTTTTTTCTTGCTTTGTTTTTAGTTTCACGTTGAAGCACAAAGGGAATGGTTGTGGAATGCATGTAATAGTGTAGTTGACATACTGTCACAACCCGGGTTTTTATATGATGTAGCTTTGATAAAAAGGCGAGATCTCTTGTTTTATAAATATGAAATGCATGAAAATCTTTCTCATTTGGAAAACAACCTTTCATAAAAACCCCGAGTGTTCAAACACATTCTCAATTTATTTAGCCATGGTAAAGTTTAAATCAATATTATTTTCAAGAAAGTGTTAGTCACAGCCCCAGCTATTAGAGAGTAACTACAATCAAATAACATTGAAAGATAAGATAGGGGTTTACTTACTTGTACTTAGTCTGTGTCTCCTAGTACAAACGTTCCTTGCCCTTAAGTATTTACTTTGTATCTGAAAAATGTTGAGGATTGGGTGAGTATATAATATACTCAGTAGGAGCCTATCACTACTATTTTTATAAATGCATGAGATGTTTTAAAATCATATGCTCATTCAAAATATGCATATGTTTGAATACTCGAGTTCAATATCAGTATAAGAATCCATAATCAAACTGAAATACTCATGACTTAAATGATCACATAATCCAAAATTGAAAGTATCATATATATATATATATATATATGATGACATCATGATATGCAATAGATGCTTCATGGAGTCCAACTCATGGATCTCTAGTATGGTATGGTATGGTATGGTATGGTCGACTAACCTCATATCATGCTATATGAAATGCACATAACTCATCAAACCATAGGGTCCACTATGCCCACGACCTCTTCGCCGTGTGGTCCCCGGGTACCTGAGGACACTCGGTCATAGCCTCCACGGGGCTTATGACACGTCGACCCAGTGCCGTGACACCAGTGGTAGCCCCCTGTACCACATGCAGTCGACGTAGGGACTTGCCTCTTTTTGGGCGTGGTACCCATCCACCTATTAGTGGTAGAGGCTAGGTGGCCAACCCAGACCCCTCGGCATAGCACCCACGGGCTTACTTGCCCAAATCACATAAGATTAAAGAAGCCAAAACCTCTTATTAAAACTTGTCCTCTTTGGGTCCCTCACAACTGCCTGGCCCTCGGCACTCCAGCGTCTTTTGGCAACCTCAAGGACGTGCAATCTTTACAAGTACTTAAATCATGCAATGTATGCACTTGTTTGCAACCCATATATGTGCATAATGTATATGCAATCATTTCAAAACATGGCTATGTACAAAGCATTTATCATGCATGCTGAATTAAGTCGTGCAAATTAAGTCATATATTTAAAAAATATGTTCTCAAAATAATAATAGTTCTTTTAAAAGAATCTAATAGTGATAGAGCACCTACCTGACTAGGTTAAGTTAACCCTTTTGTCCTTGTACACTCCTGAACATGGTTTGGGGACTCAAGGTTAGTTTAACCTATCTTTTATGGGTTTAGAGTAGTTGGGTCTTATTAATTAGGCATTAGGGGTCCATCCCTATGCCTATGGGTGTCCTAAGGTCCTAATTGGGCCTTGGTATCCTCAGTTTTCCGAAGTTCTAGTGGCCACGCATCACCATCCTATTCTAAGGGTCATGCTCTCCTTTTATTGGGCCTTGATCAGGGATTTTATAGTTTGGATGTGTCCGCGTCGTCGACACGGACACAACGCCTTTTGCGGTGCCTCAATCGGAGCTCTAGATCTCAAGTTATAAGCGTTTTAGTGTTGTATGTACACAAGACCCTTAAGTATTAAAATACGGAATGCTAGGGCGCTGTGCGTCAGCGTCATGCGCCCTGGCTTCTTTAACAAAACAAAAAGTCAACGCACGCTAGCGCGCTGTGCGTTTGCGGCGTGCACCTCAGCGGGCGCGTCTGCAGACGTGCGGTACGCTCCGCTCGTCTGGCTCTTTAGCGGGCACGTCCAGGGGACGCGCCTGTTGGTTTTCTTCCGACGCGTTCGACGCGTCATGTTCCGTCTGGAACGTCTGCGTCAACTGGGGGACTGGGGCATCCTCAGGACACCCTGGTTCCTGTCGAACCAGTGCGGCCCTGGGGACGTCCCAGGGTCCTTGGTGGCTCTCCCAGGCTCCGTTTTGCATGGTTTTTCATGCAAAAACTTAGGGGAATTGACCTTGGAACTATGGGGGAGATGGGTTTTGAGCAATCTCGGACGTACCTGGCTTGTTGCTGGGTTTTTCTCCTCGTTTTCCCCTCTAGGTCACTACTTCATGCCTGGTTTTCTCCAAGGTTTTGGGCTGCCATTAGAGGCACCCAAGAGCTCTATTTATAGGGCTTTTAAAGAGGGTTCTGGAGGGGTTCTAACCGCCTTTGAATGGCAGTGGAGAAACCTCCAGAATGGCGGTGGTTTCTTCTTGAAACACCGCCGTTCCAGAAACCTCTAGGAGGTTGAAGATGAAGGGTGCCCGTATCAAAATGGGCACCTGTGTTTTTCAGGTTAAGTCGTTTTTGTAAAATTTACAGTTTTGCCCCTGAACTTCAAAAGGCCATATCTTGCTCATTTTAACTCCGTTTTGGGTGATTTTGGTCTCGTTGGATTCCTTTCTCCGAGACGCATCTAATGGAACCACTTTTAGGACCAAATTCCTGGGTTTAGTTAAGGAAACTAGTGAAATGACCAAAATGCCCTTTTCTTTAAAACTAAACTTTTCATTGCTAAACTTGGAATTTCAATATTACAAAATTAGAGTCATTATACATACACGATGGAAAAAGATTACATCCATTCAAATCATCTCATGATAAATGTCATATAATTATATTATAGCGCATACACATCTTGAACACTAGTCCGAGCATGCTTCTACCATCCCATAATCAATCATCGAGGTAGCATAAAACCTCCCATTCACACAATAATGAAATTCTGTCATTGACTTTTTTATCGCATTAACTTAATCCATTCATCTTATCAAGTTAACTCTCATCACATTGGCAGCTACCATAGGAGATAAAATGTAGTTTGAGGATGAATCATGCTTTGGAAGACAATTCATCATCAATCATGCGTTGTAAAACAATTCGTCATCAATCATTCTTTGAAATAACAATCAATGATGCTTTAAAGAAATTTTCATGTATATTTTAAAGTAAAAGAGGGAGTTGAAGTGCTTATCAAAATGGGTTTTATTCACCCTTTCTGATCCCAAAGTCCCCAAAACACCAAAAAGCTTTTACATTAAAATTTTCCATCTCGATGCTTCATGATTATGAGTTTCAGGCACTAAAACTACACAATTGTGAAGCCCTGTGTTCCATACCCAAAACGTACTAGGATTTTCTTCACATTGCTTCCTTTGACCAAAGTTTGCATTGTTTTTGTGACAAAAAGGCCACAACACGAGTTATCAAAGGCTAAAGCATGCCTTAATGTATCTTTCTTAAAAACAAATAAAACAATTTGCATCTTCTAATGCAAATACTTTTTACATAAATAAATTGGTTGCAGATTTTGTCAAGATTTTCCAACGTCTACAACACTTACGAGTAAGTCCTAATTTTCCATAAATTTGAAATATAGGCCAATATTTCCAAAATAATGCAAGTATTCGCAGAGATTACCAAAACAAATGAACCCATCGATTACCAAATAAATAAAATATTATATCAAAATAAAAATATCATTCCTAATTTTTCAAAAAACATCAAATCAAATGTTTTCCACTCCCTCTTTATCATTCCACTCTCTTCGGGCCTCTTCCCAACGGTATGAAACCTTCCAAATAGAATAAATCGCAAATGCAAAACGAAAGCATGCAAACTTAAGAACTCTGGCGGGTCTCGTCGTTGGTGGCTCCAGTGAGATAGACCATGGTCTCCATGTTAGCCTGTGTCAACTAAATCACAGACACTTGGTTAGTTAAGAGAATCGAAGAAGTGTTAATCTTGCAAATGTAGGATACAGCATGCTCGCCTTACGTTAGTATAATTAGAAGATCAACTGGAAAAGGATCAAGTAACGGCACCTCCTCGTATTCCATACCCATGAACAGAGGAGCACCGAAACTGGGAGGATCAATGGGTCCGATCCTCCAAGTTCCGGTCTAGTATTACAAAATCCGACTCAGAACCCGGCAAGACAACCAGAAATAATGAAGGAGCGAGGACAGATAAAATGCACAAAAATTTTCATACCTCTTCGGTCACTTGACCCATAAGCTCCATCCAACGAAACTCCCCTCAGTCTTGGGCCTTGAAGAGGGTGGGCCACTCAACAACGGTAAGGCCACAAATAGAGTCCTATGGGAACGAATCTAGTAGAGCCCTACTAGTAGCAGAATGAGGGACATAGGGACATGGTCCTCGCCACTGAATGGGACCACAACCTGTCTATAAAGCCGCTCTGTTAGATACACGATTTTCTTCGAGTCGAAGATCATGATGAGGAGCGCAAAGCCCACATCTAGCCCTGCATGTAACTTCATGCTCAGAATACGAGCACAAAAAGAAAAAACAAGAAAGAAAACAAAGAAAGCATGAAAACACTGACCATTAGGATGAATCACATTCTGGTCAGCAAATTCCCACTCGTGGACGTGTGAGTGAACCCGTGGAGGTACCAGTGAGGTGAATCCCTCCCAGTCATACTGAAGAAAGGACTTGATGTCTTCGTCGAAATGCACATGTCAGTACTTAAAACCGGACTCTCAATTCCACATAAAGAGTGTGTTGGCTTAAAGGACCAAATGCACCGTCACTTGGTAATTCCTCACCTCATCTCCACTGGCGTCAGGATCTCAACACGGGTTCTCTGACACAAGAGCTTGCTACTTCTCGTATTTCTCCACTCGGCCCAGGGGTGAAGATCACTCCCTCCAGATACACAATCAGAGCAAGATACTGACCTCGATCACGAGGAGGATCAAGCCTAAAGCACCTGCCTAATGTGTCCTCATCCAAACCACTCTCCTACAATGGAATCGTAGGCCCACCAGACCTCAACAGGCTCAAGATATGAAAAGTCTAAAGGCAAAATCCCGATCTCAAAAGGGGGCAAATGGAGTGATACGGTCTCTGCCCAGTACCTCTCAACCAAGGCGTACCTAAGGACATTGGATGGTTGGCTATCTAGAATGTATAAGAATTTTTGAAAAATGCTAGAGTCCAAATTGCCTTGGCCTCGGTAGCATATGGATCACAGGCCCTGCTGGCCCGACAATAAGAGGACTTGCTGTGAATGGTGGTCCAGGGCTTCTACAAACCATTCATTTCATAATATCCTAGCATGAATCTCTAGCTAACATGATTGCATGTTCTAAACATGAATTTTCCAAATAAATGAAGCCTAATATTTTCAAGATGTCATAGTTGCACTTGGAGAAACAAAATGCATTTTCAGAATAAAACTGGCATGATCCAAACATGACACATTTGTCCGATTTCAGAATTGGGAAAAATCACATTGAGAGGCATCTTCCATCAGTTTAAGAAAAGAAAAGAAAAGATAATTCCATCACTCCCACAGAGTTTTAAGAAAAATTAAAAAAAAAAACGGTTTCATAATCATCAACATGATCTCATAAAATGGAAGTGGAATTCGAGAACTTTTATAAAATGATTTTCTAAAAAACATTTTAGAATGAATGATTTCACTAAAAAGTAGCAAATTTGAAAGAAAAATAGAGATCAAAATAAGTTTTTACTTACATCCCCTGCACGGATCTATCTTGAGAGATGTATATCATGAGGAGAAATTTTTACTTCTCCAGCATGAATCTCTAGCTAATATGATTGCATTTTCTAAGCATCTACAAATTTTCAAAATGAACGAACCCTAGTATTTTCAAGATGTCTTAGTTGCACCTCGGGAAATAACATGCATTTTCAAAATAAACTGGCATGATTCTTGACATGATTTTCATACACAATTCTAAAGGCATTTGCCTAATTTCAAAAATGGGAAAAATCACATTGAGAGGTATCTTCCATGAGATTGAAAATAAAATTCAGCAATCATAAAGAATCTTAAGAAAAATTTAAAAAACATGATGTCATATCATTAGCATGATCTCATAAAATAAAAGTGGAATTCAAAAATAAAATAATTTTCAAGAAAAATAGTTTAGCATGAATTATTTCAATAAAAGCAGCATTTTTCAAAGGGAAATGAAGATCAGAAGAAGGTTTTACTTACATCTCCTACATGAGTCCAGTTTGAGAGATGTATCTAGTGAGCTGCCTATAAATGGGTACTATAGTGCAACTTGACCACTAGATCAGCCCACCAGTGACTCCTATAGGCCCTATCTTTCCCTTGATCCCTAGCCACTATATGCCTTTTCACCTCTTGCATGGCCTTGTCTCTAGCATTTCTCTTGCTCCTAATGCATATGCTATCTCAAGAGTTCTCCAACACCTTAAGAATATTGTAAAATAGGTGAGAAACAAACAAGAAAAACACTAAAAAAAAAAAAAAAAAGCTTTTCTATCTCTTCGCGGAATTACCACACTTGGAAATGGATAGTAGTGGCCACTATTTATAGTTTTTCAAACCAAAAGCTTTACCACCTTCAGAATCATGCAGATTAGGACACTTGAACTACATGTGGTTTGGAAAGGTAGAGAAGCAAAACCTTGAAAAAGCCTCCTTGCTCCACCTCTTCATGATTGTGAATATTGAGCCTTTTGAAGTGCATGATCATGAAGCCTAGCTTATTTCAAATTTTCAGCACTTTGGATGTTCCCTATCATTCCATTATGCCAACATCACAAGAGATCCATTGAGTGATTGATTAAAGATGGAATCTAATGCTAAGCATCAAATCTAAAATTAGAAACTACCCTAATTCTAAAATGGGGCTTACAACATGGAAATAAAAGAAGCTAAATGAAAAGCTATACTACAAACAAGATCTACTAAGTAAAAAAAAACCTAAGGAGAAAAAGCCCACTCATAAATCTACCATGAATACAACCTAAGTAAGCTACAAAAATGATCATGTGTGCAACTATGAAAAAGATGCACTGTCCAATTTTGATAGAATGTGTGTAAAATCCTACAATTATATGTATACAAAACCTTAATGGAATGTAAAGGAATCATGATATGCATGTAATCTACTCTAAGATGAAGGGAACCACTATGCCACACATGAACTGCAAAGTAAGGAAAGATGGGAAACTAATGAAAAAATGAAGGAAAGCTAAAATGGAAAGATGCATGCAACTACATGAATTATGAATGAGTTATCTAAGTAAGCAAAATCAATGGGAATTCATGCTAGAAGAAGGTGATTGAAAAAATATAGAAGATGGAAGAGAAAATAAAATGAAAATAAGCAGGAAAAATAAAATGAAGTGGTTGAAACCCTACCTTTATTTCCAAAGGATTTGAACATGGAAGCTTGAAGGGAGCTTTGGTGAGGATAATCTTCCTCCCTCTATTTCTCTTAGCTTTGGCCTTGATGTTTAAGGAAGGTTGAATTATCCTTAAGTCATTTCAAAATACCTCCATTTATAGATTTTTAGCATGGGAGTTTAAGTGGATTCAATGGTTGCAATCAAGTCTCTTGAGTTAAATTTGAATGAAGGGCTAAATGACATGAAATTCAAATATAGGAAAGTGGAGTTGAGATGGAAGGAGTAAAGAAGAGGTACCTTTGGAGAGAAGAAAGGAAGGTGGATTGGAATTAGAAAGTGGTTGTTGGAGGAGGGGGTGGGGACATCATTTTCAAATTTAGAAAGTCCTCATGGGGGTGGGGCAAGGGGGGTGGGGGGCACTGTATTTCCATGTTGGTGTATGTGTTTGATTTTAAAAACCCCAAAAGAATGTAGACCTTTGGATTAGAATGGATGGTTGAGATCTTCTTTTCCTTATGGTCTTGGTTGACTTTCAACATGGGAAAAGTGGCTAGAGTTTTGATCTTTCAGTACTTCATTCCTAGCCATTAGATCATATTTACCCTTACTTGGATGGCTATATCCCTTTATGACATGTAAATCTTCCTTAAACTTTATTTTCTCTCCACCATTAGATGGGATTTCCCTATAGTGAATAGCCTTTATTATTCTTGTAGATGTACATATGTTCATGGGGGACCAATTGTGCTTCAATATCTTGTATAAATAAGACATTTAATCATTGGGTGATCTTCTCCCTTTGATTGAGTGGGTGAGAGAAAATAAGTAAAGTCTTTATTTTTGAGAAGTTTTTATTTTACATGATTTTGTCGTATGTGAATTTGAACTTCTTCCATATGCTTCTTTAAGGTGGCGGAATGTATGCAAGTGTGCATGAATGGGAATTTTGCCACCTTTTCCCCCTCATTTAAGTAAGAATTACGCATGGGGTTTTTGACCACTGTGACTTTAATAGTGACACTCAGTGATCATTTTGAAATTCTAGGACTTCATTTTGGCATATGTGACCCATGATGTAGCTTGTATAGTGAAATTTCTTTTTCCAGGGTAAAATTGGCAAATTTATGTATTTTTTCATTTGTATCCTACACCTATAAATAGTAGAATTAATGCTAATTAGTGATACGTGATAATTAAGTGACTTATAAGTGTAAAACCTTATAAACATAGGGATATTATATATATATATATGTATGTATGTATGTATCAAGCCTTCTCTTTACACTTCTAAGTTTGTGTAGGCTTTTCTTTCTCTTCATCTATTATGGAATTCTTAATCAGTCCTACACTATTATCTTTTTGCTTTCCACTCCTGAGGGTAGTGATTGATTTAGCTTGTTCTTGAAAGTTTTGATCCCTAGAAGAGTTGCCAACTCATAGTCCCTTAGGGTTCTTTATTGACTGACTAGGGAATCTTCCTTTCTCCCTTTCAGTTAATGCAGCAATCAACTAGGCCATTTGCATTTTCAACTTCACAATGGATTGCAAGTTGTCCTACAAAGTTTTCTTTGTCCCATTTTAGAATGGTAAGAAACTCTATATAAATAGATTTAGTGTTTTCGTAATTGACAGTTTCCTTGTTTTTTGTAGAAACTATTGAGGAATTTGCTGCTGATGTGTTGGAGCATGAGGAAAGGTTTGAATATGGGAAATACCAGGTGGGACCCATTGGGTGTTACTCTAGACCATGAAAATTTTGGACATCGAGCCCATCTAAGATTGCATGTCTTAGAATAAAGATATTATATCTAGGGTTTTTGAATGCATTCATTGCATTTAGTTGCTGTGAAAAATATCCAACAAATATAGGGCTTGATGGGCACAAAGTGGTTGGCGGCTGCATAGAATATCTATTAAAAAGCATGATAGCATCTAACCTCTAAGTAAAACTATCAATTTTATAAACCTTATGGGCCAACATGTCTATTTATTTATACAAATCTAGAGTGGCCTCTATCTCATATAAACTACCATTTTTCTAAGGCATTAAATTTCTTTCCATTCTAGTTGAATAATCCCATTCTTGGGAATTATTTGTGAGTGTCTCATAGAAATTCCAAGCCTCCACATTACTTTTTGCGATGAAGGCCTTACCACTTGTGACATCAATCATATGTTAGTTGTGTCAAGTTAGACCTTTGTAAAAATGTTGTACCTGCTATCACTTTTCAAATCTGTGATGAGAACACTTCAATAACAAGTCCTTCCACCTCTCTTAGCATTCATAGAAATGTTCACCTTGATTTTGTTGGAAGTTTATTATCTACCTCCTAAGGGCATTAATTATGTGGACTGGGAAAAACATGTTTAGGAATTTCTTAGATAGTTGATCTTATAATGCGATGGACCCCACCTCTTGTGAGTTGAGCCATGCTTTCACCTTGTCCTTTCAAGAGAAGGGGAATAATTTCAACCTAATGGACTCATTTGAAAATTTATGGTACTTAAAAGTCACGAAGGAACTCCTTGACATGGTGATATGGATCCTCTTTATCCAACCCATAGAAAGTTGATAAAAGTTGAATGACCCTAGTCTTTAACTCAAAATTCTCTGTATTAATCTATTTTGAGGGCCCCTCCACTTGTTGCATCAATCATTTATCTATTTTGAGCTGTTAAAACCTCACAGAAGTATTGAACTTGTTGCCATTTTTCTAGTCCATGATTGGGACACCTTTGCAGCAATTTATTCCACCATTCCCAACATTTATTATATTGTCCATCATCTCTATACTAGATGTTAATAATTTCCCCTCCAAAGGGCATTAGTTTTATGAACAAGGAAGAATTTGTTAAAAAATTCCTATAGAACTAGTCCCATGTGTTGATGGAACCACCCTCTAAAGAATTTATCCATGACTTGGATTTATCCTTCAGTGAGAATGGAAACAACTTAAGACTAATTGAGTCTTCAAAAACATTTCAAAACTTAAAGGTAGTGCAAATACCAAGCAATTCCTTAATATGTAAGTATATATCCTCTCTTTCTCGACTGTAAAATATGGGGAGTAATTGAATGACTCTAGGTTTGAGTTAAAAATGGTCTGCATTTGCGGGAGGCAATGTGATGCGCAAAGGGTATTAAGTTGGAGTGGCGCATAGAAATCTCTAATTGCCTTATGCTCTACTTCTGTTAATGGTCCAACCATGGGGTTAGGAACTTGGTTTCTCATCCCTTGCCTATGGGTACGCTCAATCTTTAGGTCTTATGGTACTAGCTCAATGTTCTAAGATTGACATCCTTGCATGCACCAAAATAAACCTAGCTAATTGGTGCAACATAACTATATGCTAACTTAATTTTATATGATGTGCAATCAATCCTAATGGTTTGCTAATCGAGCTGATTTGTTTATCTTCATTAATGTGTTGGGTGGCAGCTTTTTAGATCTAAATTTAGATAGCTCCTCCTTTTGTCCAAGTTTGATTATTGCTTACTAGTTAAGTTCTGAGCTAAAGTGGTTAATATAATTCTCATGTTGTGAGGCATTTAAATCTCAACCAACATCAACAAAAGGTGTGGAAAAATTACTTTGATTTTGTATACCCCTATAATCACAAAGCTCAGAAGCCACTAGAGTGACAATATATCTCCTCCTTCTAAAAATATCCTATGAGCTCAATAACCAAAGTCTCTTACTAGTTGATATTAAATGAATAGTTCAAGGGCTAGGATCAAAAACATAAAAGGAATTTGATTGAGTTAACCTAGGTGGGCTAAGGATCTAATGATGAAATCTAGTTCTTATCTTATGAGGGTTGCTATGGGGCCATTACTATCATTGTGATCCATTCCACGATAATGCACTTAAACATGCAATGCAAGACAAGAAAACAAACTAATGCCTACTTATATGCTATCTAACAAAAGGTCAAACTCCTCATTGAATGAGACACAATAACCAGACAACCTATGCCTTGGTTATAGCCAAGTGGAGGCTAACCTTTGTTAAATAGGTGTACAACTAAGGCAATAGCCCTAAATAAAATGCGACAATTATATTATAATTAATCCTATTGATTAGGAATTATCTTACCATCCATAATGCAAGATTGCACTAAATGTAACTAAACTAGAAGAATAAAAAGAAAGTGAGGGATACATATAATGGGGCTTTTATGAAGTTCAATTGTGGGCCACCATGCCCCACACTTGCTCTATATTAATATAACCCATTTAAAATTGAATAATAAAATGCAAATTTCAATGGGCCTCACTACAAGTTCCACTCAAAACCTAATTTATGAAAGTAATAAAACCCTAATCTAATGTGATGAAGTTTTGGTCCACAGGATTGTTGTTGCTCCTCTACCAATCTTCCCTCATATAAAAACAAATAAGATTTGATCAATTTATGAGGAATTAGTAATAAATGCAAAAATTTATGAAAAATCATAATTTAAAGCAACCTAAACCTAGAGTAGAGGTATATAATCTCAATTAAGATCCACTACAAATCTATTGCAATTCCCCAAAAACAGCACCAAAAACTAGGTGTCTATTTTAATTTAACTCAAAATGCATGAATCTATTATAGTAGATGCACGGAGTGAGGTAGATCCCATGAGAAATCTATCACTTTGTGTGTTGGGTGGATCCTTATTTAAATTATCTAACCTAGCCAAAGCAAGTGATTTTTAACATAAACTAAGGATTTAAACTAACATGAAAACTAAACATGCATGGTTAAAAATGATGTATCTTTAAAATTACTCTCAAACGCATGAATCAATGTAATATTTTTGGTAAAGCAAAGTCGATCCCATGAGGAATCTCACAAATTTGCAATGTTTTAAATTTTATTAAAATTGATTAACTTCAGCTAAAGAAAGAGAGTTGGATTGAATTAGGACATTAAAAGTAAACAAGAATGTATACATGCACAAAATTATAAATCAAAACTAAAGGAAATTTGCCTAAATTAAAACTAAACAATGAAAATGGAAACTTACTAACTAACATGCATTTAAATAAGGAAACAATAGTAAGCTAAGCATGAATTACAGCAAGTAAGTAACATAAGACAATTACTAAAAATGGAAACTTTCATAATCTAGAATTAAAAGTAAGGGAAGCTTAAACTAAGCATATGGAATTGGAAACTTAATAATAAGTAAGAAAATAAAGAAACTATGGAGAATTTGAAAGATTCAGACTAAGAAATTAAGCCTACAAAGGAAACTTTCCTATTTTAGCACTTTCCTAAACTAAAAGTTGTTAAGTATGGAACTTTCTAAAAATAAAACTTTATTGACCTAAAAAAGCATGCAAAATAATAATTTGACTACTATTAAATGAGATCTAACACCTAAATTAACCAAAGGTTGAAGATTACTAGGATTGAGTACCATGCATATGGTTCTAGGACTATGCACATGGTTCTATGGCCTTAAAGATGACTAGATTTGATGGTTCTAATGCAAGATAACATGCAAACAAACTATTGGATCCAATAAACAACATAAATGGACACTTAAGGACTTAAGAAAGGAGGTGTTTTGGTGGCTGGAAGTAAAGCAAAGTTAATGAGAAAACAATTTCCAGATTTTGATACCTAAGAACCTTAACTAAAACGTGCATAAATAAACCACTAAAACCATAACTTTTATGCAAGGAAAAAATCCAAATCTCAAGTTATTTGATGAAATAAATAATTGATAACAAGAATTCCCACCAAACCTTATTGAATCATCTCCAAATTACACCAAAAGCTAGATGCATAATACATGTTTTATTGCTGGAAATTACGTCTAATTCTTAAGTATGAAATCCTATCTAAACAACACCAACAATGAAATCTAATGTCTCAAAAATAAAGTATAATGGAATGAAAAGAAAACTTAAGAAGAAATTCAAGATAAAATATGGCTAAATGGGTGAACTAAGACAAGGAAATTAACCTAAAACTAAGGTGAGAATGCAGTGAAAAACTTGAATTTCAACAAAAAATCAAGGTTCTAAGCTTCTTGCCTTGGCTGTCACTACTAGAGAAGATTTAAGTTAAACCTTAAGTGAGTCACAAAGAAAAACTAATGTACTTGGGGTAAAGAAGAAAGAGAAAGCTAGATGGAAGGAAAGGTGCAAAACTAGAAAGCAAAACAAGTGAAACTAAAGCAATAAAAACTAAATCAAAGCAAGCAAAGTACTAATCTAAATTGAAGAGAAAATAACTTAGACAATAATTGGAAATCCAAAGGAAGAAAAGCATCTAAGAAATTGCAAAGTCTAGTAGCAAATAACACCAAAGGAAAGTTTGATTTCAAGGTCTCTCACACCCACGTCTACTTCAAAAATTGAACCATGGGGGTATATGTGGATGAGTGTGTTCCTAACTTAGGAAAGTGTGAGTCGATGAGGAAAGTGGCTCTAGGGTTACGGTATTGAATGAAGAAGGTTTGTAGGAGGAATTTTAGGTAGGAATGATGTTATAAAGATGATGAGAGAGAGAGAGAGAGAGAGAGAGAGAGAGAGAGAGAGAGAGAGAGAGAGAGAGAGAGAGAGAGAGAGAGAGATAAACATTTGCAGGCTAGTTCCCTAATTAGAAGGGGGTAGACGCCTTTTTCCTAAGGAGTTGTCTCTCTCCAAAAAAGAGTGGGAGATGGAGTTGAAAAGTAAGATTTTTCTCTTGATGGGCCCACCAATGCGTAGTCCTCTTACCTTTTACATAATTCTCTTAAGCCTTCTAATAAATCCAAATTTAGAAAGTGGACCACTACTTGAATTTTCCTCCAATTGAATAATTCCATGTGGCATTTGGCTTAATTGGCTTATGTGGCTCACTTTGAGGTTTCATTTGACTTGGCTTCATGGTTCACACCCTTGGTTTTAATGGCTTGAATTCCTTAGCTTGTTACCTTCTCTGATGACTTATATAGCTAAGGTGGCTTGAATGGCTCCCATGCAAAGGTGGTAGAAATGCATGGCTACCCTCATGGGCCCATTTTAGTCACCCTTAGCTCTTCCAACTGCTTCATTGATCCATCATCTTACCTTGATATGATCTTGGATCTTGATATACTTTGAAATGTTTGAAATTTAGGCCTTGACTAATCTTTTGATCATGACCTTGAATTTTCATCTAGATAAATCTTGGCCTTTAGATCATCTCTCCAAGATCTACAAAAGGTGAAAAATCCAAATTAAATATTAAAATATGATCATTCATATACTTGCTCTGAATTGGCCTCCATACATGAAAATATCAAACATTTTTGAATTATTAGGTTAAAAATGCACGTGCTACAAAATTTTGGCCAAAAATCCTAATTTAACACTATAAGTTAACATGGGCTACTAATTGGGTATTATTTATACAAAATTAAACACTTATAGAAAAACCAAGAATGATAAAACATGGTAAAGTAAACAATCTAAAACTTACAAACTTTCCTAAAACATGCATTCTAAAAGATTAATTAATGCAAAACTAAGATGAATTACTCTAGGAAACATGAACTTAAATGTGATAACCCAGGTTTTTCAAACACATTTTTATGAATATTTGCAAACGTAGGGCCCTTATTTGTTAAAAATTTTGAAAATAAAATAGTGAAAAAGTGTTTTCTTTGAAATTGATTTGGAAAAACCTGAATGTCACTTTAACTCTCTTGCTAGAAATATATTTTTGCATAAAAATAAATTTCCACTGAATAACAATGGAAATAGATTTATTTAAAACATGATCCATCAAGTGGTTCACATACACAGCCCTTGTATAAATACATCAAAAGTTTAAAGTACACAATTCAAACAAACAAACTACTTAATACAAATTTCTAAAGGTGAAGTAACTTGAATCAGTAGTAGGGCGGTTGACATCCTCAAGTCTTGATCTTCCACTCCTATTTATCTATATCTGAGATATTGTAAACATTCAAACATTTATAATATCTCAGCAAGCCATGCTTGGTAGGGAATTTAAGAAACATATGGAATTAACAATATATCTCATAATCCAATAATTCCAATATTCATATCCATCATATTCTACTTCCATGAATTCATCCAAATTCTATGAATTAAACAAAGTATAACAATTCTATCATTTAACTTCTAATATGATACTTTCTATGAACTATACATATACGTACGGTATATGAGTAAATTAGTTAAAATTGTGAATATAGTTAATAATGCTGATTGTAATATAATAATGTACATAATGAGACTATACTAGTTTCAATATCAACACCTACCTCTATAAGGGGTAAATATTCAGCCAATTTTAATGAGAAGTTATCCCTTCATGTGAATATTAGTAATGAACCAATACTAGGCATCTCATTATGCTGTCACATAAGGCATCTCATCAAGTCATGTCATATGCATCATAGGAAAAAATATATAAAGGACTACTATGCTATAGTCTGATCCATACTAGTGTTCTTGGATAATTGCTGTATACTCCACTACTACCAAAGGTGGAAAATGGTATATCCATGTTCGAATGGGGGCAACATGGTTGTCACAGTGGTGAGCTTCCCATAATTGCCCTACCCAAATTTTATCCTCTCATTAGACATGGTATCCATAATAACATCATATTCAGAGAGTAAGTGGCCAAACCCTTACAACTTTCCTAGCATAGTATCCTCAAGCTTATGCCTATCGAAAACAAAGCCATAAGCTTCCATGCCTATATGAGAAATAATGATAATACTAGTAGGCTATTTGTCTATTATATAAAAGTGGTAACAACAACTTAATCTTTATTAATTTAGTACTTAAGTACTAAGGATGGAATTTCACAATCTACATTCATGACTAAAACAGATAATATAATTCCAAACATTACTTAAACAATAATTGCATAATTCTAAGCATAATAACATGATTATTTGTTGCATCATAAACAATTTAAGGCATTTGTAGTTATTCTAATTAAATCATTTAATTTCTACAAATCTCATAAACAGATAATATAATTCCAAACATTACTTAAACAATAATTGCATAATTCTAAGCATAATAACATGATTATTTGTTGCATCATAAACAATTTAAGGCATTTGTAGTTATTCTAATTAAATCATTTAATTTCTACAAATCTCATAATAAGATCATGTTTTAAACACAAATCTTTAAAGGAATGCATTCTTAAGGGTCCACCTACCTCAAACATGATAATTCCAATGCTTAAGATAAGCAACGATCTTGAGATGTATAAATTGGTGTATCTATCAAATCATATGTGTATCATATCAGTCCTCCATTTCATATATACTTCTTGTTTGATCTTTGATCATCCTTAAATATGATGATCTAAATCTCTTTCTTTAAATACTTTGATCAATGGTTTAGATCATCTAACTTCTAGTTTCATTGATCTCTATTTGATCTATAATCTATGTCAACTTTCAAAGTTTGATCTTTAATTTTTAGATCTATCTTTGATTTTCCTTGATCATCATGATCTCACATCTGATCTTCCTTCATCATAGTGTTCTTACTTAAAGGCTTGTCTAATTAAAAAATCCTAGCTTTGATTGTCAATTTATGGTTTACATGGTATTCCTAAGTTAATTAATGCACAATTAATCATAGTATATTGATGATTGAGCAACATCTTGATTTATCTCTCCTAAATCTAGATAGTTCCTCCTTATTTTCAGATTTGACTATTGCTTAGATTTTAAGGCACCCACTACAACCACAATGTTCAGAAGCCATTAGAGTGATAATAGATCGTATCTTTTTGCAAGGGTCCTATGAGCTCAATACCCTAGGTGGGCTAAGGATTAGGAAATGAAATCCAATCCTTATCTTATATGGACCTATGGACCCTTACTAACATTAATTTCATTTCATCATAAAGTTGTAAATATATAGAATTGTAAATCTACATTTAGATTAATCAGATCTTGAGTTTCTAATAATTTTCTATGTTAATTTTTTCAATTATAACATGTTATGCTAAATCTAACCATTGATTAAGTCTAATAGATCATTTTACATATAAATAAGATGTAATTATACTAAAATTTAATAATTTCAATGATCATAATACATATCCAAAGTTTTTGTGTTGATCCAATGGTCAAATCTAATTTTGATCTATTAGATCCAGGGTTTTAATCTTAATCAATGGTTCAAATCATGATTTCTCACATTTTTGGATGATCTAACTCATCAATATATTATTTATTCAGTCATGTCAGATGGTCTGATCATCCTTGATCTAGTAAATCAACGACATTTTCATGGTTTTTCCTTTTAATCAACATAAAGCATACTTAAATCCTAAATTTTATGATTTCATTAGATTCTACCTGTCAATACAATTCCAATAGATATTTCAGATATAAATTTGGAGTTGTATTGACTTCTAAATTGAATTTCTGTGTTTCTAATAATTTTAATGGTCTAAATTAAAATTTGAATTTAAAATTATTTAAAATGATGCTATAGGGATGCATTGGAATGGGACGAGTGCTCTATATTGTTTCAATTCATCCTAAAAACCAGAACACACTGCGGGTGCATTCCCGTTATAGGGACGCTGTGCACGTCACTTTGGTTCCCAATTGCATTGCATGCACAGCACACACTTGAAGGTGCATCCATAAGGTGCATCTTTGCTATGTGTTTTGTAGTGCATCTTCCACAAGTAAATTAGAGATTAGTGAGATAGCCCGATTTGGACTGTCGGATCAGCCATTTCTAAATCAACACCTAGGATGAATAGAAATTCTATTGTTCTTGCTATTCTAGGGTTTTGGGGTCCCATAAATCCATTGGATGGCTCAATTCTTCCATATGAGTTGTCCTTAATGGGCTTTCTACCATGGTTCACTGGTACTAGTTCACTAGTAAAACTTGCCAGTAAAACAGTCTAGTAAGCTCATTGTTGTTGTTTTAATTAAAACTCACAAGCGCATGAGTCATTTGCAATATAGCACGCTTAGTGAGGTCAAATCCATGTTGAGTTGGACTAATGTGATACTAGTGGTCCCTACTTTAAACTATCTAATCTAGCCAAATTCAAGTGATTTTTAACCTAAACTATGAATGGAAACTATAACATAGAAATTGGAAACTATGTGAAAACATGAAACATGCTAAATTGAAAACCTTCCTAAAATATGCACTTTCTAAAATTAAACTTTCCTAAATTGAAGATTTTTTAAATTGATGACTTTCCTAAAATAAAAACTATCCTAAAGTGAAAACTTTCCTTTAATGAAGATTTAACAACTTTCTTGAATTAACTTTCCTAAGCATGAAATTAATCAACTATTCTATGAAAAACATGCTTTAACATATACTTTCTTAATCATGAAATTGTCTAAGGAATGCAATGGGAACCAAGAGGATGAACCTAAAATATGCACTTTCTCAAATTAAACTTTCCTAAACTAAAGATTTTCTAAATTGATGACTTTCCTAAAATAAAAACTATCCTAAAGTGAAAACTTTCCTTTAATGAAGATTTAACAACTTTCTTGAATTAACTTTCCTAAGCATGAAATTAATCAACTATTCTATGGAAAACATGCTTTAACATATGCTTTCTTAATCATGAAATTGTTTAAGGAATGCAATGGGAATCAAGAGGATGGACTTTAACAACTAACAACAACTAAACAAGATCAACTTAATTACTTTTTCCTACTTGAATTAATGCCATAACTTGGAATCTATTCACATAGCAAATCAATCAAGGCTATGTGTTCCAGCCATGTCTTACATGCATAGTTCCAACATGTTTTGATAAGTGCATTTCAAATCAGTAGCATGGAATGTTAAACTATGGATCTGCAAGTAAACAAGCAATTCATCTAGGATGGTATTAGATGGTGAAATTGTAGTATTTGATGTATTCCATCCATCTACATTGTCTCATATTCAGGTCAGCTTGTGTGAAAATATACTTGAGGCTTTTGTGATTAGTGAAGACATTGAATTTTTCACTATATAAGTAATCTCGTCAAATTTTTAAAGCAAACACTATGGCTGCAAGTTCTAGGTAGTGTACTAGGTAATTCATTTCATGCTTCTTTAATTGTGGTGAAGCATAAGCAACGACCTTCCCATTTGATACACTTCTTAAACCTTTTCTTGAAGCATCACATCAGATTTCATAACCTCCACTCCCTGATGGAAGAGTTAAAACTGGTGCAATAGTCAATCTCTTCTTCAAGTCTTGGAAACTATTTTCACATTCATTTGTCCAAGTGAATTGTACACCATTTTTGGTAAATGTAGTCAGAGGTAAGGCTATACGAGAAAACCCTTCAATGAATCTACGGTAGTACCCTGCTAGACCTAGAAAACTATGAATTTCTATAATTGTCTTAAGTCTCTCCTAATTCATTACTGCTTCTACTTTTATCATGTCTACCTCAACCCCATTTTTGGAAATCACATGTAATATCCTCAAATTTTAAATAATAAATTAGTAATAAATTAAAATTAAATTTATGTATAGAAATTGCTCCTAAAAACTCAAACAAAAAAAAAAGTACACATCGATAGGAATTGAATGGTATAAAGAACGTCAAAAATGGAGTTCGGATGAGTGAGTTATGACCATTTTAAGTGTAAGGGTAAATTGGTAAATATCCAGGGACGTTAATTAAAGGGAGCCATTTTGATAACGACGCCCCTTTTCCACTTCCATTAGAGTTCTAATGGAGGAAGGAACTGATCTACCTTCCATTCGGAAAAATTGGGACTTAGCCTATTAAATACAAGTTTCCCCTTCCATTCCCACGGAGAACAACCAGAGGAGAACCCTTGTTTTTCCTTGTGCACGCTGCGAAAACGAGTTGAAGTTTGGACGTACTAGAGGGCTCTGATCTCCTATCTCCGGCTCTAATAAGGTAAGTTACACATTTTAACTTTTTATTTATCTTGTTTTCCAACTTTTCCCTCACAGATCCAGGCTAGATCTAATCATAATGGCTGTTGGATGGCCTATGGATTCAAAATTGTGGAGCATGGTCAAACCCATGTTAAGGACACTTCAAATAAAAAATCTAAGCCGTTCATTATGATCTTTGGACCCAAAAACCCTAGGAACGGCAAAAACAGATAAAAAATCAGAGCTTCTGAGGCTTCGATCAAGCCAAAACAAGGTGGACGGCTTAGGTTCATCGTCCCCAATGGACAGTGAACCCAAGACACCCACCGGGATGCACAGATGGAGACGCACTTGTGCATTGTCCCAGCTATCCAGAACGCACTGGGTGTCCTAGGCACACAGTGTTCTGGTGTAAGCTGGTGCAAACTGCACTGCCCGTGTAAGTCAGTGCACTCGTACCTACCCCTATAAATTAATATATTAATTTATGAAGTCTTTTAACAAAAAACTTGATTTTGGGAGCTACAGAGGTCTAAATCACGAGTGAAAACATCCGTTGCAACCGTATAGATGATGCAGACCTAGATTTAGCTTAAAAACCTACATTTAACTACTTTTAGATTAGTTAAATTATAAAATATTAATTAATAACTTAGAATCGACTGATCAAAGGGTGATCAGGCCTCAAGACTTGAACAACGAGATAAAGTATGATAATAAATAAGGGTTCTAAGGGGCATATTAGTGTGACTACTCTAGAAATTGATTTAGACCATTGGTCTGAACCAGATCTTAGGAAATTATTGATCTGAGGATGATCTGAGTGTTAGATTAAGGTATAAACGTTAGATATACACAAAAACTAACAGATGGACATGAGATGAGACTAAATTAAGAACCAAATCATAATTAGAGATCTTAGAGGATGATCCAATGGTTGGATCATCATAGATTCCATTATAATATAATAAATAACATGAAATAGTATTGTGGTACTGATAGGTACATCTGAACATACAAGCTAAGAAGATTATATGCTTGAGTTGGGTGATCTCACATTGAGGTAGGTGACGACATTTAATGTTTTGTTTTGATTTTAAAACCTTGCATTATCATAGCATCATGAGTGATTGTGATTTAAATTGCACTTATTATTAGTCGATGATGTTGTGAGATTTAGAGTTTTATGCTATGATTGCTCTTTGATTTCAATCATGTACTGAATGTATTTATGACTGATGGTTTCATGAGATTGATATTACCTAATTATGCATAAATAGAAATGTTCTTCCTTATTGCATCCTTGAAACTGATGGGTTTTCATGAGAAAGGAAAGTGGAGGCTTAGTGGCTAACCCTAGGATGAGGGGCATGCCTTAAGGATTGCGAGCCACGAGTGCTCTTGGTTTTTCGACATACATGATTTTCGTGTTTTGTGTTTTATGATGGGTGATCTCACCTGTGGATGTCATACTAGGAGGGAGAGGATCGGCCACCCACCCTCCGGGATTGTGATGTGATATGATTGTGATATGATAGACACCTACCCATAGATGGCTTTCGGTAGGGGTTGGTAACATGGATAGTCCACACTACTAGTCTCGGCCTTTCCATGGGGATGGACACCAAGTCTCCCATTATGGTGTCTACGGGGAGAGGCAGTGGTTGAGACCCTGGAGGGTTGCCACTATGGCATGACAATCCATACTCTTATTCTGTGTGCTTACATGATGAGCATAGAGATGTGATGGTATGCTTGGGTGTGACGATACTTAGAGGTTTGATATGAGTACTTATGATCTGTGATGCGAGTGTATGAGACACTCGTGGGACCCACGTACCTTGGGGGTACCCTATTATTATTGTATGCTCATTTACATGAGATCATATCATGTTTTAAATCCATGAGATGAATGTTTTATCATATATGATGTTTTGAGATTTTATTAGCATTGCTTAAAATAATTATATTCTTTTAGAAAATTGCTTTACTCATTGTATCAATATGATTATTCGATTTTGTTTCATTGATATACATTAAATGTCTATGTACCTACCAAGCATTGCTTGCTGAGGCATTGTGTTATTGTTGCAATGCCTCAGATATTAAAGAAAGATAGGACATATGAGGAGTTAGTCTCATTGAGAGGTATGTTCTGGTTTCACATGGACTGTGTATGTATGTATATATATATATATGTTATTGGACTTGATTATACTGTTATGGGAATGGGGCTATTGACTGGATGAGTCTGGAATAGTAAATATATTTTAAACATGTTTACTTGGAAAAATAAAAAATAAAAAAATCTTATTTTGCGTCAATGGTTGACCTTAAGATTTTTCAAAAAAATAAAATGAAATTGGATTAAAATTACTTTTCGCTATTTTGGTTTTTATGAAATTAGGGCCCCACCTTTTGAAAAGTTAAAAAAAAAAGTATTGAAAAACACGGGTCGTCACATCACATGACCTAAGAAATTGACTTTCTTTAACCAGAATAAATACTTACTAAATTTGGCAAACAATTTATTGTTTCTAATTATGTTTAGCACAATTTGTAAGTGTTCTTAATGTTCTTTGATATTTGTAGAGTAAATCAATATATCATCAGTAAAGACCATAAAAAATTTATCTAAGAAGGCTCTGAAGACTCTATTCATCAAGTCCATGAATACTACAGGTGCATTTGTTATACCAAATGGCATGACTAGGAATTCATTATGCCTATACCGAGTCCTAAATGCTATTTTTAATATGTCTTCATCTCTAATTTGCAATTGATGATTAAAAAAAGAAGTTCTGTGCATTCTTGTTTTCTTGGAAAAGGGGTGATTCTCGTTCAATAGACAGATAACCTCGAGGGCTGACTGAGGCAATGCAATGAACAACTTGAAAGCTATCTTGATCTGACATAAAAAAAGGAAGATAGTGTGGTTCGCAGCTAAGGGCATCAACCAAAAAACAAAATCTAGTGGTTGAGTACCCGAAAAAGACTATCTGGATCCGGGATGAGGGGCCGTAGGCGGTGACTCGACTAAAAGGAGAGGGATGAAGTGGGTAATTGGCAATGAGCGGATTCTAAATTTATTGAAGGATTCATGGTAGATGAGGAATAAAAAACCTTGATAAAGCTATAACTACAGTTCCTCAAGAGGACTTGTCAAGATGCATGGCTGATTTTGTTGATGAGAATGGGTGTTGGAAGTGGGATAAATTTTAGCATCTCTTACCAGTGACATCGTGTCTTAAAATAGCGGGCATTAAGCCGCCGAATCCAATAAGTAATGGTGATCGAGGGGACCGTCAAAGAATGGAACATTCTCTATATGCATAGCTTATGAGCTCATTGAAGGGGAAAATTGGGACCAACGTAGCAGGGAGTGGTAGATTGTTTGGAAATGGCAAGGGCCTCAAAGGGTTCGCTCCTTCCTTTGCCTTTGGCTTGTGTTGCATAATATACTGTTAACAAATGAGCAGTGAAAACGAAGACATATGACAGATGTTCGCACCTGTCCAAGATGCAAGAAAACTGAGAAAACTATAATGCATGCTCTTAGGGATTGTGAGACCATTAAACCTATATGGCTGCGCATGGTGAATCCTCATAAATGGAGTGTGTTCTTTTCCATGGGATTAAGGCAATGGATTGGCTCAAATCTGCAAAAGAACTTAGGGAAGTTTCAAGATGTTGAGTGGAACACTCTCTTCGGCATGACGATTTGGATGATATGGCAGTGGCGTAATAAAGAGATTTTTTGCGAGGAAGTTGAGTTGCGTGGTGACCCAGTTGTGGTAATTTTATGTAGGGACCGAGAAGTGATCAAAGCACATGAGTGTGAAGGGCAACTTAGGCCATGCAAACCAGTAAGTGAGGAGAGGTTTATTGGATGGGACTTTCCTCCCATGGAGAAGAAGGTGGAAGTGCTGTTGCTTGTGCAGCTGGAACATGAGGCTAAAAAACCGGAGGTGCAGAAGTTGAAGGAGTTGAGGGAGTTGAAAACTTCCAGAGCAGCCAACTCAGCTTTTCTTTTATTTTATGCCAAAATTTTTTCAAATGTAGGAGGTCGATAGGCTGCATTTAATTGGATTTTGGGGACTGCAATCTCGGTGCCCCTTTGTGCAATAATCTCATTTTGTCAAGCCAAGGCTGCCCTAATTTCTGCCAGTTGTTCTTCCACTGTCTGTATGACAGAAAGGACTGGAGATGAATCAGTCGTAGTCATTGCGAGTAATAAAACTAGCCCACATTGTGAAGGGAATGAGCTAGCTGAAGCTTCTGACGATTCTAACTGAGACCTCGGTGAGGAGATTTTAATCACTTCAGACGGAACCGGACTCCGCTCCGACTCCTTTGTGGAGAATTTGTGATTGTGATATGGATCAATTGAGGCTCCTAGCCTGGAATTCTTAAAGGATGCAGGATCACTTCCTTCTCCTTCTGGGTGGATTTGAGTTTAAAGATTTTTCTTTTAGGTGGCAAAGGCATTTGAGCCGAGGCTTGCCCCTGGGAATGAGTGATAGAAGTTACATAAGAGGTGATTATATTTGCTCCATGCCTATGCCTTCTAGGGCCGATATTTATGTGGAGTGGGAGTTTTCTCGTCTTTTTCTTTTTGAACTGCCTGAGGTAGATGACAACTGAGATGGAAGGTACTTTTTTTATGCTATCAAAGTACCTCGCAATCCTTTCTTTTGTTTCTGGTAAAGTCTTCCTCGAAATGTAAGTAAAATCCTTGAAGGAGTTGTCCTCCCCAATCTAACTCTGAAGGCAGGGCCTTTTGGTTATTGCCTTTACAGCAGATAGATATTATAAATAGAGTTAGTGCTAGCCTTTTCATATTGAATCACAGCCATTTTCCCTCTTTCTTGGGAAGAGAGGATAACACTCCGGGGAAAAAGCTTGAGCACTGATGCAAGTTGTCCATCATTAAATTGTCCTTTTGGTTTTATAAAAACTGAGCCTTTGATGAGCAAAGAAGCCAATGTTGTAATTCTTGAGGATGATTCTTTGAAGCAATAGTTCCATAAGAAAGTACATGAGACTCTTTTACTTTCAAGCTCCGAAGAAGAGTGAAACTGACCCCACTTTCATTGACCAAGCTGTTAGGTTCACAGAATGACCTTTTTTTCCATCTGAATCCACTCTCGTGACATGATCGAAGTTTGATCCACCACTTTGGGGAAAGAGATGAGATGGTCTACCCATCTTTACACATGCGAGGAATCACTCACTGATAGACAAGAGATGGACAATGTGAGCTTTACTGCCTGGCTTTCGGCCTTCTTGATCCAACTGCAACCCTAGAGAGTTAGGTATCTCTTCTTTAGAGAAGGAAATCCAAAGCATTACAAGATCAAAAGAAAGAGCTCGAAAAGAGTAAATAAGCTCTACGTGAAGAGAATGGTGGCCTAATCTAAGGTCAATTTTAGAAAAGACCATAGCAGATTGAAGTTGATCAAAGAGATCATCAATGCATGGTAGAGGTACTTAATCTTTATAGTCACATTATTCAACATTTTGTAGTCAATGCACAATTGCATTGATCCATCCTTCTTCTTCACGAAGATGACTAGTGCTCCCTAAGGTGAATTACTCAATCCAATGAACTCTCTGTCTAACAATTCTTATAGTTGACTCTTCAATTCTTTCAATTTAGCTAGGCCATCGTATAAGGTGCTTTAAAAATTAGAGTTGCACCAGGTAACAATTCAATGGTAAACTCAATTTCGTTTTAGGGTGGTAACCCTGGAAGTTCTTCTAGGAAGACATCTTGAAATTCCTTGACTACATTATTTCCTAGATCTTGGGTTGTTCCACATCTAAAGCAACCATTGTTGCTAGAAATGCTTAGTAGCAACCTTTAGAGATGTGTTTGACAGACTTCATAGCTGATATGATACAAGTGCCTATGTCGTTTTGTTTCCCATGTAGTACAGTAATTTCCTCACTAGGTATACTAAATGTGATTTTCTTTTCGCTACAATCCATAACTACCCAATATTTGGTTAACCAATCCATCTCCAGAATGATGTCAAAATCTACTATGTCCAATAGGATAAGATTAGTATCCATTCTTTTCCCAAGTACTTGTTAGGTACATCCTGAAGGAACTCCCATACTCTAACTAACTTACTAATTGGAGTTATCATATCTGGTTTTAAATCCCATGTTTTTCGCCAATAAATTTGTACTTGATGCATATGCACTGGAAATAAAGGAATGTGTAAATCCTAAATCAAATAGTACTTTTGCATGACTATGAGATATGAGTAATGAACCTTTTATCACTGCATTTGAAGTTTGAGCTTGTCCATCAGTGATAACAAAAACTCTCCCTTGATATCAAGGAATATTCTCAGGTTTGACTTCTTTAATTGCCAGTCATTTAGGGCAATTACTAGCCATGTGTCCAAGTTCTCCACAATGATAGCATTGAATAGGAGGTCTTTGTTGTTGTTGTTCTTGTTGTTGTCCTAGATTGGGGCATATATTCCTAGGGTGAAACCTCCTACATTTGGGACGTGGTCCCCTATTTGTATGGTTCCCTTGATTTCTTTGGGGCCTATAATTATCTATGGTTCTTTTGTCCTTTCTGAAAGGCCTTGGATTGAATGTTCTCATTCCAGCATGCTTAGTGGTCTGATTTTTCTTAAAGTCTTCCTCAAATTTGAAGGCCATTTTCACACATTCTACCAAAGCTATGGGCTTTCTACCCAAAACCTTAGCTCTTAGTCCAAGTTGTAGATCTTCCAAAAATCGATTAGCAGTTTGCCTGTTAGTGGTGCAAATATTTGGTGCGAATCTCTTGAGCTGAATAAATTTGTTCTCATAATCCACTACTGAAAGGTTTCCTTCTTGTAGACTCAAGAAATCTTTTTCCTTCTTCGTTTGCACATGAAGGAGAAAGTATTTATTATTGAATACTTCCTTTGAATTCTTCCCATGTAATTTCTTCTTGATTGGGAAAATAAGTCCTTTATGCTATTCAACACCAAAATGCTGCTTCTTGTTTCAATATATAAGTGGCAAGCTTAACCTTTACTTTCTTTAGGGCTTTGTAGCACATCAAAAGTTTTCTCACCTCAAATATCCATTCCTCTGCCTTTTCAACATCACCCTTTCCTCTAAAGATTAGGACCATCTTTTGAAATCTTTCCACCATCTTTTCTATTTTCTTAGGTGTTCCTTTGGAACTTCTAGCTACACCATTGTATACAGGTGAAGAGTGATCCTGTACCGGTGTTAGAGTAATTTGTCTTTGTGTTTGTGTCCTGGGCCTTACTTTAGGTTGAACTTGAGCCGGGGTACTTTGTACTGTTATATACTATAATGGTGCCTTTGATTATTGTATAGAAGATCTGCAACACTCGTGCTATTATTTTTTCTACTTGATTCCCTTGTGATGAATTCTCCATTTTGGAATCAATAGTCCTTTGAGCTATCCTCCTAGTTGTTCTCTTAAGTGGCATTTGCTCATGAACCAAAATTTCTATATAAGTCATCTACTTAACTAATTCTAACCTAACCTATATTTGGTTTGTCATCTTTATACTAGACATATGGGGCTACAAGTGACTAGATGAACCACTCTTATACCAACTATGACAAACTTGAGCTTTTCAATCAGATTTTTATTAATATTTGGAAAGGTAGGGCCCTTATTTGTGAAATTTTTTGAAAACTATATAGTGAAAAAGTGTTTTCTTTGAAATTAATTTTCCAAAACCCAAATGTCACTTTAACTCTCTTATTATACATATACTTTAGTATATAAATAAATTTTCATTGAATAACATTAGAAATGGATTTATTTAGACCTCATCTAATGTCAGTGGAAGGCATGGGAAAATCACTTAGATTTTAAGGCAGCCATTATAACCATAATGTTCAGAAGCTATTGGCATGATAGTAGATCATATCTTTCTATAAGGGTCCTACAAGCTTGATACCCTAAGTCCTAGGCGGGCCAACGATCTAGTGATGAAATCTAGTCCTTCTCTTATGGGTTCCTATGGGCCTTTACTAACATTAATTTCATTTCATCATAAGGCTATAAATACACAAAAATGTAAATATACTTTTAGAATAATTAGATCTTGAGTTTTTTTATTAATTTTCTAAGTTAATTTTTCCAATTATTATATGTTATGGCAAATTTGACCATTGATTAAGTCTAATAGATCATTCTACAAATAAATCAAATGTAATTATACTAAAATTTAATAGTTTAAATGATCATAATATATATCTAAGGTTTTTGTGTTGATCCAATGTTCATGTCTAATTTTTATCTATTACATCTAGGGTTTTGATCTTAATCAATGGTTCAGATCATGATTTCTAACATTTATGAATGATCTAACTAGTTGATTAGTCTTATCACATCATTATATCATTTATTCAGTCATGTCAGATGATTTGATAATCCTTGATCCAGTAAATCAAAGACATTTTCATGTTTTTTTTTCCTTTTGATTAACATAAACAGTCCTTAAATCCTAAATTTTATGATTTTATTAGGTTCAACTTGTCAATACAATTCTAGTGGATGTTTCAGATCTAAATTTGGAGTTGTATTAACTTCTGAATTAAATTTCTATGTTTTTTATAATTTAACAGTCTAGATTAAATTTTGGATTTAAAATTATTTAAAATGATGCTGCTAAGATGCACTGGAGTAAGATGAGTCCTATAAAACATTTCAGTGCATCTTGGAAACCAAAACGCACTACAGATGCGTTCTTGTTCCGAGATGCTATGCATGTCATAATTGGTTCTCGATAGTGTCGCATGCACAGTGCATGCGTTGAGACATGCCCATAAGGTGCATCTCTTTTGTGCATTCTTGTGTGTCTTTGACATGTAAATTTAGAGATTGCAGGATAGTGTAACAACCCCAAATTTTGTAAATACTATTCTAGGCGTTATTGTGTGAAATTGGAATTTTGACCCAAAGAAAATAAATTTTTATAGAAATAGAATTTGGAGTGGAAACATGAATATTTGGAATGTACTAAAAAAATCAAGTCTAAGGACATAAAGAACAAGGAAATTGGAGTTTAGATGAATTTCACCCTAAAATTTTACTATTCCATGAGTAGGTTATGAGTTTTTAAGGAATAAATCTCTTTATAGAAGTATAATTTTGAACTAAAACTAAAACCATTAGATAGTTCTCAGAAAATGGAATCCAACGAGCTAAAGAACGCTAAAAATAGAGTTTGTATGAAGAAGTTATTGGCACCCCCCCATCACCTTGCAAACCCGTCGAATGTCGGGTTTGGTCTCTCTCTCTCTCTCTCTCTCTCTCTCTCTCTCTCTCTCTCTCTCTCTCTCTCTCTCTCTCTCTCTCTCTCTCTCTCTCTCTTCCTGACTAGCCGTCCCTGACATGACGACTGGAGCCGACTCACCAGCAATGGAGAAAAACCCCTCTCCGTCTCTATTATCTCTTTCCCCATGGTCGGCAACTCGTTTTTAGGTCAATCTCCGATTTTTTGGCGCAATCTAGACTCCCTGTTTCCCATTTCCTTATGCGTCACTGGCTCCGCATGCCAAGGGTGGCTGGTAAACCAAAAACCCCCAATCTCCCATCTACCCTACCCGGACCTCCTGCTCATCGGTGTGCGTAGCCTACTCCTCGGGTAGAATTTGTTTCCCGGTGATGAGAACCCTAGACGGGGTTTCCTCCGATGCGCAGCCCCACTCTTTTCCAACGTTGACAGGGAACCCAGATTAGGTTTCCCCCTTCTGGCCATGCATCACCCTCTCCGGTGTTGACGGAAACCCAACTCGGGTTTCCCTTTCGGTCGTGCTGCCATCTCCCTTCCCCTTGTTTTGCCCAGGGCTAGCACGACCTGACTATTTGGTAGTCGGTATGCAGGGGCCCCTCTCTTTCTTCGACGTGGCCTAACAATTTAGGAGGCTGGATTGTTTGGTTTTCTCATTAGATTCCCTTTTTTTGTGCTAACAAAAAACCTAAATCGGGTTCTTGCTGGGGAACGACCACCTCCCTATCTTTCAGGCGGTTTCCTCTCCGGCTTTCCCTTGAGTTCTCCACCACAGGGCACCGCCAGGCCTGGGAAGGCCAGCGTGCTCAGATTCCACCACCAGAGACTGGTGTTTTCTTTGGTTGTCTTCCCCTACAATGCCCAGTCATCAGCATGGGCATATTTTCAGGCGTGCCAGCATTTACAGCTAGTAACCACCATTTCCCCTTTGGTTCTACCATGATCGAAGGAGGAACAACCATGGATTGGGGCATGAACAATGCACGCAGCTAGGAAGGGAAAAAACACAATCACACCTCCCTTAGCTAAGATCTACAAAACCTAGCTCTTAATTTGGTGAAATTTGTAAGATCCATGAATTTCTATCCTTGATCTAAATTTAAGGATGATCCAACCATCCATTTCTTAATCTAAGTTTATGGATATGTAGATACATGGTTAACAAACCTTAAAATCAACTCAGATTGTCTATTTAGACTATAAGACCGATTGGACGATCTTAGCCGTTTGATCGGGTACTGTTCATATAGTAAAAATTTGATGTCTGATTGCTAATCAAAAATCATAGATGAATTAAATAGCCCTAAAATTATTAAAATATAGGAGGAATTCATGAATTTAGATGTAAATTGACTGCAAACCGATTGGACAATCACAACTGTCCGATCGAGTACTATTCACACAGTAATTATGTAATGTCTGATCGACGATTAGACACCATGGATGAATCCTACGACTCTGAATTGGCTAGGATGCAACTATAATGGTGTAATTTGGATGAAAACCTATCATGAAACCTCAGCCGTCCAATCCGTCACTATTTAAACAGTGACTTGTTGATGTCAGGTCGATGATTAGACCCCACATATGAGCCCTGTTTGTCAATCTAAAGCTAGAAGTGGTCTATCCGACCAATGTAGACCTTAAATGAATGAAATTTGACCACGCAATCTAATAGAAAACATAATTTAGATGTCCACGCAGATCCAAACATAGATCTCAACCTTAAACTAAGGACAGACATCCACAGAAGCACTTATCAACTCACATAAGTCTTGATCGTCCAGGTAAAGATCCTATAATGATGATCCAGGCCTTGGATTGCATCAGACTCTTAAAATTGTGATCATAATTAAATCTAAATATCTATATGTATGTGAATGTATTAAGAAAAGAATTTTTATGAATTGTATTGATTGAAGCGCCCGGGGTCAGTCGTAGAAACGATGGCAATTAAAGCTAGTGGAAATGGTTGAACTCACTACACAAGGTAGGTGGAGAATTAAGAAAGCATGTTTTCAAACATGATCTTATTCTTATGATAGATATTATATCATTTAAATTTTGCACTTCATATGATATATGATGATGAAAAATATTTACTTATGAATGATGAAAATTTGTGATTTGAATTGCTACATGAATGACATGCTTATAATTGAAGCCTACTGAATAATATTAAAGGATACACATGATATGTTCTTAAAAATATCATAGCTTTTACTGTGATAAAAAGATATTTATGGTACATGGGTACCATTACATCATATGCGATGTATGAGGTTAGGATTTTACATTACATACTTGGTGGGCAATCACCTAATAAGTGAGGATGTTATGATTATGATGAGATATTCATATATATATTATGGATAGGTAAGACACCTATATATATTAGTATTTTACATACAAGCATGGTGGCTTTGATTTTGTTTTCCACAACCCTAGGACTGGGGATGCTATGCTAGGGAAGTTATGAGGGTTTGGTCACCGCTTTCTAAAATTTATATGATGGATACCAAGCCCAATGAGAGGCTAAACATTGGGTGGGGCAATCATGGGAAGGTTGCCATTGTGACAGCCATGGTCCCCCGCATGCGGACATGGATTTTGTTATTTCCACAGTTGGTATAAGTGGATTATTATGCAGTTATCCTGGCGCGCTGTATGGATTGAGACTGTGGCATAGTAGTCGTAATATATTTTGCATTATTATGCACATATGGTAGGCATAGTATAATGCCTTGTCATGATGAGATGCCTTATATGATGTTGGCATGATGAGATGCCTTGGATGATGTTACTAGCAACGGTTAGAGTTTTATGAATCCCATCTGGTAAGGGGTATATATATGAGACCTAGTATAGTTTGGGAATGGAAGTTATAAAACCTATGGACTATGTTCATAACTTTGTATGACTTTTTACGATTTCAATATATATGATATTGTCCTATATGTATATATTTGGAGGACGTAGTTTTATAAAAGTTTTCATATGGGGAAGTGAATGGGTAGATATATTATGTAGAGTATGGTTCATAGAATTGGAGTATGGTATCATATGAAAAATGATAATGATAAATATTTAAAAAACTAGTGAATTACATCTATCATGTAAAGGATAATCTCTAAAGAGTGATTATTATATTCATATGTAAAGGGTAATCTTAATTCATATGTGATTAACATGTTTTCTTAAATCTCCCCTACCAAGCATAGCTTGCTGAGATATTTTAAATGTTTTATGTTTACAATATCTCAGATACAGATAGACAGGAGGAGACATACACAACAAGCAAGAGGCGTTCAATAGCCATACTTCTGTGCTCAAGTATGTATTTTGTTAAAGTTTTTGTATTGTGTAGTTAGTTATTTGGATTATGCTGATTGGACATTTAATATAATGATTATAGGGGCTGTGTATGTGAACCACTGGATGGGTCCTGTTGTTTCATAAAATGTATGCCTATCTTCTATAAAAACTATATTATGTATAGTATGGGAGTGAGGTGACATCTGGGTTTTTAGAAAAATGAATTTCAAAGAAAACTATCTTTTGCTATTTTTGAATTTTAAAATTTGAGGCATGTCACCATTTGAAAATAAAAATGAAAAATTTTCATTAAAAACCCGAGGTGTCACGACAGCCCAATCTAGACCATCGAATCACCCATCCCTAATTCAATGCTTAGGATAAATGGAAATTCTAATGTTCTTGTTATTCTAGGGGTTTTGGGGTCCCACAAATCTATTAAATGGCTTAGATCTTCCATCTGAGTAGTCCTTGATGGGTTTCTTACCATGGTTCACTAATAAAACTTGCTGAAAAACTTGTCCAGTGAGCTTATGATTTGTAAAGGATACCACACAATGGAGAGAAAGGGGGGTGGCCTACCTAGAAATGTCTAGAGGAGAAGATCGAAGTCGAAGAAGAGATAACAATTCTAGAATTTGATATACAATGAAGAAATCCTGATAATATCGCCAAAAAACTACAGGGATCTTAGTGGAAATGGAAAGTGAATTGTGCCAGAGGAGATGAATGGATTAGATCACTGGTAGGAGGGGTGGATCTTTGAAAATTTTCAAATTTTCTTCATTAGGAAAAATCCTAGGTTCATTGGTGATGTTACTCTGGGTGTTCATTGTTGGGTGTGTTTACAGACATGCCAGTCGACAGATTAAAGGAAAAAGAAAAAGAAAAAGAGAAAGCGAAAGCGAAAGGAGAAAGAAAGGGGAAAGGAAAGATGGGAGAAAGAGGAAGAGGAGAGCTGAGGGGACTTGGAAAATTTTGTGTGAAAATTGGAGGAATATTTATAGGTTAAGTTTTTTATTATTTAATTTATTATTTTTAATTTTTATTCCACTAAGATTAAATTAATTTAAGTGGAATTTCCACTACCTCCACTATCAACCTTGTGCCAGCTAATTCATGCCTTACATCGCCTCTGACATTATTTCATACCTAACTTTGTGGGCCCTACTTATATGTAAAATTACCAATTTTCTCTTTTAATTCTAAAATTTAAGAAAAATACGAATTTGTCACCAAACTCTGTTTTTAGCATGCTTATAGTCGTTGGACTTGATTTTTCAAGTATATTACAAATATATATATATATATATATTTCAACTCTTGATTCTATTTCTATAAAAAGTTGATTTCTGAGAATCTAATATTTCAATTTGGTTTTCCTAAATTTTCAATTCATATTATAAATAACTCAAATATAACTATGAAAATTAGGGTTATTACATTAAAGAACTTGCTACAAATTGAAATATTCCAAAACTAAGACTTTTTAAAAGTAACACTTTCTTAAATTGATGTTGGAAACTTCCTAAACTATGATGCAAGACAATAATAAATGGAATTTAAACAAAGATCAGATGCAATTAAACAAGAAAACTAAATGGAAGCAACAACTAATCAAGCATTTAAAAGATACCCAAGTATCATGCATATGATTGGTGAAATGGTGCATCATGACTCTTGGGTTAGAAAATGAACCAAATATAATCTGATTCAAACATTGACTAAAGAATCTAAAAATCTAATTGGGTTCTAAAGAAACTAAGTAAAAAAAATGTATATGGTGCTGGAAATTAAAACATGAACTATTTGTTAATAAATTCCAGCACATGCTGTTTTTGAACATCCAATCAATTAGGACTTGAAATGCATTGTAAATAAAACTCTTTTATGTAGTTAACATTCAAGGTCTAAAGTATTTAACTATTGTAAACAAGCACCAATAATAATCCTCAAAGAAGTTTATTGATTGAATGTCAAATTACATAAAAAAATAAAATGCATAAACATGTATACAGATTATTGAATTTTGTGTGCTATTTCAAGGCTTGAAAATTGATTGAACTCAATTCTAAAATACCTTCCAAAACTCTCAAACTGATCCCAGATGATATGCAAGTGGATTCCATAAAATAATTAAAAGAAAAATCTAGTTGGAATGATGAAATGACCTAAGGAAAAGAATGCCTAAAACTATGTATATCTCTAAGAAAAAACCATGGAATACAAAGAAGGAAATCAAGAATTCAAGTCTCTTCTTCTCTTGGCTGTCACTACCAGAGAAGAATTCACTTGATTCTTTAAGGAATAAGTAAGTAAAACTCAAAATTTGAAGGAAAATATTCAATGTAAAAGAAGGAAAGCAAATAGGCGAGAGGAGTGGAAGGGAGATTAGTTGGGGGGAAGTGGAGGAAGAAGGTGGAAAGTATTCCGCTCCTTCCTAAGATGCTTTCCATGTTAAAACCCTAAAGGATTTTATAGTTGGTTCCTCTTTCTAAACATAAGAAGATATATCTAAAAGTGGGGCAAGGAAAGGGGTAAGATTTAGCAAGTAGGTGAGAGGAGTGGAAGGGAGATAAGTTGGAGGCGCCTACATTTTAGGGTGGGGCATCTCCCACCTCTCTTTTGTGTTTCATGTTGGAAGCCCTAGGGAACACAGTGAGATTCCATTTTGATCTTTATAGGATGGGATCCTAAGGTTGAGATATAAAGGTTGAGTTGGTATTTGGAAAGAAATAGAGATGGAGAGATACAATTAGAAAGTGGTGGAGTGGATGAGGTAAGGAGGGGAGGGAAGCTGCTATTTTGTCGAAGTTGTGTGTTGAACTCCTTCCTCTTGGCTTTTCACATGGAAACCCTAATAGAGGGTAGTGATAGGAAAGAGTTATGATTAAAAAATAGAAATAAGGGAAAGAAATCTAATTGGTCCACCTTACCTACATATCTTGTTTCCCTTCCAATCCCTTTGAAATTATTTGAAAAATCTCCTCCAATAGCATGTCTTCATGTAGCATTGGTTTATTTGGTTTAGTGGCTCACATATTTGACTCATTTACTTGATGTCTTAGTCCACTAATACCCTTTTCTTGGCTTTATGGCACACTTAGCTTGTAACCTTCTAGCATGGCTTGTACATGGTTATGTAACTTACATGGCTTCCATGCAATGGTGGTGGAATTGCATAGCTTGTACATGGGCCCATTTTAGTCACCTTTGGCTATTCCAATTGATTCCTTGGAATCATGATCTTGCTTTGAGATGAACTTGACCTTTTTTAGAACTTGAAATTGGTAAAATGTAGGTCTGGGTTCTCCATTTTGATCTTGATCCTTGATCTTCATCTTGATCGATCTCAGACATTGGATCATCATCTTGATTCCTACAAAGTTAAATAAACCTAACTAAATCTTAAAAAAATATGGTCATTCACATATTTACTCTAGATTAGTCTCTGAAACTACAAAATATCAAAATTTATATTCATTAGGTCAGAAAATGCATGTGTTACATACTTCCTAAAAAACCTTAGAATTAACACTATATTTTGTAACACATGGGCTAGTAGTTGGGTTTTTTATTTATTTGTATAACTAAACACTTATCACACCCCTAACCAACATTTTCCTAGTCCTGAGTAAGACATGCAAAAATTCATGAAATACAAAGTGGTCGCCATTTTCATAAGTACTTATAATTTCATTTAGCACATTCAATAGGCTCTTAAGCCCCTAGGTTACCTCTAGTGGATGAGTTAAGCCTCGTGAAGTTTTGTAGTGAATTTTCCCACAAAATTCAATATGGCTATGTTCCTTCATTTTATCGTAGATAATTCTCATCCATTTGCACTCTACAAACTTTACCCACTTTATACAATTAATGAATAATTCTACAATTTACTCCAATACCCAAGCCATTTTATTCTAGTTATATCTTAGAGTGTAGTGTGTGTGAATGCTACATAAGTTTGGACTTCTAAATAGTAATGCTTATATTCCTATTAGGAAGATGTTTTGATCTCAATTTCTCACTCATATATATTTAGAAATGAAGATGTTAGAGAAGGGTTAAACACTTTTCTCTCTCTATGTAACCAAATCCAATAAGACTAATGGTTCACATAATCCTTTAAGCACTGATGAAAAAAAGTAATATGATCCTTAAGAATGGATGTCATTACCAAGACTAGTAGAAGTATTTCACCTTTATCCCTTAATATTTATATCCTCATAAATACCATTTCCCTCTTAGATCAACAGGTATTCAGATAGGATGAAATGTAGGCTTGGTCTAAGTTTTAAAAACAACGGTATAGGGATTCAAAGTTCAAATCTGAGTAGAAGTCTTCTATTAATCGTATGGACAACTTTTATGTGACTATACTGAAGTAAATATCTTTTCTATATTTTTCCTTTTCCTATCTTCGACTTTACTTATTCTAATCTTTATTTCCCAGAGAAAGAATACTTCACTCTATATTTTTTATGATTTTCCTTCTTTGACTTTTGTCCTTTGAAAGATAGGTAATGGATAATTGTTTTATTGGGTTTTGGGGTCCAGGTCATTCGGGATTTTGAAACGAAAATGGCTTATTAAGAGGCTAAAAGAGTAACTAATGGTAAAATGTACTAGGTGGGCTTCATCTCTCTGTGCTAAAACAAGGATGACCTATATCATTTCCTAGGTTTCTTAAAGCCTAACAGATAGAAAGTTAGTATTCCTATTTATTTTGGTAATTTGACTGAAACAAAGATAGTGCAATCTTTACAAAGTTATTATACGTTGAGGAAAATATGGATTTACCTATAACCCAGAAAAACAAGGTAGTCTCTAAAGCTCACATGTTTATAGATCTCCAGTGATTTCCTCAAGGTCTCTATGTTATCTATGCACTGTGTGTAATATATTATGAGATTTCACTTTCTTAAAACACCTTGGGTCATGAATAAAATGCAGCATTGACCATATGCATTTCTATTAAGATGCTAAAGTAGTGGAAGTACTAAACTTCAGGCAATCCAATTCTCATCATAGTAAAGGAACTTTGACCCTAAAACCTTTGAAAAAGAAAAAAAAAAAAGGTTTGTTTTCTATTTTTCCTTTTGTTATTTATTTATTTATTTATTATTATTATTATTATTATTTATTTGGAGGTAATCATAATTGGAGCTGCATCTAACATATTATTTATCTCTGCAATGGTTTCGTTGATGAGTTTTCAATTCCGTATAGAAAGTACTCAATGAGTAGCCCATGTGTTATAAAATATAGTGTTATTTCTAAGGTTTTTCTAGAATTTTGTAACACATGCATTTCTTACTTAATGATTCAAAAGTTTAAATTTTTTAGGATTTAATTAGTTTTTTTACTCTTTTGTAGGAAGTGAGAAGATGATTCAATGTCCTATATTGCATTTTGTAGGGGGAGTCGTGCCCCTACCTAGGGATGTCGGGGTGGAGCCCCTAAAAGAAATTAGAAAAAAGCAAAGGTGATTAAAATGGTCCATACAAAAAGTCATTCATTTCCACTACTTTGCATTAGAATTGGAGGAATAGATCAGGTTTCCTAGTCCAATTAGGAAACCTATGGAAGCCAAGCTACTCAAAAACTTGAAGTGAAGCATTAAAGCCACTTAAGCCACCAAGGAATGAGACTTCAAGCCAATGAGTTTTGCATCAACCTCATGATTAGAGCATCAATTCAAGCAAATTTCTAATGGTAAAGGTTTTATTTTTAAGGGATTTTGAGAGTAATGTAAAAGGTAAGCTAGTCATGCATTAAGGAACCCATTAAGACAGAAAAATCCACTTTCCTAACCCATTTCCCATTCTAATTCACCATTCATTCTAGGTTTCCAAATTTTGAAGCCAAGGAAGGATCCACCATCCTAGAAGACGATGCTATTCCTTTTCTTAGTTGGGAAGATAAAGTGGTTTTAGAATTAGGAAACCTTAGATCCAAGCTCATGCAAACATGGAAAAAACCTAGGTTTTTTGCAAAATTTTCTATCTTTATTTTCTTTCTTATTCTAACAGTCTTCCCACCTGCCAATCATCATCCAATTAGAAGGGAAGTAGAGCCACTTTCCTTCCAAGTAAAATGATGCCTCCCTCCCTTCCTAATTAGGAAACTAGCAAGCCCATGATTCTATCTCTCTTATGTAGTCCTTATTACATCATCTCCACCTAACTTTCCTCCTTTAAACTCCATCTCAACCCTAGATCCAGATATCCACCACTTTCCTTAATTAAACATTCATCAAAATGAAAGCTAAAACATCTATATATACCCCATTGAATTCCATGTTTTCTTTTCTAAGTAGTTGCGTTGCGCAAGACAACTTTGAAATTAAGCTCTCCTTTGGTGCTTTATTGCTTCTAGACTTTGGGACTTCTTTGATGCTTTTTTTCCTTTATATTTCTAGTTATTCTTATTTTTATTGGATCACCAATTCAAGTTAGTAGTTTGATTTCTTTGGTTTATTTCTCATTACCTTAGTTTCACTTGTTTGCTTTCTAATTTTGCACCCTTCTTTCTATCTAACTTCTCCTATATTCATTGTATTCATTCCACTAGTTTTTCATTGTTATTCATTCAAGATTTAAGTAAACTCTTCTCTTGTAGTGGCATCTAAGAGAAGAGCTAGTTTAGAACCTTGAATTCCACCCTTAAAAATTAGATTTTTCACCTTATTCCATTCTTATTTTTTGATCGATTTCCTTGCCTTAGTTCACACACTCAGCCTATTTTATCTCGAATTCCTTTCTAAGTTTTCATTGCATATCATCATACTAAAATAGTGAGCATTTGTGACACCTCGGGTTTTTCATGAAATTTTTTTATTTTATTTTCAAAAGGTGGCATGCCTCTAATTTTAAAATTCAAAAATAGTGGAAGATTGTTTTCTTTGAAATTTATTTTTCAAAAGACTCAGATGTCACCTCAACTCCCAAGCTATATATAATATAGGCTTTTTTTATAAAAGATAGACATGCATTTTATGAAACAACAGAACCCATCCAGTGGATCACATACATGGCCCCTATAATCATTATATTAAATGTCCATGCATTATAATCCAAATAACTAACTACACAATACAAAAACTTTAACAAAATATATACCTGAGCACAGAACTATGGCTATGAACTCCTATTTCTTGTGTATGCCTTCTCCTGTCTATCTGTAATTGAGATATTATAAACATAAATATTTACAATATCTCAACAAGCTATGCTTGGTAGGGGAGAGTTAAGAAAACATGTTAATTACATATGAATTAAAATTTTTGCATCAATTAAAATATTCAATTTCATCATGATGCATATATGGGATGAAGTTTACAGCATAGTTCATAATTCAATAATTTCATTAATAATTCAATTACTTGCAAGTCATTGATAAAGTAGCTATTTATAATTATTCTTCATCATATGAATACAATAATCACTCTTTAGAGATTACCCTTTACATGATATATGTAACTCACTAGTATTTTAAATATTTATCATTATCATTTCCATATGATACCATACTCCAATTCTATGAACCATTATGTGCATAATATATCTACCCATTCAATTCCACATACAAAAACTTTTATGAAACTATGCCCTCCAGCATATACATATAGGATTATAACATGTATATTAAAATTGTTAAAAGTCATACAAAGTTATGAACATAGTCCATATGTTTTATAACTTCCATTCCCAGACTATACTGGGTCTCATACATATACCCCTTACCATATGGGGTTCATAAAATTCCAGTCGCTGTTGGTAACATCATATAAGGCATCTCATCATGCCATCAAATAAGGCATCTCATCATGCCATCACATAAGGCATCTCATCATGCAATCAAATAAGGCATCTCATCATGCCATCACATAAGGCATCTCATCATACAATCATCATATAAGGCATCTCATCATGCTATCATAAATGCACCATAGTGCATCAAATACAAGGACTACTATGCCGCAGTCTAAATCTATACATCACGCCCAAATAACTGCATAATAATCCACCTATACCATCCTTGGTGGAAATCACAATATTCATGTCCTCATGGGAGGACCATGTCTGTCATAGTGGCGGCCTTCCATTTTCCACTAGCTGATTGAATCCTCCTTTTCACCTGAACCCTCCAAATCAAACATCAATTAGTAATTTCTAACTAAATGGTCTAATTGAATAGGTAGAATTGACCAAGATCATAGAGCTTGATCTTACCTGGATCCGTGATTGATCTCATCAAGATTGGAAAAATCTTCTCTAATGAGCTTTTGATCCTAAATCTCTCATCAGATTCTTGATTTACACTTCCTAATGGTCATGATAAACTATTTGGATTTGAAAAATGGAGTCAGATCACCACACACTTAGATGATCTAACCCTCGATCAATGGTTAGGTAAATTCAACAATTGGATCTTCTCAGATCACAAATTGGGAAGATAGATTTTGTTCCTCGCATCACAAGGATTGCGAGGGTACTCTTGGGTTTCCAAAACTGCTCTTGAATTGCTCAGAATGCAGGTTTGAAGGTCATGGGTTAAACTGGGTCCTGCCCAATAGGTCATTAAGAACATTAGATCACTATTGGAGGGCCATGGATTTGCCCAATCATGGCCGTACAGTATTGCTACTTCATGATCTACATCAAATCAACCCTAATCGATGAATTGGTTGAGGGGTTTTGTCTGTGATGTCGAGAGGAACGTGATGAGTTGCTTGGATCACCAATCCGAGTCATTTCCACCTCTATGCACATTGTTCCCTAAAGCTATTCACTGTCGCTGGGATTCTATCACCGGTGATAGAAATGGAAGGTAGGAACAAAGATAGAGAAAAGGGAAAGTGAGTTTATGTGACGACCCGGGTTTTTGTAACATGATTTGTAAAGTATTTTGAAAGGCAGGGCCCTAAAGAATGTAAAATATTTTTGCAAAACAAAGCAGTGGAAATTCTTTTCTTTAGAACTTGTTTTAAAAACCCAAGTCACCACTTCATATATAACATAAATACAATTTGTGTACAAAATAAAATTCCATTGAAGGAATATACTTTTATTAAATTCCAGGATCCATCCAGTGGTTCACAGTATAGCCAAATCTATTACAGTACTTGTCCAAATTACATAATCCAAAACTCAAGCTCACCATACAATAAAACTCTCAACAAAGAAAAATACATGTCGTCAAGGGTATACCTTGAAGATTATTCTCTTCAAGTCTTCTATCGTCTTCAACTCCTAACTCTCCTTTCCTGTATCTGAGATATTGCAACATTTACAATATCTCAACAAGCAATGCTTGGTAGGGGATACAAGAAGCATAATAATTGACAATGTAATTCCAATATTTCATAACCCCATTATCCCTAAACATACTCTTTACTTTGTAAATTATGTATATCTATATACATACATACCCTTCATGGGTAAACTAGTTAAATTTGTGAAAGTAATCAAATATCATTCCCAACTAAGCTGATCAATTCTCTTCATTTTGAGAATTTAGTATTATAGCTAATCTTACACTAGGAATTTCCCTTCTTGGGAAATATTGGTAATATACAATTACAAAGCATTTCATTATGCTATAACATAAGGTATTTTACTATGCCTATTCTCATATGCATCATAGTACAAAATAATCAAAAAGTTGTTATGCTATAGTCTGATCCGTACTAGCGCACTTGGATAACTGCCCTCTTCACCACTTATACCACGATGGAAAATATTATGTCACTGCCCGTATGGGGGGGCAAGACTTTCATAGTGGTGGCCTTCTCATAATTGCCACCACCTGACTTTTAGCCTCTCTTTGGGCAAGGTATCATCATATCATCAAATTTCAAGGAGCAGGCGGCCAAACCCTCATAACTCCTCTAGCAATAGCATCACCCTAGGCTTATGCCTATTAAAACAAACTCACAAGCCTCCAAGCTTGTATGTAAAATAGATTTCATATGTATCAGACCATATGTCTGTTTACTTAGGGCTGAAATATTTTCTAGTTCCCTATTCAGTTATGGTTTAGTCCTTAACCATCTTATATGTGTTTGGTTGGATCATAAGGTTTTCAAGAGATTTAATACAAGTATTAACATTACTCTTGTCAACATAAGATCATGAGTACAATCATGTATATCTCATGTAAATGCATTCATCAAATCCTCCTACCTTTAAGGATTGATCTCTTTTCCCCAATCTTCCATGATCCTGACTGATGTATGAAATCTGTATATCCATACATATTGTCAATATATAAATTTTGAACAATCCTATTGATCACTAGATCTAATGTTTAGAATGATCTTTAGATCATTCATATCTAAGTATTTTTCTATCTCTAAGTCTTTGTGTGTCCATGTCCATGTCCTTGATATTAATCTTTCATAGATCCATTGATTTACAATCTACAAATGTTGATAAAGATCAGGGTCCTAGATCTTCTATCATCTAGTTCTTCTTTGATCTAAGTTTAGTTATTTGATCATCCCTAAGGAGGATGATCTTGGTTTTCTTCCTTGAATCATCTTTGATTAAAGGTTTGGATTATCTAATCTAATGAACTATAACAAGCATACTAATAAACATACATACTAAGTACAATATAGTATTCTTATTCTTATTGTTCTTGATCATCCAAGATCTAGTAGATCTTGTTTGATCATCCTTATCTTACTTACTATTTTTATTAGGGTTAGGTAATTTACTAACCTTTTATGCTCTTATTATTTTTATTCAACCAGTTAATGTGCTAGTTGAAGGTAACTTATTCAAGCCTAAATCTAGACTGCTCCTCTTATTTCTAATTGGCTAAGGCTTACTAGCTGAATTGGTGAACACAAGTGGTTACTTCAAACCTCATGTAAGGAGGGGTTTAGACCTTACAAACGTCAACGGAAGGTAGGGGAAGAGTGAGGCTCTATTAGATAACCACCTTAACCACTATGTTCATTATTCATTAGAATGACAATCGCTCAATCTTTCATAAGGTTCCTATAAGCATGTTTACCCTAAGTACTCTTTCTAATGGATTTTAATTAAGTCCATGAATATTTATAATGTCATTCATGGGGTTTATTATTCTTGTCCTAGTTTGGGCCAAGGATTTGATAATCCTTATATTGTCCTACTAACTATAGCCCTTACTAATTAAGTCCAAAGTACTCCATTCTTATTTGTGTCATGAAACTCTACTTTCTCATTAGATTACATTTTTGATGTTTTATGCTCTTTATCTCATAACAAGTAGATCTACTAATAACATTTAATCATAAATTAATTATAAATTCAAAGCATAAAACTATATAATTTAACACTTAATGATAATGAAACAAGGTACTTAAAATTATTCTAACATGATTTCCAACTAATATACCTTAATAACTCAATTTAAACTAACATGGACTTAAGGTATAATCTCATACTATAGTATAAACTTTGTATGAAATTTTAGCATGATCCTAAGTTAGAATGGCATGAAATCATACTAAAATGCCCCTAAGATAATAAATCTAGCACCTTATGATAACAATGAAATCACATATCATGCTAAAGTCTAAATGTTATACTAGCATGCTTTATAACATAATTATATTTAAAATGCTATTATTTAAAATGAAACTAATTACATTAACATTTTTAGAAACCTTTACTTATGATTCAACCATTTGATCTTAGATCTTTTCCTTTGATTAAGGGTATTAGTTATATTTAGAGGATTTTCTTTATTAAGGTCCAAAGATCATATTGATCCATTTTTGTCATAATCCATCCATGATTTCTTGGATTTCATTATAATAACATTCATTTTATCCATCCCAAGGATCTGATCACACTTAATCTCATTGATCAAGTGGGTCCCTTTGTATTTTTAGGGTTTTTCTACCATAATGGGTAGATCCCTTAATATATCTCAGATATGTCCAAATAAACCATAGATATCATTTTATTTCAATAGTATATCATTAGTAAAACATATTTTCAAGATCTGATTATCTTAGATCTTGAAGATCTAGGTAATTGGGAACTTGTTTCTTTAATACAGAAAGTTTTACTTAATATTATGTCTATTTTATCATTTCATCAGAAAATATATGTTTCAAGATTTCCATAGCTTCTTTCTGATCTTAATTTGGAGTTCAGATGACTCTAGAATGTGATCTGGAAGTTTACAATCCTTCTTAGGGCCTTGATTTGATCTGGACCCAAGGAACGGATGGCCCAGATTAGTCGGGCGGAACGCGCTCGATTCGTCAGGCGCATCCACTGTGATGAAATGCGGAAGCGCCAACACTAGGCATCGACGGACGCGCACGGGCGCGTGCGGCGTTTCACACGTCGTCCGTCTGATTGGGAGATCGGACAGTCCGTTTAGACTATCCAATCAATCCCTTCTCAATTGAGGGACCAAACTTTCATGAAATTTAGTAAAAATTGTACCCTAGGGGTTTTGGCCCCTTCTGGATCTATTGGTAAAGTCAGATTTTCCATCGGAACCCTCTATAGACTTGAATTGAAGGTGCTGTTATTACTTTATTTTTACTTTTTTTTCCTCAAAATAAATTACAGAAAAATAAAATTTTCATTAAACATAATTAAACATGTACAGGAAGTATTACCACCTAACTGATTGGAGAAAAAACCTTGGTTATATGCCCAATTTAAAAAGAATACCTTGTTGATGAAGATATGGCCTAAGATCTACCTTTGTTACAAATTCCTGTTGTTTGAACCGTTGGATCTTGAAATTGCTTTGGGGGTTTTGTAGATAAGACATGGTGGGAATTTTTGGATGGTGAATTGATGAAATTAGATCTAGAACAGAGTGCCTAATTGATTTTAGGTTTCTTATTCCAATGTAAAAAGAGAAAGAAATTGAAAAGAGAGATATCTCTTGGAAATTTTGGGTTTTGGGGGAGGAATCTAGGTCTAATTTTTCAGGGAGAGTGAAGAAAATTTTGTGGGGATTTTATGAGCATTTTTAGAGAAATTTTGGGGTTGTATTTATAGGCATTTTGGTCTTTTTTTCATGATTATAATATTTAATTTTTATTATTAAATGGCATGAAAGTCTCCTATGCTCCATTTTTTCTTCCCCATGCTCCATTTTTCTTCCCCAAGACTAGATGGTGTTTTTTGACCCATGAATTCACGTGAGCTGCTCATAAGATTCATTTTTGGGTCCCTTGTGGGCCCCACAAGGTGTAAAAAGACTGTTTTGCCATTTATGTATAAAATTTTGGGTTTTATTCCCATGATCTCGGATTTGAGTGTACTTAGTGGTGTTGGATTCGTATTTCTCAGTACATTCTAAATTTTGATGTCTCATATTTTTATTTTTGGGTCTTTCTGATTTTTGGGTAAAATTACTATTTTACCCTTTTGTCCAAGAAATGAAGAAACTTAAGGATTTCTCATCCGAATTCAGAATTTGTCATGCTTACAGTCATTTTGAAGGATTTGCTAAGTTCAATTTCAATTTTACATGCTTATTATTTGATTACACTTTTATAAAAAGTATATTCTAAATAACCCTAATATTTTAGCCCCAAATATCTGAAACTCAAACTTTATTGATTTTCTCAATCAATTACAAAAATTGGGGTTATTACAGTTTATTGGTGTGAGGCCTGTTGGGATTGCCAATAGAGCAAGAGAGATGAGAGATAGGAGGCGGCTGGCACACCATGTGTAGTGCTGATCGGAGGAGGGAGAAGTGAGGGGACAATTTGGGTACATCAGCCAGCTGGATTGGAGGCCTGGCTATGTTGTGCCTTGTAGAAGACAAGAGGGAAAAGGGGAAAAATGCAGGTGGTTAGGGTCTGAGCACGCCAACTATTCATTGCCAGGCCATGCCCTAAGAATCTAATCATGGTTTTGGTACATGTAAGAGATGGGGAAGGATCTAGGCACGCCTAAACGGGGTTGTTGCCAGAAGGAATAGGAACTAGAGAAAGAGTTTGCCAGAGATGAAAGGAATTAGGGAAACCCAATTTGGGTATCCCTCAGTCCCCAAAAGGCACACATCCAATAGGGATCTGCTCGGGGAAGAGGAAAAGCAAAGGGGAATCATCGTGGGTGGCCAAAAAGATGCCAGCTACCAGTTCTGTCACCACTTAGCCTTGGCGGGGAAAAGAAACAGGGGAGATCGGTGCTTGGCCCTAAAATCCCATCTGGGATTTTTTTTTTTTCTTCAACACTGTAGAGAGGAGGGCCTAGTTTTTCGTTGGTGAAACCCACTAGGGTTCTGTCAATCCCATCAAAGAAATGAAAGTGGGGGAAACCCCCATGCATGGCCAAAAGAGGAAACCCTATATGGGTTGTCTGCCATCACTAGAGAGCAAGAGGGAAGGGATCGCAGTAGAAACCCGATCTAAGTTTCTTTTCATCACCAAGAAAAGGGAGGACCCTAGGGGAGGTGAATGGCTACTTGCTAGAAAAACCCGTTTTGGGTTTCTTCTTGATCATTGAAAAACATAGATCCACTATGGATCTGCTTGGAGACGAGGAGAAGCAGGGTTTGGGGGTTTCCTAGTTCGCCGGCCATGGGGAAGGAGAACGGAGTGAGGGGTTTTCTCCATTGCCAGTGAGCCGGCTCCAGTCATTGCATTAGGGGCAGCTGGTTGGAAAGAGAGAGAGAGAGAGAGACAGAGAGAGAGAGAGAACTAGACTCAACATTTCGTCAGGTTTCCATTGTGAAGGTGGGGTGCCAATATCAATTTGGCCCCCTTCTGTATTGCCCTTGACTTCAAAGGCCCATAACTTCTTCATCTGAACTCTATTTTCAGCGTTCTTTAGCTTGTTGGATTCCATTTTCTGAGTACTATCTAATGGTTTCAATTTTAATTTCAAATTATACTTCTATAAAAAGATATAATCCTTGAAATCTCATAACCTACTCATAGAATAATAAAATTTTAGGGTGAAATTCATCCAAACTCCGATTTCAGTGTTCTTTATTTTGTTGGACCTGATTTTTTGAGTACATTCCAAATATTCATGTTTCCACTCCAATTTCCATTTCTATAAAAATTTATTTTCTTTGCGTCAAAAATTCTAATTATATTCCAAAATTCTAATTTCACATAATAACACCCAGAATAGTATTTACAAAATTTGGGGTTATTATAGCATTAGATTGCATTTTTGTACCTTAGAACTGGGCACAATTTTTAGATTTTGAACATGTATGATGTGCCCAATTTTGGGTGCAATTTGGTGTTGATTCAATAAAGTTCTTTAAGGTTTCTTGTTATGGAATGTTCTTTCATCAGTGTACCTTAGATTTGGGTTGTTTTCTTCCATAAAAGTTGTGGTTTCAATTGCTTTCTTGTGATTAAATTGTTTGATGTTCTTAATTAGATCTAGAATTTTTCTTTCCTTAACTTTGTACTTTGTTTCCAACCATCTAAACATCATTTTTAGATTAAATCCTTAGGAATCCATTAGATTTTGTGTTCTTTGTTTAATGCCTAGCTTAGGTTAAATGTTTGTTACATTAAAAGAGTCAAATCTAATCACTTTTGCACCTTGTACCATGTGCACAGTCCCTATGTCATGTGCATGGTACATATGATGATTCACCTTTGATTCTTGCTTTACTCACTTGCTTAATTTAGTTTTAGTAGTAGCTAATTAATTGTTTATAACCTATTTTAAGTTTAAAATGTTTCCTTTCTAATTTTAGGAAAGTTCCACCTATAAGAAGTTTTAGGATTTAGAAAGTGTCAAATTTAGAAATTCCTTTTAATTGTAGTTTTCATCCACATACATGCTTCTAATTTTTTTATTAAATCTTGTCAAATATTAGTGGTTCTTTCTTTTGCATGTAGCTTAATATTAGAAAGTTTCTAATTTGGTTTTAGAAAGTTCTATTTTTAGAAAGTTTCTAATTCTAGTTTAGGAAAGTTTCTGTTTTAGTAGTTTCCTTAAGATTAGTTGCCTAAATAGATTCATTCTAATTTCTCATTAGTTTTCTTTAGAAAATATCTATTTTCATTGCTTAGACTTGGTTTTTTAGCATGTTCTTTTAATTCTAGTTTCTAATTCCATGCATATTTCTTTCGTAGTTTGTTTTTATTTCCCAGTTTGATCAGAACTTTTTCTCTTTGGTTGAAGTTGATTGATCTAAATACAATCCAATACATTGCAAATTCTATGAGATTCCTTGTGGGGTGGACCTTGCTTGAGTGAAAATACTAGTTTGATCAGTGCGCTTGGGAGTAAATCAAATACATTCCTTGTAGCAAGAAACCTAAGGTTTTTTGCTCGTAGGATCCTTTTTGAAAGAGGCGATCTATTATCACTGTAGTGGCTCTTGAACTTTGTAGTTATAGTGGGTGTCCAAAATCCAACTAATTTTCTCATGCGTTTTGTTGATAGTTGTAAAGGTCTAAATGCTTCCTTCCATGAGTATTGTATTAATCACCTTGGGAATTGTTAGCTTGTGTAGCATGAGATCTCATTAGTAGTAGGAATTATTAGCTTGTATAGCATATAGAGCTAGGAGTCATTTAGATCTAGATTGCATCATTTAGTTAGGTTTCATTATAGTCCATGCAAGGATGTTGATCTTAGAATACTAAATTAGTACCGTTCGATCCTAATAATGAGCATATTCATAAGCAAGGGTTAAGAAATCAAATTCATGGCCCTATGGCAGACCTACCAATTGAAGTTGAGCATAAGACTATTAGATATTTCTATGCACACTTCAATTACATACCCCATCATGCATCACTTTACTACCCACCAATGCAGACCATTTTGAACTTAAACCTAGAGTCATTTAGTTGCTCCCAACATTCTATGGTTGTGATAGGGAGGATTCACACCTACATATCAAGTAGTTTATTGATATTTGTGCCACATTCAAAATTTGAAATGTTTTGCATGATTCTATTAGACTTAGGCTGTTTCCTTTTTCATTAAAAGATAAGGCCAAATCATGGATGAATTCTTTAGAGGTTAGTTGCATTGTTACATGGGATGAGTTGTCTAGGAAGTTTCTAAAGTAATTCTTCCTTGTCCACAAGACTAATGCCCTTCGAAGGGAGATTGTTGATTTCTCGTTGATTTCTAGTAAAAAGATGATGAGCAATATTATGAACGTTGGGGAAGGTGGAATCAATTGCTACAAAAGTCCCTCACCATGGACTTGAAACATGGTAGGAGGTTCAATACATCTATGAGGCATTAACAGCTCAAAATAGACAAATGGTAAATGCAGTTAGGGGAGGGGCCCTCATGCTAAAAAAGAATTAGAGGCTTGGGAATTTTTCCAAACTTTTGTTAACAATTTCTAACAATGGGACTGTTCTAATAGGAGTGAGAGAAATATCAAACTTAAAGGAAAGGAGGCCTATATGAAATAGGAGTGAATATATGTTCCAAGCCTTCATGGCTGTGGATACACCCATAAAACCTCAACAAGAGGTTTGTTTTATTTGTTCTAACAAGGCACATTTAACTATGGCTTGTCCATCAAAACAAGTGTACCCTAAATATCTTTTAGAATAAGCAAATGCTCTTGGTGCATATCGTAACCCTAGAAACAACAATCCATGCTCTGGGACCTACAATCAGGATGGGCTAGGCAACCCAATTTTTCATGGTCTAGGAATAATTACTAGGGAGATACATCTATGAACCCCCTATTTAGAAAATTCTTAGTAGTACCCATGTTGTTTTAGTTTCCTTAACAACCGAAGCAACCATAACATGAGGATAGTATCCAATTTCTCATGAAACAAAATCTAGACACTAACAAGGCTTTACTTCAACTCCAAAATGAGTGTTGACAAAAAATGGCTAGGATAGAAATGCAAATAAGCCAATTGTCTTCCTTTTAAATGAGAGGGAGAAAGGAAAGTTTCCTAGACAGCCTATTCCAAACTTGAAGTGTCAATTACAAATATGGTCTAGTTCACATAACCAAAGACCCCAGAGTAAACAAAATCTATCACAATCCTTAGGAGTGGCTGTTAGGTTGATAACAAAGTAGGGTCAACAGAGGAAAAGGCCAAGGACAAGATAAAGGAGAATGAACTAGTTATATGTTGGAAAAATAGAAAAGACAAAAATCTCAACCTCCATCTAAGCCTACACTAGAGGCACCTTATATGCCCAAAGCCCCATTCCCTCATTTACTCAACAAAGCTAAGAAAAGAACAAATTTTGATGAGATAACAGATGTATTCAAACATGTGCAAATTAATATCCCATTACTCTATGCTATACTATTAAGGATATTCCTCTTTTTGCCAAGTTTCTTAAAGAGCTTTGCACTACAAAGTGAAAGCTTAATGTGCAAAAGAAAGCCTTCCTCACCGAGCAAGCGAGCTCTTTATTCCAACACCAGACCCCACCTAAGTTTATAGACCCAATGTGTCCTATTATCTCTCTTATCAATGAACACCATGTGATTGATGAGGCTTTACTTCATTGAGGGGTGAGTGTAAGTGTTTACATTATTCTGTCTGTGTGCAACTAAGGCTCGGTGACCTTAAGCCAACCAATACCATTTTACAGTTAGCAAATAAATTAGATTAGATTCCACATGACATGGTTGAAGATGTTTCAATATAGGAGGACCAGTTTTACTTTCTTGTATATTTTATTGTCATGGATACCTAGCCTGTGTCAGACCTTGGAAGTCAGATTCCAGTGATTCTTTGACATCCATTTTTGACAACATCTAACGCCATCATCAATTGTAGAAATGGTGTGATGAAATTATCTTTCGGTAATGTGAAAGTCAAGCTCAATGTTTTTAGTGTTGACTATCAGTATCTAGACCTAGATGATTCCTGTATAGTAAATTTAATTGAAGGTCTACTTCAAGATGCTAATACATCATCATCTATCCTAGATCCACTTGAGGTTTGTTTAGCACATTTTAACTATCATTTTGACATAGACAAATCCATTGAAGAGGTAAATGATCTTTTAGATATTATACCTATGATGGATACCTCTAAATGGGCCCCTCATGTGGAACCACTCCCTCCACCAGAATCTATAAAGATCCATTAATAGAAAAACCACACACATTGGTCCTAAATCTTTTTCCTAAAAATCTAACTTACTCTTACTTAGGACCTAATGAAACCTTGCCTATCACCAGAGCCTCATTCTTGATAACAAATAAGAGGGTAAGCTTCTTGATGTTTTCAGAAAACATAAGACTACTTTAGGGGGGACCATAGCAGATATTAAGGGGATTAGTTCCGCTGTGTGCTTGTGTAGAATCCATCTAGAGGAAAATTCCAAACTATCTAAGGAAACATAGAGGAGACTCAAGCCTAATATGAAGGAGGTAGTACTTCAGAGATGAAGTGCTTAAACTCTTAGATGTTGGTATTATCTACCCCATATCTAAGAATACATGAGTTAGCCTAATTCAAGTTGTCCCTAAGAAGCGGCAGTCATGGTAATTTAGAATCAAGATAATGAGTTAATCACCATTAACATGACCATTGGGTTGAGAGTTTACATTGATTACAAAAAATTGAACTTAGTCATGAGGAAAGATCACTTTCCTCTACCATTCATAGACCAAATGTTAGAAAGGTTAGCCGAACATAAGTATTGCTACTTTCTTAAGGGATACTTTGGTTATAAAAAAATTCTCACAGCACTTGAGGATCAGGAGATGACTACCTTTACCTACCCTTTTAGAACCTTTGCCTACCATCGTTTGCCTTATGGACTTTGTAATGCTCCAGCTACTTTTCAAATGTCTATGTTGATCATATCTTTAGACATGGTAGACAGATACTTAGAGGTGTTTGTGGATGATTTCTCAATGTTTGTTTCTTCTTTTGATGAATGCCTACACCATTTAAAACTTGTCCTTGCTAGGTTTGAGGAAATGAATTTAGTATTAAATTGGAAAAAAATGTCAATTATAGTTAAAAATGTCTATATTTTGTGCCACGTTATTTACACAATGGCATAGAAGTGGATAAAGCCAAAGTGGATGTAATTGCTAACCTTCCTCTTCCAAGGATAGTGAAGGAAATCTACTCAATTTTAGGACATGCTGGTGTTAATAGAAGATTCATCAAGGACTTTAGTAAAATTGTTAAGCCCTTAAGTAATTTGCTTATGAAGTAGGCATCTTTTAATTTTGATGATGACTACATAAAAGCATTTGAGTGTGTAAAGGCTGAATTCACTTCTGCACCTATTATTTGACCACTAGACTAGAATGCATCATTTGAAATAATGTGTAACAGTTCAAACTATGCAATTAGAGACATGTTAGAGTAGTGTATGGATAAACTTTCCCATGTGATATATTATGCTAGCAGGACACTCAATGAAGCCCAACTCAATTATTCAACTACATAAAAAAAAAGTTGTTAGTATTTGTATTTGCATTGGATAAGTTTCAATTTTACTTCTTATGATCTAAGGTTATCGTATACTTAGATCTTGCAGCACTTAAATATCTTATTTTAAAGAAAGATGTAAAACCTAGGTTGATCTGAAGGATACTATTGCTATAAGAATTTGATTTAGAAATTTGAACAAGAAAGGTTCTTGGAATGTCATAGTTGACCTCTTATCCAAGCTAGTTGTAGAGCTCATGAGCAAGAATGTGCCTGTAAAAAGAAACATTTCCTGATGAACAATTGTTGAATATTTCCCAATTACCTTGGCATGTTGATATAGTTAATTATCTTGTCACAAGTCAAATGCCTAATCATTGGTTAAAACCAGATAGAAAAAGGTTCGTTACTAAGATTAGGCACTAGGGATTATTTGTGCTTATTTAAGTACTATCCTAGTCAGCTCATTAGAAGATGCATACCAGATAGTGGAACACATCAAATCTTCTCCTTTTGTCATGACCATGCATGCAAGAGCCATTTTAGTTCCAAAAAGAGAGCTATAGAGATTTTGTAGTGTGGTTTATATTAGCCTATCATTTTTAGGGATTCACATGCTTACTGCTTAGCATGTTCTAGATGTCAACAGTTGGGGAGCATAGGAAAAACGAATATGATGCCCTTAAACCCCATTTTAATAATTGAACCTCTTGATATTTAGGACATTGATCTTATAGGACCTTTTCCTAATTTTTTGGTTATTTGTACATCTTTGTGGGGGTGGATTATGTGTCAAAATGGGTAGAAGTCATTTCGTGTAAAAGCAATGACCACATGGTGGTGGTAAGTTCTTAAAAGAAAATATAATTAGTGATGAGGATAAACATTTTTGTAATAGGGTGTTTGATAATTTTATGAAGTAATATGGTGTCACTCATAGAATTGCTACGCCTGATCATCCTCATATGAGTGGATAAGTAGAAATGTCTAACATAGAAATAAAGCATATTTTAGAAAAGACAGTCAATCCAAATAAGAAAGACTGGTCTTTGAGGTTTAATGATGCTTTATGGGCCTATCATACAACATTTAAAACTCCTATAGGTTTGTCACCCTACTGTTTGGTCCATGGAAAGGCCTGCCACCTACTAGTGGAACTTGAATGTAATGCATATTGGACCATCAAAAAGCTCAATTTTGACATAAATACTACTGTAACCTACAAAAAAATCCAAATTAATGAGTTGGATGAGTTAAGGAAAGATGCATATGAGTTAGCAAAGCTATATAAAGACTGCATGAAAATAACTCATGATAGAAATATATCTTGGGAAAGTCCTTTACCCCATGATGGAAGTTCCTTTTGTATAATTCTATATTTCATCTATTTCAAGGAAAACTTAGATCTCAATGAATTGGAGCCTACATTGTATACTATATATCCTTATGAGGTTGTTGAGATAGAAAAGGATGAATAAATTTCAAAAGTTAATGGACAAAGGTTGAAACCCTTCCTAGAAATGATCAACCTTGAAGTGGAAGAAATATTACTTAAGGAACCAATCCATTAGGACCCATCTTAGCATGTTCCTTGACACTTGCATCCATCATTCCTAGTATTCATCGTTATCATCATTACATAGTACATCTGACTAAAGATGTTAAACTTAGCACACACTGGGAGGCAGCCCATGATTTTAAAGTCTCATTATTTTACATTACCCATTTATCATTTAGTGTCCTATATTTCAAAACATTGAGGATAATGTTTAGTTCAGGTTGGGGGATGTAGACATGCATGAGATTTGTGAATTTTTCTTGTCTTGTAAACAAAAAAAAAGAAAAAGAAAATTTTCAAATCTTTCAAAGATTTTAAGTCAAAGTTAATTTATTATGATGAGAATTAGGTTATATGAATCTTTATATTTTTGCAACTTAAACTTCTTAATAGAAATGCATATGGTTAATTCTGCATTTTATTTATGTCTTTAAGTATTTTATGAAAGTTAAAATATGGGACCACACTAACACATAGTACTTAAGTCTTGACTAACAGACGGTTATGACGTAGAGACCCTAAGCAAAATAGGTGGAGACCTATACCCAACTGAGTATTAGATACTATCATCTTTATGAGGGTTATATGTAATTCCCTATTTTCTTCAGTGAACATTTAATTAAAGATCGCAATATCTTTGTTTTGGTCAAAATGCCAAGAATCTAAAAGGAGTTCTAACTTTGGTTCCTAAAAATTTATTGAATCTAATAGGCTTTAAGAAACCAAGGAAATGATATAGCCCATCATTGTTTTAGCTCAGAGATGTAAAACTTACCTAGTATATTCTACCATTAGTTAGACCCTTCAAGCCTTCTATAAGACTTTTCTTTTTAAAACCCCATTTACCTTAACCCAAGAAAACCTAGTAAGAATATCCATTACTTGCCTTTCAAAAATGAGTAGAGATGGTACAAAAATTATAAAAAGGACAAAAGTCAAAGAACTAAAAAATATCAAAGTATTTACATAGAAAATAAAAGCCTTTCCATCAAAGAAAAAGAAATATAAGGAAAGAAACAAAAAGAGTATTATTAGAAGAAGAAAATAAAAAATCTATAGGAAAGAGAAAGGAAAATATAGAAGACATATTCACTTTAGTACAAATAAAAGGAATAGTTGTTTAACCAATTATTAAAGACCTTACTCAAATTTGAAACTTTAAAACCTCATACCCCTTCTTTTTAGAACTTGTCCTAAGCCTATATTTCATCTTATCTAAAGACCAATTGATCTTAGGTGAAACATATACTTAATGAAAATATAAATAGGAAGGAATTAAGGTGAACTATCCTGAACTAGTAAGAATTTGTGATCAAGACATTATTCCAATGGAGCAATAAGCATTCCAGTTTAGAAATCTAAACCTATGTAGTTGTATACACACTTCACTTTGAGATGTAATTGTAATAAACTGGCTTTAATATGTGGGTAACTCATGGAATTTCTCATTCATGTTTATTAAGTTGTAAAATTCAGTAGAGTATTAATGGACAATAATTCTCTAAGATAAAAATAAAGTACTTAGCTTGACAAAATTTTGAGGGTATGTTCACAACAAACCCTCATAAGGATTAACATTTTCACTAAGGGTTTAAGGGCTTATCGCATATGCTAAATGCAATCGTGAGTACCTAAGAAAATGGTAACCATTTTTTTTTCATGTTTTGCTCGAGACTAGAAAAATGTTGGTTGAGATTCAATTTTTCATAAAAAGTACCCAATTAGTATACCATGTGTTATAAAATATAGTGCTATTTCTAAGGTCTTTTTGGAATTTTGTGACACATGCATTTTTTCCCTAATGATTCAAAAGTTTGATATTTTATAGGTTCAGTAGCTAATCTAGAGTAAGTATATGAATCATCATAATTTTCTAGGATTTAGTTAGTTTTTTTACTCTTTTTTTTCAAGTGAGAAGATGATTTAATAGCTTATATTGCTCTTGATAAAGTTTTTTGTGGGTTGAGAGCTATGTGGTTAGCTCACGAAGGATGTACGGGTGGTGTGCCCTAGCCCAGCTGTGTCGGAGTAGAGCCCCCAGAAGAAATTGAAAGGAAGCAAATGTGATTATAATGATCCATGCAAGAAATCATGCATTTTCACCACTTTGTATAAGAATTAGGGCCATAGATGAGGTTCTATTGTCCAACCAGGAAACCTAAGGAAGCCAAGCTACTCAAGCCTCAAAGTGAAGCATTGAAGCCACTTAAACCACCAAGTAATGAGCCATCAAGCCAATAAGGAGTGCCACATGGTGTGACACCCTGGGTTTTTCATGAATATTTTTCGCATTTATTTCAAAAGATGGCCCTCTAAATTTTAAAATACAAAAATAGCGGAAGACTTTTCTTTGAAATTCATTTTTCCAAAAACCTGGATATCACCTTCATGCTCACACTATACATATATATATATATATATATAGTTTTTTAGAAGATGAAAATTTATTTATGAAAATAGGACTCATCCAGTGGTTCACTTGTATAGCCCCTATAACATTATATTAAATGTCCAATATCACAATTCAGATGACTAACTATACAATACAAAAGCCTTAAATAAAATGTATACTTGTGCACAAAAGTATGGTTGCTGGATTTCCTTTATTGTGTACATCTTCTCTTATCTTTCTATATCTGAGATATTGTAAACATAAAACATTTACAATATCTCATCAAGCCATGCTTGGTAGGGGAGTTTAAGAAGCATGCTAAATCTTAAGATATATTAATTATTCAATAGTAATTAGAATATTCATTTCCATAGAAATTATGTTAAATTGAATTTACAACATGTTTCATATCTCAATTATCCATTTGTAAGCCAAATATCCACATGTTTTCATAATTATTAATAATTTCATCTATAAATCAGATATCCTTACTTATTATTTATCATCAAAATAAATACTTCAATTCCATGAACCATACTCTGCATACAATTCTACCCATTCAGTAACCCATATGAAAACATATATGAAACTACTCCCTCAATCATATTAATATAAGAATAATACACATATATGAAAATTGTTAAAGGACTTCCCAAATTATGAATATAATCAATGTCACCTAATTTGCATTCCTAGACTATACTTGATTTCAAAATCATACCCCTCATCATGTGGGGTTCATAATTATCCAGCCACTGCTGGTATATCAATATAATCCACATGCCCCTCACTATACGGGGTCCACAATCTTCTAGCCATTGCTGGGAAAATGATGTAAGGCATATCATCATGCCATATCATATAAATCATCTCATAATGCCATCATTTATGCATATCCTGTGGGTAGAATGCACAATGGATATAATATCATCCTCTTTGGGTCCCTCACAACTGCCTAACTAGCATCTTTTGGGCACTCTAGCGTCTTTTAGCAACCCTAAAAAACATGCACCATAGTGCATCACATATAAGGACTACTATGCATGCAGTCCAAATCCATACAGCGCGCCAGATAACTGCTCAATGATCCATCTATACCATCCTTGGTGGAAATCACAATATCCATGTCCGTATGGGGAGGACCATGGCTGTCACAGCAGAGGCCTTCCCATAATTGTCCCACCCGACTTTTAGCCTCATTTAGGCTTGGTATACATATAATAACAAGTTTTGGAGAGCGGGTGGCAAAACCCTACTAAGTCTCCTAACATAGCATCCCTAGGCCTATGCTTATTTAAAACAAAACCACAAGCATCTATGCTTATATGTAAAATAATTCTCATACATATCAGACGATTTGCCTATTTACTTAGGGCTGGAATACTTTCTAGTTTCCTATTCACTTAGGGTTTTCCTCATTTCTAACATAACCATTTCACATGTGTCTTGGTTGGATCATAAGGGTTTTCAATGGGTTTAATACAAGTATTTACATAACACTTGTCAACATTTTCATATATAAGATCATGTATACAACATGTACTTCTCATGTAGATGCATTCATAAAATCTTCCTACCTTCAAGTGGTGATTCATCTCTTCAAATCTTCCATGATCGTGATGTATGAAATCTATAAATCCATACATACTGTCAATATTTATACAATTGTGGATAATCTCCTATCTATATTCTTTATCTAATCTTGTCCTTTGATATAAAGGATTTAAATCTGTCTTGTGTTCCGATCATCTATATAATCTATCTTCCTCAGATAGTATTTTATCCTATTGATCAATAGATCTGATGGTTAGAATGACCTTCTAACCTTTGAAATCTAATTATTTTGTATCTCTGAGTCTTTGTATATCCATCTCTTTGATCTTGATCTTTCATAGATCCTTTGATTAACAATCTATTCTTGTTGATAAAGATCAAGGGCCTTTAGATCTTCATATGATGGGATCCTAAGGTTGAGATCTAAAATATATGTTGGGTTTTGGAAAGAAATAGCAATGGAGTTCAAAAGATAGAATTAGAATGTGGTGGCATCGATGAGTTAAGGAGGGGTGTGTGGAACTCCTTCCTCTTGGGCTTTTCATGTGGAAACCCTTATAGAGAGTAGAAAGCGATAGGAATAAGTGATGAGGAAAAGATGGAAATAAGGGAAAGGAATCTCATTGGTCCACCATACCTGCATATTTTGTTTTCCTTCTAAGCCCTTTTAAATTATTTAAAAATTCTCCTCCAATAGCATGTCTCGAAGTAGCATTGGCTTATTTGGCTTAGTGGCTTACATAATTGGCTCATTTACTTGATGGCTTAGAAAACTAATACCCTTGACCTAGCTTGTATGCTTGGCTTCATGGATCACGTAGCTTGTAACGTTCTAGCATGGCTTGTACATGGCGATGTGGCTTACATGGTTCCCATGCAAAGGTGGAGGAAATTGCATAGCTTGTACATGGGCCCATTTTAGTCACCTTTGGCTATTCCAATTTCTTCCTTGGATCCATGATCTTACTTGAGATGATCTTGAACTCTGTTAGAACTTTAAATAGGTTAAATGTAGGTTTGGGCCCTCTAATTTGATCTTGATACTTGAACTTCATCTTGATCAATCTCAGCTATTGGATCATCATCTTGATTCCTACAAAGTCAAAATAAATCTAATTAAATCCTAGAAAAATATGATCATTCACATATTTATTCTAGATTAACCTTTGAACCTATGAGGTATCAAACATTAGATTCATTAGGCTAGAAAATTCATGTGTTACAAATTTTCATAAAAACTATAGAATTAATACTACATTTTATAACACATGGGCTATTAGTTGGGTACCTTTTATGAAAATTGAAAACTTATCAAGGAGCTCATCTATATTAAGTATATGAATCATTATAAATTTTTAGGATTTAATTAGGGTTTTTCATCTTTTTTAGGTGTTGAGAAGGTGATCCAAAGGCCTAGATTGATTGAGATGAGAATTGAAGATCAAATATGAAAAGATCAAACCAAAACCTAAAATCTCATCCATTCAAGTTGGGATGAAGGTTCAAGAGCATATTAGGGCAAGAAATAGAAGGCAATGGAAAGTATAAAAGGTGACTCAAATGATCCACGCATTATGATAAGTTTGCATGAGAATGGGAGCCATTTATGAGGTTTCCTAGTCTAAATAGGAAGATAAAGAATCCAAGCCATCCAAGTTTTAAAGCCAAGGTAGTTAGCCATTTAAGACAACAAGGAATGATCCATCAAGCCACATGGGGTGATACTATTTAAGGACCATTTCAAGCAATCATCAGATGTTAAAAGTGTGATTTTCAAGGGATAATTTAATTAGAAGGTATTGACTAATATTTATAAGAGGTAAGACGATCATGCATAGGTGGACCAATGGAGAGAGAAATCACACATTCCACATTCCACTTTCTATTTTCCATCCTTTTCACCCATCTAATTAGGGTTTCCATATTTTTTACTTAAGGAGGAAGCCACCTTCCTAGAAGGAGACACCTCCCCTTACTTGGTTGGCATTTTAAGTGGTTTCCTAATTGGAAAAGCTCTAAGTTCATTCAAAGAACATCAAAAACCAAGATTTTTCTCCATCTATCTTTACTATTTTTCTTCTATTTTCCATCAAGCACTCATCATCCAATTAGAAGGGAAGGAGTTCCACTCACCTTCCATAGAAAAAGACTCCTCCCCCTAATTCAACACCTAAAATTCCTTATTGAATTCCTAGATCAAGATATCATTTTCCATTCATAAATTAAGCCATCACCAAAGTAAAAAGAAACCATCTATAAGTAGTCATGGAATTCCATGTTTTTTTTTTAAGGTTGGTGACAAACCTTAAAACATAGAACTCTTACTTTGGTGATATTTGGAGCTGAAATTTGGATTTCTTTTGAGTTATTATTCATTTGAATTTATTAACTATTCCTCTTGTTATTTGTATGTCAATCCCATGTTAGTATTTTAGTTTCATTGCTTTGATTTCATAATATTTTGCTTGAGTTTTTTGTTCTCTAATTCCACACGTTTTTTTCACTTTGCTTTCCCTAATTTTCCTTGATTCATATTCTTAATTTCTCTAGATCATTCTATCAAGATTCAAGTTAGTTCTTCTCTGGTAGCGACAGCCAACAGAAGGAATAGCTTGCTTCCTTGCTTTTTCCCTTAAGAAATTTACCTTTTTTCCCTAGATAGCACTTAATTTTACACATTTTTTTCATAGTTAGTTCATCCACTCTTCTATATTCTCTCTTGAATTCCTTTCTAGGTTTTCTTTGGATGTCATCTTGCTTTAGATTATGAGCATTAGATTATGTTTTTTTTGTTTTTTAGATTAAGTTCTAGTGTTCATTTTTATGTGCAATTTTTAGATTATATGCATGTTTTATGTGTACAATTTTTGTGTAATTTGGAATTGATTCAATAAAAATCCTTTAGGATTATTGTTATTAGTTGTTTATTATATCAAATTACTTTGGATCTGGGTTGTAATCTTGTTTAAGTGCTTAAAATTTGGAAAATTTTCCCTTCAATCTTTATGCTTTGTTTCTAGCTATCAAAACATATTATTTTCTTGAATCCTTAGGAACATAATTAGATTTTAGGTTTTTTATTAAGTTCATAGCTTTCGGTTGCTTATTAGTTTACTTTTGATTCATTAGATCTAGCCATTTTGAATCCATGAACCATGCTCACCATCAATGGACCATGCACATAGAGCTTCTGTTAATTTCCTTTGATTTTTTATTAGTTTAGTTGCTTAGATTTGGTAGTTATTAATAATTATTTGTATATTATTTTAATTCTAAAAAATTTCCTTTTTGAGTTTTAGAAATTTTCCTTTTTAGTATTTTCCTTAAGTTATGTTGCTTAGTTAGTTCATTCTAATTTTACTGTATCTTCCTTTAGTTCATTTGCATTATTTAGCTTTGTTTTTAGAAAGTTTCCTTTAGTATTATTTTCTAATTTCATGCATGTTTCCTTTTGTTTTAGATTCCTAGATTAATCATAAACTCTATATCTCTCTCTGGCTGAAGTTAAGTGATTTAAATAAGATCTAATATATTGATATTCCACGAGATTTCTCATGGGATCGACTTCTCTTGCATGCCATTGCTACTTTGATTCATGTACTTGTGATTAATATTAAAACTCCCATTTTTGGGGCCGTTGCCAAGGAATCACAATGGATTTGAGGTTGGATATTTATTTAAATTATTTGTCTTTAATCATAGTTTTAGGTTACATTAGATTAGGATTTTTGTATCATTCTTGCATATTTTGCTAAGTCCTCACAAATTGACCATATTTCTTATTATTTTTGTGTGGAATTTGGCAAAAGGAGTACGAAAATCCTATGGGCCAAAGCTTCATCGAATTTTATTGCTTTCCTAGATTAGGGTTTTTCTTTTTGAGTGAACTTCTAGTGAGGCCTCGTTGTAACTTGTAATTTCTTTAATTTTAGATGAATTGTATTAATACAAGGCAAGTGTGGGAAATGGTGGCCAACACTTGATCTTCATCAAAAACCCCACTCTATGTTTCCCTCACTCTCTTTTACCCTTATAGTGTAGTTGCATTTAGTATAGTTTGCATATTGGTTGGTAGGTTAATTCATGTAGTTTTGGATCATTCATCTTATTTGTTGTTTCTTATTTAGGGTTGTTGTATTAGATTGCACTTGTCCAGCCCATGGTTGTATAGCATACAGTTTGCATTAGTTTCCTCTCTTGTACTTGCATTGCTCATTTATTTCTTTATGGTATATGGAACATAATGTTAGTAAGGGCCCCATAGGAATGCTCATTAGATAAGGAATAGATCTCATCACCAAATCCTTGGTCCACCTTGTAATTAAATTGATCCTTATATGCTTATGATCCCATCCATTTATCTTAATCTAAAATCAGGTAGCAAGAGATAGAGGGTTTTGATATCATAGGACCCTTTTTGAAAGAGGTGAACTATTGTCACTCCAATGACTTTTGAACTTTGTGGTTATAGTCAGTATCCAAAATCCAAGTAATTTTCTCATGCCTTTTGTTGATGGCTATTGAGGTTTACTGCCTCCTTCCATGAGAATTGCACGAGAATTGTACTAACCACCTTGGGTAGGACCTAATTAGTACGTAGTAGTTAAGTTTGGATTGAAGGAGGGGTCATCTAGCTTTAGTATAAAACATATAACTTCACAAATTAACTAAGACCATCAAATCAAGATCGCTAGCGTTAAGAATTTTTTGTTTGCATTTCACACAAAGTGAGGAGTCATAATTAGTATTAGGTTGCATCATTTAAATAGGTTTGCATTATAGCACAATGTCGTCAATCTTATAGCATAGGATTAGTACCATTGGATCCTAAAATTGAACATACCCATAGGCAAGGGGTAAGAAACTAAATTCCTAACACCATGGTAGACCTACTAGTAGAAGTTGAGCACAAGGATATTAGAGATTTCTATGTGCCACACTAGTTAAATACCCCATCATGCATCACATTGCCACCCACAAATGCAGACCACTTTGAACTTAAACGTGGAGTCATATAGTTACTCCCAACATTTTATGGTTGAGAGAGAGAAAGGACCAATTCCTACATATAAAGGAATTCCTTTATATTTGTGTTACATTTAAATATCATAGCATTATAGAAGATTCTATTAGGGAGGTAATTAATTTCCAATAGAGAGATGATGAGAAATATTATGAATATTGGGAGAGATTGAATGAATTGTTGTAGAAGTTCCCTCATCATGAATTTGAAAAATGGCAGTAGGTTCAGTATTTCTATGAGGCATTAACGCATCAAAATAGAAAGATGGTAGATGCAGCTACTAGAGTAGCCTACATGTTGAAAATTGAGATAGAGCCATGTGAATTTTTCCAAACTCTAGTAGGCAATTCCCAGCATTGGGATTATTCTAATAAGAGAGAAAGGCATACCTAGCCACAAAAGAAAGGAGGTTTATAAAAGGAGTGACCTGAGAAACAACACATAAGCTCGACTCATTGGATGGTAGAATTAACAAGCTAAAAAATATACGCTAGAGAATGAGTGCTAACATAAATGCTTTCATGGCTACCAATGCAAAACCTCCACAAAAGGTATACGGTATTTGTTCAAGTCTAACCATTTAACTACAGCTTGTCCATACAAGAGTGCTTAATATATATCTTTTAAAATAAGTGAATGCTCTTAGTGCATATCACAAACCTAGCAACAATAATGCATACTTTTAGACCTATAATCCAAGATGAGCTCGACATCCCAATTTGTCATGGCTTAAGAATAATTACTAGGGAGGTACATTTGCAAGCCCTCCATTTAGAACTTTCCTAGAATTTCAACTTCCTAGTAGTCTCCTGGTTTTCAACTTCCTCAACAACCAAAGCAACCATCAAATGAGGATAGTATTCAGTTTCTCATGAAACAAAATTAGAAGATTGATAGAGATGCAAATAAGCTAGTTGTTTACCTCTTTATGTGAAAGGAGGAGAGAAAAGTTTCCCAATCAGCTTATTCCAAACCCTAAGGATAAGTTAGAAATAGGGTCAAGTTTCCATAACCATAGACCCCATGACCAAGCAAAGTCTATCGCAACCCTTAGGAGTGGTTGTCTAGTTTATAAGAATGTAGGGTAGATTGAGGACAATATAGAGGATAATGAACCAGTTAAAATTAAGGAGAAAGAGACAAGATAGAAATCTCATACTCCATCTGAGTTTATAGTGCAGACATCTTGTGTACTTAAATCCCCAATTCCTCAATTACTCAACAAGGCTAAGAAAGGAATATTTAATATCTGGATTATTCAATGCTAGTAAGGATATTCTTACTTATGCTTAGTTTTTTAAGAGATCTACACAACAAAGTGAAAGCTCAATATGCAAAACAAAGCCTTTATCACTAAGTAGGTGAGCTCTTTGAGCCAACACCAGACCCTCCTAAGTTTAGAGATCCAAGGTGACTTACCATTTCTTGCATGATTATAAATCATGTCATAGATATGGCACTATTAGATTTAAGGGCCAGTGAAAATTTATTACCTTATTCTATTTATGAGCAACTAGAGCTTAGTGACCTTAAACCAACCATTACAAGATTATAGTTAGATAATAAATCAGTTAAAATTCCATGTGATATGGTTGAAGATGTATTTATATAGGTGGACTAGTTTTATTATCCTATAGATTTTATTATCCTCTTGGTTGCTTCTCCAAAATGGGTTTTTCCCAAGCTTTTGGGCTGCCATTAGAAGCGCCCAAGAGCTCTATTTATAGAGCTATGAGATGGTTCTGGAGGGGGCTCGCACCGGCCTTGAATGACAGTGGAGAAACCTTCAGAATGGTGGTGATTTCTCCTCCAATCACCGCCGTTCTAGAACCCTCTAGGAGGTTGAAGATGAGGAGTGCCCGTATCAAAATGGGCCCCTATGTTTTGCAGGCTAAATCCGTTTTTTTGTAAAAATTATATTTTTGCCCCTGAACTTCAAAGGGCCATAACTTGCTCATTTAAACTCTGTTTTGGATGATTTTGGTCTTGTTGGATTCATTTTTCTGAGAGACACCTAATGGTACCATTTTTAGGACCAAATTTCTGGGTTCAGTCAAGGTGAATAGTAAAATGACCAAAATACCCTTATCTTCAAAAATTGAACTTTTCATTACTAACTTGGGATTTTAATGTTACAAAATTGGAGTCATTATAGGTATCTATCATATAAGTTTTAGGAAGCGGGCCACCAAACCCTCATAACTTCCCTAACATAGCATCCCCAGTCCTAGGGCTATGTAAAACAAAATCACAAGCCACCATTCTTATGTGTAAAATACATTGTACATATCAGACGATGTGTCTGTTTAACTAAGGTTGGAATATTTTGTATGCCCTATTCTTAGGGTTTCCTTATTCTACACATCTCATTACTTTTACCTCATTTGATTGGATCAGTTGAATTGGATCATGGGGTTGGATCATGTGATTGGATCATTATTATGCTAAGGTACCAAGTATACTTATCTCATGAAGGTCTATAATTCCAAACAGATGATCATGTATGTATACACATGAATCTTTAATACATTCTTGTACATCCACCTACCTCAAAGTGGTCTCATGGTCTTGATTCATACATCTCAAGTAGTAATCACTCCAAATTGTCCATCATGGTCTTGATTCATGCATCTCAAGTAGTATTCACTCCAAATTGTCCACCATGGTCTTGATTCATACATCTGTCAAACCATATGTATAAAGTTATTCCTCTATACAAGTATTCTGTCTACACGTATTTGGGTTATCCTATGAGGGATGCCCTAACTTTCCTTGAATCATATATGATCACAGTTTCAAACCTTATTCACAATCTACACTATAAGTAAAATCATAGAACAATACTACAATCTACATTATATTTCTTTTCTTTTTGTTTGTGATCCTTCAAGATCTCTCTTGGATCTTATTTGATCTTCCTTATCTTATTTACAATTTTTATTAAGATTAGATAATTTACTAACCTTTTATGTTCTTATTATTATTACTCAACCAGTTAATGTTTTACTAGTTGAGGATAGCTTATTCCATCCTAAGTCTAGACAGCTCCTCTTATGTTAAATTGGTTGAGGCTTACTAGTTGAATGGTTGAACACAAAGTGGTTACTTCAATCCTCATGTAAGGAGGCATTTAAACCTCACAAATGTCAATGAAAGGTAGGGGAAGAGCGAGGCTTTGTTAGAGAACCCCCTTAACCACCATGTCCATCATTCATTGGTGTGACCTTAGCTCAACCTTTCATAAGGTTCTTATGAGCATTTCAACCCTAAGTACTCTTTCTAATTGATTTTAATTAAGTCCATGAACATTAAGATGTCATTCATGGAGTTTTATTATTCTCCTAATTTGGGCCAAGGAAATAATATTCTTTATATTATCCTACTAATTATAGCCCTTACTATTATTAAGTCCATGTCATTCATTACATGTAAATGTCCTTCAATTCTATTTTTTATTTAATTACATTTTTAATGTAATTTTCATAACATAAGCATTAAAGCATAATTAATTAAATAAATCTACAATTAAATCTACTTGGAAATAAATGACAATTATAATAATATTTAATAATTCAAATGAAAATCTAACATGCCTTAACTATTCATCATGATCCAACGGTCATAGTTGATTTCTATCCCTTTTAGGATTTAGATCTTGATCTTTTCATTTTCCTTTAGATCTAATACATCTTCTTAATGTGATTTCATTATTAGATCATTGATGCATCTCATCAATTGATCTGATGCTTCTTGATCCAACCGCTCAAGAATATCTTAAGTCCTTTTATCCAATTTAGGGGCATAGATCTTAACCTATCCCAAATCAACATCATCAAGTCCATCAATCTATATGATATTAACTTCATATCTTCATCCAAATACATCCATACTATCCAATCATCCTTGATCAACTTGATCAAGGAGATTACCATTCCTTTTTATGGATATTACTACTTTTAAGGCTAGATCTCTTAATTAAACATAGATTAGTCACTTATAACCTTTGATTCCATGTTTCAAAGTCACAGATCATCAGTGGATTAGAATTATAGAGTTTGATCATTCCAAATTTCACTAATCATGAGAATTAGCAATATTTTTCTTTATTAACAGAATTTTACATGCATCAAAACATAAATTTTCTAAGTTCACTAGTATCTACTCATCAAGAGGAATCCAACCCAACTTTTCAATCTCAATTTGGACTTAAATTGAGATCAAAATTGGGATTTTAAGATTTCAGCCCGTTTTAAGGGCTGAAATTTGATCTTACTGTTTTTGTTTATATACTTGATCTAAAAACCTAGAATTTTTACTATGATTATGGTCCTTATAGTTTTGGGGCCTCCTGAACCTATCCATCAGTTCAGATTTCTATTTTGAGATCCTCTAAATCATGATCCAATACTATTGGAAGGGGTTTTAGAAATTTTTAACAAATAAATTTAATTAAAAATATAAATATTATGAGTTCAATAACTTATACAAGTGACATCGAATCTATAGAAACTTTCTGATCTAAAATTAGAGCTAAATTGAGCTCTTAATTGAAAATATAAGGTTTTTGTTCAAAATTGGACGACCCAGATCAAATCTAGGCTTACGGGTGCAGGGATGACTAGTGGTCCACACCCGTTATTGCCTATTCTAGGTGGTCAGGCGGAGGTGACTAGCTATGGGCGAGATGGTCCAGATTTGGACCTTCGGATCACCCATCTCCAAATCTCCTCCATGCTTGATATCCAGCTGCTCAAATTTCCTCTCTTGGGGTTTTTGGACCCTAGGAATCCATCCAATGACTTATAAATTTCATTTGAGCCATCCAGGATGGTGGATCTCAACCTTGTTACTGGATCCATCGTTCCCAATGGATCAATGGCCGAGGAGATCTCCTAGAGGCTGGAAAACACAAGCTAAATGTCGGAATGGAAAGAGAGGAAAGAGATGCACCTACCTATGCTGGTCTAGTGAAGAGAGGGTCACCAAAGAAGAAGAATTTAAGCCAAAGAAAATATAATAAACCCTAGACACCAAAAAATATACAGAGGTTGATTCCTCTGTCGCAATTGCCAGAGATGGAGTGAGACCTTAGGGCTTTTATAGATCACCCCTCCCTGAAAGAGTTTCAATTGCTCCAGATCAAGTTGTAATGGCCAGATTGGCATGAATAACCAGGATCGACTACTGAAAATGGTACCCAATACCGTTCTTATTTTCATTTTGATTTTCTTGGCGATCTAGGAGGTGAATCATCAGATTTCCTTTTGGCTTTTGTAGATCTCCTTAGTCCAAACAGATCCAATAGTTAAGATTGAAATTGATTGGCTGGAAATGAATGGTTAATTCAAATAGGGTTTCCCAGGTGGAAACCCTAGTTCATCGGGGACGAGTCGTCCCTAGATATGCCCTGATAACAGACATGAATTGTTTGTTAGGGTGCGTCTGTGGACACTCTCACAGGGAAAGAAAAAGAAAGAAGGAAAGAGGAAAATTTTGGGAAAGATTGTGGAGGATTTTGGAGATGGGATTTTAGGGATGGTAGGGGACCTGATGAAGAACATTAGGAAATTTTTTAAGAATTTTATGGGTTATTTATAGGGAATCATATTTCTGACTAAATTCCAAATTTTTATGTCTTAGGTCTTGGTTATGAGTAAAATTATCATTTTGCCTTTTTATTCATAAGAATAGAGAAAAATAAGGATTTTTCATCTGATCTCAGAATTTGATGTACTTATAGTCATTCTAAAGGGTTCGTCGAGTATGTTTTCAATTATACATGTCTTATACCTTGATTGTACTTCTATGAGAAGGGAATTTTTTTATAACCCTAATATTCTAGCCTGATTTTCCTTAAAAATTTTAATTTCATTATTTATTCAATCTTCTTACAAAAGTTAGGGGTGTTACACATGCACAAGACATGCAAAGTCCACCACCTTTGCATGGGTTTTACTTAAAATACCAAGCCATATTCAAGCCATGAAGAAGATGACAAGCTAAGGAGCCAAGCTAACCACCAAAGCCAAGGATATGAGCCACCAAGCTAAGCTAAGAGAGTCATTGAAGCTAGCCATGAAGTCAAGCCAATGGAACCCTCAAAGTTAGCCATCAAAGCTAGATGATCTAAGCTAAATGGAAGGCCATGATTGGTGGAGAATTGGAAGAATTATTCTTTGGATTTATGGGAATATTTTGAATACAACTAAGGCAAAATTCAGTAGGGTAAGGTTGCATGTGGCCCAATAGGAAGAGGCCCTTCCTTTTTTCATGTTTTTCTCATTTTTTCTCACTTTTCACCTTACCACTAAGATGCACCATGAATTTCACTTTCCATTCAAGAGTCCTATCTTTCTAAGACTTCTCCACCTTCCTAAACTTCCATCCAACCATTCCCCACTTCCTAGGAAACCACATAGCCAATCAATTTTCCCCATCTCACCTCTCTTTCCTATCTTTTCCTACCCATCTCTTTCCTCCCACCTTCTTTTCTATCTCTTACCTCACCTTATCCTCCCATTTTCCATATTTTAAGGAGGCCTTAAAATTTTTTGAAGGTGGGGATTCCTCTTCCTAAAAGAGTGGCATCTCCCACCTATATGCATTTCAAAGGGCAGCCACCTATCCTGCACTTTTATCTTAAAAAACCCTAGTTACCCACTCATCTTAGCCATCCAATTTCCCTTGTTATCATCCCCATCATACCTCTAACTTAGGTCACCCTAAAACATATAGGAGAAAAAAAATATAAAATACATAAAAAACAAGAGTTTAGAGGCATCTCTCCCTAGAAAGAAAAAGATGCCTCCTTCACTTTGAGGAGGGTGCCCTCTTCCTCCACCATTCTCATTTCACTTTTACCTTGAATTTTCCTCTTTTTGGGTGGCTACTACTCCTTCCAAGATGGGTTACAATTCTCCAAAGTATTCCATGCATAGGCTTGGTCTTTTAATCCTTCTTTGAAAGTTTGGTTAGTCCTCTTGCTCCTTTTATTTGCTTATTCTTAATTTGTTTTGTTGCTTTGTTTACTTTGGTTACATGCTTAGTTGTTAGCTTGATCTCTTAGGTTTTATTTATATCTAGCCTTTTAGTTGAAGTTCATAATCTATTGATTTATAATATGTAACACTTTGGTAGTGACAATCAAAAGAGTATAGTTATTAGATCAAAGTCTTTGTCCTTTTCCTTCTTTGAACTCTTGTGGATACTTATTTCTTATTGGAATTTCCCCTTGATTCTTCATGATAGTTGGGATAAGAGCGGTTAGTGACAAGTTAGTTTGATCTTTGATGTTGTAAAGGATGATGTACACAAATCAATACTAAATGCACCATTATTGATCTCTTGGTTTCAATTTAACAATATTTGATTTTTCTAGATGGATACTGTTGGAAACTTTGGATTTATTTACATGTTGATTCCATGATTGGATGCTTAATGTAAGATTGTTGTTCTTTCAAAAAAACTAACCCAAAAACCATTGAAATCAAGTGTGCAATACAAAAGATTGAACACATGATTTTAAAGGATTTTAGGGTTGATGTTTGAGTAAAAAATTAACTCTCTTGGCATTCATGTTCCATTAGTCTAATATCTCATCTCAAAAAGCATGAAGGATACTTCCTAAAATCATGTTGATACCATGCGTTCTATCCATAAATGGTGTGCATAGTTTTGAATGATTTGATGATTGATTGAATTTCAAGTTAGTTGCATCCATTCAACATAGGAAAAGTTAGTTTAATTAGTGTTGAATTTAGTTTTGGTTGACTAGTTGCCCATTTCCTCATATTAATTGCTATATTTCGCACTTAAAATGTTGATTTAGGAAATTTGTTAAAATTGCATTTTGAAAAAGTTTTCATTTTGTAGAGTAAAAAATTTAGAAATTTTTCATTTAAGAAGGTTTTGTTTTTAGACAATTTGTTTTAGGAGAGTTTTAAGTTTAGCATGTTTTATGTTTTAACATAATTTCCATCTTCACATGTTAATTTCCATTCTTAGTTAGGAAAAATCACTTGAATTTGGCAAGTTTAGATAATTTAAAGTAGGGACCACTCATCCCATATCCATTTGATTCCTCATAGGATCAACTTCCTCACTTGAATTATTGAGAGTTTTAACTTAAAATCACAACAAAGAAATATGGTGTTAGCCATAAACTTATTACCCCTTATCATCCTCAAACCAGTTGATAGGTAGAAGTGTCTAATTGAGAAATAAAGCATATTATAGAAAAGACAGTCAATCCAAATAGGAAGGACTGGTCTTTGAGTCTTAGTGATGCTTTATGGGCCTATCATACATCATTTAAAACTCCTATAGGCATGTCACCTTAAACTTTGGTCTATGAAAAGGCCATCGACCTACTAGTTGAACTTGAACATAGAGCACATTGGGCAATCAAAAAGCTCAATTATGACTTAGATACTACTAAAACCCATAGAAAACTCCAACATAATGAGTTAGAAGAGATTAGGAAGCAAGTATATGAGTTAGTAAAAAGATACAGCGACTGCAAGAAAAATAATCATGTTAGACCCATTTGAAGGAAGTCCTTCGAACCTAGATAGAAGATCTTTTTGTACAATTCTAGACTACATTTATTTCTAGGAAAATTTTGATCTTGATGGACTGGACCCTACTTAGTATGTATTGTATATCCTTAAGGAGCTATCAAGATAGAAAAGGATGGAGAGATCTCCAAAGTTAATGGACAAAAATTGAAACTCTTTCAAGAGTTGATAAACCCTAAGGTGGAAGAAACATTACTTGAGGAACCTATTTATCAAGAACCACCTTAGCATGTTTCATGATACCTACATACATTATATGAGTTACATTCACCATTATCATTGTATAAAATGTCTGGCTAAAGATATTAAACTTAGTGCTCAGTATGAACCAACCCAAGATTTTTAAAGAGTCTCATTATTCTGCATTACCCATTTATCATATAGGTGTTCTATATTCAAATTATTATGAACAATGTTTAGTTCAAGTTGGGCGGGGGGGGGGGGGGGTGCAGCGCAGGTTTGAAGGTCAAGTTCCTTTACTTACTATGAGAATTGGATTATCAAAAGCTTAGTATTTCTCCTACTCTTACTTCTTAATAGAAATGCAGATGGTTAATTTTGCATTTTATTCATGCCCTAAATTATTTATAAAAGTTAAATCTTGAAACATACACACACATAATTGTTGATTGTTTTACCGCAAGTGCACGGGCTATTGTAGTGTAACTTATGCAAGTACGGGTCGATCCCACGAGGACTTGATTTAAAATGATGGAGTTTCAATAAAATCTAATTATTTAAAATTAAAAATAAATCACTCAAAATTACTGGAATTATTAAAATGAGAATCAATGTTCAGATCTAATAAACTTCTCAAAAATACAGAATTTCCAGTTCTTAAAGAAAACAAACAAAATCAAATAATGAGAAAAAACTACTTCCCTAGATCAATTTTCATCAAAATCTTCACTTCTGGTCTTCTAAAAGCTGATCCTCCTTTACAGATATCGTCAACCCATTCTTGATTAGTGATCCACCGGTCGGATTTGACAGATTCTTCAAAATGGTCAATATCTGGGCTAAATTGTGATTTCAAGATTTGGACGGCTCAGATTGATTTCTAGATTTCAGATCTAAGATCAGAAGTGTTGGTTATGTCTAGGGATGTCCTAAGAATGAACTTGTAAAATTAATTTGAAATCAGATGAGAAAAGAAGGAGAAATTGAAGATTTGGTTATGATTAAGGCTAACCCCTTGATGGGTTAGGCCTTAATTGATCTGGTATAGATTAGGCAGTTCCTGGATAAGAAAAACACAGATAAAACAGAACCGGACTAAAACGGGACACAGATGGAATTAAAAAGGGGACACAGATGGAATAAACTAGAAAGAATAGATTTGTAATTTCGTTTAAAAGAGGAGGGCAAAACTGGAATTTTGTTAAAAATCTGGTTTTTAAGAAAAAACCAGACAAAAACCCGATGAAGAAGGTGGGGAAGAAGGAGGAGAAGGGAGGAGAAGAAAAGAGGAAAAGAGAAAAGGAGGAGAAAAAGAGGAAAGGAAGGAAAACCCGTTTTGGGTTTCCTTCCCCGGAATGTCCGACACCGTGAAAAAACCCGACGACAGTGAAAGTTGCCGGAACCGAGGAGCGTGAGAGAGAGGGAGTTGGTGTGGTCGATGATGCCAATGAAGAGGAACTAGGAAGAGAGTTGGGCAGGGTTCGATGATGCCAGTGATGGACTAGACTGGAGATCCGATGGCCTGGTCAGGGGTGACTGCTTGCCGGTGATGAAGAAGGTGGGAGGTTCTTGTCCTGCGGGGGCAGGAGCTATGTGGAGATGACCGGTGATGGAGATGAATAGAGGAGGGTGTGTGTCGGGCAAAGTGGTGGATTCGTGCTGTGAGGTAGAGAGAGCAAAGAGAGGGAGAGATAGAGAGAAAGAAGAGAAGTGGTGTGTAGCGATGGGAAAAGAGGAGAAATGGGTAAGAGAGCAGAGGGATGTGAGAGAGGGTGGTGGAAGAGAGGAAGAAGAGGTGGGTGAGAATGTGGTTGAGAAAGAGGGAGGAGAAGAGAAGAGAATGGGCTGTGTTCGGTTGGGAAAGAGAGGGGAGAAGAGGTCTGGGGCAGTGGAGGCTGAGGAGTGAGAGAAGGGAGTAAAGAGGAAGATGAGAAGAAAGAAAGAGGAGAAGCTGGGTATGGTTGGGGAAGAGAGGAAGATGGGAAGAGGAAAGAATAGGATGGTGAGAAAGGAGAAGAAGAGCCCTTTGAGATTGGGAAGTTGGGTATGTTAAGAAGGAAGGCCAAAAAAGAAAATAAGGAAAGTGGGTACGTGAGAATGAGGAAGGGAAAAAGAAAAGGAAAGAAAGAAGGAAAAGGAAAAGGAAGAAAAAGAGAAAAGGAAGGAAAGAAGGAAAAAAGAGAAAAGGAAGGAAAGAAGGAAAAAGAAAAAGGAAAAGGAAAAGGAAAGAAGGAAAGAAGGAAAAAGAAAAAGGAAAAAGGAAAGGAAAGGAAAGGAAGGAAAGAGTGAGGGAAAGGGTTTCTTTTTTCTCCATGATTCTAAATTTAATTCCATTGTCTTCTAGGAAACTATCACATCCATCTTCATGGGTGATCTGGTCCATCCATTGCCCTTTAAGATGATCTGCACCATTATTGATCTTAGTCATCCGTGCGTCCTTTAGTTGATCTGCAATAGAAAAGACTAAATTAGAATCATTTGAATCGTACAATAGTCATTTAATGAACTCTAATGATCATCTGATTATTGATTTTGACAAATTAAGGTTTGGATGGTCAATTGGATTTAAATTCAAAATCAAGCTAAGTTTTGTAAAATTGAACGGTTAGATGATCTAATTGAACGCTAAATTAGGGAAATTTTGACCAAAATTAAACACTTAACAATAATCTAGACTAATAGATGGTTATGAGTTGAGGCCCTAAGGAAATCAATGGAGACCTGTATACTCAAGTGAGTTTTAGAAACTATCATTTTTCTAAGGGTAATAAATAATTCCATAATTTCTTTAAAGTATATTACTTTGAGAAGATCCATGTGTTATTTGTTTTGGTCAATTTCCAAGAATAGAAAAGAATTACTAATATTCTTTCCTAAATATTTATTGAATCTAATAGGTTTTAAGAAGCCTAGGAAATGATATAAGCAATCCTTGCTTTAACCCATAGATATAAAGCCTACCCAAAAATGTATACCACTAGTTAGACCCTTTGAGCCTCTTGGTAAGGCTTTTCTTTTCAAAACACAATTTACACAACCCAAAGAAACCCCATAAGAATATCCATTAGCTATAATTCAAAAATGAGTAGAGATGGTAGAAAAATGACAAAAGTCATCATCATTATCATCAATACCTTATCCCAGTTACAGGTCAGCCACATGAATCTTCTTCCTCCATTCCCCTCTATTAAGTATCATGGATTCATTTAGTCCCAAAGTTTTAAAATCTTTTCTCACCATTTCTATCCACGTTCTTTTGGGCCTTCCTCTTGCTCTTTTAAAACCTTCAACTTACATGCCTCACTCATAACATGTGGCATTTTCAATCTTTGTTGGACATGTCCAAACCATTTAAGTCTAACATCCCTCATCTTATTACTTATTGGTGCTACTGCTAAGCTGTCTCTAATGTTTCATTCCTAATTCTATTTCTTGTCTTGCTACTCATTTATCTCAACATCCTCATTTTTGCTGCTCATCTTGTGAACATGATGTTCCTTAACTACATAACACTCTGATCCATAGAGCGTGGCCAGCCTTATAGCTGTGATGACTTGGGTTTTTGTAACACATTTTGTAATGCATTTTTCAAAGGCAGGTGCCCTTAGTAGTAAAAAAATTTTGCAAAACAAAGCAGCAAAAATTCTTTTCTTTAAAACTTGTTTTGACAAACCCAAGTCATCACTTCATACATAATATAAGTAGAATTGCATACAAGATAAAATTCCATTGAAGGAATATACTTTTATTAAATTCTAGAATCCACCCGCTGGTTCATAGTACAGCTCGGGTATCAATACAGTACTTGTACAAATTACATAATCCAAATTTCAAACCTCACCATACATTAAAAACTCTCAATATTGTACAATGCTCTCAAATAAAAATACATGTCTTCAAGGGATATATCCTAATTGATTATTGTTCCAAATCTTCTTAAGTCTTGAGCTCCTAATTCTCCTTTTTTGTTTTTGAGATATTGTAAACATTGAAACATTTAGAATATCTCAGCAAGCAATGCTTGGTAAGGGGTTCAAGAAGCATAATAATTTGACAGTGTAATCCTAATACTTCATAATCCCATAGTTCATAATATACTCATGAATCAATCTCTTTATTTTGTCATATATGTACATCCTTACACATTCATACAGTATACTGTGTATAGATATATATATATATATATACATATGGTCAAAACCGTGAAAAATAGTTAATGTCTCAAAACATAATCATATCCACCTTATGCTGAGTTGATAAATCATCGAGACTCTACTGGAAATACTCCCTCATTTGGGAAGTATTGGTAATCCACGATTACCTGGTATCTCATCATGCCATATCATAAGGCATTTCACTATGCCATGCATCATAATGCAAAAATACTCAAATGACTACTATGCTGCAGTCTATTCAGTACCAACGCGCTCGGATAACTGCTTTCATACTCCACAGAAACCAAGTGTGAAAAATCATCTACGTCATGTCTATATGGGTAGATAAACCGTCACAGTGGTGGCCTTCCCATATTGCCCACCCAACATTTTGCCTTTCTTTGGGAACGGTATCCTCATATATATCACATTTTGGAGAGTGGGTGGCCAAACCCTACTACTCTCCTAGCATAGCATCTTTAGGCCTATGCCTGTTTAAAACAAAACCACAAGCCTCCATGCTTGTATGTAAAGTAATCTTTTTACTTATCAGACGTCTTGTCTGTTTATGTAATCATCCTCATATTTTGGTATTCTTATACTAAGGATAGGATTTCACTTCAAACTTAGGGATCATCATTTACAATGAATGATGCCCATGTTCATACAAGTTTAGCGATCGCCATTCTATATGAATGATTCTCATGTATTGATTTTATACTTATTAGACAATCTGTCTGTTTACTTAGGGCTATTCACCTTCTAATTCCTTATTCACTTAGGGTTTTCCTCATTTCTAACTTAACCATTTCATATGTGTTTTGGTAGTGGTTTGACCACTCATTACATGTTTTCTGGTCGTTGGATTTGTTTGTGGGCCCCTTGTGGGTCCACAAACAACTGGTAGTGGTTTGACTACTCATTACATGTTTTTTGGCCGTTGAATTTGTTTGTGGGCCCCTTGTGGGTCCACTAACAACTGGTAGTGGTTTGACCACTCATTACATGTTTTTTGGCTGTTGGATTTGTTTGTGGGCCCCTTGTGGGTCCCATGGGGTGTGAAAGGACCATTTTACCCTTTTATGGAGAAGCATCCATTTTATTCTCCCAAAGTCAAAAATTGAGTGTACTTAGTGGCGTTGGATTCATATTTTTTAGTACTTTCTAAATATTGAGGTCTTAGATCTTAGTTATGGGTAAAATTATCATTTTACCCTTTTATTCATAAAGATGAAGAAACTCAGGGATTTTTCATTTTAACTCGGAATTGAACGTACTTAGTGTCATTTCGATCTATTTTTCAAGTACATTCATAATTTCTAAGTTTTAAATTATGTTTTAATCTCTATAAAAATATAATTTCCAATAACCTAATATTCTAGCCTAAAATTTTTGAAAATTCAAACTAAATTGATTTTCTCAATCAATTTACAAAAATTGGGGTTATTACAATAGCCATCCTATAAAATTTTCCTTTTAGGTTAGGTTACACCTGTTGATCACACATAACTCTCTAGCTTTGATTATCTAGGTGACCTCCCTCTTAGTCTATCCACTCTTGTGAATCATCCATTCTAAGTACCGAAAGTGGTCCTTTACAAGGACTTATTAGTTATCAATTTTTACTAATGCTCTACTCCTTGACGCAATAGTAAAAGTTGTCATCATGTGACCTTGAGGTCATGGATTCAAGGCATGAAATCAACCTCTTGCAAAAATGCAAGGTAAGACTGCCTACTTTATGCCATTGTGGCCCACCCATTCCCCAGACTCCGCATAGGAGGGAGCTTCGTGCACCGGGGCTACCCTGCACTACTCCCACTCCTCTCCTTACTAAAATTGAATTGCATTACATTACTCTGTCTTAATTTAGCTAATTTTAAATCCTTTAGATTCTAATGCTTCCCTCCATAACTATAGCTTTATGTTTATGTCTTCACTTGTTTCATCCTATATAATCGCAAGTGTAAGGTGCACCCAAGTGCTAGGGGTGCAAATTGTGCCCAAAGGGACTAGGTACTATGTGACAAGGCACAAAATTAAGTAATTTAATATTTAAAAAAAAACAAAATAAATCCCAAAAATTATAAAAAAATCCAGCCCCCAAAAAAGAGAAAGCATAAAAATATAAAGATACAAATAAATACTGGTCAAATGAGTGAAATGGAATTCCTAAGTAATAAATCAACATGTCAACAACAACAACCTAATGTTAAACTAAACAATTAGATACAAATAAGTATGTTCGATGATTGTGATGCTATCAAAATACTAGTCTCCTTGCTACTCTCTCAATCCCTTATGGCCTCGTCATTATCACCACCTTCTTCATGTAAATCCAAGAACAATAAATAATTGAAAAATAGTCACATAAATAAAGTAAAGCAAATGTTAGAGTTAACTATTATTACTAAAGACTTCAGAGTCATCTTCCTACACCTCTTCCTCATTAGGACATCAAGATCGTCATTAGAATCATCTCCCTGAGATATATAAACATCCTTCTCATTAGTCTCCTCATTGATGTCATCGTCCTGCTCTTCTTCTAACATCCTCCTTTGGTTCTTACTGAGAGTAAGAAATGTGGTTGCCCCTTTGCTCCCTCCCTCGCCTCTAGTACTACCTAGTAGATGAAGCATTGCGTTCACTTAATCTTTTAGTGAGCTCAACATTTAGCCTAGTGAGGTCATCACCTAGATGTATTAGATTATGTCTAGCATCTTCTTGAACAATCCACTCATCATTTCGTCGACCTCTCATAACATAATAGGATCTATATATGTTTGTATTTTCAAATGATCCTCATGTCAATGATGAAGGTGATGATTGTATTGAACGTATACTAGATCATTCATTGTCTTAGCATGCATCCTATCTCTCTTCTTAGTGTGGATCTAAAAAGAAAAAATACTTGTAAATTTAGAATATAATGAAAGTAAAGGTACTAACTAAATAACTAATGCCTAATAAGTATTAAATCAGAGTATCTAAGTAGCTTACATTTTTAAAAAGACTCTTGTTATGCTTGAAGGAGATGAACTACATATATAGGAGAGGACCTTAATGGCAAATGTTTGAAGATGTAGGGCTTTGGCCCTAAAGTTAATCCACCACTCATCTACAAAAATTCAAGAAAATAAAGTTAGAAAAATCAACAAAATCAGAGTGGTATAAAAATAAAATTTAGAAGTTAAAAAGTTAAAACATAGAACAACATAAAACACTTACAAGGGGCTACATTTTTTCTCCTGTGTATTGTGAGGTCATTGCTAAACAAGCCTCTAGCATGTCTATAAGTGGATATCTCATCTACCACCATGTCAGCCTCCTCTTCATCATAAAGCCTACTGATGGCTTGCATTAGACCATTATTGATGTCATTATTGCACTCAATTTCAATGTCATGGTTGTAATAGAAGGGTGAATTGAGGTAATATTAGATACATAAAAAGGCTAGTGAAGCTAAGAACTCCATCTATTATTTATGATCCCTTAAATATGAGTGGCCTGACACTCATTCCCTACTAGATTAGCTTGAATCTTTTGTTCGGCCTGAACTATGGCCTCGAAGATGTATCCCATCATTGGCTTCTCCTTACTGTCTATTGCCCTCAAAACCTCTATAAGTGGGACCATTATCTTTAAACAAAATAGGATATGGTTTTAGAAGCTAGTATGCGACATAATTCTTTCAGATCTTTTACCTCCACACCTTTTCAACAATTTACTATTCATCCACTTTGAACAATGGAACATTGCCTTTAACTCTGTCTACAAGTTATGAATGCTTTCTAAACTTAAGAAGTTGGGGGTGAAGTGCATCACTGTAGGTCTGATCAAACCTTTTTTCTTTATAAATCTTCTCATAAGATAAAGGACATGTGTGTGGTTATAAATAAACATCATCATTGCCCTAGCTTCTACCACAGTTTTCTTCACAATTAGCAATTTTCCTATATCCTCGAACATCATATCTATGCAATGTATAGCACAAGGGGTCCAATATAAATGTGGCCTTATCACCATTAACTCCCTTCCCGCTACCACATAATGAGGCATTGTCAATTATGACCTAAAATAAATAAAGATAAAATTATATAGTATGAACTTGCATAATAAACAAGTTAAATACCTAACAAACTATAGATATAAAACTAAACAATTACCTTAACAAGATTATTCTCTCCAACTTCACCAACCACCTTCTCTAGTATGTCAAGTATTAAGTTTGCGCTCGTGACATGGTAGACCCATCATTAGATGTCAAAAAAACTGTCCCAGTTAGATAGTTTACTAGAAATTTGATAAGGGTGTGATGCTTGCTGTCAATCCACCAATCTGATACACCTGTCTCATGTTATAACCTGTTCTCAATCACTTTTTCAAAAAGTTTCATAGTATGGCTCATAAGTTTGATACTCCAATAATTAGTGCAAGTCTATAGTCTCCTTTATTATTATAAATTGGTACAATAGAGCTCTTCCTCCATTCATCCATCATTTTCTTTGATTTTGTAATCTTGTTATACAACTTTGTCAACCAAACTACTCTAGTATCTTCCATATGTTTCCAAACCTCTACTGGAATACCATTGGGCCCTAGGATTTTTCTTGATTTCACCTTTTTGAAGGCCTCTTTCACTTTAGTTATTATAATCCTACGGTTGTATCTATAATGTCCAATGTTATTTAGGTATGTAATACTTTCAATCCCTATATTCTTAGGGCAATTGTCATTTAGCAATTTTTGAAAGTAACTTTCCCATCGTAGTTTAATCTCATCATTTTTTACTAGTACCCTTTAATCATCACTTCTAGTGCACTTAACATAGTAAAAGTCCTTGTCCTTCTGTTCTCTTATTTTTTCAAGTTTAAACACATCTTTCTCACCTTCTCTTGATCCTAGTCTATTATAGAGATATTATATCTCATGAGTTTGGCCTCACTTACTATTCTCTTAGTGACTACTTTAAAATTCTTTTACTGTTCATAGTTTTCATTATTTTTAGTCTTCTACCATGCTCTAATACACACTAGTTTTTCTTTAATAACATTTTGAACTATTTCACTCCACCACCAAGTTTTCTTTACTAATTGCCTTTTACCTTTAGATACTCCAAGGACATCTTTTGCCATTTTCTTAATGGACTTGGACATATCAATCGACATGGTGTTTACTTTTGTTTCATTGTTCCCATTTCCTTCTACAGTCAACTTATTTTTGAGTGAGGTTATTGTCTCCCATTTTAAGTTCAACCACTTAGTTTTTGAATACCTATTAAGTTGGTTTCCTTTCTTCCATCTTTTGAAGTAGATATCCATAACCATTAACCTATGTTGTGAGGTTAAACTCTCATCGAGAATCACCATACAATCCTTGCGAATTAATCTTTTAGAATTTCTAAGTAAAAAGAAAGTCTATTTGGCTTTTATGGAGTCCACTTTTAAAGGTTATTAGGTGTTCATCCCTCTTCTTAAAGAATCTATTTGCAAGGGCTAGGCTATGTGCGAAAGCAAAATCGAGGATAACTTCCCCATCTCATTTCATTGTTTGATACCATACCCTCCATGTACACTCATATCCTTCTTTTTCTTTTCCTACATGGCCATTTAAGTTTGCTTCTATAAATATCACCTCTATGTTGGGAATTTCTTGCATGACTCCCTCCATATCGTCCTAAAACTATTTCTTAATTATATCTTCTAACCCTACTTGTGGTGCATATGCACTTATAACATTAATGATCTTCTCTCTTAGAACATGTTTAATTATTATAATTCTATAACTAGTTCCTTTGACATCTAAACTTTATCCTTTAATTCTTTATTCACTATCCCTATGCCATTTTTGTTATTATCCTTTCTTATGTATCAAAGCTTATACCTATCAATTTCTCTAGTTTTAGTCCCTTTCCACTTGGTTTCATAGATACAAGGGATGTTGATTCTCCTACATTTCATCATATATAATAACTTCAAACTCTTACTTATCAATGTCCCTATATTCCATGTGGTGATATGAATCTTATGCTCTTGACCTAGCCTACTTACCCATGTACTTCTCAACCCCCCATGACATTAACCCATACTTGTTTTCCATTGCAACTGGGGTATGATGCACTGGTGTTGTTTTCGAGGGGATGCTTTAGCAATCCTTTCCAATTTTCCACTACACCCGGGATCTAATGCAATGTGTCACTTTCAGGAGAATGCCCTAGCAACCCTTGCCCATTTTTCGCTGCACCTGAGATTTGATACATTGTGTTGCTTATGAGGGACAGCCAAGCTTGAGGCAATGTCAATGATCAAATCATGTCATGTTAGGGTTGCCATACATTGTAGAAGTTGAAGATGATTTTCATTATTTTCTCTTCTTACTTACAAACTAATATACGTATGTAGATTCATTTATAAGTAAGAATAGGAAATAACAAAAGCATCTTCAACTTCAACTCCTTTTTTATGTAGACTTGGGACTGGCATCAACAGATTTAAAAAAGGACAAAAGTCAAATAAGTGAAAAATATCAAAAGTACAAAGAAAAATGATCCTTCTCAATAATCCAAGGAAAAGTGAAAAAGAGTATTACCAGAAAAGTGAAAGGAAAATAAAAAAGAGATATTCACTTTAATCTAGTCAAAGTAGAAAATTTTCCCAACATTTATAGAAGACCTCTACTCATATTTGAAATTTTGAATCCTCATATCCTTCTTTTCAGAATCATACCTAAGCCTACGTTTCATCCTAACTAAAGACCTATTGATCTTAAGGTGGAAGATAGCCTTAAAGAGGACACAAATAGGAAGGAATTAAGGGGAACTATTCTTTATTGATCTTAGTAATGGCATCCATTCTTAGTGATCATATTCCTTTGTCTCATCTGCTCTTAAAAGAAATTATGCAAACCGTCAAATTGTCAGACTCAATCACATTATGAGAGAAATTTATTTGACCACTTTTATCTAAGAACTTTTCCTTCTGAGTGTATAGTAGTGAGAATTTGAGGTCAAAACTTCTTTCAAATGGATCAATAAGCATCACTATGTAGAGTTCCTAATTTGTGTAGCTTGTATATACATGTACACGTACTCCAAGATGTAACTTCCATAAAATGGCTTTTGTATGTGGATAACTTGTAGAATTTTTCATTCATCTTTACTAAGTTGTTAAAGTTAGTAGAGTTCTAATGAATGAGAAGCTCTATGATTAATAAAAGGACTTAGCCTTATGGAATTTTGTGGATGTATTCACTACAAACCCTCACTTAGCTTAACTCGTTTGTTAGGGAAACGTAGGGGTTTAATGGCTTGTTGCAAATGCTAAATGCAATTGTAAGTGCCTACAAAAATACAAAACATTTTTATTTCATTATTTTTCACATGTTTTACTTGACATTAAGAAAATACTGGTTAGGGGTGTGATAAGTGTTAAATTTTGTATAAAAAGTACCCCAATGAATAGAACATATGTGTTATAAAAGATATTGTTATTTCTAGGATTTTTCCAAAAATTTGTAACAAATGCATTTCTGACCTAATAACTCAAAAGTTTGATATTTTGCAGGTTCAAGAGCTAATTCAAAGTAAATATGCGAATCATCATAATTTTTTAGGATTTAATTAAGGTTTTCATCTTTCATAGGTGCTTAGAAGGAGATCCAAAGGCCTAGATTGACCAAGATGGGAATTGAAGATCAAGATGAAACGATCAAATCAAAACATAAAATGGCATCAATCCAAGGTGTGATCAATGGGAAGCATAAAAGGTGACTCAAATGATTCCTGCAAAGAGCCATTCATTACCAACACTTTGCATGAGAATTGGAGCCATTCATGAGGTTTCCTAGTTTAACTGGGAAATCTAAAGAAGCCAAGACATCCAAGTTTTGAAGCTAAGGGAGTTAGCCATTCAAGCCACCAAGAAATGAGCCATCAAGTCACATGGATCCATTTCTACATGGAGGGATACTAATGGAGGACCATTTCAAGCATTTATCCTATGTTAAAAGTGTGATTTTCAATGGATAATAAATATGTTCTAAATGATATTAGTAAAGTTATGATAATCATGCACACGTGAATTAAGAATGAGAGAAATCCCACTTTCCGCATTCCATTTTCCATCCTTTCCACCCATATAACTAGTGTTTCTATGTTTTTGACTTAAGGAGGGAGGCACCTTCCTAGAAGGTGATGCCTCACCCTTGCTTGGTTGGCATTTCAAGTGGCTTCCTTATTAGGAAATCCCTAGTTCTAAGTCCATTCGAAGATAAAAAAAATCTAGATTTTTATTCATCTTTAGCTACTATTTTTCTTCTCTTTTTTCACTCTTATCCATCAACCACTCATCATGCAATTAGAAGGGAAAGAGTTCCACTCACCTTCTAAAGTAAAAGACTCCTCTCCCTCTTCTAACTATCACAACCACCACACAATTATGCTCTATGACATCATCTCTCCACCTAGCATTCCTTATAGGTCTAGATCCACTTTCCATTCTTCAATTAAGTCCTCACCAAAGGTGAAACCCAACCATCAATTAGAAGCCATGGAATTACACCCCCCCCCCCGCCCCCTTTTTTTTACGTAAAGGTTAGTGACAAACCTTGAAACATAGCACTCTTACTTTGTTGATCTTTGGAGCTAGACTCTGGCTTTCTTTTGGGTTACTCTTCCTTTCTATTTTTTAGTTATTCCTCTAATTCCAAACATCTCTTTCCACTTTGCTTTCCTCTTTTCTTTGTTCCATCTTCTTAGTTTCTCTTACGTATTCTCTCAAGATTCAAGTTAGTTCTTCTCTAGTTGTGATAGACAAGAGAAAGAATATCTTGCATCCTTGCTTTCACCCTTAAGAAATTCACATTTGCCCCCCCTTGATAGCACTTAGTTTTAGGCATTTTTTCTATGGTTAGGCCATCCATTCATCCATCTTCTCTTTTGAATTTTTTTCTGAGTTTTCTTTGCATGTTATCTTACTTTAGATTGTGAGCATTATATTTTAATTTTGTTATTGTTTATAGTAAGTTTTGTTGCTTAGTTTAGTGTGCAATTTCTAGATTATATGCATGTTTTATGCTCACAATTTTTTGTGTAACTTGGCATTGATTCAATAAAAATATTTGAGAATTCTTGTTCTCAGTTGTTTCATACATAAAAGTTCTTTTGATCTAGTTTTTATCTTGCATAGAAATTGTTGACTTAGTTAATTTATATGCTTGATTTGATTTGAAGTTCTAAGTGCTTAAAATCTGGAAATTTCTCCATTAAATCTTTATGCTTTGTTTCTAGCAATCAAAACATCTTATTTACTTGATTTTTTAGGAACCCATTTAGATTTTTATCTTGTTTATTAAGTACATAGAATAGTTTGATTGTTAGTTTCATTTTTAGTCATTAAATCTAGCCATCTCTGAACCCATGAACCATGAGCACTATCCATGGATCATGAGCATGGAACTTGGTGTAATTTCCTTTAGTTCTTGATTAGTTTTATTGCTTAATCATGTTTTGGTAGTTGTTAATTAGTTTTTTGAATCATAGTTTAGTTCTAAATTTTGAGTTTTAGAAAGTTTGATTTTTGAAAAGCTTCTTATTTAGGAAAGTATTGGATTAGAAAAGTTTCGTTTTAGTCATTTCCTTAAGTTGCTTAGTTAGTTTTTGCTGTAGTTTCCTTAAATTGAATGCATGTTAGTTATGTAAGTTTCCATTTTCATTGTCTACCTTTGTTTATAGCATGTTTCCATTATTAGTAGTTTATAATTTCATGCATGTTTCCTTTTTTGTTTTAAATTCCTAATTTAATCATCATCTCTCTCTCTCTCTCTCTCTCTCTCTCTCTCTCTCTCTTTGGCTGAAGTTAAGTGATTTAAATAAGATCCCATATTTTGATAATCCGTGAGATTCCTCATGGGATTGAACTCTCTCATGTACAATTACTACTTTGATTCATGCGCTAGTGAGTAATATTAAAGCTACATCATTAACCTCTATTACTTCATTAGGCATGTCTTCTTCAAGGTTATCAATATCTACTTGATTACTTAACCCTTGTCACCATTTGTTCTCTGGATCTAAGAGCAAAAAATTTGCTTTCAAAAATCAACAGCCTTACATACACTGGTGCTTGGTACAACTAATTCAATTTTGTATACAATAAAGAGTATTTGTTATATACATTGAAAGAGTATACATACACATATATACATATACATATACATATACATATACATATACATATATATATATATATATATCAATCTAAACTAGGCTACGGAAGCCCTAAATGCTATACCCTATAAGAAACCAATGCACAACAAATAGGCACACACAATATAGCTACCCTTTTGGGAAAAACACACTGAAATTTATTTTTCTTCATTTTCTACACCTAGAGAGGCTTATAGTTCTCATCTAAGTATCTTCTGCTCTCTTTCATACTTCCCTTATTGCTTACTAGTAAGATCCTATACTTGATCAACCACTTCTTGTAGGTGATCTGAGTATTTGAATCTATTGGTAGAACTAGTCATTTAAATACCAATGTAGCTAATCAAGTTGTGGCCAGTGAAGTAGCAACATTTCACCTCTTTCCAAGACTATGAGCTCATGAGCCATTATAGGTCTCTTCTAAATTGATTTTAAATTAATTTGGCAAGCTTGGGTACATTAGATGATGTTTAACCAAGGTGGGCCAAGGGAGGTTATGTAGTCCACCCTTAATCTTTTAGGGTTATTGCCCTTACTAATCAACTAAGCATTTCCACAATAATTTGGTCAATATATATTCACCTTAAAGCATAGGTGTACCTTATAATGCAGGGAAAATAGTAAATCTAATGAAAAACCCTAGAATGCAATAATTAATCAATGCTCAATATATGGAATTAAATAGCACTAAAATACAACTAATTTAATATGCACAACCTATGATAGGAAATTAAGGATTTAGACTTTTTCATAGTGAGGTCTTGTATAAAATCATATCATATAAGGGTAAATCCATGTACATACCACCTCTTTCAAGTTAGGATGGTTCACCCCTGACCTGTATTATTATATTCCTTTTACTTGAATGAATTGTGATAAAAAAAGGAACAAGCACAATCTCACTACAATTCACTCAAAAAATAAAATAAAATAATTATGACATGTCCTAAAATCTCCTTCAAGTCCTCCAAATTCCTACAAAAATAAAATTAAAAGTGAGTACCAAAAATCCCATGAATTAGATAATAATAAAAAAATGCAACTCAAACGTATGCAATCCTAAATGATGGTTAGTGGTAAAGTGAATTAACCTAGATTCTAACTAAAACCCCATTGTGGGTTCCTAACAATAATGCTAAAAACTTCATATGTTTTACATTTAACTGCAAACACACTGTTCTACTATAGCATAGACAAGGAAAATACATGTTAATCCCATGAGGACTTCAAATGTTACAAATTTTAATTAAAAACCATATTTTAATTGACTTTAACCTAGCCATTAATTCAATTAATTCTAAAACTACTAAAAATGAAGAATTCTTTCTAAAATTTATGAAATTTAATAGAAACAAAGCCTAGTGTTAGAATCCATTAAAATTCAATTTAAAAAGTCTATGATCAAGAAACTAGGAATTTTATTGTTTATTTAATAATTTTACTTAAAGGTCTATTTAGAGATTTTCTTATTTAAAGAATTAACATAAGTTAATATATTTACTCAATGTATAGTCTATCTTTTTAGGGCAGATACATGCAAAGATTTTCACATATTAAACTTTACTAATCCTACATATTTAGTATCACTACCATAGGAGTACAAGATAAATCGTATATAAAAATCACTAAATATATGAATTAGTGTTAATTTCCTTAAAATAATCTTAAGTGCATCTTTTAATTTCACTTTTACTTAATCAAAATTTCATTCAATTATATTATAACTCTATCTTAACCCTAGGAAAAGTAAATTGCCTACTTAATCTTAAAAATTAAATCATTAAAATTTTAAATATAACAATTATTCTAAGGTGCCGAGTAAAAATTAAACAAATCTAAAAATTCTAACTATTAAATAAAATCCAATTCTACCAAGAGAAATTAAGCAAACTAACTACAATATTCTCATTAATTGAAACAAAATATTGCAATAGTTACAAAGCAAAGTAAATAAAAGAAACTCGTATGGAAAGGAACAATATCATCTAGTCTTCTTGTTCTGTCATTCAATAGAATTCATCATTGAAGTCGCTCTAACCCGCACTACCACCATACTTTCCACCACAAAAGATTGACTTGTCCTTATTTTGCTACTGAACATAGATAGAGGACAACAGCCACGTGCCATTTACTTAGGAGATTCTCACTCAACTATCATCATCCATGTATAAGGGAAAGGGAAAGGCAAAAGAGTTTTATGCATTGGATTTAAGGAGTGCTTGGAGGGTAAGAGGGACAAGGATGCATTGTGTAATAGAGAGTAAGAGGAAGCAATGACTTGAAATCAAAAGGGGGTTCAAGGGATATATGATGCATGTAATTTAGAAGGATTATAGGGTGCTGAAGTGAGATAAATGGGAGGGCATGTAACAGAGATGGATGATGCGTTGGAATACAAGGGATGGATAGAAGGATGTGAGCTGTGATGGAGTGTTGGATGTGAGAGGGAGAGAAATATGGTGAGTGCTATGTGTTGGTTTCAAGGGTAGATGGGAGGCATGCAGTTGAAGGATGAGAGATGGAAGATGGGATGCGTTGATGATAAGATGTAGAGGATGATGGGGAAGATAGTATGGGGAATGGATGAATGGTGAAGATGATGATCTCCTACCTTGGATGCTCTCTTTTCCACCTTAGAATATGTTTTATGGATTGCATGGATGAGATCTCCTTCTTTACTCTCCCTCTTTTTTTCTCACTTTGTTTTTTGTTTCACCTTGAAGCACAAAGGGAATGGTTGTGGAATGCATTTAATAGTGTAATTAACATACTCTCCTCACATTAGTAGCTACAATAGGAAAAAAAATGTAGTTTGAGGATTAATCATGCTCGGCAAGATAATCATCATCAATCATGCTTTTTAAGACAATTCATCACCAATCACTCTTTGAAAATAACAATCATTGATATTTTAAAATAAAAGAGAGAGTTGAAGCACTTATCTAAATGGTTTTTATTTACCCTTTCTTATCCCAAAGTCCCTAAAACATTAAAATGTTTTACATTAAAATTTTCCATCTCGGTGCTTCATGATTGTGAAGCTTCAGGTACTATATGATTGTGAACCTTGTTTTCCATACACAAAACATACTTGGATTCTCTTCACATTGCTTCCTTTGACAATAGTTTGCATTGTTTTTGACACAAAATTGCCACAACATGAGTTATCAAGGGCTAAAGCATGCCTTAATGTATCTTTCTTAGTAACAAATAAAACAATTTGTTTACATAAATAAATTATTTTGCATATTTTGTCATGATTTTCCAATGTTTGCAACACTTCCAAATAAGTTCTAATTTAGGCCAATAATTCCAATTATACAAGTATTGTCAAAGATTACCAAAACAAATTAACCCATGGATTATCAAATAAATCATCATCAAGACCTTATCCCAATTAGAGGTTGGCCACATTAATCTTATTCCTCCATTCCTCTGTTCTAAGTACCATGGTTTCATTTAGTCTCAAAGTTTTTAAATCTTTTCTCACTATTCTATCCATGATCTTTTGGGACTTTTGCTTGCCTTTTAGAACCTTCTACTTGCATTGCCTCACTCCTTCTAACCGATGCTATTTTTGGTCTCCTTTGGACATGTCCAAACCATCTAAGTCTCATCTCCCTCATCTTGTTACCTATTTGTGCTACCCCTAAGTTTTCTCTAATATTTTCATTCCTGATTCTATCTTTCTTATCTTGCCACTCATCCATCTCACATCCTCATTTTCATGATTCTTATCATATGAACATGATGTTCCTTAATTTCCCAACACTCCAATCCATAGTGCATGGCCAGCCTTATGGCCATCCTATAGAATTTTCCTTTTAGTTTGAGTGGCATCTGCTAATCACACAAAACTCTAGATGCACATCTCCATTTGTTCTAACCCGCTTGTATTCTCTAGGTAACCTCCCTGTCATTCTCTCCACTCTCATGAATCATTGATCCTAAGTATTAAAAATGGTCTTTTACGAGGACTTCTTAGTTATCAATCTTTAATAGTGTTCTAGTCCTACTCCTCTCCTTACTAAAATTGCATTCCATGTATTCTATCTTAGTTCGGCTAATTTTAAATCCTTTAGATTCTATTGCTTCTCTCCATAACTCTATCTTTGTGTTGACGCCCTCCCTTGTCTCATTAAGAAAGACTATATTATTTGCAAATAACATGCACCATAGAATCTCCTCGTGCAGATGTTTTGTTAACTCATCCATAACCAATGTGAAGAGGTATGGGCTCAATGCCAATCCTTGTGGTCATAACATTTGTTATTGCTCCCTCATACATATCTTTAATTATGCCTATATACCTCCACGAAACCCCTTTCTTGCCTAATATCCTCCATATTAACTCTCAGAGACTACATCATGAGCTTTCTCTAAGTCGATAAAGACCATGTGGAGGTCTTTCCTCCTCTCCCTATATTTCTCTATCAATTGTCTTAGTAAGAAAATAGCTTCCATGATAGACCTCCTAGGTATGAAACCAAACTGGTTCCCTAATACACATGTCTTATGATGTAGCCTTTTCTCAATCACTCTGTCAAAATGTTTCATAATGTGGCTCAAAAGTTTGATTCCTTGATAATTAGTGCAGCTCTGTATATCTTCTTAATTGGTACAATAGAGGTTTCCCTCCATTCATCAGACATTTTCTTTGATTTTATAATCCTTTTAAACAACTTGGTCAACCAAACTACCCTAATATCTTCCATATGCTTCCAAACCTCTATTGGTACACCATCGGGCCCCATGGCCTTTCCTGATTTCATCTTTTTCAAGGCCTCTCTCCCTTCAGGTATTCTAATCCTACGTTCATATCTATAATGTCAAATGTTATTTAAGTTTACATTATTTTCAATCCCTATATTAGCAGAGCCATTGTCATTTAACAAATTTTTAAAGTAAATTTGTCACCTTTGTTTGATCTCATCATCTTTAACTAGTATCCTTTGATCATTACTTCTAATGCACCTAACATGATCTAAGTCCTTACCCTTCTATTCTCTTATTTTTGCAAGTTTAAACACATCTTTCTCACCTTATCTTGTTCTTAGTCTATTATAGAGGTCATCATATGCCTCAAGTTTTGCCACATTTACTATTCTCTTAGAAACCTTTTTAGCATTCTTATATTGTTCATAGTTTTTATTATTTTTAGTCTTCTGCCATGCTTTAAAACACCTATTTTTCTTTAATAACTTTTTGCACAATTTCACTCCACCACTGTGACAACTTGGGTTTTTGTAACACATTTTGTAATATATTTTTCAAAGACAAGACTTTCAAATTACATAATCCAAAACTCAAAGCTCATCATACAATGAAACTCTCATTACAATACAATACTCTCAAACAAAACAAAATACATGTCTTCAAGGGGTATACCCTGATGATTATTCTCTTCAAGTCTTCTATAATCTTGAACTCCTAACCCTCCTTCTCTGTATATGAGATATTGTAAACATTGAAACATTTACAATATCTCAGTAAGCTATGCTTGGTAGGGTAATCAAGAAGCATAATAATTGACAGTATAATTCTAATACTTCATAATACTGTTATTCATAAACATACTCATGTATCTAACTCTTTACTTTGTAATATATGTACATCCTTACACATACATCTGCACATGATAAATTCATCAATTTTATAAAAGCAATCAAACATCATTCCCAACTAAGCTGGTCAATTCTTTCCACTATGAGAAATTAGTATTTCAGTTAGTCCTATACTGGGAATTTCCCTTCTTGGGAAATATTGGTAATATATAATTACCTTGCATTTTACTATGCTTATCTCATATGCATATAGTACAAAATAATCAAAGGACTACCATACTGCAGTCTGATCCATACTAGCGTGCTCTCAGATAACTGCCCTATTCACCACTGATACCATGGTGGAAAATATTATGTCACTGCCCATATGGGAAGACAGGACTTTCATAATGGTGGCCTTCCCATAATTGTCCCACCTAACTTTGAGCCTCTCATGGGGCAAGGTATCATCAAATCATTAAATTTTGGGAAGCGGGGGGCCAAACTCTCATAACTCCCCTAGCATAGCATCCCCAAGCTTATGCCTGTTTAAAACAAAACCACAAGCCTCCATGCTTATATGTAAAATAGGTTTCATACGTAATAGACAATCTGTCTGTTTACTTAGGGCTAGAATATCTTCTAGTTCCATATCCACTTAAGGTCTAGTCCTCAATTCTAACTTAACCATTTCACATGTGTTTGGTTGGATCATAAGGGTTTCAGGAGATTTAATACAAGTATTAACATTACACTTGTCAACATAAGGTCATGTGTTCAACATGTACATCCCATGTAGATGCATTCATAAAATCCTCCTACCTTCAAGTAGTGATCCATCTCTTCAGATCGTCCATGATCTTGACTGGTGTATGAAATCTGTAAATCAATACATACTGTCAATACATATACAATCTGAATAATCGTTTCTATATTCTTTGTCTAATCTTGTACTTTGATATAAATGATTTAGATCTTTTGTCCTATCATGATCCATCTTCCTTAGATAGTGCCTATCCTATTGATCAATAGATCTAATGATTAGAATGATCTTCTAATCTTTTAGATTTAAGTATTTTCTCTTCTAAGTCTTTGTGTATTCCTTTCTTTGATCTTGATCTTACATAAATCCTTTGATCAACAATTTATACCTATTGATAAAGATTAAGAACTTAGATCTTCTATCATCTAGCTCTCCTTTGATCTAAGATTAGTTGTTTGATCATCCCTAAGGACGATGATCTTAGTTTTCTTCCTTAAATCATATTTGATCAAGGGTTGAGATCTTCTATTTGATCTAAAAATCTTCTGTTCTATTTGATCTAAGTTGCAAGCAATATATATATCATAAAGAAGTATTTATTTCTTTTTATTGTTCTTGATCATTCAAGATCTAATGGATCTTGTTTGATTATCCTTATCTTACTTATAATTTTTATTAGGGTAAGATAATATACTAAACCTTTATGCTCTTATTATTATTATTATTTAACCAGTTAATGTTTTACTGGTTGAAGATAATTTATTTCAGCCTAAGTCTAAACTGCTCCTCTTATTTCTAATTGGCTAAGGCTTACTAGTTGAATGGGTGAACACAAAGTGGTTACTTCAATCCTCATGTAAGGAGGCATTTAGACCTCACAAATGTCAATGGAAGGTAGGGGAAGAGCGAGGCTCTATTAGAAAACTCCCTTAACCACCATCTTCAATATTTACTAGAGTGACCTTAGCTCAACCTTTCATAAGGTTCCTACGAGCATGTTAACACTAAGTACTCTTTCTAATTGATTTTAATTAAGTCCATGAACATTTAAAATGTCATTCATGGGGTTTATTATTCTCCTAGTTTGGGCCAAGGATTTGATAATCCTTATATTGTCCTATTAACTATAGCCCTTACTAATTAAGTCCACATCAAATAATTTACTCTTATTTGTGTCATGAAACTCTACTTTCTCATTAGATTGCATTCCGGGTGTTTTATGCTCTTTATATCATAACTACTTTAACAATTAAATCTACTAATAAAATTTAACCATAAATGAATTATAACTTTAAAGCATAAAACTACATAATTGAACAACCTAATGATAATGGTGCAAGAAACTTATGATTACACTAGCATGATTTCTAACTAATGTACTTTATCTAATAAACTCAAATTAAACTATCATGGACCTAAGGTACCATCTCATACCATAGTCCAATCTATAACATGGAATCCTAACATCATCCTATGTTACAATAGCATGAAATCATACCAACATAGTCCTAAGTTACAATTCATCATTCATGAATAATTTTATGGACATTTGAAATGAAGTTATACTAAAATAATCTATCATGGATCCCATATTCATGAAATAAATCAAATGAAATCAATGCATTACTCAAGCTAACTCATTTCTCACTATTAAAGCTTTTAGTTATGATCCAACCATTAGATCTTAGGTCTTTCCTTTTAAATTAAGGGTTTTAATTAATTTTAAGCCTTTTACACCCTTAAGGTCTAAGATCATATCCCTTTGTTTTTGGTCATATTCAATCCACGACCTCAAAGGATTCCATCATAATATGATTCATTCAATCCATCCTAAGGGTCTGATCATACTTGATCTTATTGATAAAGTTGGTCCATTTTATTTTTTGGGTTTTTCTACCATAAAGGATAGATCCCACAATTTATCTTAGATCTGTCCAAATAAATCATTGATATCACTTGATTTCAACATTATATCATCAGTAAATTAGATTCCCAAGATTTGATCATGTTAGATCTTGAAGATCATGAAAATTTGGAAGTTAATTCTTGAAAATAAAAAGCTTCTAGAATGTTTTTTTTATCAATATTATGGTTTCAGAATAAAATAGACATTATAAACTTTCCATAGCTTCTTTTTTATTTCAATTTGGAGTTCAAATGATTCCACAATTGAACTGTGAAGTTCACAGTCATTTCTAGGGTCTAGATTTCATATGAGCCTAGCAGAACAGACGGTTCAGATCAAATAGGCAGAGCAGGCAGTCGGGTAGAAGGGTCGGCGCGCTCCCGTCACTGGGACACAAACCAGATGCAATCCCTCGAGACTAGCGCTATAGCGTGTTCGTCTCGTCAGGATGACATTGCACATGTGGAGACGTTTCCACAAGCGCATCTCCGTATGTCGTTTCACAAGGCTTCATGCAACTCCCGATTTGATTTGGAGATCAAAAAGTCCTTTTTGGACTGTCCAATCAATCTTATTCAATTAAAGGCACAAAACTCTATAAAATTTCTTGAAATTTCTACCCTAGGGGTTTTGGACCCTTCTAGATTGATTGGATAGCTCAGATTTTCCATCTAAGCTCTCCATCATCTAGAATTGAAGGGTTTTAGTCCTTACTTTACTTTTATAAATTTTAACTTAAAACTAATTACAAAAAAATAAAAATTACATAAAACAACATGACATAAGTATAAAAAGTGGTTCCACCTACCTAATTGGAAAAATAACATAGTTTTGAAGCCCATTTTGAAATAAATACCCTTTGATGATAAGATGGCCCGATAGTCCCTTGTTTTGTGATTTTTTGTTGATTGCACTGTTGGATCTTGAAATTGATTTGGGGATTTTGTATATAAGTAGTCTAGAATTGTATGGATGATGGGATTTGTGAGATTCAACTTGGAAAAGAGAGCCTAATTAAATTTAGGCCTCTTGTTCCAATTAGAGAGAGGAGAGAGAAAGTGCAATAAGGGAGATTTTTGGGAGTTTTGGAATTTCAGGAAGGAATCTAGTTCTAGTTTTTTAGAGTAAGCAAGATGATTTCTTGAAAATTTTAATGAACATTTTTTATGGATTTTTGGAGGGGTATTTATAGGTGTTTTACATTCTTCATAATTACTTGTAATAATTATTTTTTAATTCTTTTAAATATTAAATTAGCATTGGATCCTCAACTACCACCTCCTTCTCCACTAGTAGTTGATAGTGGTTTGACCACTCATTACATATTTTCTGGACGTTGGATTCATTTGTGGGCCCCTTGCGGGCCCCATAGGGTGTGAAAGGTCCATTTTACCCTTTTATAGAGAAAAATCCATTTTATTCTCACCAACTCGGAATTGGGCATACTTAGTGGCGTTGGAATCATATTTCTGAGTACATTCTAAATATTGATGTCTTAGATCTCGGTTATAGGTAAATTACCATTTTACCCTTTTATTCATAAAAATGAAGAAAATTAGCAATTTTTCATTTTAACTCGGAATTGATTGTACTTAGTGCCATTTAGATTAGTTTTTTTAGTACATTCATAATTTCTAAGTTTTACATCATGTTTTAACCTCTATAAAAAGAGAATTTCCAATAGCCTAATATTTCAACTTGAAATTTTTGAAAACTCAAACTTTATTGATTTTTCTCAATCAATTTACAAAAATTGGAGTTAATACAATCTTCCCCCCTTACAATAATTTTGTCCTCGAAATTTGTAATACAATAACTTAATCAAATAGACTAGGGTGTGTCTTCCTCATTTCTACTTCTGTTTCCCATATGGCTTCCTCAACAGAGTGATGTTGCCATAGGACTTTGACTAGCAGAATGGTTTTTGTCCTTAACTTCTGTTCCTTGGTCCAAGATCCATATTGCCTTCTCTTCGAAGGTTAGGCCTGGCTTTATCTCTTTTGGAACCCTTTGAAGTACATATGTGTCATCTTGTAGGCATTTCCACAGCATAGATACGTGAAAGACACTATGTATTTTTAAGAGTTGGGGTGGTAAGGCTAATTTGTAAGCCACTGCACCAACTCTTTCTAGGATTTCAAATGGATTGATGAATCTAGGCCAAATTTTTCCTTTGCTTTGAAATCTCATTACTTCTTTGACTGGAGATAATTTCAAAATTACATGCTCCCCCACATCAAATTCTAGGTTTCTACATCTTTTATTTGTGTAGCTCTTCTACTAACTGTGTGCTGTTAACAACCTCTTTTGTATCAATCTAACCATGTCTGTACAATGTTCCACTAGTTCTGACTTTATTAGCTTTCTTTCTCCAACTTCACTCCAACAAGTTGGTGATCGACATGGCCATCCATACAATGCTTCATATGGTGTCATACCAATATTTTCTTGAAAACTGTTGTTATATGCGAATTCTACTAACGGAAGATGTTCATCCCAATTCCCTTTCTATTCTAATGCACATGCCCTCAACATATCTTCTAAAGTCTGATAGTCATTTCTGATTGACCGTCTATTTGGGGGTGAAATGCTGTACTGTGAGGTTCCCAAGACTTGTTATACACTCTTCCAACATCTTGAAGTAAATCTTCCATCCCTATTAGATATGATGGATAGTGGAATCCCATTAAGACTTACTATTTCTTTGATGTATAACTTAGCTAGACTTTGTTAACCTATCCACAACCACCCATATCATGTCATGACCCACCCGGGTCCTTGGTAATCCTACTACAAAATCCATAGTGATGTTGTCCCATTTCCATTCTAGAAGTTCCAATGTTTGTAACATTCAAGTTAGTCTTTGGTGTTCAACTTTTACTTGTTGACAATTTAGATATTTAGCCACAAATTCCCCTATTTCTCTTTTCATGCCTTCCCACCAAAAGTTTCTTTTCAAATCCTGATACATCTTTGTACCCCTAAGGTGTATGGAAATTTTTTACTGATGGGCTTCTTGTAACAGTTCTTTTCTCAAGTCTATATTTAAAGGAACCACCAATCTCTCTTAAAAACTTATATGCCCATCTGTACCCTTACAAAATCCTTTCTTTTTACACAATTCCTGAGTTATTGTATCTTCTTCTTAGGCTTTAAGGACTCTTTCTACAAAAGCTAATTTAATGGTGATGATTGTGAGTACAGCTCCTGACTATCTACTTAATGCATCAGCTACTATGTTCGCTTTTTCAGGATGGTTTTGGATGGTAAAATCATATTCTTTTATATACTCCATCCATCTTCTTTGTCTCATGTTCAAATTAGCCTAAGTGAAGATGTATTAAAGACTATTATGATCTGTGAATACACTAAATTTTTCTCCACACAAATAATGTCTCCAAATTTTTAATGCAAAAGCTACAGTTGCCAAATTTAGGTCATGAACTGGGTAATTTATTTAAGGTTTCTTCAATTGTCTAGATGCATAAGCAATGACCTTCCCATTGTGCATCAACACACCTCCTAACCCTTTGCTCAAAGCATGACAGTATATTTCATATTCCCCTCTTCCAGATGGCAAAGTCAATACTAGTACTAGAGTTAACCTCTTCTTCAACTCTTGGAAACTATTTTCATATTCTTCTGTCCAAGTGAATTGTATGCCTTTTCTAGTCCATGAAGTCAAAGGAAGGGCTATATGGGAAATTCCTTGAATGAAACTACGGTAGTATCCTGCCAGTCCAAGAAAACTATGTATTTCTGTTACTATTTTAGGTTTCTCCCAATTCATTACTACTTCAACCTTGGTGGGGTCCACTTCTACTCCATTCTTGGAAATTACATGACCCAAGAAATTGACCTTCTCTAACCAGAATTCACACTTACTAAATTTACCAAATAGTTTATATGTTTTGAGGGTATTTAATACAATTCGTAAGTGTTCTTGATGTTCCTTGATACTAGTAGAGTAAATCAGTATATCATCAATACATACAGTCACAAATTTATCCAAAAATTCATGGAAGAATCTGTTCATCAGATCCATCAACACTGTTGGTGCATTGGTCAGCCCAAAAGACATGACTAGAAACTCATAATGCCCATACCGAGTTTTGAATGCTGACTTCTTCATCCTTAATATGCAATTGATGATATCCTGATCTAAGGTCAATTATGGAAAAGACCTTACCAGATTAGAGTTGATCAAAGAGATCATCAATGTGAGGTAAGGGATCCTATTTTCACTTTGACACTGTTCAACATTCTATAATCAATCCACAATCTTATAGACCCATCATTCTTCTTCACAAATATTACTGGTGCACCTCATGGTGAACTACTTCGTCTAACAAACCCTTTGTCTAACAATTCCTGTAACTGACCTTTCAACTCTTTCAACTCTGTTGGGGCCATTCTTTAAGGAGCTTTAGAAATTGGAGTTATACCAGGAATTACTTCAATGGTAAACTCAATTTCTCTATGTGGGGGTAATCCTGGTAGTTCTTTTAGAAAAACATCTTGGAATTCCCTAACTACTTAAATTTTTGTTATCTTGGGCTGTTCAACATTTAAAGAAATTATTGTTGCTAGAAATGCCTAACACCCCTTGGACATATGTTTGACTGGCTTCATAGCTTAGATAATGGATTTGTCTAAGTCATTGTGTTTCCCGTATAGTACTAATACTTCCTAACCCGGTATGCTAAATGTGATTTTCTTCTTGTGACAGTCCATAACTACCCAGTATGATGTCAAAGTCCACCATGTTTAGTAAAATAAGGCCTATGTCCATTCTTTTGCCCAATACTTCTACAAGTACATTATGTAAGTATTCTTGTAATTTAACTATTTTTCTAACTGGAGTTATTACATCTAGATTAAATCCTAAGTTTTCCACTAAGAGTTGTATACTAGATGCAAATACGCAAGATATAAAGGAGTGCGTAGAACCAAAATCAAATAGTACTTTAGCATAGTTGTTAGCTACAAGTAGTGTACCTTCAATCACCGCATTAGATGATCCAGCCTAGCCATTAGTGATGGCGAAGACCCTCCCTTGGTGTCGAGGGACAATTTCTAGTTTTGTCTCCTTAACCACCAATGGTTTGGTATAGTAGGTAACGATGTGTCCATACTCTCCACAATTATTGCACTTGATCGAAAACCGTTATGGTTGTTGTTGTCCAGGTCTAGGGCAGATATTGCTTGAAATTTTCTACATCTTGGACATGGTCGTTTATTTTGCCCTGGTGCATTGTTCCTCTGATTTTTTTAGGGCTTAAAATTGTTCCAAGGTCTTTTATTCTTCTAGAAGGGCTTTGGGTTATTGTTTCCTCCTTCACTAAACTTGGTGGTTTGACTCTTCTTGTATTCTTCTTCAAACTTGGAAACCATTTCCACACATTCCACCAAGGTCATGGGTTTAGTACCAAGTACATTTATTTTCAGCCCTGGGTGCAGCCCTTCAATGAATTGATTCACAGTATGTGTTTCAGTGTTACACACATGAGTTGCAAATCTCCTTAACTATGTGAACTTGTTATTGTACTCTACCACTGACATGTTCCCTTGTCTTAGTTTTAGAAACTTTATCAGCTTTCTTGCTTGTACATGAGAAGGGAAATATCTATGGTTAAAGACTTCCTCAAATTCCTCCCATGAAGTATCTTCAGAATTTGAGAAGAAGGTGTTGCTAGTTGATCTCCACCAAAATGCAGCTTCTTGTTTTAATAGATAAGTGGCAAATTTTACCTTCAACTCTAGAGGGGTACATAGAGCACTGAAAGTCCTTTCTACTTCATACACCCATTCCTCAACCTTCTCAGCTTCACCCTTGCCATTATACACCATAGCCATCTTTTGAAATCTCTCCATTTTGTCAACTTTTTCTGGTGCTAATGGAGACTTTCTAACTTCTTCACTTGGTATAAGGAAAGATTGCCCCTGTACTAGTGTGGGAGTAGCTGGTGTTGGTGTTGGTGTATTGTGTCTCACTTCAAGCTCAGCCTGAGCCTGAGCATGTGTACTTAGTATCTCTACGAGAGGTGGTGAACTTTGGGTTTATTGACTGTGAGGAAGAAGGTTCCTCAATACCCTTGTTACCATCTCTTCCACATTATTTGTGGTTAATCTCTTCGTATTGTCTTCGGGAGTATTTTGAGCTGTTTGCCTTATGACTCTCTTTGGTGACATCGGCTCATAAACCAAAATTTCTACTAGTATTCTATACAACTATTTCTATCTTAATCTAAAATTGGATTATCATCTCTCCCTTGGACATATTTGTACTGTACTATGACTGGATGAATGGCTCTGATACCAATTGTGATGACTCGGGTTTTTGTAACACATTTATTAATACATTTTCAAAGGCAGAGCGCTTAGTAGTCAAAAAATTTCACAAAATAAAGAGTGAAAATTCTTTTCTTTAGAACTTGTTTTGAAAAACCCAAGTCATCACTTCATACATAACATAAGTAGAATTTTTGTACAAGATAAAATTCCATTGAAGGAACATATTATTATTAAATTTCAAAATCCATCCAATGGTTCACAGTACAGCCCAAATCCAGTACAATACTTATCCAAATTACACAATCCAAAACTCAAAGCTCACCATACAATAAAACTCTCATTATAATACCATACTCTCAAATGAAACAAAATACATGTCTTATGCCCTGATGATTATTCTCTTCAAGTCTTTTATAGCCTTGAGCTCCAACTCTCCATCTTTATATCTAAGATATTGTAAACATTGAGACATTTACAATATCTTAGCAAGCTGTGCTTAGTAGGGGATTCAAGAAGCATAATAATTGATAGTATAATTCTAATACTTCATAATCACATTATTCATAAGCATACTCATGTTTCTAACTCTTTACTTTGTAATATATGTACATCCTTATACATACATACTATACATGGATAAATTCATCAAATTTATGAAAGTAGTCAAATATCATTCCCAACTAAGCTGATCATTTCTTTCCACGATGAGAAATTAGTATTTCAGCTTGTCCTATATTGGGAATTTTCCTTCTTAGAAAATACTAGTAATATACAATTACCTAGCATTTCATCATGCCAAAACATAAGGTGTTTCACTATGCCTATCTCATCTGCATAATAGTACAAAATAATCAAAGGACTACCATGCTGCAGTCTAATCCGTATTAGTGTGCTCGGATAACTACCCTGTTCACCACTGATACCATGATGGAAAATATTGTGTTGCCGCCCATATGGGGAGATAGGACTTTTACAATATTGGCCTTCTCATAATTGCCCCACCCGACTTTTAGCCTCTCATAGGGCAAGGTATCATCAAATCATCAAATTTTGGAAAGCGGGTGGCCAAACCCTCATAACACCCCTAGCATAACATCCATAGGCTTATGCTTATTTAAAACAAAACTACCAACCTCCATGCTTGTATGTAAAGTAGATTTCATATATATCAGACAATGTATTTGTTTACTTAGGGCTGGAATATCTTCTAGTTCCATATCCACTTACAGTCTAGTCCTCAATTCTATCTAAACTATTTCACATGTGTTTGGTTGGATCATAAGCATTTCAAGGGATTAAATACAAGCATTAACATAACACTTGTCAACATAAGATCATGTGTTCATCATGTACGTACCATGTAGATGCATTCATAAAATCTTCCTACCTTCAAGTAGTGATCCATCTATTCAGATCCTCCATGATCCTGACTAGTGTATGAAATCTATAAATCCATACATACTATCAATATATATACAATCTAAATAATCCTATCTATATTCTTTGTCTAATTTTTCATATCATGATCCATCTTCCTCAGATAGTGTTTATCCCATTGATCAATAGATTTGATGATTAGAATGATCTTCTAATCTTACAGATCTAAGTATTTTCTATTCTAAGTCTTTGTGTATTCCTTTCTTTGATCTTGATCTTTCAAAGATCCTTTGATCAACAATTTATACTTGTTGATAAAAATCAAGAATTTAAATCTTTTATCATCTAGTTCTCCTTTGATCTAAGTTTAGTTGTTTGATCATCCCTAAGGAGGATAATCTTGGTCTTCTTTCTTGAATCAATTTGATTAAGGGTTCATATCTTCTATTTGATCTAAAATCTTCTATTCTAATTGATCTAAGTTGCAAGCAATATATATATCATCAAGAAGTATTTATTTCTTTTAATTGTTCTTGATCATTCAAGATCCAATGGATCTTGTTTGATCAACCTTATCTTACTTACAATTTTTATTAGGGTTAGATAATTTTTATAAGGGTTTTCAATGGGTTTCATACGAGTATTTACATTATACTTGTCAACATTTCCAAACATAAGATCATGTATATAACATGTACTTCTCATGTAGATGCCTTCATAAAATCCTCCTTCCTTCAAGTAGTGATTCATCTCTTCAATTCTTCCATGATCTTGATTGACATATGAAATTTGTAAATCCATGCATACTGTTAATATTTATACAATATGAATAATCCTATATTTTTCATCCTATCTTTATTCTTTGTCTAATCTAGCCCTTTGATATAAAGGATATAGATCTTTTGTCCTATGATGATCTATCTTCTCAAATAGTGTCTATCCCATTGATCAATAGATCTGACGGTTAGAATGATCTTCTAATCTTTCAGATCTAAGTATTTTCTATTCTAAGTCTGTGTATTCCTTTCTCTAATTTTGATCTTTCATAGATCCTTTGATCAACAATTTATACTTGTTGACAAAGATCAAGGGCTTAGATCTTCAATCATCTAGTTCTGCTTTGATCTAAGTTTAGTTGTTTGATTATCCCTAAGGATGATGATCTTGATTCTCTTCCTTGAATAATGTTGATCAAGGGTCCAGATCTTCTATTTAATCTAAGATCTTCTATTCTATTTGATCTAAGTTGCAAGCAATATCTATATACATATATATCATCATTAGGAAGTATTGATTTCTTTTTATAGTTCTTAATCATTCAAGATCCCATGGATCTTGTTTGATCATCCTTATCTTACTTAGAAGTTTTATTAAGATTAGATAATTTACCGACCATTTATGCTCTTATTATTATTATTCAACCAGTTAATGCTTTACTGGTTGAAGACAACTTATTTCAGCCTAAGTCTAGGCTACTCCTCTTATTTCCAATTGGCTAAGGCTTACTAGCTGAATAGGTGAACACAGAGTGGTTACTTCAATCCTCATATAAGGAGGTGTTTAGACCTCACAAACATTAATGGAAGGTAGGGCAAGAGCAAGGCTCTATTAGAAAACCTCCCTAACCACCGTATGTACTCTTTCTAATTAATTTTAATTAAGTCTGTGAACATTTAAAATGTCATTCATGGGGTTTATTATTCTCCTAGTTTGGGCCAAGGATTTGATAATCCTTATATTGTCCTACTAACTATAGCTCTTACTAATTAAGTCCAAGTCAAATAATTCACTCTTATTTGTGTCATGAAACTCTACTTTCTCATTAGATTTCATTTTTGGTGTTTTATGCTCTTTATCTCATAACTACTTTAACAATTAAATCTACTAATAAAATTTAATCATAAATGAATTATAACTTTAAAGCATAAAACTACATAATTGAACAACCTAATGATAATGGTACAAGGTACTTAAGATTATACTAACATGATTTCTAACTAATGTACTTTATCTAATAAACTCAAATAAAACTATCATGAACCTAAGTTATCATCTCATACCATAGTCTAAACTAACATGAAATCCTAGCATGGTCCTAAGTTACAATTCATCATTCATGAATAATTTCATGGACATTTGAAATGAAGTTGTGACGACCTGGGTTTTCTCATGCATTTTTAAATGAAAATCTATATTCCTAAGGCGGGATCCCTTTTTTAAAAAAACAATGTAGTGCAGTGGAAAAATCTTTTATTTGAAATTCAATTTGAAAACCCCAAGTGTCATTTGCTTTCACAACAACCAAGGTAGTTTTTGAAAAGCTTTAGAAATCATAAGTATTTTTTCCCAGATCTATCCGATCACAGCACACAGCCCAACTATAATTAAATACAAATACATGTCCAAAGGGTTGAGAATTTACTTACATGTATAATTGTTTCCTTTTTGATTCACTTGCTTGTAGCACTAACATAGATGTCGTCTACTCGTGGATGGAATTATCCTGAAAAATGTTAAGGATAGGGTGAGTATATACTACACTCAGTAGGAGCCTATCACTACTAGTTTTACAATGCATGCTATATTTAAAATCATATGCTCTTAAAACATGTGCATGTTCAAACAATCATGGTTAATGTCGATACTAAAAACCACTGTCAAATCAAAATACTGACGACTTCAAGAATATCATAATCCAAGTCGAAAGTATCATATATCATAAACATAATGATATGCATAAGATGCTTCATTGAATCCAACTCATGGATATCTAGTATGGTATGGTCGACCAACCTTATATCATGCCATATGCAATGCACATAATTCCACGAAACCATAGGGTCCCACTATGCCCATGACCTCACCGTCGTGTGGTCCCCGAGTACCTAGGGACACAGGATCATATACCTCCATGGGGCATATGACACTTCGACCCAGTGCCGCGACACCAGTGGTAGCCCCCTGTACCACATGCAGTCGAAGCAGGGACATGCCCTTTTTGGGCGTGGTACCCATCCACCTAATAGTGGTAGAGGCTGGGTGGCCAACCCAAACCTCTTGGCATAGCACCCACGAGCTTACTAGCCCAAATCATGTAAGATCAAATAAGCCAAAAACCTCTTTTCAAAACCTGTCCTCTTTGGGTCCCTCACAACTGCCTGGCTCTTGGCACTCCAACGTCTTTTGGCAACCCTCAAGGACATGCACTTTTTGCAAGAACTTAATGCTCATAAATCATGCAATGTATGTAATAGTTTGCAAAACATATCTATGCATAATGTATGTGCAATTATTTACAAAACATGTCTATGCATAAAGCATTTATCACATGCATGCTAAATTAAGTCATGCTAAACAAGTCATATACTTAAAACATGTATTCTCAAATGATAATAGTTCTTTTAAAAGAATCTAGTAGCGATAGAGCACCTGCCTGACTAGCTCGCGCTAACCCCTTTGTCCTCGTATGCTCTTGAACATGGTTTGGGGAATCAAGGTTAGTTTGGCCCATCTTTTATGGGTTTTAGAGTATTTGGTCTTATAACTTAGGCATTAAGGGTCCATCCCTATGCCTATGGGTGTCCTAAGGTCCTAATTGGGCCTTGGTATTATCAGTTTTCCAAAGGTCTAGCGGCCATGCGCCACCATCCTATTCTAAGGGTCATGCCCACTTTTTATTGGTCCTTGATCAAGGATTTTATAGTTTAGGTGTGTCCATATCGTCGACACGGACACAACGCCTTTTGCGGCGCCTGAATCGGAGCTCTAGATCTGAAGTTATAAGCGTTTTAGTGTCACACGTACATAAGGGTCTTAAGAGTGAAAAGGCGGAATGCTAGGGTGCTGCGCGTTAGCGGCATGTGCCCACCTTTTCTAAAGGAGCGAAAAATCCCAAACTGTTAGTGTGCTGCGTGTCTATGGCATGTGCCTCAGTGGGCGTGTTTGCAAACGCACCGGGTTTTCCCACCCGCCTCTCTCTTTTGCGGGCACGTCCCCGGACGCGCTCGTTGGTTTTTCTCAGATGCGATTGATGCGTCACGTTCCAGCTGGAACGTTTCGTCGTCTGGGGCACTGGGGCATCCTCAAGACACCCAGTGCGGCCCAGGGAACGTCCCTGGATCCTTGGTGGCTCTCCAGGGCTTCATTTTGCATGGTTTTTCATGTAAAAACCTAGGGAAATTGATCTTAGAACTACTATGAAGATGGGTTTTGAGGGATGTTGGGCATACCTGGCTCGTTGCTGGGTTTTTCTCCTTGTTTCCCCTCTAGGTTACTCCTCCACAACGGGTTTTCTTCAACCTTTTGGGCTGCCATTAGAGGCACCCAAGAGCTCTATTTATAGAGCTATGAGAGGGTTCTTGAGGGGGCTCTCACTACCTTTGAATGGAGGTGGAGAAACCTCCAAAATGGCGGTGATTTCTCCTCCAATCACCGCCATTCTAGAACCCTCTAGGGGGTTGAAGTTGAAGGGTGCCCGTATCAAAACGGGACCCTGTGTTTTGCAGGCTAAATCCGTTTTTTGTAAAATTTTCATTTTTGCCCCTAAACTTCAAAGGGCCATAACTTGCTCATTTTTACTCCGTTTTAGGTGATTTTGGTCTTGTTGTATTCCTTTTTCTGAGACACACCTAATGGTACCATTTTCAAGACCAAATTTCTGGGTTCAGTTAAGGTGAATAGTGAAGTGACTAAAATGCCCTTATCTTCAAAAACTGAACTTTTCATTGCTATCTTGGGATTTTAATATTACAAAATTGGAGTCATTACAGAAGTTATACTAAAATAATCTATCATGGATCCTATATTCATGAAATAAATCAAATGAAATCAATGCATAACTCAAACTAACCCATTTCTCATTATTAAAGCTTTTACTTATCATCCAACCATTACATCTTAGGTCTTTTTCTTTTAATCAAGGATTTTAATTAATTTTAGGGATTTTACTCCCTTAAGGTCCAATATCATATCCCTTTGTTTTTGGTCATATTCAATCCATGATCTCAATGGATTCCATCATAATATTATTCATTCAATCCATCTCAATGGTCTGATCATACTTGATCTTATTGTTCAAGTGGGTCACCTTGTATTTTTTGGGTTTTTCTTCCATAAAGGGTAGATCCCTCAATTTATCTTAGATCTATCCAAATAAATCATGGATATCACTTGATTTCAATATTATATCATCAATAAATCATATCCTCAAGATCTGATCATCTTAGATCTTGAAGATCATGAAAATTAGAAGCTTAATTCTTAAATACAGAAAGTTTCATGAAGAATTTTCTAAATGTTATGATTTCAAAAGAAAATAGAAGTTATAAGATTTCCATTGCCTCTTTCTGATCTCAATTTGGCATTTAGATGACTCCACAATTGAACTGTGAAGTTCATAGTCGTTCCTAGGGTCCATATTTGATATGGGCCCAACAAAGCAGATGGCCCAGACTGATTGCATGGAGCAGTCACCGCACAGTCATCCCATAGGGACTATGTCGCACGCGATGAGCACGTGCAGAGATGCTACCACAGGGCACGTCTCCGTCTAGCATTTCATAGCGCGTTCCTTAATCCCAATTTGATTTGGAGATCAAATAGTCCGTGTTAGACCGTCCAATCAATCCTCTTCAATCAAAGGCTCAAAACTCTATAAAATTTCATGAAACTTCTACCCTAGGGGTTTTGGACCCTTCTAGAGTGATTGGATAGCTCAGAATTTCCATCTGAGCCTTCCATCATCTAGAATTGAAGGGTTCTAGTCCTTACTTTATTTTTATAAATTTTAACCTAAAACTAATTACAGAAAAATAAAAATTACATGAAACAACATGAAATAAGTATAAGAAGTGGTTCCATGTACTTGATTGGAGAAAAAACTTAGATTTGAAGCCCAATTTGATGATAAGATAGCCCGATATTCTCTTGTTTTGTGATTTCCCATTGATTACACCGTATGTCTTGAAATTGATTTGGGGGTTTTGTAGATATAGTAGTCTAGGATATTATGGATGGTGAAATTTGTGAGATTCAATTTGGAACAGAGTGCCTAATTGAATTTAGGTCTCTTGTTCCAATTAGAGAGGAGAGAGAGTGCAAGAAGGGAGATTTTTGGGAGTTTTGGAGTTTTAGGAAGGAATCTAGATCTAGTTTTTTAGTAAGCAAGATGATTTTGTGGGAATTTTAATGAACATTTTTGGAGGTGTTTTGTAGGTGTTTTGCATTTTTCATAATTACTTGTAATAATTATGTTTTAATTCTTTTAAATATTAAATTAACATTGGATCCTCCACAACCACCTCCTTCTTCACTAAGAGCTAGTGGTGGTTTGACCACTCATTACATGTTTTCTAGTCGTTGGATTCATTTGTGGGCCTGGTGTGTGAAAGGATCATTTTTCCCTTTTATGGAGAAAAATTCATTTTATTATCCCGAGCTCAAAATTGAGCGTACTTAGTGGCATTGGAATTGTATTTCCCAGTACATTCTAAATATTGATATCTTAGATCTCAGTTATGGGTAAAATTACCATTTTACCCTTTTAGAAAATTAGAAAGTTTTTATTTTAACTCAGAATTGAGCGTACTTAGTGTCATTTCGATTGGTATTTCTAGTACATTCATAATTTCTAAGCTTTAAATCATGTTTTAATCTCTATAAAAAGAGAATTTCTAATAACCTAATATTCTAGCCTAGAATTTCTAAAAACTCAAACTTTATTAATTTTTTCAATCAATTTACAAAAATTGGGGTTATAACAACCATCATGTTTCCTTCACTAATTGTCGTTTACCTTTAGATACACCTAAGACATATTTTTCCACCTTTTTAATGGACTCGGCCATATTAATCCAGATGGTGTTTACTTTTGTTTCATAGTTCCAGTTTCCTTCTACCATCAACTTATTTGTGAATGAGGTTATTTTCTCTCCTTTTAAGTTGTACCACTTAGTTTTTGGATACCTATTAAGTTCATTTCCCTTCTTCCATCTTTTAACATAGATATCCATGACCATTAACCTATGTTGTGAGATCAAACTCTCACCAATATCACCTTACAATCCTTACACAATGATTTTTTAGTATTCTTTAGTAGAAAAAGGTCTATTTGACTTTCATGAAGTCTATTTTTAAAGGTTATTAAGTGTTCATCCCTCTTCTTAAAGAATGTATTTCCAATGGCCAAGTTATATGACAAAGTAAAATTGAGGATAGTTTCTCCTATCTCCTTTCATTCTCCTATACCATACCCTCCATGTATTCTATCATATCCTTTCTTTTCTTTTCCTACATAACCATTTAAGTCTGCACCTATAAATATCCCCTCAGTGCTGGGAATTTCTTGCATGAATCCCTCCATATCTTCTCAAAACTGTCTTGTGATTATATCTTCTAACCCTACTTCTGGTGTGTATGCACTTATAACATTTATGATCTGCTCTCTTAGAACAAGTTTTATTATTATAATTCTATCACTAATTCGTTTAACATCCACAATGTTATCCTTTAATTCTTTGTCCACTATTATTCATACACTATTTTTGTTATTATTATTTCCTACCTACTGGAGTTTATACCCTTCAATTTCTCTAAGTTTAGCACCTTTCCACTTGGTTTCTTCGATACAAGCAATGTTGACTATCCTACATTTCATTGTATCTACTAACTCCAAAGTCTTACTGTCAATGTCCCTATATTCCATCTAGCAATACGAATCTTATGCTTTTGAGATATCCTATTTACCTATGCACTTCTCGGCCTCCATGGCATGAACCCATGTCCACTTTTCACTGCACCTAGGTTCTGATGCAGTGCATTGCTTTCAAGAGAATGCTCTAGTATCCCTTGCCCACTTTCCACTACACCCAAAATCTGATGTAGCACGTCGCTTTTGGGGGAATGCCCTAGCAACCCTTGTCCATTATTCATCACACCCGTGATCAGATGTTGCCCGTAGCTTATGGGGACTGCACTAACTTAAGCTAATGTCAATTTTGGTTTTGTGTCACATTAGGGTTGCCATACTTTTTAGAAGCTAGATATGATTTTCATTTGTTACTTACAAACTAATATACAAATGCATATTTATTTGCAAGTAGAAAAGAAATAACAAAATCATCTTTAACTTCTTCCTTGCTAGTTGGCACCTGACACAAAACCCTTCTCCTTTTTCATCCAGGCTTAGTACCGGCATTGGCAGAGTTATTATTAAATAAATAAAATATTATATCCAAATAAAAACGTCATTACTAAGTTTTCAAAAAACTTCCAACCAAACGTTTTTTGACTCCCTCTTTATCATCCCACTCTCTTCAGGCTTTGTCCCAATGATATGAAACCTTTCAATCCCAATGATATGAAACCTTTCAAAAAGAATAAATCATGTATGCAAACCTAAAAACTCTTGCAGGTCACATCAATGGAGGCTCCAATGAGATAGACAATGGTCTCCATGTCAGCCTGTGTCAACTAAATTCGCAGACACACTTGGTTAGTTAGGAGAATTGAAGAAGAGTTAATCCTACAAATGTAGGATACATCATGCTCACAAGGAGAACTAAAACTGTGAGGATCAATGGGTCTGATCCTCTAAGTGTTGGTCTAGTATTATAAAATCTGACTCAAAACTTGGCATGACAAGTAGAAAGAATGAAGGAGTGAGGATAGATAAAAAGCACAAAAATTTTCATACCTCTTTAGTCATTTGACCCAAAAGCTCCTTCCACCAAAATTCCCCTAAGTCTTGGGCATTGAAGAGGATGGGCCAGTCAATAATGGTAAGGCCAGAAATAGAGTCCAATGGGAATGAATCTAGTATAACCTGACTAGTAGTAGAATGAGGGACATAGGAACATGGTCCTTGCCACTAAATGGGACCTCAACCTGCCTATAAAGCTGCTTTGTTATATACATGATTTTCTTCAAGTTGAAGATCATGATGAGGATTGCAAAGCCCACATCCAACTCAGCATGTAACTTCATGGTAAGGATATGAGCACAAAAAGAAAAACAAGAAGGCAAAGGAAATAAAGAATGCATGAAAACACTGACCATTAGGATGAACCACATTTTGGTTAGCGAATTTCCTATCATGGATGTGTGAGTGAACTGATGAAGGAGGTACTAGTAAGGCAAATCTCTCCCAATCATACTAAAGAAAAGACTTGATGTCTTCCTCCAAATGCATATTCTTGTACTTAAAACTGGACCCTCAATGGTACATCAAGATCATGTTGACTAAAAGGACCAAATGCACCCTCACTATCTAATCCCTCACCTCATCTCCACTGGCCTTGGGATCTCAGCACAAGGGTTCACTGACACAAGATTGGTACTTCTCGTATTTCTCCACCCAACCCACGGGTGAAGATCACTCCTTCCAAGTCCACAATCAGAGCAAGAAATTGACCACAATCAAAGCATTCATTTATAATATCCTAGCATGAATCTCTAGCTAATATGATTTCATTTTCTAAGCATGAATTTTCAAAATAACTAAAGCCTAACATTTTCAAGAGGTTACAGTTGATTTTCAAAATAAATGAAGCTTATTATTTTCAAGATGTCATAGTTGTATTTGGAGAAACAACATGCATTTTTAGAGTAAAACTGGCATGATCCAAACATGACATGTTTGTCTAAATTTGGAATTGGGAAAAATCACATTAAGAGGTATCTTCCATCAGTTTTAGAGGGAAAAAAAAATATTCTTAAAAAAATTAAAAAAATACAATTTCATAATAATCAACATGATCTCATAAAATAGAAGTCAAGTTCAAGAACTTTTGCAAAATAATTTTCTAAAAAACGTTTTACTATGAATGATTTCACTAAAAAATAGTAGATTTCAAAGGAAAATATAGATCAAAAGAGGTTTTACTTACATCTCCTACATGGATCCAGGTTAAGAGATGTATATCAGGAAAAGAATCTAGTTTGAGAGATGTATATGATGAGAAGATTTTACTTCTCCAACATGAATCTCTAGCTAACATGATTGATTTTCTAAGCATCCTTGAATTTTCAAAATAAACCAATCCTAGTATTTTCAAGATCATGAATTCAAAATAAATTAGCGTGATTCTTAACATGATTTTCACGCACAATTCTAAAAGCATTTGTCAGATCTTAGAAATGGGAAAAATCACATTGACAAGTATCTTACATGAGTTTTTAAAAAATTCCAGCATTCATAAATAATCTTAAGAAAAATTCATAAAACACAATGTCATAATCATCAACATGATCTCATAAAATAAAAGTGGACTTAAAAAATAAAATGATTTCTAGAAAATAGTTTAGAAGTAACATATTCCGAAGGGGAATAAATCTTAGAAGAAGCTTTTACTTACATCTCCTACATGAGTCCAGTTTGGGAGATGTCCAGTGAGCTACCTATAAATGTGTACTATTGTGCTACTCAACCTTTAGATTAGGCCACTAGTGACTCCTGTAGGCCCTATCTTTCCCTTGATTCCTAGCATCCATATGCCTTTTCAACTCCTACATTTCCCTGCCTCCTACCCTGCTCCTACTCTTAATGCATACGCCATCTCAAGAGTTCTACAACACCTTAAGAATCTTTCCAAATGGATTAGAAATAAGCATGAAAAGCTCAAAAAAACACTAAAAAGCAAAAAAAAGTGGCTTTTCTTTCTCTTGCAGAATTACCACACTTGAAAATGAATAGTGGGGACCTCTATTTATAGTTTTTCAAAACAAATTCTTTACCGCCTTCAGAATCATGTAGTTTAGGGCACTTGAACTACATGTGGTTTGAAAAGGCAAAGAAGCAAAACCATGAAAAGGCCTTACTACTCCACCTCTTCATGATCATGGACTTTGAGCATTTTGAAGTGCATGATCATGAAGTCTAGCCTGTTTTAAATTTTCAACCCTTTGGATGTGCCTCATCATACCATTATGCCAACATTATAAGAGATCCATTGAGAGATTGATCAAATCAGTGATTCCCATAGATTTATCTATTTATTTTCATTAGATCAATGAATCTTGTTAATTTGTCTATCTATCAAATTTCCTTATACTAATAAATCTCATTGATTTGTCCAATTTTTGTCAATTCATCCATCAAAGACACCCCTCCACCCCACTTACCACTTTCTAAGTTTGACCATAGTCAACCCACCTTCCTAATTTATCTTTCTTCCTTCCCTTCTAAGTAATCTTTTTTCCTTTCCTAGACAAATATCCTTTTCTACCTTACTAAATTCACTTTTATTCCTTTCTATTTCCCCACTTTCTCATTCCATTCATAGTCCAACCATGAAATTCAAGTTAAACACTTTCTACTTATGGATTCTATGCCTCACCCCCCCTTATATACACTTACTAATTCCACTCAACCTCCTTTCTTTCCATAGTAAGCTACTTCTTTCTTTCTTCTTTCTATTTCTTTCTTTTCTTCACTTATTCCCTTCCTCCCATAACCTTTACTCTTCCTATTTCCTTTCTTTCCCATCTTATTCTTTCTACTATTCTCTCCCACATTCCTATAATAGAATTCATGCCCCTCTCTCTCCTTAGCTTACTTTTCTCCCATAAGATCTCAGTCATTCTTTCTTCCCTTCATCTTTAGATCTTAACCATCCATTCCTAGGGCTTCCTTTCCTCAAAATATATAAATAAGATGTGAAAAACAATAAAAACTTTTATCTCTTAACATTCCCTTGTACTTGAAAGTAAATCTCATTGATCTGTCCAATTTTTGTCAATTCATCCATCAAATTTCATCAAATTAGTGGATGCCATTGTGTGACACCCCAGATTTTCTAAATCTTTTTCCAATATATATATAGTAGTAAAAATTTTATTTTTATAAAATAGGAGGGATCCCTAAATTAAAACTCAAAATTTATTAATTTTTTGCACGTCAAGGAAAAATACCCAATAAAGAAAACCCCGGGGGTCATTTACACCGCAAAACTACAATGCTGAACAAAATCACTTTCAGACACTTTGAGCATGCTCAATTGTAAAACCACGAGAAATTATGCAAGCTATAAAGAGATGATGATAATAAAAATCCCAAAGCTCTAGAGTCCATCCAAAATCACCACACCATCCATGTACACACTAAACAATGGTATGGGTCTAATCTATCAAAATATACAAACATTTAGGTAGAGTCCCAAAAGTCCAATACAAGTCTAAAGACGTACACTACAGTGTCTCTGACCATAAAATGTATATGGTCCTCAGGTCCTCCTCCAGATCCATGCTAGTCCACCTGCTTCCCTCTCTAACTATCGTGCTCTAACTTTGAGGCATTTCAAAACAAAGAAATGCCTCAGTAAGCTATGCTTATGTAGGTGATTTACATTCAATATAAAAATGATAGGAAATCACATGGCTCAAGGTGTGAAGATTGTGGTAAATCTCGTATGATAAGTATATATACACAAAACCTCATATTTACATGATGACAAATATACAAAATCCATGATATAAATAAGGCATCATCAATCATGGTGTCAAGACATGTAAGATCTAAGAAAATACGTAGATGTAGGTAAGCCATAACCATGTGAACATAAAACATGAATGCATGTCAAAGCCAACAAAATATCCTATATTGTCTAGCCTTATGAGTGTCTCGAATGCACTCATGACAATGTGGGGCCAACTCTTAGTACTTTTTGCTTTCAACCTTTCACCCACAACGGGGCACTGAAGCACTCACAGAAAGATTCATTCCAATTCTACTTTCACCCTTTCACCCTCACAAGCACTCAGGCATTCACTGAAAGACGCATTCATATCCCGCTTTCACTCTTTCACCCCTATGGGGCACTTAGGCACTCGGGCACTCACAAGGAGGATGCATCCTATCACAAGCTCAATAGTCCCAATCGACAAGGCATAGAAACTCCCACGTGTCAAAAATCTCAATAGTCAAGTCAATGTAACTTAAATATACTAAAAACAGTGCATAAATCACGCACAAAGGAAGTAGCAAGCATATTTGCAATACACGCTGAAAATGATCTCATGCAACATGGTATGGCATAAAACTTATTCCTCAAAGTTTCAAATACTACGTCATGATTTAAGAAATCATGTAAAATCAAGAATGTAATCACCTACACAAGCATAGCTTGCTGAGGCATTGCTTTGTTTTGCAATGCCTCAAATATAGAGAGTGACTACAGGTTGACGCCCTGATAGAGCAGGTAAAGGTGATACCAGTTTCCTAGTGAAGCATTGAGGATGTTCAAAGATGACAAGGTTTGTTTAGGACTTCACTTTGGGTTTTGTGAATGGACCGTACTTTAATTAAAATTACAATGTGACCTGGATGTAAGAATGTGAATTCCTATTGGATGTGATGGCTGTATGGAGGGACCTTGGGTGTTTTGTTATGACTATATTTTCTTATCCATTGTTAGAGTATATTTTATTGAAAATACCATTTGGTTGTGGATGGGTGTAGAGACTGAGTCTCCCATATGATATGTCTTATATATTATTTATTAGGTTGTTTTGTATTGTGCTGGTCATGTGCAATGGTCCAAAATACAAAGGAAACTCTGTTGGATTTTCGATAGAAATGGTATTTCATTTCACCATTAATCCCATAGTTTGTGGTTACATGACTCCTTGGATTTTAAAATAAATGCTTTTATATAAGTTTTTGTTTTGGTCACTTTAAAAGTCAAAGTTTTTAAAACAAGGATCCCATCTGTTTTTGTAAATTTTTATTATATTAATAGCAATTTTTCATCAAATAAATAGATTTAATTGATTTGTCTTCTAATTATTGGATCCTGTCCTTCAATCCATCAAATTTTATCAAATTAATGGATCGCATTGATGCATCCATCATATTTTATCAAAGTAATGGATCACATCAATCCATCCATCAAATTTAATTAAATCAATGGATATCATTAACTTACCTATTAGCTTATATGAAATCAATGGGTCTCATCAATCCATCCATCAATTCTCATCAAATTAATGGACCCTATTGAGTTGATTATCAAATATCAATAATGGTTCTTATCAATTTGTCCATCCAAATTCATTGATTCAATAGATCTCATTGATCCCTCCACCAATTCTCATCATGCCAATGGATCTCATCAATCTAGCCTCAATCTTTATCATTTTATGGATCTTATTGATGCTACCACATATTAAACCATTCTAGGAACCAATCTCATCTAAGATAAGTCTTTCTCTTGTTCAAAAAGCTATTAGACACTTGCTAAATATGTAGTGAAAGAGTAGTTTTGGTTAATTAAAGAGTTAGACTGGAAAGAAATAAGAAGTTTTTCCTAAAAGGGGAATCGTCGAATACATCATACTAGATTCCCCTTTTATGAATTCATAGCTTTTAGAGGATTTTCCTTAAAAGAATAAATCATGAAAATTGATTTGACTTTGCAAAATTATTTTACAAATTGAGAGAACAATGAAACATTGGAGAATTATCAAAATGGTAAAGGGCTTATCAAGGAATTCAAGTTCCCTTATCCTTAGAATACAATAACCTAAAACAAAACCACTAAGAGGATTCTAGAGTCCCTTTCTCTCTAATAAGGATACGAGCAAGCCACATTATAGAATAAAAAGAGAGGACAGAAATAAAAAATGGAGATAAGAAAATTGAAGAAAGTAGTTCATGAAATTATAATGAAATGCAATTTCCTCTTTCTAAGGCTTGGATTTCTATCTTCCTCAAAGAGAGTTAGATCTCCATTATTCTCTCAAGGAAGAATAGATACACACCCAAGGACTAAGATGACCAAAATTAGGTCCACTTATTCTTCTAGGTTTAAGACATTAGCTAATTTTAATTTGGCTTTTACTAATTTTGGAATCTAAAGTAGGAGTCAATAGACAATTAAGAAAGCACTAAGGTAAGTAACTAGTAAAGGAATTTCATCAGACATGTAGATCAAGACATTGCACAATCATGAAAAGGACAATGCATGCAAATGAATGGGTATATAGGAGATGAAGACATCATGAATTGAAAACACAAACAGCATATGCTGCAGTTGGATAGACAAGAATCAAAAGATAGAATAAAATGAAAGCATAAAGTCAAATGAAACCGTGGAACATGTTTGGTCAGAAATATGATATGAAATAGAAACATGATGAGGATTGGAAACATAACTTGCATTAATCTAGGGACATAGGATGGATTTGAAACATAAAATGTATTACACTAGAAACACATGACACCTTGGTTTTTTAAAATACTTTTTAAATAATTTTTTAAAATGCAAGGCCCCTTGTTCAATTTTTTTTTCAAAAACAAAGTAGTGGAAAATTTGTTCATTGAAAACCATTTCTAAAAATCCTAGGTTTCATTTCATTAACAATCATAAAGACATTGTGGTGGTATGAATGTCTCATTCCTACCAAAAATACGGTAAAGTTTTCTCTATTTTTTGAACGTGTGAAACACTTGAAACACATGAATCATTTTCATTGTTTTTAAAACAAATACCAAAACTCCTCATATCCCAGAACCTCTAGTCAAATCACATTACAATACATTCTACTAAATAGAAGTTAGTCCTCAACATCAGAGTAAATATGCATTCACATTCTCTAATAGATCATAAATCAAATCTCAAATGGTAAGGCTCACCCTTTAGATACTAAAAGTCCTAGTCTTCTATAATTACAACTCCACAATTTCTTTCATGTCCTCAGCTTGACCTATTCATTCTTCCATTCTAATTATTTAAATCTAAGACATCGTAAACAATTACAATGTCAAAGCTAGCTTGTGCTTGTACAAATACCAAAACTCCTCATGAACCATTTAGTCATATAAAAACCCTTTTTCATGCATAACATATAATCCATTCAGGATCATTCATAACCTATAGTGCATTAAGATCATGAATCATACGTGTATATAGTTACTCATTTGGCATACTTTCCTTCATGAACATACTGCATTTCAAATTCATATATGATTAAGTACATGATGATTCATACCCACTAATGATGGTAAATTAAACTAATACATTTGTGAGCCAAAACTTGGAAAAACCATCAGTCTATAAAAATCAATATAATATATATACCTACATCAATTGATAAAATCATCATCTAAGAACATAAACATAGATAGGAATTGAGCTTACATGAGTTTATCAAGGATCACCCAAATGAGTTTGTATTCATTTTTAGATTCTTGAATACTAAATGATTACATTGATGCATTAGTGCAATCCAACATACTAATATGATGCGCATGCTTTTTATTCCAAAAAGTACAAATACATTGTTTATGCTTTAATCAACATTTGGCAAAATCATCTAATGTAATGAACTACATGACATACTTTGTTACAAAAAGTTCAATGGTTTTTCAAAGTTGCACATGAAATGGAAAAGAGAAACTACACATGACTTGCAGGGTGGCAATTGTAGTCCTATCATGGAGACGCTGGCAACTCCTATCCTGCCAACAGAGACATGTCACGTTGTCCAAACAAAGTGGACAGACCAATCTTGAGAGTGACCTGGCACGATCAACATGCACCACAATATACATACATACATACATACATACATACATACATACATACATACATACATACATACATACGCACGTATGTATAGCTAACTCTTATGCTCGTTTGCACTACTGCTACCTCTAGGTAACTACAGCATAGGATACTTTTAAAAGTTGGTTAAAAATAATAATAAAAGTTGTTTAATAAACTAATTTCTATTGAGCCAACTTGACAAGAAAAAAAGCTAGTGAAGAAGTGACTTTAAAAGTTGTCACTTTTAAAGTCAATTTGAAAATGAGTTTAAAAAATAGTGACTTTTAAAGTTGGTTTAAAAACAACTTTTAAGAAAGTTGTTTTAAAGTCAGTTTCAAAACAACTTTAAAAGTTTTAATATTTTTTACTTTTGTTTACACTGAAATCATTACTTGGATTTTTGCATACATTCAATTTACTATCTGCTGCATTATTCTTTCAATCTTTACGCATATGAAAAGAAACATATATTAACTTTTATGGTAGGATATAAAATATCCAAATTCATCATCCATCCACATCTATCTTATAAAGACTTGAGAAAAGAAACCACAACAGATTCATTACATCATCCACATTCACTTCATTTACAAGTTTATATACTATTCAAAGTTACCCTCATTCATTAATCCCATAAAATATATATACTTTAACGAAAGTAATGAAAACTAAAAGAACACATGTATATTAAGAAAACCCCCACATTCACTTCATTTACAAGTCCATGCACACATCCCTATTTACTTTCACACTCCAAGTTCCCCTCATTCATCGATCCCATAAAATATATATACTTCAATGAAAATTAATAATGAAAAATAGAACACATGCATATAAATGAAAATGCAATCTCCGCATTCATTTCATTAATAATTCCATACACACATACCCCTCATTCATCCCATAACAAGTGTGTGTGTGTGTATATATATACATGTCAATGAAAATAATGAAAACTTGGAGAACACATGCATATCAATGAAAAGAATACTTTATTATGGACAAGGTAATTTACATTCATATAGTTATACCAATTGTTCTAATTGAAACTCATTACATTACATACTCAACCCATTCGCTTCATATTTCATTAAGATTTTCTTTGGAATAACTCTTCTTGTTTGCCACTTGTAAGCACAACAGTATGTAACACAACATATTTAATATAGTTGGCGCATTCTTTTGAGCTAGAATCTATAAAAGATTATGAAAAGATATAAAATAATGGCTAATAAGAAGTGCCATGCCCTTCTTAGTTGGGAGACACCAACACTACCAAGTACTAGGTTCCTCATGTATCTCAACACATAGTACTCGTACTCCTAATCAGACTACGAAAACAAAAAGGATCAATAAATATCATTTGAATTATTGTAAGTTTAATTAGTTATAAAATTGAGTGGTTCTAAAGTCTCAGTCACATTAGCCCATGTTAACTATGCTCTATAAATTTATACTTCAAACGCATTAGATATAGATAAAAAAATTACTTATATATGAATAATGCATAAAAGGATTAAAAGCTTACTTATTTATAATTTCTACAAGGGAGGAGTGTTAAAAAAGAAAGCATGGCCACTGTGCACATCCAAAATGAGCAGTATCCAATGAGCCCTATGTACATAATCATATATTGTGGGGAATCATTAAGCCTTGCCCCTTGGAGCTCTAAAAGAATCCTAAGAACATATCATCAATATGCCTCTCCATTGACCATTTCTCTATTGCTGCACAAATGATGCTGGGGTCAAGGAATTGGTAAACTACATCCTCGACCTCAAAAAGGCTCATTGCATCATTCAGGAAGTTACAAAAAAAATATAAAAATATAAAATGATTAGCTACCATGAAAAAAAAACATGCATTGTCAAGTATTTTATAAGCAGATATTTGTATATAGCCAATGTATGAGATAATGTGAGGGTGCTCAGGTTGATCACATTGGCAAATTCATAATATGCCCTCTACCATAAGTCTTCAACAGCAACATCGGTAAGTACTCCCTTGATTTGTACGATATTGATTGCCCTATCTTCATTAATGAGTTTGCAGAGTAAACTTAGTGATTGAGGCATGTTGGCTGGGACTTTGATGACATCCTTAGATGATTTCTCTAAAAGTTGAACAAATTTTTAGTCAACTAACATTGATCAATAAAGACATTCAATTTTATGATGACAAGTAAACATAAATACTAGTATTGGCTCCATTGGTGCGATGGTAGCAGGTGGTGCAACTGTGGGTGACCTTGATGGCACTTTCTTCTACTAATTAACCTTATATATAGTTAATAAATAATTAAATAAAGGTCTCTAGCTAAAAATTGTTGTTGACGAAGGTAGTATAAATGTATATATTGTGGACTCTATAGGAATGACAAATTCCTCAGACTATGTGACATGATATGCAACTGCCTGCCAAAGTAGGCAGTCACAATCAAAGCCATGGTAATGGACATGCACTTAGTATGTGGAGGCATACTAATACTGACCACAACTAGTTAATTCAAGCTCATGGTACGTTCCAACTATGATGATGTTTTATGTGTATCCAAGGCCAATAGGCATTGGCCCACCTGCAAAACATAAATACGTCATACATGAGTGTGGTTGAGATGGGAGAATCATAGAAGGACAATAAGGAAAGTTCCATGCCTATGTGTATACCTCCTCAGCTGAAATTTTCTTTCAAAGGGGATAAATGCCACTAGCATTTCATGAACTTCTTCAGTGGGAGAATTAAAGATAGCATTTGATGGAGGTACGGGGTAGGCACAAGAATTACGTACAAGGGATTAAGAAACTATTACCAATCCCCCTTCACATAACTAGTTAATTACATAGTTTTTTATCTTCTCATACAACTCATTATAAATCTTAGAATAATCAACTTTAGGTATTCTTTGTAAAAGAATTTGGAAGGAACATTATGGTGTCCTCAGCCCCTTACTCGAATAGGGTGGTCCTTTTTGCCCATAGCCCTATACAGGATGTCATTATTTGTAGTAGTGCTGCTTAGAGTTCTTGTACTCATGCTTTCTTGGGTAAGAATGTCCTACAAAATTTTAATTAGAATGACAAGACTAGTTCATTAAATCAACTGTTTAAAATTAAAGTTAAATCAAGGGTAGACTAGAACTACTTACAACAAGAGAAGCAACTTATGAAGTAGTTTCATATGTGAATGATTGGCTATTATAGCCATCGCATGTGCCATCTTATAGAGGATGGCATGGTAAATGGGTTCTATATTCTCATATTTCTTTTTCTATCCAGTTAGACACTATAGTTAGATAATAGAATATATATAAATACAATATAATTTGAAAGGAACAAATTGTCATACATACTTCACGCTCTTCCAAATAGGTGTAGCCCAATATGGAGGTGATGCTGCATATTAGTTTCATGCACCTTTCTTCATATCACATTCTTTGCCTATACATTTATACGAATATAATTAAGTGCAATAATCAAATGTTACATGTAACTAATTAAATGAAATATTGTTTTACCACATACCTTAAATTCATATGACATACTGTCCTTTACAAATGCATTCCACACATCTTGGTCAATGATGTCGAAATAAATGGTAGGCACTGTGTATAGCCTTGATGGATCATTGATATACAAAGCTATGTAATTGTGAACTAGGTAGTTCTTCCATTTCTCCATTGCTTACAAGCTCTTAGCAAAGCACGCATCTTCTTATGCTCAAGTACCTTAAAGGTAGTCTACAAATTATAAAGCACATTACTATATTTGAAAATAAGAAGACAAGGTATGTTACAAATTATATAATATATAATATTTTTATGTACCTCCACCATCTTCCATATTGAATCTTTTATCAATGGTGGCACATGTCTCCAATCACCAAATATGATAGGAACCATGCTTCTTACTATGGAGTAGAGAAAACTGTTATGAGGAGCTAAACTCTCATGTATCTCTTACCCCCTACTATTTTATTGGACAATTTCTTTAATTCCCTTCAACTTTCTTTTGATAGCCTTTTTCATTGTTGTTCACCCTCCGACCTTTCTCTTTTGAGGGATGCTAAGGTTGGCCTCTTATTCATGCTGTTGATATTATTCATATTATTCATGTTGATGTTGTTCATGTTCCATGTTTATTGCAAACAAGAACCTAATGATATCAGGACAATGAAATGAAATAGGCTATGTAATGCATTTAAATAAAACAAAAGTAGATCAAAACATAAGAAAATTGCTTTTTGAGTATAGAGTAGCATTACATGGCATAGATATAAACTATTCATTTTGATTTTCTAATCTAACAGAAATAGAAAATATATATTTAAAGAAATTAATATAATACATAAAAATAAGATATTATCACTTAAAGTAAACAAATAGGTATAGGACATTATTAACATGCTTCTTTCCAATTCAAGATGGAAATTCAATGGATGTAACTTCTTTCTCTAAACAACATGATAATATTGAACCACCTAACACTTAATTAATAACTTAAACAAAACATGGGAACCTTTTTCCTATTTAATTAGTTGTTTTGAGAATCATACATGTAGCTTAGTATCCATTCATCATTTAGTTTTGTATGTTTAGCACTTTCCTAACTTACATGGTAGTTTCTGTTTTTTTATAGTTTCTAATTTTAGGTATGCATGTATTCTACACTTTAGTTCTATCATAGTAAGCATCATACATCATTGTCCTAGTCTCGAATGTCTTCATCATTTTTCTTTTGTATGTTTTACAACCTTCCTAATTTAGAAGTATGCTACTTCCTAATTTTAGAATCTCACACATAGATTCTTTCCTTTTAAGCTTGTGCTAACTTTTCATTTTTCTTTACATAAAGCTTAGACCATTTTAGCAACTAAATGCATGATCTATTCTTAGATTTAGTACTTTCCTAAATTAGAAGCAAGGTAATTTCTATTTTTAATTTCAGGTATAAGCCATTATTAGCATGCTTCTTTCGAATTCATGATGGAAATTCCATTCAACAAGGAAATTCCATGGATCTAACTTCTTTCTATAAATAATTTGATAGCATTCAACCACTTGACACTTAATTAAGAGCTTAACCAAAGCATCAAAAACTTTTGCATGTTTAGTTCTTTCAAGCATCATACACTTAGTCCATACCTTAGTATCCATTCATCATTTAGTTTTGTATGTTTGACGCTTTCCTAACTTAAATGGTAGTTTATATTTTTTTATATTTCTTTTAAATTTTAGTTTTGCATGCATTCTATGCTTTAGTTCTACCATAGTAAGCATCATACATCATTTTCTAAGTATAGAATGTCTTCATCATTTTACTTTTGATTGTTTTAGAACTTTCCTAATTTAGAAATATGCTACTATCTAATTTTAGAATCTCAAACATAGATCTTAGATTCTTTCTTTTTAAAGCTTGTGTTAACTTTTCATTTTTCTGTACATATAGCTAGGACCACTTTATGAACTAAATGCGTGATCCATTCTTAGATTTAGCACTTTCCTAAATTATAAGCATGGTACTTTCTATTTTTAATCTCAGTATATGCCATTATCAACATTCTTCTTTCCAATTCAAGATGGAAATTCCATGGATCTAACTTCTTTCTCTTAATTAATTGTTTAATCAAAGCTTGTAAAACTTTTGGATGTTTAGTTCTTTCTTGCATCATACACTTAGTCTATAGCCTAGTATCCATTCATCATTAAGTTTTGTAAATTGCATGGTAGTTTCTATTTGAAGATAGTTTCTAATTTTTGGTTTGCATGTATTCTACAATCTCAGTATAGAATAATAAGCATCATATATCATTGCCTATCTAGCATGGAATGTCCACATCATTTAACTTTTTCTTATTTTAGAAGTTTCTTAATTTAGAAGTATGCTACTTTCTAATTTTAGAATCTCACTCGTAGATCTTTCTTTTTAAATCTTTCTTTAACTTTCCATCTTTCTTTACATACATCTTAGGACCACTTGAGAAAAAAAATACATGATCAATTCTTACATTTAGCACTTTCCTAAATTATAAGCATTGTACTACGTACTTTTTGGTATTTAGATAGAACATGCATCATCAATGTAGTCTTCTTGTGTAGGAACTAAATGCATGATCTATTCTTAGATTTAGCACTTCCCTAAATACCCTACACCTACTACTACAAGAATCATATAAACAAATAACAAATTTAAAGCAATATAACAAATGAAAAGAATCATTTGAAACATTGATTCTTTGTGAAATTGGTTAATGTAAAATAACATATGTAACAAACCAAGAGATAGACAGAGCGAGAGAGAGGGTTGGTTAAGCCATTGCCTATAGGGCAAAGAGGGCTGTTGGAGGGAAGGGAAGAGAGTGGGGAGGGGTTTTGGTTGTTGTTGTAGGAGGTAGGGGATGGAGGTTTCAGTAATTAGCATGGGGAGAAAGGGAAGCTTTGGGTCATCGGCAGGAGAATGGGAGGGTGTTTCAGTTGTCAATAGGAGGCAGGGGTTATGTAAATTCGATTGTCATCGTAGGGAGGGCAGAGGAGTGAGGAGAAGGGAGGGATGGTAAATTGTCATTGGCGAGGTGAGGGAGGGAGAAGGAAGGTGGGGGGAGGGGTTGGGATTTTGTTGATGTTTTTTGCAAGTGCATGGGTTATTGTAGTATAGCATGCATAAGTACGGGTTGATCCCACAGAGACTTGCTTAAAGAATTTAGAGTTTTAATAAAATTTAATTATTCAAAAATAAAAATAAATGAAAAAAATTAATAGAAAGTAAATTCAAACTTTAGATGTAATTGATCAATGAGAATTATAGAAGTTCAACTCAAGAAGAAAGAAAATTAACTAAAGAAACAAGAAAATTCCACTTTCCTAGACTGATTATCATCAATTTCTTTAGATCTAGGCTCATAAACTTTGATCAAACTTCATCATCTTTCTGGTACTCCTAATTGATGATCCATAGGATGGATTAGGCAGATTCCATAAATTTTGAGAGATCTGACCTAGATAAGCATTTTGGAAATTGGACAATTTAGATCACTTTTTGGAGGTTAGATTAAAGATTAGAGATGTTAATCATGCTAAGGAATGTCCTCATAATGATGTTTAAAAATTAAATGAAAATATGATCTGAAATAGAGGAGGAATTAATGTTACCCTGTTGGTTTAAGCTAAACCTTTGATTTTATTATGCTTAAATCATCCAAGATCTAATTTCTAGAATTATCTGAAAACAAACAGAATCTAGATAACACAAACTAGGGATGAAGAAAAATACAAAATAGACTACAGGACAAAAGAGGGCTTCAAATGATATTTTAATTTTTTTACTAAGGGCATTCATGGAATTTTCTTGAAATTCTGGTTTTAAAGTAAAACCAGTAAACAACATGATGAAAGATGAAGACACCAAAGGAGGGGAAGATGGAGAAAGAGGAAACGAGGAGAAGGAAAGACAAGAAATTAGGGGAAAACCCAATTTGGGTTTTCTCCTATGGCGAACAGAGGATGTTAGATTTGGAGAGGAGGAGGAGGATCAAGTGACTGGTGTTATGTTGGGCCGGTGAAATCTGGGTGGTGGATTCATGGTGGGTTGCTTTGAAGGTGACCTAGAGCTAGGTGCTAGATCAAAGATTGGTGCAATGAAGGGGAACAACGATTAGAGTTGGGACTTGACTGGAGTTGAAGGTCTGTCTGGGGATCATCTAGTTTGTGGACATCGTCTGGCAAAGCCGTGAGGATGGTGGAGAACACCGATGGACATCGAGCTGGTAGTGGTGCGGTAATGGGAGGTATAGTGAACAAAGGAGGGATAACCAATGATGTAGAGGGATCGCGATCAAGCACCACTCTGTGGAAGGTGACAACTGGATAAAGGGAGAGATATAGAGAAGGAGGCAGGGAAAGAGGGAAGATGGAGGGGTTTTGCCGGTGCTAGCTAAGTTCAGTGAGAAGAGAGGGCCAAAATAGAGGGGTTGAGAATTATGGTGAATGGGGTGGTGAGGAGTTAGGTTTGGTGGTGAAACAAAGGAGAGAGTGGTGAGCTGGAAATCATGAGAAAGTGCGGTGATAGTGAGTGGTGCTATTGGGTTGTGCAGATAGAGGTAAGGAAGAAATAGTAGAGAGGAGAGAGTAGGTAAGAGGGAAGTGCAGGAGTGAAGAGAGGTTGCATGAAAGAGATAACAAAAAGAGATGGAGATTAAGAGAAAAGGGAATACAGTGAAAATAGGAAACAAAATAAACAGACTAACGAAGGACTAGGGAAGCAAGAAAAAAAAATGAAAAAGGAAAGAAAAGGAAGACAAAACCCAAAACTCCCCAACTCCCTAGAACTCCCACAGTTCCCTCTTTATAGTTTTCCCCCTTTCTTATTTCATCTCCCCCTCTTTCCTTATCCTTTAAGAGTTAGTTTCCTACTAGGATAGTTCCTCTTTATTTCAAATCCTATCCATAATCTTCTCTCCTTATTAGAACTCTTCTCCTTCTAGGAAACCTGTCAATCTTACTTTAATAGTGATCTGGTCTGTCAATTCCCTTTTGGATAATCTGCACCATTGAATATCAATCTGAGCCATCCAAGCCTCCTTTATTTGATTTGCAAGACAAGAGACTAGATTAGAGTCATCTAAACCATACCATCTGATTAGCTCAGATGATCATCTGACCTTTAATTTTGACAATTTACGGTTGAATGGTCAATTTGAGCTATATTTCATATTTTTTTTAAAATCATCAAATTGATGAGTTAGATGGTCTAATTAACTGCCAAACTAGGGGTCTTTTGGCCAAAATTAAACACAATAGATTTCAATCACCACCACATTGAGGAGGGAGCCAGGTGGGGCAAGGGAGGAGCATCACTAGTCATCAGCAGGGTAGAGAAGAAGAGAAGCGGGGAGGGGAGGACATACCTTACATAGTTTAAGAAGCATGAATTTTTCGACCAGGTGCATCACTGATTGATAGAGAGATTGTGAGGGCAATTGTATATGATAAAGATTGAAAATCAAATGGCAAGATAAACATATATTTTGATCTTATATACTTAGACTTTTAAAGTTGTTTTTGTCAAGTGACTTTAATGATCAAAGCTTTTAATGTTGTTTTGAAAACATGACTTTAGAAACCACTATTTTAAAGTCCTCTTTTTCAAATGACCTTAAAAAAAAAATTAATTCATTTCTAAACTACTTTAAAAAAAACTATCTTTAGAGTCATTTTTTTAGACGACTTTAAACATACAAGTATTTAAAATTATTTCTATATTTCTATATTGTTTCACTTTAAATATGTATTTTACATTACAATCTACTAATTACAATGACACTGATTCTTCATGAAATTCAGTGTTGATTCATGCATTACACACCCACCCACACACACACATATACACACAAGAACAAGGAAATCCAAGTATTTTTTCAATAATTCCTCATTTATCATCCTTTTTATTAGATATATCAAATACTACATATTATTACAACTCATTAATATAAGATAGCACATGAGCAAAGAGCTAATCTAGAACTATTTCATCAAGATCTAGCCTCTTAGTATTTAGCTTACACCAATCTCTAATAGGGAGAGAGATGTTAAAGCTTAAAGTTCCAACTACCTTGCCCAATGTGATGGAACTATTTCTCTTCATCAAACCTTAAATTGGGATGAGATCTATAAAGCATAAGGTTCACATTTTCTCAAATACTGAGGGTTAGAGAGATAATCAGTTGTTGTTTACAATGAAATTGTATGATTTTTCTTGGAATCATAATGATCTAACCAACTTCTCAACCTCATTATATATAGTGACAAAACTCACATCATCTGCAAAATGTAATAGAGAGTTAGTAACAAGAAAAGGTCTTTGCTTATGCTTCATGACAACCTGAAGAAACATGAAATGAATTGCCTAGTACATGACTTAGAACTTGCGGCGGTAGTGTTTGCCTTAAAAATTTGGCGAGATTACTTGTACAGGGAGAAATTCAACGTATTCATTGATCACAAGAGCCTCAAGTATATTTTCACCCAAGTTGGTCTAAATATGAGACAAAGAAGGTGGCTGAAATATATTAAGTATTATGATTTTGTAATTCAATACCATCCTGGAAGGGCTAATGTAGTGGTTGATGTACTAAGTAGACACACAAAAGCAGTATTTGCTAATGTACCATTAAGTCAGCTTCTGTTGAACAAATCTTAAAGGCCCAAGAAGGGGATATAGCAATCCAAGAAATGTGTGAAAAGACAAGGGTTAGTAAAGCTTCAAACAGAGGTATTCGGTTCCAAGGAAGACTTGTAGTTCACTCGAGTTTCAGAAAAGCACTACTACAAGAAGCCCATCAATTCAAATTTTCTATACATCCTAGAGGAACAAAAATGTACCAAGATTTAAAATGAAACTTCTAATGGGAAGGTATGAAGAGAGATATGGGGGAATGTGTGGCTATGTGCTTAACTTGCTAGCAAGTGAAATTTGAACATCAAAGACCAACTGGATTACTACAAACCCTAGAACTTCTAGAATGGAAATGGGAACATATCACCATGGACTTTGTCGTAGGGTTACCAAGGACCCGAGTAGGTCATGATATGATTTGGGTAATAGTTGATAGGCTAACCAAGTAGGCACACTTCCTTTCAATCAAACAAAACCAATCTATCGACAGTCTAGCCCAGTTATATGTAAGAGAGATAGTCAGTCTTCATGGGGTCCCACTCTCCATCATCTTTGATTGAGATGGAAGGCTTACCTCTAAAAGCTCGAAGACATCACTAAAGTTTAGTATAACTTTTCATCCCCAAATAGATGGTCAATTAGAAAGGACCATTCAAACCTTGGGAGAGAGGAAATTGATAAAATCAAAACTCATGGAATAGTGTACAGACAAGATTAGAATAATAAAGAAAAGATTGTTGACTACGCATAGTCATCAGAAAAATTATGAGGATAAAAATCACTGAACCCTTGAATTTGAACTAGGTGACCACATGTTTTTAAAGGTTTTACCAATTCAGGGAGTAAGGAGGTTCGGAAGTAAGGGAAAACTCAGTCCAATGTATATTGGTCCTTTTGAAATTCTTGAAAGGGTTGGTCGGGTGGCTTACAAATTAGCCTTACCACTCCAACTCTTAGAGGTACATAATGTATTTCACGTATCCATGCTATGAAAATACATTCTAGATGTGACTCATGTGCTTCAAAGGATACTAAAAGTGTTAAATACATTTTTAACCTTCAAAGAAAGGGCAATTTGGTTCATGGACAGGAGAGAGCAACAATTGAGAACCAAATCTATCCCATTAGTCTTGATATTGTGGCAACATCAGACGGTCAAGGAAGCTACCTGGGAATTAGAAGAGGAAATGAAATTTTTGTATCCTAGTCTATTTGAGTAATTGTAAATTAGAAATTTCAAGGATGAAATTTTTGTAGGGAGGATAGATTGTAACACCCCTAACTTTTGTAAGGAGATTGAATAAATAATGGAATTGAAAATTTCAAGGAAAATGAGGCTAGAATATTAGGATTATTAAAATGCACTTCTTATAGAAGTAGAATCAAGGAATAAGACATGTATAATTGAAAACATACTCGACGAACAGATCAGAATGACTGTAAGTATGAGAAATTCTGAGTCTAAATAAAAAATCCTTATTTTTCTCCATTTTTATGAATAAAAGGGTAAAATAGTAATTTTACTCATAACCGAGACCTAAGACAACAATATTTAGAATGTACTCAAAAAATACAATCCCAACTCCACTAAGTATGCTCAATTCCGAGTTCGGGAGAATAAAAGGGATTTTTTTCCAAAAAAGGGCAAAATGGTCCTTTTAGACCTTTGTGGGGCCCGCAAGAGTCCCACAAATGGATCCAATGGCCAGAAAACATGTCATCATGAGTCAAACCGCTACCAGTGCTAGTGGAGAAGGAGGTGGTAGTGGGAATCTAATGACAATTTAATAATAAAAAGAAATGAAACATAATTATGACATATAATCATGGAAAATTCAAAAATCCCTATAAATTGCACATTAAATTCCCAAAAACTTCCTTACAAGGTGCCCTAGGCTCCCCTAAAATTTCAGTTCCAGAATCCTTCCCCATCTCCCCCAATTCTCTCTTCTTTCCCCTCTTATTTTTTCTTTTTTCTCTATATGAGCATTTGCATACGCACCCGGCACTCCAGGCTCATTGGAGACGTTGGGTGCGTCAACTGATGCATCGTCCTTGTTGAACTAGGGTTTTCAATTAGGAAACCATATTTGACTTAGCCATCCAATTCCATTGGATCTGTTCGAGCTGAAGAAATCTACAAAAGCCCTAAGAAATTTGGATGATCCACCTCCTGGATTGCTAGAAAAATTGAAACAAAAGAAACGTTTAGCTAGGTCGATGGATTTGCACCGTTAAATATCTCTAGTCATGGTGATCTACAAAAGCCCCATGGTTCTCCTCCTTCTCTGGCAATGAAACTGAAGATCTTGGCATTTGTAGGGTATTCCAGTGACCTAAGATTTCTTAGCATTATTTCTTCATCACTGGTGAATTTCTCTTCACTAAACCAGCACAGGTAGGTGCACCCTTCACTCCTCTTTCATTTCCAGCATCCCCTAGGTGATTTTCGGCCTCCAGGTGATCTCCTCGACCGTTGATCTATTGAGAATGATAGATCCGGCAACAGGGTTGAGATCCCCATCTTAGATGGCTCAGATGAAACTTATGAGCCATTGGATGGATTCCTAGACGCCAGAAACCCTAGGAGATAAAATCTTGGCCGTTGGCTACCAAGGATGAAGGAGATCTAGGGATGGGTGATCCGACGGTCTAGATCTGGGCCGTCTCACCTAACACCGGTCACCTCTCCCCGGTGATGGGTGATCCTAGGTAACATGATGTGGGCCACAGTCTCGCTTTGTCACGTTCTGTGGAGTTGATCTCAGCTGTCCAATTTTGAACTAAGAGTTTATTTCTCCAATTAAGAGCTCAATTTAGCATTGATTTTAGATTTGAAAGTTTCTATAGATTCCTTGTCACTTGTATAAGTTACTAAACTCATAAGAATTATGTTTTTAATTGTATTTATTTGTGATAATTACTAAAATTTGTTCCAACAGTATTGGATCGTGATCAAGATAATCTTAAAAAAGATATTTGAACTGATGGATGGGTTTAAGAGGTCCCAAAATCCTAAGGACCATGATCATAGTAAAATTTTTGGATCTCTGGATCAAGTAATTAAACAAAAACAATAAGATCAAATATTAGCCCTTAAAATAGGCTGAAATCTTAAAATCCAAATTCTGATCTCAATTTAACTCCAAATTGAGATTGAAAGTTGGGTTGGATTCCTCTTGATGAGGAGAACCCACTAAACCAACAAAATCATAAATTCAATTCATGAAAATTTTTGTTTTTAAGAGATAATGGTACTAACATCCATGATCAGTAAAATTTGGAATGATCAAATTCGATAATTCTGATCCACTGATGATCTTGTGATTTTGAAACATGGAATCAATGGTTAGAAGTGACTGATCTATGTTTAATTAAGAGATCTAACCTTAAAAGTAGTAAAATCGATAAAAAAAAAAAATGAATGATAATCTCCCTAATCAATTTGATCAAGGAGGATTGGATAGTACAGATATAAATGGATGATGATATAAAGTCAATATCATATGGATTGCTGGACTTGATGATGATAATATGAGATAGATTAAGATCTATTACTTTAAATTGGATAAAATGACTTGAGATCTTCTTGATCGATTAGATCAAGAAGGATCAAATCCTTTGATGAGCTGCATCAACGATCTAGTGATAAAATCATATTAAGAAAATGTATTAAATCTAAAGGAAAATGAAAGATCAAGATCTAAACCCTAAAAGGGATGAAAAATGAATAGAAATTAGTTATGACCGTTGGGTCATGATGAATAGTTATGGCATGTTAAATTTTCACTTGAATTATTGAATGTTATTATAATTTTCTTTTATTGCTTGGTAGATTTAATTATTTATTTATGCTTTGATGCTTATGTTATGAAAATTACATTGAAAATGTAATTAAATGAAAAATAGAGTTGAAGGACATTTACATGGAATGAATGACATGGACTTAATGATAGTAAGGGATATAGTTAGTAGGATAATATAAGGAATATCATTTCCTTGGCCCAAATTAGGAGAATAATGAAACTCCATAAATGACATTTTAAATGTTCATGGATTTAATTAAAATCAATTAGAAAGAGTACTTAGGATTAAAATGCTCATAGGAACCTTATGAAAGGTTAAACTAAGGTCACTCTAGTGAATGTTGAACATGGTGGTTAAGGGGGTTCTTTAATAGAGCCTCGCTCTTCCCTTACCTTCCATTGATGTTTGTGAGGTCAAAATGCCTCCTTATATGAGGATTGAAGTAACCACTTTGTGTTCAACCATTCAGGTAGTAAGCCATAGCCAATTGGAAATAAGAAGAGCTGTCTAGACTTAGGATGGAATAAGCTATCTTCAACTAGTAAAACATTACCTGGTTGAAAAATAATAATAAGAGCATTAAAGGTTAGTAAATTATCTAATCCTAATAAAAATTGTAAGTAAGATAAGGATGATCAAACAAGATCCATAAGATCTTGAATGATCAAGAACAATAAAAATCCTAATGTCATATTTTATTATCTATGTATGTGTAGAAAAATCTAGATAGAGAATCCAAACCCTTGATTAAACATGATTCAAGAAAAATTAGGGCATCCCTTATAGTATCCTTTATAGGAATACATAAAGAAAGAATACTCGTATAAAGGAATAAATTTATACTTATGGTTTGATAGATGTATGAATCAAGACCATGATGGACAATATGGAGTGAATACCACTTGAGATCTGTGAATTAAGACCATGATAGCACTTTGAGATAGGTGGATGTATAATAATGTATTAAGGATTAATGTGTATACATACATGATCTTTTGTCTAGAATTATAGACCTTCATGACATAAGTATACTTGGTACCTTAGAATAATAATGATCCAATCAAAGGATCCAACCCCATGATCCAATTCAAATGATCCAATCTAATGATCTAATCAAATGATGAGAAGTTAATAAGATATTTAGACTAAGGAAACCCTAAGAATAGGGTATAGAAAATATTCTAGCCTTAGTTAAACAGACACATCATCTGATATGTATAATGTATTTTACATACAAGCATGGTGGCTTGTAATTTTGTTTTACATAGCTATAGGATAGGGGATGCTATGGTAGGGAAGTTATGAAGGTTTGGTCACCTGCTTCCTGAAATTTATATGATGGATACCATGCCCAAAGAGAGGCTAAACATCAGGTGAGGCAATCATGGGAAAGCCACCACTATGACAGCCATAATTCTCGCCCATGCAAACATGGATTTTGTTATTTCCACAGTTGGTATCAGTGGATTATTTTGCAGTTATTCAGGCACATTGTATGGATTTAGACTGCGGCATAGTAGTCATTGAGTATTTTGCATTATGATGCACATATGATAGGTATAGTGTAATGCCATGGCATGATGAGATGCCACTACATGAGTTCTTGGAAAGAAAATCCCTGTATGAGAATTGGCTGAATATTGATCTCTTAAGTGGGAGTATAGCCAGGGGAAGGAACAAATTTTGAGCATTTTCACTATTTTAATGGATTTATCCTATACTATATAAATAATGTTTATCCTCTATATTGAGATAATCCATGAGTAGATAACCATGATAGAATAATGACTGAGGTATGTATTCTTATATTAGTGAAGTAGTATATTTTGGTAACTCCTACCAAGCATAGCTTATTGAGATATTGTAAATGTTTGAATGTTTACATGATCTTAGATGCAGGGAAGGAGACTTAAGGAGGTAAAGCTTGAATACTTACAAGCTCCAAGATTGATCAAGGTATTTCCCTGGAAGATTGTGTAATCTGGTTATGTACTTTGTAATTTGGATTGTATTTGGACAATGGATTGTAATTGTAATACAGGGGCTGCGTAAAAGTGAGCTACTAGATGATTCTTGGTATTCAATAAAATTATATTTTATACAAAATGTCTATTTGTATTATGTACATTGAGGTGAGACTTGGGTTTTATTACAAACAAATTTGAAAGAAAAGAATTTTCGCTGTATTACTTGCAAAAAAATTTTACCATTAAGGACCCTACCTTTGAAAAATGTATTACAAAATGTGTTACAAAAACCCGTGTCGTCACAAAGATCATCTTCTGGACCAGTAATGTACTTGATTAAAGGAACTAAAGTTGGCTAAATTTGACCCATGAAGTAAGCCATGTATTACCACCACCTTTGTATGTAAGCCACTTTAGCCACCTTAGCCATATAAGCCATGAAAGAAGGTGGCAAGCTAAGGAATTCAAGCTAAATCATACAACCCACTCAAGCCAAGGGTTGAAGCCAAGAAAATAAGCCAAGTAAGCTTCCTATGCCAGCCATGATCTAAGCCATCAAGCTAGGCTAAATGGAAGGTTAGGATTGGATGAGATTCAAGAGAGTTATCCATGAGTTATTTTGAACATAATTAAGGAAAAATCTATTACAATAAGAAGGCATGTGGACCAATCGGAAAAGAGCAACCAAATTTTAGAGTTTTCCTCACTTTTTCCCAAATTTTTTTTTAATTTCCACCTCACCCTTAAGATGCACACAAATTTTCAAAACTCTCACTCCTTCCACCTCTTAGGAAACCTCCCAACCAATCAAATATCTCAACCTAATGCTCCCATCTCTTTCCCACTTCATTTGTCACCCACTTTCCTATTTGGTAGGCATTCAATGACTTTGAGAAAGGGGGAGACACCCCTTCCTAAAAAGGGAGAATCTCCCACCTAATTTCCACATTCCACCCACTTTGCTAATTAGAAACTATATCCTTTTTCCCATCCTATCCACTCAATCTGACATGCTTTAATCCACACCACACCTTAGTCTTAGGATCCTTTAGAAAAATTAGGACAACACTTACAAAAACATAACAAAGGGACTTTTTTTTACAAAAAGGAAAAAGGATGCCTCCCCCATTGGGCAGGAGGCGGCCTAATCCTTGGGTACTCTTTCTTTTTCTTTTGTTTTGGACTTCCTTTGCTTAGGTGAAGCTACTATTTTCTTAAGGTGTGAGGCACTTCTTCAACTATTCCATACCTAGTTTTAGGCCCTCATCATGGATTTGAGAAATGGTTGATGCAGTGAGTGGAGGGGTCCTCATGCTAAAACATGAGAGAGAGGCTTAGTAGTTCTTCTAGACATTGGTCGATAATACTCAACAATGGGATTATTCAAATAGGAGAGAGAGAGAACTAACCAGCCTCTAAAGAAAGGAGGTTTACATGAGATAGGAATGCATACGGATCTATCCTATAAGCTTGATTCTGTAGTTAAAAAATTAAACAAACTAGAGCCTTTAAGTGGAAGAATGGATAAGCTTGAAACTATGTTTCAATTTCTCATGGCTGCTATTTTTTCCCATAAACATCCACAAGAGGTACGCGCTACTTGTTCTATTCCAGCTCATTTAACTTGAGCCTATCCATCCAATAAAGTATACCCTAAATATCTTATAGACCAAGCGAATGGATTGAATGCAGTAACCTATATTATGAGACCTACAATCCTAGATGTGTTGGGCATCCCAATTTTTCTCAGTCAAAGAATAATCACCAACGAGGACTACTAGTGAACCCCTACCCAAAATTTTCTTCCTAGGGCTATAATTCCTCAATAGCCACCTAGTTTTCAACAACCTCAGCAATGATAGAAACCATCTTTAGAGGATTGAATTTAGAGCATGTTTGTAAAACAAAATGAAGAAACAAAAAGGGCTCTGAACCAATTCCAGAATATCAATTCTCAAGCCCTAGCCAAATTAGATATGTAGGTGATCCAATTGTCAATTGAATTACATAATAGAGGAAAGGATATGTTCCCTAGTCAATCCATCCCCAACCCTATGGGTCAATTAAGATAGGGTCAAGTTCTCAAAATCAGAACCCTCATGAGCATGCCAAGTCTATAACCACCCTTAAAAGTAGTCATTAGATAAATAACAAAGTAGGGCAGGCTAAGGAAACTATAGAGGAGAAAGAGGTAACCAAAACAAATGAGAAAGAGAAAAGACATAAAAACCCTGTAGAACGTATGGTGGAGGCACCTTATGTGCCTAAAGCCCCTTTTCCTTAGTTATTGAACAAGGCTAGAAAGGAAACAAACTTCAACGAGTTAATGGAGGTATTTAAACATGTTCAAATCAATATTTCATTGCTCAATGCAATTAAAGACATCCCTACATATGCCAAGTTCTTAAAAGAGCTTTGCACAAGAAAAAGAAAACTAAATGTACAAAAGAAAGCTTTCATCATCAGTGGGTAATTTCTTTAATTCAACACAAGTCCTCATCATAGTTTAGAAACCTCGGGTGTCCTACCATTTCCTGCATTATTGGAGATCATGTCATCGATAGGGCATTACTTGACCTAGGGGCGAGTGTTAACTTGTTGTTATACTTTGTCTATGAGCAACTAAGACTCGGTGAATTAAAACCAACCATTGCCATGTTGCAATTGGTAGATAAATTTATCAAGATACCATGTGGTTTGGTTGAAGATGTCTTGATATAGGTGGACCAGTTCTATTGCCCAATTGATTTCATTGTATTAGACACCCAACCAGTATTTAATTCTGGCAGTCAAATTGTAGTCATACTTAGATGTCCATTCTTAGCAATGTCTAATGCCATTATTAACTAAAGGAATGGTGTAATGAAATTATCATTTGACAACATGAAAGTTAAGTTAGATGTCTTTAATGTTGATAATTAACATTTAGACCTTGATGATTCATGTGATATCAATTTGACCGAGAGTCTAATCAAGTACATTCATCGATCATTATGCATCTCTGACCCACTAGAGGCTTGTCTTATGCACTTTCATGGAGAATTTGATATAGACAAGTCTATTGAGGAGGTAGACAACCTTTTAGCCATTGCTCCAATCATGGATACCTCCAAGTGGGGTACTTATGTGGAACTACTTCCACCTTGTACATCTATCCCCACACCCTCGATAGAGCAATCACCATCTCTGGACCTAAAACCCTTGCCCAACAACTTGAAATATTCATACCAAGGCCTAGATGAAACCATACTTGTGATAGTAGACATAACTAGGAGGGTAAGCTTTTAGATGTTCTTAAGGAACATAAAACTACTCTAGGGTGCATGATAGCAGACATAAAAGGGATTAGTCTAGTCATATGCATGCATAGGATACACCTAGATGAAAATACAAAACTTTATAGGCAAACCCTAAGACGACTGAACCCCCACAAGAAAGAAGTAGATAGAGATGAAGTCCTAAAGCTCTTAGATGTTGGCCATATATTGTGACGACTTGGGTTTTTGTAACACATTTTGCAATACATTTTTCAAAGGCATGGCTCTTAGTAGTAAAAAATTTTGCAAAACAAAGTAGGAAAAATTCTTTTCTTTAGAACTTGTTTTGAAAAACCCAACTCATCACTTCATACATAACATAAGTAGAATTTTTGTGCAAAATAAAATTTCATTGAAGGAATATACTTTTATTAAATTTCAGAATCCATCCATTAGTTCACAGCATAGCCCTAGTATCATTACAATACTTGTCCAAATTACATAATCCAAATTTCAAAGTTCACCATACAATAAAACTCTCAATACAATACAATGCTCTCAAATAAAAATATATGTCTTCAAGGGATATACCTTGATTGATTATTCTTCCAAGTCTTCTTATGTCTTAAGTTCCTAATTCTCCTTCTTTGTATCTGAGATATTGTAAACATTGAAACATTTACAATATTCAACAAGTTATGCTTGGTAGGGGATTCAAGAAGCAAAAAAATTTGATAGTATAATCCTAATACTTCATAATCCCATTATTCATACTCATGGATCAATATCTTTACTTTGTCATATATGTACATCCTTACACATACATAATGTATATTGTGTATAGATATATACATATGGTCAAAACAGTGAAAAATAGTTAATATCTCAACATATAATCATATATAGCTTATGCTGAGTTGATAAATCATCCAAACTCTACTAGAAATACTCCCTCATTTGGGTAGTATCAATAATTTACAATTACCCATCATCTCATCATGCCATGTCATAAGGCATTTCACTATGCCATGCATCATAATGCAAAGATACACAAAGGACTACTATGCATGCAGTCAGAATCTGCACCAGCATGCCCAAATAACTACCCAATAATCCACCTATACCATCCTTGGTGGAAATCACAATATCCATGTTCGTATGGGGAGAACCATGGTTGTCATAGTGGCGTCCTTCCCATAATTGTCTCACCCAACTTTTAGCCTCATTTAGGCTTGGTATCCATATAATAACAAGTTTCAAAGAGCGGGTGGCCAAACCCTACTAACTCTCCTAGCATAGCATCCCTAGGCCTATGCGTGTTTAAAACAAAGCCACAAGCCTCCATGCCTGTATGTAAAGTAATTCTCATACGTATTAGACAATTTGTCTATTTACTTAGGGCTGGAATATCTTCTACTTCCCTATTCACTTAGAGTTTTTTCTCAATTCTAACTTAACCATTTCATATGTGTTTTGGTTGGATCATAAGGGTTTCAATAAATTTAATACAAGTATTTACATTATACTTGTCAACATTTCCAAACCGAAGATCATGTATTCAACATGTATTTCTCATGCAGATGCATTCATAAAATCCTCTTACCTTCAAGTAGTGATCCATCTCTTCTGATCTTCCATGATCCTGACTAACGTATGTAATCTATAAATCCATACATACTGTCAATATTTATACAATCAGAATAATCCTATATTTTTTATCCTATCTATCTTCTTTGTTTAATCTTGTCCTTTGATATAAAGGATCTAGATCTTGTGTCCTATCATGATCTATCTCAAATAGTGTTTATTTTATTGATTAATTGATCTGATGGTTAGAATGATCTTTTAATCTTTTAGATCTAAGTATTTTCTATTCTAAGTCTTTGTGTATTCCTTTCTTTGATCTTGATCTTTCATAGATCCTTTAATCAACAATTTATACTTGTTGATAAAGATCAAGAGCTTAGGTCTTCTATCATCTAGTTCTTCTTTGATCTAAGTTCAATTGTTTGATCATCCCTAAGGAGGATGATCTTGGGTTTGGATTCTCTATCTAGATTTGTCTACAACATACACACATAGATACATAATAAAATACAACATTAGGATTCTTATTGTTCTTAATCATTCAAGATCCTATGGATCTTGTTTGATCATCCTTATCTTACTTACAATTTTTATTAGGATTAGATAATTTACTAACCTTTTATGCTCTTATTATTATTATTCAACCAATTAATGTTTTACTAGTTGAAGATAGCTTATTCCATCCTAAGTCTAGACAGCTCCTCTTATTTCCAATTGACTAAGGCTTACTAGTTGAATGGCTGAACACAAAGTGGTTACTTCAATCCTCATGTAAGGAGGCATTTAGACGACACAAACATCAACAGAAGGTAGGGCAAGAGCAAGGCTCTATTAGAAAACCCACTCAACCACCATGTTTAGTATTCACTAGAGTGACCTTAGCTCAAGCTTTCATAAGATTCCTATGAGCATTTTAACCCTAATTACTCTTTCTAATTGATTTTAATTAAATCCATGAACATTTAAAATTTCATTCATGGGGTTTATTATTCTCCTAGTTTGGGCCAAGGATTTGATAACTATTATATTGTCCTTACTGACTATAGCCCTTACTAATATTGAGTCAAAGTCATTCACTCATCTTAATTGTCCATGAATCTCTATATTCCATTATTATTTTTGGTGATTTATGCTTATTATATTTTAACAACTACTTAACCTTTGAATCTGCTAATAAAATTTGACAATAAATAAATCATAAACTTTACAGCATAAATCCAATATAAATTTAACAACTATTTATACTAACATGATTCCTATGAATGTAACTTAACCTAATGAAATAAAATTATACTTAAACTAGTGTGATCCTAATTTATGAAATACATGAAATTTTACTACTAATCTAAGGGAATCATGCTAAAATCTCAAATTTAATCTAACATGGCCCTAAGATAATTAAATCTATCAACCTAATAACAAACTAATAACATTTAGAGCATAACATGCGAAAATTTAAGAATTACACTATCATGCTTCCTATAATATAAATCACATTTACAATTCTATTATCAAATAAAAGACAATTAAACTAACTAGATTAAGATTAGTAGAAACTTTTACTTATGAAACCATTAGATCTTAGATCTTTTCCTTTAAATCAAGGGTTTTAATTACATTTAGGGCTTTTACCCCATTAAGATCGAAAGAACATATCCACTTGTTTTTGTCATATTTAATCCATGATCTAACTAGATTCCATCATAATATCATTAATTTAATCCATCCCAAGGGTCTGATCATACTTGATCTCATTGAGCAAGTAGGTCCCTTTGTATTTTTAGGTTATTTCTACCATAAAGGGTAGATTTCTCAATTTATGTTAGATATGTCAAAATAAATCATGTGTATTACTTTATTTCAACATTATTTCATCAATACATTAGATCCCCAAGATCTAATCATCTCAGATCTTAAAGATCATGAAAATTAGAATCTTAATTCCTTAAAGTAGAAAGTTTCTTGAATACTTTTATCAATTTTATGATTTCAGAAGAAAATAGACATTACAAGCTTTCTATAGCTTCTTTCCAATCTCAATTTGGAGTTTAGATGACTCCACAATTGAAGACTGAAGTTCATAGTCATTCTAAGGGTCCAGATTAGATCTAGGCCCAGTGGAACAAATGGCTGGGATCAGTCGGAGCGGGTCCGATAGGGCGAAATAGTTGCAGCGCTCTCATCACCGGGACACATGCGATAACGCGCTCCCCGGGACCTACGCTATCACGAGGCCATTCCATCAGGGCAGTGTCGCATGCGGAGATTCTCCTGCAAGGTGCATTTCTGTAGTGTTCCACAGTGGCGTCCCGAGAGCCCGATGGTATGAAGAAGATCGAACAGTCCATTTTGGACTGTCCAATCAATTCCCCTACAATCAAGGACTCAAAACTTGATAAAATTTCTTGAAAAGTCTACCTTAGAGCTTTTGGACCCTTCTGGATCGATTGGATAGCTTAGATTTTCCATCTAAGCCCTCCATCATCTAAAAATGAAGGTTTATTATCCTTACTTAATTTTAAATTTTTTTAAGGTAAAACTAATTTTAAAAAATAAAAATTACATAAAATAACATGAAATAAGCATGAGAAGAGTTTCCACCTGCCTGATTGGAGAAAAACATAGATTTTACAACCCAATTTTAAATAAATAACCCTTTGATGATAAGATAACACGACAACCTCTTGTTTTGTGATTTTACGTTGATTGCACCGTTGAATCTTGAAATTTCCTTAGGCATTTTGTAGATAAGGTAGTCTAGGATAATATGAACGGTGGGATTTATGGCATTAGATTTGGAACAGAGTGACTAATTGAATTTAGGTCTCTTGTTCCAATCTAGAGAGAGGAGAGAGAAAGTGAAAGAAGAGAGATTTTTGGGAGTTTTTGAAATTTGGGAATGAATCTTGATTTGGTTTTTCAAGGGAAGCAAGATAATTTGGTGGGAATTTTTATGAACATTTTTGGAGGATTTTTGGAGGTGTATTTATAGATGTTTTTGAATTTTTCATAATTACTTACAATAATTATGTTTCAATTCTATTGAACATTAAATTAACATTGGATCCTCCACTAACACCTCCTTCTCCACTATCAGCTGGTAGTGGTTTGACCATCTTTACATGTTTTCTGGCCATTGGATTCATTTGTAGGTCCCTTGTGGGGACCACAGAGGTGTGAAAGGACCATTTTGCCCTTTTATGGAGAAAAATCCATTTTTATTCTTCCAAACTCAGAATTGAGCATACTTAGTGGCATTAGAATCATATTTCTGAGTACATTCTAAATATTGAAGTCTTAGATCTCGATCAAATGTAAATTTATCATTTTACCCTTTTATTCATAAAAATGGAGAAAATTAGGGATTTTTCATTTTAACTTGAAATTGAACGGACGTAGTGTCATTTCGATCAGTTTTTTTAGTACATTTATAATTTTTAATTTTTAAATCATGTTTTAATCTCTATAAAAGGAGAATTTCCAATAACCTAATATTCCAGCCTAGAATTTATAAAAATTCAAACTAAATTGATTTTCTCAATCAATTTACAAAAAATTGGGGTTATTACATATATATATATATATATCTTATCTTTGATAGTACTTGGGTTAGCCCCATTCAGGTTGTATCTAAGAAATCTGGTGTCACGATAGTAAAAAATGAGGATAATGAGTAAGTACCCACCCGCATGACCAATGGGTGGAGAGTATGCAATGACTACTGTAAATTGAATGCGATCACGAGGAAAGATCATTTTCCTCTACCCTTCATTAACCAAATGCTGGAGAAGTTGGCTGGACATAGCTATTACTATTTTTTGGATGGATATTCTTATTACAACTAGATTTGTATATGTGACAACTCGGGTTTTTATATGATGCAATTTTGATAAAAAGGCGAGATCTCTTGTTTTATAAGTATGAAATGCATGAAAATCTTTTTTTGTTTTGGAAAACAATCTTTCATAAAAACCTCGAGTGTCAAAACACATTCTCAAATTATCTAGCCATGGAAAAGATTAAATCAACATTATTTCCAAGAAAGTGTTAGTCACAGCCTCAGCTATAGAGAGTAACTACAATCAAGTAACATTGAAAGATAAGGTAGGGGTTTACTTACTTACACTTAGTCTGGGTGTCTTCTGTCACAAGCGTTCCTTGCTCTTAAGTGTTTACTTTGTGTCTGAAAAATGTTGAGGATTGGGTGAGTATATACTATACTCAGTAGGAGTCCATCACTACTAGTTTTATAATGCATGAGATGTTTAAAATCATATGCTCCTTCAAAATATGTGCATGGTTGAACACTGATGTTCAAGATCGAAATTAAAAACCATTGTCAAACCGAAATACCAGCGACTTAAAGGATCACATAATCCAAATCGAAAGTATCATATATATATATATATCATAACATTATGATATGCATAAGATGCTTCATTGAATCCAACTCATGGATATCTAGTATGGTATGGTCGACCAATCTCATATCATGCCATATGCAATGCAAATAAGTCCACGAAACCATAAGGTTCGACTATGCCCATGACCTTGCCGCTGTGTTGTCCCCGGGTACCTGAGGACACTCAGTCATAGCCTCAACGGGGCCTATGACACGTCGACCTAGTGCCGTAACACCAGTGGTAGCCCCCTGTACCACATGCAATCGATGTAGGGACGTTATCCTTTTTGGGCGTGGTACCCATCCACCTAATAGGGGTAGAGGCCGGAGGCCAACCCAAACCTCTCGGCATAGCGCCCACGAGCTTATCAGCCCAAATCATAATCAAATCAAACAAGCAAAAACCTCTCTTTTTTCAAAACCTGTCCTCTTCGGGTCCCTCACAACTACCTGACCCTTGGCACTCCAGCGTCTTTTGGTAACCCTCAAGGACATGCAATTTTTGTAAGAACTTAATGCTCACAAATCATGCAATGTATGCAATTGTTTGCAAAACATATCTATGCATAATGTATATGCAATTATTTACAAAACATGTCTATGCATAAAGCATTTATCACATGTATGCTGAATTAAGTCATGCTAAACAAGTCATATACTTAAAACATGTATTCTCAAAACAATCATGGTTCTTTTAAAAAGTCTAGTAGCGATAGAGCACCTACCTGGCTAGGTCGCGCTAACCCCTTTGTCCTCGTATGCTCCTGAACATGGTTTGGGAAATCAAGATTAGTTTGGCCTATCTTTTATAGGTTTTAGAGTGGTTGGTCTTATTACTTAGGCATTAAGGGTTCATCCCCATGCCTATGGGTGTCCTAAGGTCCTAATTAGGCCTTGGTATCATTAGTTTTCCAAAGGTCTAGTGGCCACGCGCCACCATCCTATTCTAAGGGCCGTGCCCACCTTTGAATGGGCCTTGATTAGGGATTTTATAGTTTAGGTGTGTCCACGTCGTTGACACGAACACAACACCTTTTATAGCACCTCAATCGGAGTTCTCTCAAGTTATAAGCTTTTTAGTATCAGGTGTACATAAGGCCCTTAAGAGTGAAAATGCGGAATGCTAGCGCGCTGCATGTCAGAGGCATGTGCCCCAGTGGGCTTTAAGAAGTGAAAATCCTGGAATGCTAGTGCGCTATGCGTCAGCGGAATGTGCCCCAGCAGGCGCGTCTGTAGACGAGCCAGATTCCCGCCCGTCTCTTCCTTTTGCGGGCGCGTCCACGGACGCGCCCTTTTGGTTTTCTTGAACGCGGTCGACGCGTTACGTTTTGTCTGGAACGTCTCGTTCGTTGGGGGACCGGGGCATCCTCAGGACACCCTAATTCGACCTTGTCGAACCAGTGTGGCCCAGGGATCATCCCTGGGTCCTTGGTGACTCTCCAGGGCTCTATTTTGCATGATTTTTCATGCAAAAACTTAGGGAAATTGAGCTTAGGACTACTGTGAAGACAGGTTTTGAGGGATCTTGGGCATATCTGGCTCGTTGCTAGGTTTTTCTCCTCATTTCTCCTCTTGGTTGCTTCTCCAAAATGGGTTTTTCTCAAGCTTTTGGGCTGCCATTAGAGGTGCCCAAGAGCTCTATTTATAGAGCTATAAGAGGGTTCTAGAGGGGGCTCTCACCGCCCTTGAAGGGTGGTGGAGAAACCTCCAGAATGGCAGTGATTTCTCCTCCAATCACCGCCCTTCTAGAACCCTCAAGGGGGATGAAGATGAAGGGTGCCCGTATCAAAACAGGCCCCTGTGTTTTGCAGGCTAAATCCTTTTTTAGTAAAAATTATATTTTTGCCCCTGAACTTCAAAGGGCCATAACTTGCTCATTTTAACTCCGTTTTGGGTGATTTTGGTCTTGGTGGATTCCTTTTTCTGAGACACACCTAATGGTACCATTTTCAGGACCAAATTTCTTGGTTCAGTCAAGGTGAATAGTGAAATGACCAAAATACCCTTATTTCCAAAAAGTGACTTTTCATTGCTAACTTGGGATTTTAATGTTACAAAATTGGAGTCGTTACAGTATAACACCAATGTATTAGGAGATGATCACCTTCACTTACCCTTTTGGAACCTTCGCCTACCAATGTATGCCTTTTGGTCTTTAGCTACATTTCAAAGGTGTATGTTAAGCATTTTCTTTGATATGGTAGAAAGGTTTCTTGAGGTGTTTATGGATGACTTCTCAGTATTTGGGTTATTATTTGTTGAGTGCCTATACCACTTAAAGTTAGTTCTAGCAAGGTGTCAAGAGAAAATTCCTATTTTAAACTTGGAAAAGTGCAATTTTATTATACAGAGTCAGACGTTTTTAGGCCACATAATATCACTCAATGGGATAGAAGTTGATAAGGAAAAAGTGGATTTAATAACCAACCTTTCTCCATCAAGGATAGTGAAAGAAATCCTCTCCTTTCTAAGACATGTTGGCTTTGATAGATGCTTCATCAAGGATTTTAGCAAAATTTCCAAGCCCTTGTGTAATTTACTTACAAAGGAGGCCATTTTTTAATTTGATGAGGATTGTAAAAAGCATTTGAGTGGCAGAATGTTGAGTTGACTTCTACATCCATTATCCAATCATCAAATTGGAATGCACCTTCCGAGATAATGTGTGATGAATCAGATTATGCCATTGGAGCTATCTTGGGGCACCGCATCCATAAACTTCCCCATGTAATTTATTATGCTAGTAAAACACAATGATGCGCAACTCAATTATTCAATCACAGAGAAAGAGTTGTTAGCTGTAGTGTTTTCTTTGGATAAGTTTAGATCTTACTTGTTAGGGTATAAAGTTATAGTGTACTCAGATCATGCGGCTCTAAAGTACCACCTTTTTAATAAGGATGCCAAATCTAAGTTGATCCATTGGATATTACTACTATAGGAGTTTGAGTTAGAAATTAGGGACAAGAAAGGTGCCAAAAATGTTATAGCAAATCACTTATCCAAACTAGTGGTGGAGCATACTAATGATCACATGCCTATAACTAAATCGTTTTCGGATGAATAGTTATTGCATATTTCCCAATTGCTTGGTATGGTGATATTGCTAATTATCTTGTTACAAGAAAAATGCTTAATCATTAAACCAAACAAGATAAAAAGAGATTTTTGACCAAGATTAGATATTTTACTTGGGATGACTTATACTCATTCAAGTATTGTCTTAATCAAATGATTAGGAGAATAGATAGAGAACTTAATCAAATCATCTCCTTTTGTCATGATCATGAACATGGGAAACATTTTATCTTAAGAAGGACTAAAAAGGGAAGCCCCAATACATGAAGCTCTCGCTTGTGTGGGGTTCGAGGAAGCTGCAAGGCACAAGGGTCTACAACACATAGCCTTACCTTGTATTTTGGTAAGAGGCTATTTCCATGCCTTGAAGCTGTGATCTCAAGTTCACATGATGACAAATTTACTGTTGTGCCATGGCTACCCTTCTAACTCAAGAAAGACTGCTATAAAAATTTAGCAGTGTGGTTTTTATTGGGCTACCATATTTAAGGATGCATATGCTTACTGCACAACTTGTGTAACTCTAGATTGCATCTATTCCTAGAAAACTTAGATCTAGATGAATCCAGCATTATATAGTACACACTGTCTATCCACATAGGGCTATCAAGATTGAGAGGGATGGAGAAATCTAAAAAGTCAATGGTGAGAGGTTAAAACCTTTCTTAGAGATGCCTAATCGGGAGATTGATGATATACTATTAGAGGCACCTAAGTATCATGACCCACCTCAGATTACCACTCCAAGAACCCTTGTAGTGTACAATCATTGCACTCATGATTATGTATGACTCAAGACGTAAAACTTAGAGCTTCTTGGGAGGCAACCTAAATGTTTTTTTTTTCTTTTCTTTTTTTTAATTCTCATTTTTCTACATCTTTTCATATAGGATCCTATGTTTTCAAACATTAGGGACAATGTTTCATTCAAGTTGGGGGTGTAGATGCGTATAGGGATTTTGAATTTTCTTGATCTTTTCAAAAAAAAAAAAAAAAGTTTTGGAAGCATTCCCTTAATTCTACTATTTTCACCTCTTAATGGGAATACATATGATTAGTTTTGCATAATATTTATGTGTTGAATCATTTTAAGAAAGATAATTCTAAAAAACCATTCACACATAGCATGTAGTGAAGGCTAATGAAGAGGTGTGACATAAAGACCTTGAGGAAAATCAATGGAGACATATAACCTAATGAGTTTAGAGACTATCTTCTTTCTGAGAGTTATAAGTAATTCAACAATTTCTTTAGTGTACATAATTTAGTATGATCCTATTATCCTTGTTTTGTTTAACTAACAAGAATAAATAGGTGTAATTGCTTTATTTCTAGAAAATTTATTGAATCTAATAGGCTTTAGGAAATTAGGGAGTGATATAGGCCATCCTTGTTTAGCCCAAAGACATAAAGCCTACCCAGTATATTGCATACCACTAATTAGCCCTTTGAGCCTATTATTTAGCCTTTTTCTTCTTAACCCCACTCACCTTAACCCAAAATAAAGTAATAAAATAAATAACCATTGCCTATTTTCAAATTGAGTAGATTTAGTAGAGAATTTCAAAAGAGGACAAAAAGTCAAAGAAGTGAGAAAATTAACCGTTTTTCTTCTAAAGAAGCCAAAGAAAAAGAAAGTGAAAAGAAAGAAGTATCAGGAATAGAAATAGAGGAGAAAATTGAAAAACAAAGAAATATTCACTTCAAGTACAACCAAAAGAAAAGTTGTTCTAATAAATATTCATTGAAGACCTCTACTCAATTTTGAACCTTGAAAATTCTTACCCTTCTTTTATGAACCTGTCCTAAGCCTACATTTCATCCTAGTTAAAGACCTATTGATCTTAAGTGGAACATAGCCTTAAAGTGGAGATAAAAAGAAGGAATTAAGGTAAACTACCCCTACTCTTCTTGGTGATATCATCCTCTCTTAAGGATCACTTTCCATTGTCTCATTAGCATTTAAAGAATTATGTGAACCATTAGCTTATTAGATCAGGTCACATAATCAAAGAGATGTGCTCAAAACCTTACCTAAGAGTTTCATTTCTAAGAGTATACTTATGAAGATTTGAGGTCAAGACATTTTTTAAATGGAATTTAAGCATATCCAGATAGATGTCAAAACTTATCTAGCTGTACACACACATGTAAAATTGTCAATCATCTCCATTAAGTTATGAAAAACTAGTAGATTGCTAATGAATGAGGATTCTCTAAGATAAAATAGGGGACTCTACCTTAGTGAATTTTGTGGATATATTCATTGTAAAGCCTAACAAGTCCTAACTCTTCCACCTCTAGGGGTAACTTAGGAGTTTAAGGGCTTGTTACATGTGCTAAATGTAATCGTGAGTACATATGAAAGTGGCACTTTGTATTTGTTTTTGTAAAATGATTTTTCACATGTTCTATTAAGTACTAACAAAATTTTGGTTAGGGGTGTGAAATTTTTTAAATTTTGCATCAAAATCACCCAATTAGATACCCATGTGTTATAACTTATAGTGTTAAATTATGATTTTTGGACTAAATTTCATAACACATGCATTTTTGACCTAACGAAGTAAAAGTTTGTTATTTTGTAGGTCCAAAAGCTAGTCCAATGTAACTATATGATTAATCATATGTTTTTAGGATTTAATTGGGATTTTTATTTTTTTGTAGGAAGAAATATGGTGATTTGACAGCCAAGATCTATTGGGATGAAATTGAATATCAAGATTAAAAGATCGAGTCAAAACCTCAAATTTATCACTTCAACATAAACTAAAGTCCAAGATCATCTTGTGGTAAAATAATGGATGTGATTAAAGGAGCTAAAGATAGACAAAGTGGTCCCATGAAGTAAGCCACGCATTCCCACCACCTTTGCATGGAAGTCACTTAAGCCACCTTAGCCATATAAGGCATGAAAGAAGGTGGTGAGCTAAGGAATTCAAGTCAAATGATATAAGACATTCAAGCCAAGTGTTGAAGCCAAGGAAGCTTCCTAAGTCAGCCATAAGCTTAGCCAAGGGAGCCTTCAAAATTAGCCATCTAAGTAGTCAAGCTATGCTAAATGGAAGGCTATGATTGGAGGTGATTCAAGAGAGTTATATATGAGTTATTTTGAAGATAATGAAGGGAAAATATATTAATATAAGAGGGCATGTGGACCAATGGGATAAGATAAACTAATTTTAGAGTTTTCCTCTCTTTTTCCCACTTTTTCTTTAATTTTCATCTCATCCTTAAGATGCACTATGAATTTCTAAAACTCTCACTCCTTCCACCTCTTACTAAACCTCCCAATCAATCAAATATCTCTACCTAACACCTCCCGTCTCTTTCCCACTTCATTCCTCACCCACTTTCCTATTTGGTAGGCATTCAATGACTTTGAGAAAGGGGGAGATGCCCCATCCTAAAAAGGTGGCATCTCCCACCTAATCTCCACTCCTTAGGGCTACCACACTCCACACACTTTGCTAATTAGAAACTATAACCTTTTTCTCATCCTAGCCACTCAATTTTACATGATTTAATCCACACCACACCTTAGTCCAAGGATCCCCAAGAAAAATTAGGAGAACACTTATAAAAATTGAGCAAAGACCTAAGAAAATGACTTTTTATTTTTACAAAAATGAAAAACGATGCCTCCCCCATTGGGAAGGAGATGTCCTATTCCTTGGGTACTCTTTCTCTTTCATTTGTTTTGGACTTCCTTTGCTTAGGTGAAGCTACTATTTTCCTAAGGTAGGAGGTACTTCATCAAGCTATTCCATACCTAGTTTTAGGCCATTTGATTCTCCTTCCAAGGTTGGTTCATTTCCCCTCTTCTTTTGTTTGATCTTAGTGTTATTAATGTCATACTTTTCTTTGTTCTCCTTTAGCTTTCCTTACTCTTAAACTAAGAATCAAGTTTGGTTTTCCCTTGGAGTGATAGCCAAGAAAAGTCATCTTAAATATAGTTTTCTCCTTTAACTTTCATTATATCTTTATTCTCTTTCAGCCCTCTTAATTTTCCAGCTTTGGTTGCTTAAGTTCCATTTTATTGTTACCTTAGTTTTGCATAAGATTTTCCTTTGATTTCAAGAATTCTTGTTCATGTGGCTGTTGGAACAATTGAAAAATAAATTGGCTTATAATTAAGGAGTGATTGAGATTAAGGGAACATCATTATAATAGTATTTAAGTTTCAGATTTGAACTACATGAATGGAATATTATGTTGATGAAATTTTGGATGCGATTCAATGGGATTAGTTGGAATTTTCAATTCATGTTCTTGACTAGCAGTTAATTAAACTTGTTCTTGAATGTTTCAATGCAATAGGAATGATTAAATTCATGTTCTACATGTGCTATTCATTAAAAGTTTCAATTACCTTACTGTTGGAATTTCTTTTCATGCATTGTTTATGTTAATTTACAGCACCATTCAATTCATATTCACTTGATTTTTCAAGATGCTATTTAGATTGTTAGAGTGCTCCTTTAATACTTGAGTAGAATTGCATGCTTAGGTTGTCAATAGAGTTGCTTTAATGCTCTTATATCCAATGAATCATGCATACCATTCTATGGTTACATGCATGATACTTGGGTAATTTTCCTTTCATTGTTTGTTAGTAGTAATCTTTCTTTTAATTCACTTTTTGGTTGTAGTTAGATTTCAATAGTTTGCATATTAATTGTTTTGGTTATAAATTAGTTTTTTAATGCATGTTTCCATAGACTAGTTGTTAATTTCATGTTTAGGAAAGTTGATAAATTGCATTTTAGGAAAGTTTAACTTTAGGAAAAGTTATTAATTAGGAAAGTCATAAAATTAGAAGTTTTTAATTTAGGAAAGTTTTAATTTGAGAAAGTGCATGTTTTAGGATAGTTTTCCATTTATAATGTTTCTTGTTTTTGCTTAGTTTCCATTTCTTGTTTTTACTTAGTTTCTAATTTCATGTTTTAATTTTCATTCTTAATTTAGGTTAAAAAATCACTTGAATTTTGGCTAGGTTGGATCGTTTAAAGTAGGAACCACTAGCATGACATTAGTTCAACTCCTCGTGCGATCAACCTCACTAATGTACTATATTGCAAATGATTCATGCACTTGCAAGTTTTAATTAAAACAACAACATTGAACGTATGTTTACACATAATAATTAGGATATGATTGTTCTAAGGAAGTATGTATTATATATACAGAATGTAATTTATTAGAAGTATTAATTCATTCATTTTACCTTTTGATGGAACTAAGTATTGAACGTGCGATAATGTTCAAATTATAGCCACTTTGTTTCTTTGTGTAATTTGGATTCTTTTCTTTTAGGACTTTCACGTGATCACTATATACGAAAACACAAAAAAATTAATGGAGAGATCAAAGAAAATATAACCATTAATAATTAAATTTTACAACATGCATGATCAACTTATGCAATATATGGCTGGGCGTCATCAACATTTCGTAACACATAAAGGTGTGCCTGGTCCCCATTCTTTATACTTAAGGTCGATATACAACCACTCAATAGAGGTTTGCCAATATTGGAATTATAAAATCCAACTGATTTTTTCTTCATGGGATTCCAATGGTATTCACTCCTAATAAGTACTCCATGCAAAACCCCACTACTTCCTTTGCAATATAACACTCAATTATACACCCCTTTAGTCAGTTGTGAATTTGTACATACCCATTTAACATTTTGATGTACCTCTCAAATGGGTACATCCATCATAAGTAAACTAGCCCATAGACTCTAACCTCATCAATGAGGTGCATTGTTAAGTGTACCATGATGTTAAAGAAGGATAGTGGGAAGATTGTTTCAAGCTCACATAATGTTGTCACTAGGTGTTTTTGGATTTCTTGTAATTTTAAAACATCCACCACCTAACACTTTCACTTTTCCATGGAGACAATGTTTCTAAAGTTTGAAGTGTAGCCATTTTAAACTTTGAGCTTGAACAAGTTACATACTATTTTTCTCTCCTCTTTGTCATGCATATAATTTGCTTTAGGTAGGCATGTTCCTCGACTGCCCCTATCCTATGGAAGCAACCTTCTCTTCAAACCCATCTTCATAAGATCCATTCAAGCTACAAGTTCATCCTTTATTTTTTCTTGAGATGTCAAGCAAGGAACTCCTAAGCTTTTGCAAACATTCTTCTCAATGTGCCTGATATCAAGCATATGATGCAGATTCCGTGATTTCTAGTATATAAGTTGAAAGAATATTGATTTCTTATTCCAATAACTTCTATAGTTTCTTTCACCTACACGTTACTTGCTTTCTTATTTTCCCACAAGATATTAATGTTTTCAACCCATTCCAATACTTATCAAGCTATCAACATCTTTGGTGGTTCCTTGTCTCTACACTACCATCAAATTCTCTCTTCTTTTAATGATATGGATGGTCTCTACATAACCATCTTATGAGGCCAAGGAAAGTCATTTTTCTATCATGTTTAAGTTGCATGGCACATGTTTGGTCACAACAAACATGCTAAGCCTTGTATTCCTTCACAGTGCATTTAGAAAATTTACCATACACAAGGAAGTCATGTATTGTCTACAATAGTATAGCCTTTAGGGTGAATGACTCTTTCTTGGCTATGTCGTCAACTTCAAAACCTACATTCCATAATGTCTCTGGATCATTGATCAAGGGAGCCAAGTATATATAAATGTTGTTCCCTAGCTATATCAACATAGTTAACATCATGAGCTTCCTCTTCATGCATATACATGATGGGAGGTTATGACAAACGAATATAGCATGCCAACAACTATACCTATTAATAAAGTTGTCTTCAAATCTTCCCACCTTTGGCGAGGGCCCATTGGAAGTTCTTCATGCCAAATCCATAGGCGATAGCTTTCATTTATTCCATTGAAGCATAAATGTTCTCTCAACACCCCTACAATTACTTTTTTTCATATTTCTCCATTTTGAGCATGGACAACGAATGTGATTATGATAGCCACCTACCCTAGGTGCAAACTATATAAAATTTTCTATTCCCTCCTTGTATTCTTTTAATGTTCTTGTCAGGTCATCCAAGCATATTTATTTATTTTTCAACAAATTAAATTAAATAAGTGTGTGAAGATTTGTTAGACATGAAAATATTATAGTGAGCTCAGCTAGGCATTTTACCAAATACTAGGTCTAAAGAATTATGTGTTTGAAAAAACTAAAATACATGCATGCACAAGTGTGGAAATTTCCAAATAATAATGAAGAATAATGCAAAACTTGAAAGATCTATTAAAAAAATTTAACTTTAAAAAGGAAAATTTCCAACCATAACTACCATGCAAGCAAAATATATCAAACATGCATATATATATATATATTAGACAAACAAGGAGATATTAATGAACACTCAATTCGATATTGACATATATATATATATATACGTAATTCCAATTCATAGTTGGAATTTGGCTGAATATAGGAACATTGAAAATCAACCTACATACGCTTCAGCTTGTGTACAGATGCAGATACTCGTAAACAAACAACTAAAAGTTGATGTAAAAGTTATTAGAGAAGTACTTTTAAAGTCAATTTCAGAAAACAACTTTAGAAGTGGTCACTTTTAAAGTCATTTTATCACAATGACTTTAAAAGTTACACATATTAAAAAATGACATTAAAAGTTACACATTTTAAAGTTGTTTCTTTAAAATGACTTTAAAAGTGGGAAGCTTTTAAAGTCATTTTATCAAAAATAACTTTAAAAGTGGTTGTTAAGTGCTTAATTTTGGCCAAAAGACCCCTAATTTAGCATTTAATTTGATCATCTAACTTATCAATTTGATGAATTTTAAATAAAATATGAAATTTAGCTCAAATTGACCATCCAACTATAAATTATCAAAAATTAACGATCAGATGATCATCCAAGTTAATTAGATGCTTAATGAATGATTCAGATGACTCTAATCTAGTCTTATATCTCAACAAAAATAGGCTTGGATAGGTCAGATAGAATTTCAACGATGCAGATCACCCAACAGAGATTCAATGGTGCAGATGGAATGATTTCTTAAAGGAAACTTTGTTTTAAAGCCAAGATGGAGAAAATTTGGAAAGCCCTACTAATAGAAGTCTCCAAGGAGGAAAGCAAGTAGAAGGAATATGGAAAAAGACAAATTAGAAGGTGGTGGGGAGGTAGGCTACCCTTTTCCCTTCTACCCCTCTCTTTCCATCGTGCATTTCCCACTTCACCACTCGCTCTCTTTCTAATTTCTCTTGGGTTTCCTCTTACAAAGGAAACCATCCCACCTATTTACTCCCTCTTCCCAATGTCTTCCTACTCTCTCTCTTGTACACTTTCTTCTTACCCTTCCTTGGGCTAGACTGTAGGAGGCAAGACCAACCCTTTCTCTTCTGTTTTTTTTTTTTTTTTTTCCTTCATGGTGTTACTTTTTTTCCCTTGCTTTCCATCATTAATCCTATCTTTTAGTTGTTTCCAATCATAGTTTTCTTTATTTTTGTTCTCTCACCCATAGCCTAAACCCCTCTATTCATCTGCCGCCATTGCACGATCTCCTTCGTTCACTCCCTCTGTCATATTCTCTCTTCTCACTTGAATCGAACCAAAACTTGACGCACTCTATTCTCCTATCCCTGTTCTCCATCTACTCTTCTTCTCTATTTTTCACTATCCCAGGTCATCTCTTCCACTCTGGTATTCCGTCACAAACTAGTCTTCAACCCATGTTCTTCAGCAGTCATCATTCCACCCACGCCCATCACCATCTTCCTCTGCTACCATCACTGGCACTGACCATTAGATTGTCTACCTCCCCACAGGCAGCCCCCAATTCCTCCCCTCTACTTCGTTTCTCTCTATGTCCCTAGACTAGGACTATCATCTTCCACTATCCCTGTTCACCGTTTCACCGCACTGCCCAGGCTACTCGACCTCTCTCCACTCACACTAGCCTAGCATGATCACCTTTTTGCTTCTGTGCTCACCTTCTCTTCTTCCCTGTTTCACCTAACCATAGTACTGACATCTGCCCCATCACTGGTGCCATTGCCTGAGTCTATTAGTCCCTGCTCTACAAACCCTGCTCCTTGCCTCTCTACGATGCCAGTAGCATTGCCCAAATCGCACTAGACTGCTTCTTTAACCAGACCCCTCACCCGCACCTATTGAGGCACCATAGCACCAACCACTCTCAACTACCAGACCAATCTAGCACCAGCTTTCCCTTCTTTTCTGGCAATCCCACCCTCACTATCTTCTTCGTTGGGCTTGTTTTTGGTTTTTGTTTAAAACCCAAATTTAAGGAAAATTCTAATGATGCCCTTAGCATAAAAATTAAAATCCCATTTGAATCCTTATTTTGTCTTTTTCTTTATTCATGTCTTGCTCATCTAGGTTTTACCCTATTCTTAGATAATTCTAAAATTCAGATCTTGGTTGATTTAAGTATAACCAAATCAATGGTTTAGCTTAAACCAACAGGGTAACATTAATTCAAGTTCTTTTTGACATCAGATTTTAGATCTCTCTTTATCTCTTATTCTTAAGCACTTCCTAGCCTATACACTACTTCTGATCTTCAATTTGAAATTAAAAAATCAAATCTGAGTCGTCAAAGCCCAAAGACACTCTTAAATTGAGACCTTCTATATTTTTTGGAATCAACCTAATCCATCTAGTGGATCATAAATCAGGAGCACTAAAAAGAGGTTGATGAAGGCTGATCAAAGTTTATGAGCCTAGATCTGATGAATTTGACATTAATCAATTTAAGGAAGTGGAATTTTCTTGTTTCTTTAGTTAATTTTCTTCCTTCTTGAGTTGAACTTCTGTAATTCTCATTGGTCAATTATATCTGAAGTCTGATTTCACTTTCTGTTAATTTTATCATTTAATTTCAATATTTTATAATTAAATTATATTAAAAATCCAATTCCTTAAAGCAAGCCCCTATGGGGTCAACTTGTACTTACATATGTTATACCACAATAGCCAATGCACTTACAAAAAGCGCAACAAGTTTTTGGCACTGTTGCTGAGGATTGAACCTGGGTCACCCATGTGACAAACTATAGGACAACATTTGAGTGACTTAAGGCTGAGTTGACCTTTGCACCTATTATCCAACCACCAAATTGGAACTCACCATTCGAGATAATGTGTGATGCATCAAATTATGCCATTGGAGCTGTTTTGGTATAGCGCATTAATAAACTTCCCCATGTGATACACTACATGAGTAAAACACTAACTGAAGTGCAATTCAACTATTCAACCACTAAGAAAGAGTTGTTAGTTGTATTGTTTGCTCTAGATAAGTTTAGATCTCACATGTTAGGGTCTAAAGTTATAGTATACTCAGATCACGTAGCCTAAAAGTACTCCTACCTCCTTTTTAAAAAGGATGCAAAACCTAGGTTGATCCATTGGATACTATTGTTGTAAGAGTTTGACTTAGAAATAAGGGACAAGAAAGGTTTAGAAAATATAGCAGCAGACCACTTATCCAAATTAGTGGTAGAGCACATTAGCAATCAAGGGCCTATAACTGAGTCATTCCCAGATGAGTAGTTATTGCATGTTTCCTAGTTACCTTGGTATGGTGATATTGTTAATTATCTTGTTAGAGGACAAATGCCTAATTATTGGACTAAACAAGATAAAAAGAGATTTTTAACCGAGGTTAGATATTTTACTTGGGATGATCTGTACTTATTCAAGTACTGTCCTAATCAAGTAATTAGGAGATGCATACCAGATAGTGAACATAATCAAATCATCTCCTTTTGTCATGATCATGCATGTGGGGGTCATTTCAGCTCTAGAAAGGCTATTGTAAAAATTTTGTAATGTGGATTTTGTTGGCCTACCATATATAAGGATGCATATGCTTACTGCAAAGAATGTGTAAGGTGTCAATGGTTAGGAAGTTTACGACAGAGACATATGATGCCCTTAAACCCAATCCTTATCATAGAACCTTTTGATGTTTGGGGCATAGATTTTATGGGGCCCTTTTGTAATTTTTTTGAAAATTTGTACATCTTAGTAGGAGTGGACTACTTGTCCAAGTGGGTGGAGGCTATATCTTGCAAAACCAATGATCACAAGGTTGTGGTAAATTTTTTAAAAGAAAATATTTTTGGACGGTCTAGTACTCCTAGAGCCATAATAAATGATGAGGGAAAACTCTTTGGTAATAAAGTGTTTGAGAATTTAATAAAAAATTCTGGTGTTAACCATAGGATAGCTACCCCATAGTACCCTCAGACCAGTGGTCAAGTACAGTCAATCAAAGTAGGAAAGACTGGTCTCTGAGACTAAATGACGCTTTGTGGGCTTATCATACATCATATAAAACCTCTATAGGAATGTCACCCTACTACTTGGTCTATGGAAAGGCCTGCCACTTACTAGTAGAGTTAGAACACAAAGCATATTGGGCTATCAAAAAGCCCAATTTTGACTTAGAATCGGCTGGGACCCACAGGAAACTCCAACTTAATGAGTTGGAAGAGTTGAGGAAAGATGCATATGACTCTACACAATTGTACAAAGACTGAATGAAGGTTGTACATGATAGACATATCTTAAGAAAATACTTCACACCTCGTCAAAGGGTCTTACTATATAACTCGAGATATCATCTATTCCTAGGAAAACTTAGATCTTGACAGAGTGAACCATATATAGTATACACAATCTATCCTCATGGGGCTATCGAGATTGAAAAGGATGGAGAAATCCAAAAAGTCAGTGGTCAAAGGTTAAAACCTTTCTTAGAAATGCTCGACCCTAAAATCAAAGCGACACTTTTAGAGGCACCTCAATATCATGACCCACCTTAGATTACCACTTCAAGGACCCTTGCAACATACCATCACTGCACTCATCATTATGTCTGGTTGAAGACATAAAAATTAGCACTTCCTAGGAGGCAACCCAGATGTTTTTTCTATTTCCATCTTCTACATTCTTCCATTATCATATAGGATCCTATGTTTTGCAAACATTGAGGACAATGTTTCATTCAAGTTGGGGGTTGTAGATGCATATAGGAATTGTGAATTTTCTTGAGTTTTCTTTATTCTTTTGAGAAAAAATTTTAAAAAAAAGTTCTTAAGGTAGAGTTCCTTTACTGTGATGAGAACTAGATGTTCAGAATTTAGTAATTTCATAGTTTTCCCCTCTTAATGGGAATGCATATGATTAGTTTGGTATATTATCCATTTGTTGAAGCATTTTATGAAAGTTAATTCTCAAAAACAATTTACACACAACACATAGTCAAGACTAATAGAGAGGTATGACTTAAAGACCTTGAGGAAATTTTGTGGAGACCTATAACGCAGTGAGATTGAGGGACTATCTTCTTTCATAGGGTTATAAGTAATTCCACAATTTCTTCATAATATATAAATTAGTGTGATCCTATTATCCTTGTTTTGGTTAAACATCAAGAATAAATAGGAGTAATAGCTTTAATTCTAGAAAATTTATTGAATTTGGCAAGCTTCAGAAAACCAAGGAAATGATATAGCCCATCCTTGTTCAGCATAGAGACATAAAGCCTACCCAGTATATCATACCACTTGTTAGCCCCTTTGAGCCTATTATTAAGCCTTTTCTTTCTTAACCCCATTCACCATAACCCAGAACAAAGTTAGTAAAGTAAATATCCATTACCCATTATCAAAATGAGTAGAGTTACTAGAGAAAGTTCAAATAGGACAAAAAGTCAAAGAAGTAGGAAAATTAGCTGTCTTTCTTCCAAAGAAAGAAAAAAGAAGAAAAATGAAATTGAAAGAGAAAGACAAAAATATGAAAGAGATATTCACTTCAAGTACAACCCAAAAGAAAAGTTGTCCTTAAAGATATTCATTGAAGACCTCTACTCAATTTTGAACCTTTGAAATCCTTATACCCTTCTTTTCTAAACCTGTCCTAAGCCTACATTTTGTCCTAGTTAAAGACCTATTAATCTTAAGTGGAACATAGCCTTAAATAGGAGATACAAAGAAGGAATTAAGGTAAACTATCCCTAATATTCTTGGTGATAACATCCACCCTTGAGGACCACTTTTCTTTGTCTCATGAGCATTCAAAAGATTTATGTGAACCATTAGCTTATTGGATTCAGTCACATAATGAGAGAAGTGTATTTAAACCCCTTATATAAGAGTTTTATTTTTCAGCATATACCTGTGAGGATTTGAGGTCAAGACATATTTCCAATGAAATTTAAGTATATCTGGTTAGAAGTGAAGATTTATGTAGATGTACACACACATGCACTCCGAAACATAACTCAAATAAAATGTCTTTAATATGTGTATGAGGTGTAAAGGGGTCAAATTCGATCTATTAAGTTGTGAAAAACTAGTAGATTGCTAATGAATGTGCATTCTCTGAGATAAATTACGGGACTCAACCATAGTGAATTTATGGATATATTCACTGCAAACCCTCACGAGACCTAATTCATCCACTAGGGGTTCAAGGGCTTGTTGCATGTGCTAAACACAATCGTAAGTACCTGTAAAAGTGGCACCTTGTATTAGTTTGTGAAAAATAATTTTTCTACATGTTTTGCTTAGGACTAGCAAAATGATGGTTGGGGTGTGTGTCAAGTGTTTAATTTTGGCCAAAAGACCCCTAATTTAGCATTTAATTAATAATCTAACTATCAATTTGATGATTTTATATAAAATATGAAATTTAGCTCAAATTAACCATCCAACTATAAATTATCAAAATTAACCATCAAATGATCATCTAAGATAATCAAATGCTTAGTGAATGATTTAGATGACTCTAATTAGTCTTATATCTTGTAGATCGATCAAAATAGGCTTGGATGGGTTAGATTGAATTTCAACGATGCAGATCACCCAACAGAGATTCAATGGTGCAGATGGAATGATTTCTTAAAGGAAACTTTGTTTTAAAGAAAAGATGGAGAAAATTTGGTAAGCCCCAACAATAGAAGTCTCCAAGGAGAAACGAAAGTAGAAGGAATGTGGAAGAAGGCAAGTTAGAAGGCGGTGGGGAGGTAGGCTACCCTTTTCCCATCTACACCTCTCTTTCCACCATACCTTTCCCACTTCACCACTTCCTCTCTTTCTAATTTCTCTTGGGTTTCCTCTTAGAAAGGAAATCATCCCACCTATTTACTCCCACTTCCCAACGTCTCTCTACTCTCTCTCTTATCTACTTTCTTCTTACCCTTCCCTAGGATGGACCGCAGGAGGCAAGACCAACCCTTTCTCTTTTCTTTTTTTTCTTTTCATTTTCCTTCATTGTGTTACTATTTTCCCTTCATTTTCCATCATTGATCCTATCTTTTAATTGTTTTCATTCATCTTTTTCTTTCTTTTTGTTCTCTCATTGATCCTATCTTTTTTTCTTCGTTCACTCCCTCTCTCATATTCTCTCTTCTCACTTGAGCAGAACCAAAACCTAACACACTCCATTCTCCAATCCTTATTCTCCATCTACACTTCTTCTCTATTTTTCACTACTGCATATCATCTCTTCCACTCTAGTAGTCTGCCACAAATTGGTCTTCAACCCTTGTTCTTCAGCCCTCATCATTCCAGCCACACCCATCACCATCTTCCTCTGCTACCATCACCAGCACTAACCATCAAATCGTCTACCTCCCCACAGGCAGCCCCCACTTCCTCCCCTCTGCTTTGTTTCTCTCTATGTCACTAGACTAGGACTGTCATCTTCCACTATCCCTATTCACTGCTTCACTGCACTGCCCAGGCTACCCTACCTCTCTCTCTACTCACAGCAGCCTAGCATGATCACCTTTCCACTTCTCTGCTTGCATTCTCTTCTTCCCTATTTCACCTAAACAATATCTGAGATATAGATAAACAGGAGTGAATGGATACAACAGGGAAATATAGCAACCATATTATGGATCAAGGGTATATACTCTTACAAAGATCCTTGTTTAGTGTACTTAGTTATTTGGATTTGTGTACTTTGGACATTTGATGTAATAAATGTAAAAGGATGTGTATGTGAACCCCTAGATGGATCCTATTTTCAATAAATGAATTTCTATTGATTTATTTAGTAGAAATATATGCTATAAACAAAATATGCATATATGTATGAGAGTGAAAGTGATATTTGGGTTTTTCAAAATGAATTTTAAAGAAAATGTTTTTGATGTTTAAAATTTTAAAAAAAATTCAATTTTGGCATGCCACCTTTGAAAATAAACATGAAAAAGTGTTTTAAAAACCTAGGTTGTCACATATTTGACTTGAAAACTATAATTATATATTAGCTATAGCACACTCACTTTTTGAAGTTTAACAAAATAATGGCATATCATTTGCATAAGGGTAGGATTTTGAACCTTTTTGTTCATCTTTATTAGTAAGCCAAAGTTAGATAGTCAATATGAACTGAATAAGAGAAAATTTTCTTAGGTGAGTAAAGGACTTTCATAAATTTTTTGAGAATTTTTTAGGTATATTTACTGCAAACTCTTGTGAGGCCTAACTTGTTCATTAGGAGTAAAGGGTTCAAGTGCTTATTACATTTGCTAAATATAATCGTGATGACCTATGAAAATGGAAACTATTTTATTTTCATGAGTTTTGCATGTTTTTCTTGGGACTAGTAAAATGTTAGTTGGCTATGTAATAAGTGTCCTCTTTTGTATAAAAATCACCCAGTTAGTTGCTCATGTATTATAACTTATAGTATTATTTTAAGGTTTTTGTCCAAAATTCATAACACATGCATTTTTTGATATAATGGCTCTAAAGTTTGATATTTTGTATGTTCAGAGGCTAATCTAGAGTAAGAATATGTATAATCATAAATTTAAGTATTCAATTACGATTTCTTATCTTTTGTAGGTGATAGGAAGGTAATCCAACGTCTAAGGTCAACCGAGATCAAGATTGAAGATCAAGTCAAAGGAAAGAGCTGCGTCCCATTTCCATAAGTCCAAGGTGTAATCAAGGGTCAAGATCATCTTTAGGATAAGCAATGGATGCAATTAGATTAGCCAAAGGTGTTTGAAATGTGCCTATGCATAAGCATACAATTCCCCCCTCCTCTACACACAGCCATGCTAACCACCTCAGCCATATAAGCAAAAGGTGATGAGCTAGGGAAGTGAAGCAAGCCAAGCCATCATAGCCAACGATATGAGCCATGAATCCAAGTCAAAGGAGATCTTAAAGAGAGCCATTTGAGCCACTCAAGTCAATCCACATGGTAACATGCTATTGGAAGAAGAATTTTATGGGTTAATTAGAAGGAAAATAAGATATGCATGCAAGGTGAACTAATGGGAAAGAACCCCAACTTTTTCTCTCCCTCTTCCTTATCTCTTTCTTTCCCTATTTTTCCATTTATTTTCCACTTTTTGTAGGAGTTTCACATGGAAATTGAAGAAGGAAGGGAGCCCCACTCCCCTATTCCATTCCCTCTTATCTTCTTTGCACCTCATCCTTTCCTATTTCTTTCTCTTTCTTTCCTTCTCTCTCCATCAATATTTGTCTTAACCTATCACCTTCCAAGTAATATTAAGCAATTTGCATGAAACTCCAAAAGAAGAGGAGTTCCATGCATAACTCCTACTTTGTAGGTGCTCCTCTCTCTCTTTCTTATATCATCCACCCAATCTCACCTTGTCACCTCACCTCTCTCATAGGGTTTCCTTTAAATATCAACCATCATATGTAAAACACCTTGAGGAGTTTTAGTGGGATACATTTAGGAGAAGGGGGAGAATGCCTTTCCAAAGAAGGAGGCATCCCTTCTCTCTCCTTCCAAAAAGTCTTTAAGGTCTCCTCTTTGAAGGTACCTATTCCTCCTAATGCTCCATGCATCCTCTTGGGGTGTTCCTCATCCTTGCATTTTAAATTGTTCCTATGATGACCCTGGATTTTCAAATGCCTTTTAAGAATTATATTTGAAAGGTGGGATCCCTATTTAAAAACTTCTTTTAGAAAACAAACAATGGAAACATTTTTTTTTTGAAAAGACTTTTTAGGAAATCTCGAGTGTCATCTGATAGATCAAAACACATTCATGAGTTCTAAAATCAAATATTTTTACTTTCAAATATGACAAGTCAATACTTATCATTTCCTAGAATTTTAACTAGTTACAGCCCATAGTCAAATATGCAGTAAACATATTTATACATGTCTAAGAGATTTATCATAGTTATATATAACTACACAGTCATCTCACAATATTTATAAAATGTACAAATTATACATACACCATCTATATCTCTGTGACTATTCGGAGCACCTGGTCTCAACATTCTTGCCTTCCTCTTCTTCACGTTTAGCTGTGGAGTTGGTGGAGTGAGTCTAGAGGAACATACTCAGTAGGTAAAACTAAAATCATAAATATAAATCAATGTATATTTGCATCCATGCATTCATGCACATAGTGAAACATCCTTAGGTATGGTTCCTAAGGTCTACCAATATCAATTTGCAATATATTATTTACATACTTTTCAAACATTCCATCAAAGGTTTCAATTCAGCCAAGTACAATATAAGTGTAAGAATAATGAGATATGTTGACATCAAAAGGGTACACATTAAACATGTGCATAAAATTGATGATAAATTAGTTAAGCACTAAAATCTCAGTTTAAATCACATATAGGAAAGTTTTTGGCAATTTTTGTCAATCGTATCAATTCTCAGCATGCAAATATAAATATATCAAATGTCAAATCATCTAAGACATCATCATGCTTGGTGGCCAGGGTATCTATGACCCTATAACATGTGTGGTGCCTAAAAATCAACCTGCGGCAACTACCGTATAATGGCACACTACAACACTAGCAACTGCACAATCATGAGACATTGTAGCAAAAAGAATACATAGATCACTATGTTGCAGTAACTTCCCAATAGAGGGACACCGTATGCTTAAACCTTGACACCAATTATGTGAGACTTATTACTGTCTCGCATGGGCGGAGAATAGATTGCGTAGTGCCTTCTCATGATGCCACATTCAAAATCAAAATACCAACTTTCGAAAGATGGGTGGCCAACCCTATAACCCTCATATCATAGTGTCCATTAGGTGAAAGTGTCGGTTTAAAACAAATCCTAGGCAAATCAAAGCATGAAAAATCTAGGTACCATTGTACCCTTAATGACATATTAGTCACCCACCAGTCATATAATCTGATCCTTATGATGGTTTTAAAAATACAAAATTTTCATTTAAATACGAATGAGATGTCAAATATAAATAATGCACAAAATTATGCACCTTACCATTTCAATTATAATCATAAAATTTCTTTATTTTTATGGAAAATCTGATAGAGTTTCCCCTATTTATAGGACAATGCACATTTAATGCATGTGATGTGATTCACCTAATAGTCATCATTTCATGTTTAAATAAAAAATGGAAACATTGTCTTCTAACAATCTCATTTACAATTACTATAAGAGTCATAACATAATTTGAATTCTAAGGATGCTATATTTATAGTCTCAAAATATTTCATCAACCAAAATTTAAATGTAGTAATTACATGTGTTCAACAAAACAATGCATAAGTGCAATATAGATGTGAAAACTTAGCAATCATAGAATTTACCCACCTTAATCTAATGGCTTAGATTCATCAAAATTAATTACAAGTAAATTTTGGATGTGAATCAACAATCACAAATCACAAATCATGGATTTTGTCATCAATCAAGCATTAATCTGAGAAATATGAAATAAATATAATAATTTAGTCTCTTGGTCGTGGATTTATACATTAAATTTATAATTTGAAGGGTCAAATTGTCCTTGATCTAGAATTTAACCTTAGATAAGATATCTTTGGGTGTTGAGAAAGTCATTTTCATACATCGATCAATCGGATCTAATGTTCTATGTCTAAATTACATAGATTTAAGCACTTAGGTGATCACATCTACAATTTAACAAACTGATTAATTTTTATACATTTAACAAGCTTTTCACTTGTTGTTTCTAATCGAGATTGACTTTAACCTACAATTCACATCATTAGATTCATAGATCTACTGCCTGATGTGTTTTTAACTGTCACATTTGTAGATCTAGCACCATTCATGCTTCATGTTTAGATTAAAAATTCAATGGTCAAATGATCTCTAATTGAACTCTTGTTAACATGGATGTGTAATCTATTTTGGGAGGATTCCATACATATAAATTTTTCCATTTTATCCTTTCCAAAAAATGATCACCAGCGCCAAAATTTGGTCACAGTCACAAGAGAAGACACTAGAAAATGAAAGTTGCATGTGCCTATTACAGTATTAAAAATGCCATTTTTCCAAGAAAATGAAACATGAGTTTTGTTGTCATTTAGTGCTGAAAACGGGGATAAAATGAGAGAAACCAAAGTTAGTCTTCCATTGTTTCTAGCGATGGATGAGAACGATGTTGAGAGAGCTAGAATGAAAGAGGAGAGGGAAAAGAGAGGGGAATAGTGGAGTCCCACCTATTCTAGTGACAGTCACTGGTGATGGAAAAACCAATGTTGACTACTATAATAAACAAATATGTAGCAATATAATGATATGTAGTGGTGAGGATGATGAGTGTAGCAATGCCATGCAAGTTAGATTGAGGGAGAAAGAGAAGAGGAAAAAAGCCGTGGAGAGGAGGTGGTGAGCTCTACTAGCATCTTCCCTATGTGATAGGCAGCTAGGGGTAGAGCTCCACATGTCGAGCTCCTCCTGTTTGGTCATCACATGGGGCCCATTAGTGGAGGGGGTGCCATTATCAAATTTTCCCCCTCTAATACTAAGTAAAATTGTGAGTTTTTTTGTATCCAACCTTCGTTTCAAGCAAAATTAGTGTCGTTGGAAAGCTCTCGCTGCATACATTTTGATTTTTGAGGTTTCAAAGTCAAATTAAAGTCTTTTTTAAATTTAATTTAGCAATTTCATTTTTAGTTAAAATTGATTTATTCATACCACTTTCAAATTAAACTATGATAAAATATAGGTTGTTACAATTCCAGGTCAGTTCTTTGTTCTTTTCCTTGTTGTTTAATGTTCTTGTTCCTTGATTCCATGATATATATCCATGCCTTAAGTTGTTGGTATCTTGGTTGTTCACTTCCTTATTACATTCTTAAAACTTGTGTTCAAAGGACCACAACTCTCTTGAGTTGATAGCTAAGAGTTTGTAGTCCCTAAATCAAGTCTTCGATTTTGAATCTCCTTACAATTATTGCTCTTTCACTGCTGTACTTCCTATCTTTTCATGCATTTCTCTCCTAAATTATTCTTTGGATTCTACATTCATGTTGTCTACATTCAATTTAAGATTAATGGAAGGTGTTTTTTATGTGATTGAGATCAAGTTTCATTCATTGTAATGGTGTGTATTTTGTAGATTTATATTGGTGGATCATGCACACAACTTTGATGTAATTCTCTATTGATTAAATAAAGTTAATTGTGGTTCATGGTTTATATTGTTTACCAGTAGATAAACACTTTAGATTTGTATGTTCTATTGTATATAACGTTCTTGCTTTTTTGGGCTAATTGCTTGGATATTGAAAATGTTGCTTTGTTGAAATATCCCATAACATGGTAATGTCCATGAATGAATCATGCTTAATGTTTAACACATGTTGAGTCTAGTTTGTGTGATTCTCAAAGAACTTAATTAGACTTTTAGGATGTTGTGTTAATTCTTACATAAGATTGCATGATAGTTAGTTGTAGGTCCATTGCTTTTTGTTTCTGTTTACCCCATGAACCATGCGCATAAACCATTGGTTCATGTGCATGGTTTTGGGGTGTTTTCTCTTAGCTAACTTGATTGATTATGCTTAAGATTACATGCTTTAATTAAAGTTCCATTATGTGTTCCATGTTGGATTAGTTTGCATTGTAAACCATGCATACTTTCACGTTCAATGCATGCATCTTAATTACTTTATTCATGCATTTTTTTCTATATTAATCCATGCACATCATTTGTTTAGTGTTTCATTAAATATTACATGTTTTCCTTTCTTAGTTTAGATTATTGTTGAAGTTTAGCTTGCATGTTAGAGTAGCTTTAGTAAGGTTTCATGTTTATTTTTAGTGTGTTCTACATTTAGAAATTTTCTAATTTTATGCATTTGTAGTTTCCATGTTAGTCTGAAGCCTTAGTCTTAGTAAAAACTACTTTCTTTGGCTAGGTTAGATAATTTAAATGAGATCCACTAACCACATAAACCATTTTATTCCTCATGGGGTTGACTTCGATCGTGTGCTTATAATATGACCAATTCATGCTCTTGTGACTCAATTAAAATATTACAACAAGGATCAATACCTATATATCAAGGAATTCCTTGATATTTGCACCATGTTTATGATCAAAAAAATTTCAGACAATTCAATTAGGCTTAGATTGTTTCCATTCTCCCTCAAAGATAAAGCCAAGTCATGGCTAAATTCCTTGGAGGTAGGTTCCATTAGCACATGAAACTAATTGTCTAGGAAGTTTTTGAATAAATTCTTCCCCATTCATGAGATTAATGCCCTTCAAAGGGAAATCATCAATGTCAGTTAAGGGGTGATAAATTGTATTGAAAATGCTAGGAACAGTGGAGGGGTCCTCATTCTAAAAGATAAGATAGAGGCCTAGGGAAGATAATTCCCAGCAATGGGATTACTCTAATAGAAGAAAGAGAAACAACCAGCCTCCAAAGAGAGGCATATATGAGATAGGAGTGATGATAGATCTATCATACAAGCTTGAATCTATTATAGAGAGAATGGACGAGTATGACGGAAGAGCAGACAAACATGAAACTATATTTTCAAACTCTCATGGCTGCTACATCCATTAAGCCTCTATAGGAGATTTGTGCTCTTTGTTCTAATATAGTCCATGTGACCATATCTTGCCCATCAAATTGAGCACTTAGTGACTATTTTCAAGAACAAGTGCCCTAAATGCCTACATAATTTTGGCAACAACCCCTGTTTAGAGACCAATAATACTGGATGGCTAGGCATCCCAATTTTTCATGGTCAAAGAAAAACTATTAGGGGAAATCATTTATGAACCCCCTATCACAAATTTTCATAGAGCAATTGCTCCCTAGCAACCACTTAGCTTCCAATAACCTCCACAACTAAAGAACCCAACTTTTAAGGAGAATATATAGTCCCTTATAGAAGATCTTTGAAGCAAAATGAAGACAATAACATGGCCTTACACCAAATCTAGAATGATAGTTGACATGTCACCCATGTCAACTGTTAAGCCATAGACAAGTTAGAAATGCAAGTAAGCCAGCTGTTTGCTACATTACAAGATAGAGGAAAGGGCCAATTTGAGATACAATCTAGTTCTCAAACCCATAATTCTCATGAGCAAGCCAAGTCCACAATGACCCTTCAACATGGCCCTCAGGTCAACAACAAAGTAGGGCATCCAAAGGAAATTGTGGAGAAACATGAGGTAGTCAAAACCTAGGAAAAAGAAAAGAGACAAAAACCTCCTATTGAAATTATGGTGGAGGCAACCTATATACCTAATGCTCCATTTCCTCAAGTACTGAACAAAGCTAGGAAGCGAACAAATTTCAATGAGCTAATGGATGTTTCAAGTATGTACACATCAACATTCCATTGCTCAAATTCCATAAAGGATGTCCACAGCTACACCAAGTTCTTAAAAGAGCTTTGCACAAGAAAGAGAAAGCTTAATGTACAAAAGAAAGATTTCCTCACTAAACAAGTGAGCACTTTAATTTAGCACCAAACTCCACCAATTTTAGATACCCAAGGTGTCCTACAATTTCATGCATTATTGGAGACCATGTCATAGATAGGTCATTGCTTGACCTAGGGGCTAGTGTTAAACCAGCTACCATATTTTGTTTATGAGTAATTAAGGCTTAGTGAACTCAAACCGACCACTACCACATGGCATGGTTGAGGATGTTTTGATATAAGTGGACCAGTTTTACTACCCAGTTGACTTCATTGTATTGGACACCTAGCTTTTATCCAACCTCAGTAGTCAAATTTTGATCATACTTGGATGTCCATTCTTGGTGACGTCCAATGCTATTATAAACTATAGAAATGGTGTGATGAAGTTGTCATTCAGTAGCATGAAATTCAAACTCAATGTCTTTAATGCCAACCAATAACAATTAAACCTAGATGATTCTTATGAAGTCAATTGAATCAAGGGTCTAATTCAAGTCACTAATCCACCATCACCCATTTTTTATCCACTTGAGACTTGTCTAATGCACTTCAATTGTTATTTCAATTTAGATGAATACAATAAGGATCAAAACAATCTTTTAGATATACCCCCCCTCATAATACCTCCAAATGAGGATCTCATTAGAATGACTCCCTCCACTAAAGTCTATCTCCCTACCCTTGTTAGAGCAACCACCTTCTCTAGTTTTAAAGCCCTTACTATATATTCTTAAATACTCTTAAATAGGACTAGATGAAACATTACCTATCATTATAGCATCAGATTTGGATCAAAAACAAGAAGGAAAATTGCTTAATGTTCTTAAGGAACATAAGACTACTCTAGAATGGACTATAATAAACATTGAGGGTATCAGTCTAGCAATGTGTATGCACAAGATCCACCTACAAGAGAATTCTAAACCACTTAGGGAAACATAAAGAAGACTAAAACTCCACACAAAGGATGTGGTAAGAGATGAAGTCCTTAAGCTTTTAGATGTTGTTGTGGTATACCTAATCTCTGACAGCACTTGGGTTAGCCTCATTTAGATTGTACGTGAGGAATCTAGTGTCGCGGTAACATAAAATGAGGAGAATGAGTTGGTGCACACTTATATGACCACCAAGTGGAGTTAGTATTGATTACTAGAAGTTGAATGTGGTCATGAAGAAGGACCACTTTCCTCTTTCCTTTATTCATCAAATGCTTGAGAGGATTGCTGGCCATAGTTATTATTGTTTTCTAGATGGTTATTCCTCTTATAACCAAATTTCTATAGCACCTAAAGTGCCTTATCTTACTGACGTATGACTTTTGAACTTTGCAATGCTCCATCCACTTTGCAAAGGTATTGTTGAGCATATTTTTCAGCATGGTAGAAAGGTTTCTAGAGATATTCATGGATGACTTCTCTATTTTTTGTTCCTCTTTTAATGAGTGCCCCCACCATTTGAAGTTAGTCTTGCAAGGTGTCAAGAGAAAATTTTAGTATTGAATTGTGTCAATTTATGGAACAAAATGGCATTGTTCTAGGCCACATAATATCACACAATGGTATAGAGGTAGATAAGGCCAAGGTGGATTTAATCACCAACCTTTCTCCACCATGGATGGTGAAAGAAATCAAGTCTTTTCTAGGCCATGCTGGGTTTTACAAGAAATTCATCAAATATTTCGGTAAGATTGCTAAGCCCCTCTGTAATTTACATACAAAGGAGGCCTCTTTTAACTTTGATGTCATAGAAAAGCATTTGAACACCTAAAGGATGAACTAAGCCATGCACCTATCATTCGACCACCTAACTAAAGTGCACCATTTGAGATAATGTGTAATGCTTCGGACTACATGATTTGGATTGTTTTGAGGTATCGTATTATTGAACTTTTCCATGTGAAATAATGTGCTAGTAAAACACTCTATGATGCACAAATCAAACATTTTATGACAAAGAAAGAGTTGATTGTTGAAGTTTTTGCACTAGGTAGGTTTAGATCTTACTTTTTAAGATCTAAAGTTATAGTCTAATTGGATCATGCAGCTTTGAAATATCTACTTTGCAAAATGGATTAAAAAAAAGGTTGATCCAATGGATACTACTACTACATGGATTTGATCTTGAAATTCAAGGCAAGAAAGGTTCCAAAAATGTTGTAGCAGACAACTTATTGAAATGCGTGGTTGAGCATACTAGCAAAAATGTGCCTACAACAAAAAATTTCTTAGATGAAAAGTTAATGCAATTTCCCAGTTACCTTGGTATAGAGATATAGTCGACTATCTTGTTACAAGACAAATTGCTTAATCATTGTACCAAACAAGATAGGAAAAGATTTATGGTTGAGGTTTGATACTTTACCTAGGATGACCAGACTTGTTTAAGTATTGTCTCGATTCAGTTATTAGGACATACATACCTGATACTGAGTATAATGAAATCTTCTCCTTCTTGCATTATCATGCTTGTGTGGGCCACTCTATCTCTAAAAAGATAGTTGCAAAGATTTTGCAGTGTGATTTTTATTGGCCCATGATTTTCAAAGATTCACATGCTTACTACATAACATGTGTTGGGCGCTAGAGGTTAGGAAGTATAGGGATGAAAATATGATGCCTTTAAATCCCATTCCCAACTATGGAACCTTTTGATGCTTGGGGCATAGATTTCATGAGGCCATTTCTTGATTCGTTTGGATATTTATACATCCTTGTGAGGGCAGACTACTTGTCCAAGTGGGAGGAAGCCATACCCTACAAGACAAATGACCATAGAGTGGTGGTCAAATTTCTAAAAGAAAATATATTTGCAAGGTTTGGTATCCCATGTGCCATAATTAGTTGATGGGGGCAAACACTTTTGCAATAAAGTGTTTGAAAAATTATTGAAAAATATGGTGTCAACCATAGAATAGCTACCCCATATCACCCTTGGACTAGTGGGCAAGTAGAGGTGTCGAATAGGAAAATCAAATGAATTTTAGAGAAGACAGTCAATCCAAGCAGGAAGGACTAGTCTCTAAGACTTACCAATGCTTTATGGACCTATTACACTCCCTATAAGACTCTTATAAGCATTTCACCCTCCTACCTGGTCTATGGAAAGGCTTACCACTTACCAGTAGAATTGGACAATAAGGCATATTGGCCTCTCAAAAATCTCAATTTTAATTTAGATGCTATTGGAACCCATAGAAAACTCTAACTTAATGAGTTGGATGAGTTAAAGAAAGATGTATATGAGTTGTATGGCTATAGAAAGATTGAATAAAGATTAATCATGATGGACAAATCTATGAAAGTCCTTTACCCCAGGACAAAAGGTATTGTATAATTCTAGGTTGCATCTATTATAGGGAAACTTAGGTCTTGGTCGATAGGACCCTACACAGTACTGACCATATATCCTCATGTGGCCATTGAGATAGAAAAGGATGGTGAAATCTCAATGGTTACTGGACAAAGGCTTAAGGAAAATGTTTATTTTAGACTGGGATTGTTAATATGCATAGAAAATTTTGACTTTTCTTGTATTTTTCAAAGACTTCTACATTTTCTTCTATTTTTCAAATTTTTTTAGGTCAAGTTTCTTTATTGTGATGATAAATGAATTCTTAAAAATTTAGCAATTCTACTACTTTAACCTCTTAATGGAAGTGCATATAGCTAATCTTGCCTGTTACTTATCTCTTAAGTACTTTGTGAAAGTTAAATCTCATATCATATTACACATAGTACATAGTCTTGACTAATACTCCTATTTACTCAAAGATAATAGCGTACATAAATTTCTGTGATCCTGTTATCTTTGTTTTGGTTAATTGCCAAGAGTAAACAGGAGTATTAGCTTTTTTTTCTAGAACATTTATTGAATCTGATATGCTTTAAGAAACTTAAGAAATGATATAGGCCATCATTGTTTAACCCAATGACATTGAACCTACTTAGCATATTATACCACTAGTTAGCCCTTAAGCCTATTAATATGCATATTTTTCCTAACCCCACTTACCTTAACCTAAAAAACCAACAAAATAAATATCCATTACCTATTTTTAAAAATGAGTAGAGATGGTAGAAAAAGTTCAAACCGTGGAGACCTGAATTTTTGTAATACATTTTTCAAATGCCAAGCGCCCTTAGTAGTAAAAACTTTTTGCAAAATAAAGCAGCAAAAATTCTTTTCTTTAAAATTTGTTTTGTAATAGTGTACATTCTTTAAATTTTACTCAAAGATAATAGCGTACATAACTTTCTGTGATCCTATTATCTTTGTTTTGGTTAATTGCCAAGAGTAAATAGGAGTATTAGCTTTTTTTTATAGAACATTTATACTGATATGCTTTAAGAAACCTAAGAAATGATATATAGGCTATCGTTGTTTAGCCCAATGACATTGAACCTACTTAGCATATTATACCACTAGTTAGTCCTTAAGCCTATTTTTCCTAACCCAACTTACCATAACCTAAAAAACCAATAAAATAAATATCCATTACCTATTTTTAAAAATGAGTAGAGATGGTAGAAAAGGTTCAAACTGTGGTGACCTAGATTTTTGTAATACATTTTTCAAAGGTCAGGTGCCCTTAGTAGTAAAAACTTTTTGCAAAATAAAGCAGCAAAAATTCTTTTCTTTAAAATTTGTTTTGTAATAGTGTACATTCTTTAAAATTTACTCAAAGATAATAGCGTACATAACTTTCTGTGGTCCTGTTATCTTTGTTTTGGTTAATTGCCAAGAGTAAATAGGAGTATTAGCTTTTTTTTATAGAACATTTATACTGATATGCTTTAAGAAACCTAAGAAATGATATATAGGCTATCGTTGTTTAGCCCAATGACATTGAACCTACTTAGCATATTATACCACTAGTTAATCCTTAAGCCTATTAATAAGCCTATTTTTCCTAACCCAACTTACCATAACCTAAAAAACCAATAAAATAAATATCCATTACCTATGTTTAAAAATGAATAGAGATGGTAGAAAAAGTTCAAACTGTGGTGACCCAGATTTTTGTAATACATTTTTCAAAGGTCAGGCGCCCTTAGTAGTAAAAACTTTTGGCAAAATAAAGCAAGAAAAAATATTTTCCTTAAAATTTGTTTTGTAAAACCCAAGTCATCACTTCATACATAACATAAGTAGAATTTTATACAAGATAAAATTCCATTGAAGGAATATACTTTTATGAAATTTCAAAATTCATCCAGTGGTTCACAGTATAGCCTGGGTATCGGTACAATACTTATCCAAATTATATAATCCAAATTTCAAACCTCACCATACATTAAGAACTCTCAATAAATACAATGCTCTTAAATAAAAATACATGTCTTCAAGGGATATATCCTGATTGATTTTTCTTCCAAGTCTTCTTATGTCTTGAGCTCTTAATTCTCCTTCTTCGTATTTGAGATATTGTAAACATAGAAATATTTACAATATCTCAGCAAGCTATGCTTGGTAGGGGATTTAAAAAAGCATAATAATTTGATAGTATAATCCTAATACTTCATAATCCCATTATTCATTCTCATGGATCAATCTCTTTACTTTGTCATATATGTACATCCTTATACATACTGTATATGTCGTATAAATATATATACAGTCAAAACTATCAAAAATAGTTAATATCTTAAACATCTTTAGTCACACTCAAACACACTGAGTTGATTAATCATTCAAACTCTGCTAGAAAATACTCACTCATTTGGGCAGTATCATCACACTTAGCCATACTGAGTTGATAAAACATCTAGACTTTGTTGGGAAAATAGTCTCTTATTTGGGTAGTATCATCATCTCATTATGCCATGCATCATTATGCAAAATACTTAAAGGACTACTATGCTGCAGCGTGATCCGAACTAGCACATTTGGATAACTGCTTTCATACTCCACTGATACCAAGTGTGGAAAATCATCTGTGTCACGTCTATATGGTGTGACAGACCGTCATAGTGGCGCCCTTCTCATAATTGCCCCACCAGACCTTTTGCGTCTCTCTGGGCATGGTATCATCATATATATATCACATTTTGGAGAGCGGGTGGCCAAACCCTCATAACCCTCTTAGCATAGCATCCCCAAGCATACACCTGTTTAAAATAAAAATCACAAGGCTCCTTGCTTGTATATAAAGTATTCTTTTACTTATCAGATGTCTTGTCTGTTTATATCATCCTCCTCGTGTTTTGGTATTTTTATAGCGATGATAGGATCTCACTTCAAACTTAGGGATCATCATTTACAATGAATGATAGCCATGTTCATATAAGTTTAGGGATCACTATTCTATATGAATGATTCCCATGTATAAATTTTAAACTTATCAAACAAATTTGTCTGTTTACTTAGGGCTGGAATACCTTCTGGTTCCCTATTCACTTAGGGAATTCCTCAATTCTAACTTAACCATTCCATATGTGTTTTGGTTGGATCATAAGGGCTTTCAATGGGTTGAATACAAGTATTTACATTATACTTGTCAACATTCCAGACATAAGATCATGTATACAACATGTATTTCTCATATAGATGCATTCATAAAATCCTCCTACCTTCAAATAGTGATCCATCTCTTCAAATCTTCCATGATCCTGACTGATGTATGTAATCTGTAAATCCATACATACTATCAATATATATACAATTTGAATAATCCTATATTTTTTATCCTATCTATATTCTTTGTCTAATCTTGTCCTTTGATATAAAGGATCTAGATCTTGTGTCTTATCATGATCTATCTTCCTCATATAGTGTTGATCCTATTGATCAATAGATCTGATGATTAGAATAATCTTCTAATCTTTCATATCTAAGTATTTTCTATTCTAAGTCTTTGTGTATTCATTTTTTTTATCTTGATCTTTCATAGATCCTTTGATCAACAATTTATACTTGTTGATAAAGATCAAGGTTTATTTCTTCTTTGATCTAAGTTTAGTTGTTTGATCATCCCTAAGGAGAAGGATCTTAGTTCTCTTCCTTGAATCACAATTGATCAAGGGTTCAGATCTTTTATTTGATCTAAGATCTTCTATTCTATAAATTGCAAGAAATATATATATATATATATATCATCCAGAAGTATTTATTTCTTTTTATTGTTCTAGATCATTCAAGATCCCATGGATCTTGTTTGAACATCATTATCTTACTTACAATTTTTATTAGGGTCAGATAATTTACTAACCTTTTATGCTCTTATTATTATTATTGAACCAGTTAATGTTTTACTAGTTGAAGATAACTTATTTCATCCTAAGTCTAGACTACTCCTCTTATTTCCAATTGGCTAAGGCTTACTAGCTGAATGGGTGAACACAAAGTGGTTCAATCCTCATGTAAGGAGGCGTTTAGACCTCACAAATGTCAATAGAAAGTAGGGGAAGAGCAAGGCTCTATTAGAAAACTCCCTTAACCAACATGTTCAACATTCACTAGAGTGACCTTAGCTCAACCTTTCATAAGGTTCTTATGAGCATGTTAACCCTAAGTACTCTTTCTAATTAATTTTAATTAAGTCCATGAACATTTTAAATGTCATTCATGGGGTTTATTATTCTCCTAGTTTGGGCTAAGGATTTGATAATCCTTATATTGTCCTACTAACTATAGCCCTTACTAATATTAAGTTAAAGTCATTCACTCATCTTAATTGTCCATGAATCTCTATATTCCATTAGTTTACATCTTTGGTAATTTATACTCATTATATCTTAACAACCACTTAACATTTGAATCTACGAATAAAATTTGATAATAAATAAATCATAAACTTTAACGCATAAATCCAATATAAATTTAACAACTATTTATACTAACATGATTCTTATGAATCTAACTTAACCTAATGAAATAAAACTATACTTAAACTAGCATGAACCTATGTTATGAAATACATGCAAATTTACTTCTAATCCAATGGAATCATGCTAAAATCTTCATTTCAAACTATCATGACCCTAAGATAATTAAATTACCAGCCTATTATAACAATCTAATAACATATAGAACATAGCATGCTAAACTTTAAGAATTACACTATCATGCTTCCTAATTTATATCATAAATCACATTTACAATACTATTATCAAATAAAAGACAATGAAACTAATTAGATTAAGATTATTAAAAACTTTTACTTATGATCCAACCATTAGATCTTAGATCTTTTCTTTTAGATCAAGGGTTTTAATTACATTTAGGGTTTTTACTCTATTAAGATCCAAAGATCATATCCACTTGTTTTTGTTATATTTAATACATGATCTAACTGGATTCCATCATAATATCATTTATTCAATCCATCTCAAAGATTTGATCATACTTGTTGTCATTGATCAAGTGGGTCCCTTTGTATGTTTAAGGTTTTTCTACCATAAAGGGTAGATTCCTCATTTTATGTTATATCTGTCAAAGATCATATCCACTTGTTTTTGTTATATTTAATACATGATCTAACTAGATTCCATCATAATATCATTCATTCAATCCATCCCAAGGATCTGATCATACTTGATGTCATTGATCAAGTGGGTCCCTTTGTATGTTTAGGATTTTTCTACCATAAAGGGTAGATTCCTCATTTTATGTTATATCTGTCAAAGTAAATCATGGATATTACCTGATTTCAACATTATATCATCATTAAAATAGATTCCCCTCAGATATTGAAGATCTTGGAAATTGGAAGCTTATTTCTTAAATACAGAAAGTTATATGAAGAATTTTCTAAATGTGATGATTATAAAAGAAAATAGACGTTACAAGCTTTCCATAGCTTCTTTCTTATATCAATTTGGAGTTTAGTTGACTCCACAATTGATGACTGAAGTTCACAATTGTTCCTAGGGTCCAAATTGGATCTGAGTCCAGTGAAACAGATAGCCCAGATTGATTGGGCAGAACGGTCGGGGCTCTCCTGTCATCGAGATGCACATTGTAATGCGCTCCTTAAGACCGGCGTTGTGGCAGTGCCGTTTTGTTGGGACAGTGTCGCACGCAAGTCACGCACGTAGAGATGCTCCTACAGGGTGCGTTTCCATGTGGTGTCTCACAGAGCGTCCCAAGAGTTGATCTTATTTAGGAAAATAGGACAGTCCGTTTTGGACCATCGAATGAATTCCTCTTCAATCAAAGGCTCAAAACTTGATTAAATTTCATGAAATTTCTACCTTATGGGTTTTGGACCCTTCTAGATCGACTAGAGGGCTCAGATTTTCCATCTGAGCCCTTCATCATCTAGAATTAAAGGGTTCTAGTCCTTACTTTATTTTTATAAATTTTAACCTAAAACTAATTTTAGAAAATTAAAATTTGCATAGAATAACATGAATAGGTATAAGAAGTGTTTCCACATACCTGATTGGAGAAAAAACATAGATTTGTAGCCCAATTTAAATAAATATCCCTTTGATGATAAGATAGCCCTATAGCTGCTCATTTTGTGATTTTCTGTTCATTGCACCATTGGATCTTGAAATTGATTGGGGGGTTTTGTAGATAAGGTAGTCTAGGATCATATGAATGGTGAATTTGTGAGATTTGATATGGAACAGAGTGCCTAATTGAATTTAGGTTGTTCCATCTAGAGAGAGGAGAGAGAAAGTGCATGAAAGGAGATTTTTGGGAGTTTGGGAAATTTGGGAAGGAATCTAAATCTAGTTTTTCAAGGTAAGCAAGATGATTCCATGGGAATTTTAATGAACATTTTTGGAGGTGTATTTATAGATGTTTTTTATTTTTTTGTAATTACTTGTAAAAATTATGTTTTAATTCTTTTGAATATTAAATTAACATTGGATTCTCCACTACCACCTCCTCCTCCACTATCATCTAGTAGTGGTTTGATCACTCATTACATGTTTTCTAGTCGTTGGATTCATTTGTGGTCCCCACAGAGGAGTGAAAGGACCATTTTGCCCTTTTATGGAGAAAATTCGTTTTATTCTCCCGTAGTCAAAATTGAGCTTACTTAGTGGCGTTGGAATCGTATTTCTGAGTACATTCTAAATATTGATGTCTCAGATCTCGGTTATGTGTAAAATTACTATTTTACCCTTTTATTCATAAAAATGGAGAAAATTATGTATTTTTTATTTTAACTCAAAATTGAACATACTTAGTGTCATTTCGATTGGTTTTTCTAGTACGTCAACAATTTATAAGTTTTAAATCATGTTTTAATCTCTATAAAAATATAATTCCTAGTAACCTAATATTCCAACCTAGAATTTCTAAAAATTAAAACTAAATTGATTTTCTTAATCAATTTACAAAAAGTGGGGTTATTACACAAACATGATAAAAACTTAAAGAAGTGAAAAATACCAAAAGACATATAACAAAAAGTCTCTCTCATTGAATTCCAATGAAAAGTGAAAAGAAAAAAATAGCGAAAAGACAAGAGTATGAAAGATATTCACTTTAGTATAATCAAAGCTGTTCAACAATCATAAGAAGACCTCTACTCAAGTTTGAAATTTTGAATCCTTATACCCTTCTTTTCCAAACCTATCCCAAGCCTACATTTCATCCTAAATGAAGACCAGTAGATTTTAGGTGAAAGATAGTCTTAATGAGGATATAAAAAGAAGGAATTAAAGTAAACTACCCCTACTAGTCTTAGTACTAAGGTATAGTCTTAGGGATCATATTCCCTTATCTTTTTAGTGCTTAAATTCCATGTGAAACTTTAGCTTTGATAGATTTTCTCTCATAGTAAGATAAATATGTTTCACCCTTCTCTTTGAGAACATATTTTGAGAGTATGTCTATGGGAATTTGAGGTCAAAGTATATTTCCAATGGAACATAAGCATATATAATTAAAAGTCTTGACTTGTGTAGCTATGCACACATGCACTCTGAGAGATAACTATAATAGAATGACTTTAGTATGTGGATTGCCTATAGAATTTTCATTCATCTCTATTAAGTATTTTAAACTAGTAGAATACTAATGGATGAGGATTTTTTGAGATAAAGTAAGGGACTTGACCTTATGAAATTTTGTAGGTATATTCACTACAAACCCTTACGAGCCTAACTCATCCACTAGGGAAAGCCTAGGGGTTTATTGTGACGACCCGGGTTTTTGAAAACATGATTTGTAAAGTATTTTGAAAGGCAGGGCCCTTAAGAGTGTAAAAATTTTTCGCAAAACAAAGCAGCGGAAATTCTTTTCTTTAGAACTTGTTTTGAAAACCCAAGTCACCACTTCATACATAACATAAGTACAATTTGTGTACAAAATAAAATTCCATTGAAGGAATACACTTTTATTAAACTCCAGGATCCATCCAGTGGTTCACAAGATCTGACCCAAATCTAGTACAATACTTGTCCAAATTACATAATCCAAAACTCAAGCTCACCATACAATAAAACTCTCAACAAATAGAAATACATGTCTTCAAGGGTATACCTTGAAGATTATTCTCTTCAAGTCTTCTATAGTCTTCAGCTCCTAAGTCTCCTTCCTTGGATCTGAGATATTGCAACAAGTACAATATCTTAGCAAGCAATGCTTGGTAGGGGATTCAAGAAACATAATAATTGACAATGTAATTCCAATACTTCATAATCTCATTATCCTCAAACATACTCTTTACTTTGTAAGTTATGTATATCTATATACATACATACTCTTCATGGGTAAACCAGTTAAATTCGTGAAAATAGTCAAATATCATTCCCAACTAAGCTGATCAATTCTCTTCATTTTGAGAATTTAGTATTACAGCTAATCTCATACTGGGAATTTCCCTTCTTGGGAAACATTGGTAATATACAATTACCTAGCATTTCATTATCCTATAATATAAGGCATTTTACTATGCCTATTCCCATATGCATCATAGTGCAAAATAATCAGAAAGGTTGCTATGCTGCAGTCTGATCCGTACTAGCGCACTCGGATAACTACCCTGTTCACCACTGATACTACGGTGGAAAATATTATGTCACTGCCCGTATGGGGGGCAAGACTTTCACAGTGGTGGCCTTCCCATAATTGCCACCACCCGACTTTTAGCCTCTCATTGGGCAAGGTATCATCATATCATCAAATTTCAAGGAGCGGGTGGCCAAACCCTCATAACTCCTCTAGCAATAGCATCCCCTAGGCTCATGCCTATTAAAACAAACTCATAAGCCTCCAAGCTTGTCTGTAAAATAGATTTCATATATATCAGACCATATGTCTGTTTACTTAGGGCTGAAATATTTTCTAGTTCCCTATTCACTTATAGTTTAGTCCTTAACCATCTTATAGGTGTTTGGTTGGATCATAAGGTTTTCAAGAGATTTACTACAAGTATTATCATGAGTCTTGTCAACATAAGATCATGAGTACAATCATGAATAACTCATGTAAATGCATTCATCAAATCCTCCTACCTTTAAGGATTGATCTCTTTTCCCCAATCTTCCATGATCCTGACTGATGTATGTAATCTGTACATCCATACATATTGTCAATATATAAATTATGAACAATCCTATTGATCACTAGATCTGATGTTTAGAATGATCTTTAGATCATTCATATCTAAGTATTTTTCTATCTCTACGTCTTTGTATGTCCATCTCCTTGATCTTGATCTTTCATAGATCCTTTGATTGACAATCTACACATGTTGATAAAGATCAAGGTCCTAGATCTTCTATCATCTAGTTCTTTTTTTTTATCTAAGCTCAGTTCTTGGATCATCCCTATGGAGGATGATCTTGGTTTTCTTCCTTGAATCACCTTTGATCAAGGGTTTGGATTATCTAATCTAATGAACTATAACAAGTATACTACTAAACATACATACTAAGTACAATATAGTGTTCTTATTCTTATTGTTCTTGATCATCCAAGATCTAATGGATCTTATTTGATCGTCCTTATCTTACTGTTTTTATTAGGGTTATGTAATTTACTAACCTTTTATGCTCTTATTATTATTATTCAACCAGTTAGTGTCTTACTTGGTTGAAGATAATTTATTTCTTCCTATCACTAGACAACTCCTCCTTATTTCAGGATGACCAGTACTTACCAGTTAAAGTCTGCTCAAAAAGTGGTTAATACAACTCTCATGTAAGGAGGCGTTTAGACCTCTCTTACGTCAATGGGAGGTGAGGGAAAAGCACTTGGCTCTTGTATACCCCCTATAACCACAATGTTCAAAGTCCACTGGAGTGGTACTAGCTCAACCTTTGACAAGGTTCCTGTGAGCTCTTTACCTTAAGTCCCTTCTCTAATTGATTTTAATTAATTTCCATGGATATGCACGATGTCATCCATGGATGTTCATTATTTTCCTACTTTGGGCCAAGGAAATGATAAATCATTCCTTATATTGTCCTACTAACTATAGCTCTTATTAAGTCAAAATCATTCATTCATCTTAGTTGTCCATGAATTTCTATATTTCATTAGTTTACATTTTTGGTGATTTATGCTCATTGTATCTTAACAATTGAATAAAATTTGACAATAAGTAAATCATCAACTTGAAAGCATAAATCAAATATAAGTTTAACAACTATATACTAACATTCTTCCTATGAATGTCACTTAAGCTAGTGAAATAAAACTAACATGATCCTAAGTTATGAAACACATCTTCTATCATAATGAAATCACGTTTAAATCCTAATTTACACTAACATGATCCTAAGATAATCAAATCTACTAAAAAATTACTCATTTAGGGCATATCATACTAAAATTTAAAGATTACACTATCATGCTTTCTAACTTAGAACATAAATCACATTTACACTTCTATATCCAGTAAAAGACAATTAAAATAATTTTATTAAGATTATTATAAACCTTTAAATATGATCCAACCATTAGATCTTAGGTGTTTTCCTTTAGATTAAGGGTTTTAATTACCTTTAGGGCTTTTAATCCATTAAGATCCAAAAATCATATCCACTTGATTTTGTCACATTTCCTCCATGATCTAACTGGATTCCATCATAATATCATCCCTTTAATCCATCCCAAGGATCTGATCATACTTGATCTCATTGATCAAGTGGGTCCCTTTGTATTTTTTTTAATTTTTATTTTAGGGTTTTTCTACCATAAAGGGTAGATCCCCTATTTTATCCAAGACCCGTCTAAATTAACCATAGATATTACATTATTATATCATCACTAAAATAAATTTCCAAGATCTGATCACCTCAGATCTTGAAGATCTTAGAAATTGGACACTTATTTCCAAAATACAGAAAAATACAGAAATAAATTTTAGAAATATTATGACTTCATTAGAAACTAGACATTACAAGATTTCCATAGCTTCTTTCTAATATCAATTTGGAGTTCATATGACTCCACAATCTTAAATTGAAGTTTTCAGCCGTTCCTAGGGTCCAGATTTGATCTAGGCCCACCAAGATTAATCTCTCTCAATTGAGGGTCCAAAATTGCTCAGATCTTTTTGAAACTTCTACCCTTGGGGTTTTGGACCATTCTGGATTGATTGGTGGAGTCAAAATTTTCATCTGAGCACTCCATCATCATGAATTAAGGGTTCCATTGTTTACTTTATTTTTACCTTTTTATTACCAAAATTAATTACAGTAAAATAAAAATTATATAAAACAATACTAAAAATATATGAAAAGGATTTCCACTTACTTGATTGGAGAGAAAACCTCATTTATATGCACAATTTAAAAAAATACCTTGTTGATGAAGATATAGCCTAAAATCCACCTTTCTTGCAAATACTGTTGTTTGAACCGTTGGATCTTGAAATTTCTTTGGGGGTTTTGTAGAATAGATGTGTTGGGATGTTTTGGACGGTGGAATTGATAAAATTAGATCTAGAACAGAGTTCCTAATTGAATTTAGGTCTCTTGTTCTAATCTAAAAAGAAAAACAAGTTGGAAAGGGATCTAACTCTTGGAAATTTTGGGGTTTTGGAGAGGGATTCTAGATCTAATTTTTCAAGGAGATTGAAGACAGTTTCATGGGGATTTTATGAGGATTTTTGGAAGATTTTTGGGGTTGTATTTATAGGCATTTTGGGTCTTTTTCCATGATTATAATATGTTATTTTTTTAATATAAAATGACATGAAAGTCTTCAATGCTTCCATGCCTAACTTTTCTTCCCCATGACTAGCTGATCTTTGTTGACCCATGTTTCACATGGGCTGCTGATCAAATTGGTTGTTGGGGACGTGGTGGTCCCCATGTGGGCCCCACATGGTGTAAAAGGTCCGTTTTGCCCTTTATGCATAAAACTTTGGGTTTTATTCCCATGATCTTGGATTTGAGTGTACATAGTGGTGTTGGATTCGTATTTCTCAGTACATTCTAAATTTTTATGTTTCATATTTTGATTTTTTTGGAATATTTTGATTTTTTTGGTAAAATTACTATTTTACCCCTTTTGTCCAAAAAATGAAAAACTTAAGGATTTCTTATCCGAATTCGAAATTTGTTGTGCTTACAGTCATTTTGAAGGGTTTGCTAAGTTTAATTTCAATTTTACATATCTTATGATTTGATTATACTTTTATAAAAAGTATATTTTAAATAACCCTAATATTTCAGCCCGAAATATCTGAAACTCAAACTTTATTGATTTTTCTCAATCAATTTACAAAAATTGGGGTTATTACATTTATGTTCTTCTTGCATGTGCTAAATGTAACCTTGCGTACCTATGAAATTGGCAATTTGTATCAATTTTGTAAAATGATTTTTCACATTTTTTTCTCAGAACTAGAAAAATGTTGATTGGACATGTGATAAGTGTCCAAATTTGTATAAAAAGTTACCCAACTAGTTGCCTATGTGTTATAAGTTACAGTGTTAAATTTGGGTTTTTAACTGAAAATTATAACACATGCATTCCTAACCTAATAAACCAAAATTTGATAAAATTTATATGTTCAAAGGCTAATCTAAGGTAAGTATTTAAATGATCATTTTTTATAGGATTTAATTAGAGTTTTTCATATTTTGTAGGAAGTAAGATGGTGATTTGACGACCGAGATCGATCAACATAAAAATTGAAGATTAAGAGCCAAAGATCGAGTCAAGGCCTAAATGTTATCAACCCAAATGAGATCAAGGATTGTGATCACCTTAAGGCTAGTAAAGGATAGTATTGGATAAGTCAAAGGTGACTAAAGTGGGCTCATACACAAGCCACACAAAGTTCACCACCTTTGTATGGGATTCACTTAAGTCACCTAAGCCATAAAAGCCATTAAGAAAGAGATAAACTAGGGAGCTTAGCCAAGCAATCAAAGCCAAGGGGGTTAACCCATCATGCCAAGAAAAATGAACCCCATAGCTAGCCATGAAGTTAAGTCAAATGAGCTCTCAAAGTAAGCCATCAAGTCACTTAAGCCAAGCTACATGAAAGGCCATGATTGGAGGAAGAATTATAAGCAATTATTGATGTTAAAATGAAGATTTTTAAGAGAAATTTAGCAAGAATATCATAGCACGCATATATGGTCCAATAGGTAAAGAGCCCACCTTTTATTTTTTCTTCTCTTTCCTTCCCATTCATTTTCTCTTTCCTATCTTTTTCTCTCCACATATCTCTCATGCTATATGATTTTCATGTGGAACACCCTAGTGGAAGGAGCTCCACGCCCAACTCCTACAAAGTATGAGCCTCCTTCAACACCTCATCTTCCCTTCTTATCTAAGTTGTCATAGGTATCCAATCTCCCCATGCCACATAACTCATCTTCCCTTATCTCCCTTTCCCTCTCTTCCTTCCACCTTCCATGCATTCCAAGTGAAATACCCTATGGAGAGGGTGTCCCAGCAATAGATCCTACAAAATAGGAATCTCCCTCCCCTCATTGCCTCATTCAATACACCATCTTTATAATCTCCTTCTAGCCCAACCAATCACCTCACTCCAACTTGATAAGTGTTTAATTTTGTATAAAAACCACTCAATTAGTACCCATGTGTTACAACTTATAGGGATAAATTAGAGTTTTTATAGACCAAAACTTGTAACAGATGCATTTTTTGACCTAATGAAGCAAAAGTTTGTTATTTTGTAGGTACAAATGCTAGGTAATATGTGATTAATAAAAAATAATAATTTAGGATTTAATTAGAATTTTTCACTTTTTGTAGGAAAGATGGTGATCCAACGACCGAGATCGATCGAGATGAAATTAAAGATCAAGATCAAAAGATAGAGTCAAAGCCTCAAATTTATCATTTCAACATAAACCAAAGGCCAAGATCATCTTGAGGACCAGTATTGGATGTGATTAAAGGAGCTAAATATGGCCAATGTGGGTCCATGAAGTAAGCCATACACCACCACCTTTGCATTGAAACAACCTAAGACACCTTAGCCATATAAGCCATGAAAGAAGGTGGCAAGCTAAGAAATTCAAGCCAAATCATACAAACCACTAAAGCCAAGGAAGTTTCCTAAGCCACCCATAAAGCCTAGCCAATGGAGCCCTCAAAGTTAGCCATCTAAACCATTAAGCTTAGCTAAATGAAAGGCTACGATCGTAGGAGATTCAAGAGAATTATCCATGCATTATTTTGAAGATAATTAAGGGAAAATCTATTAGGATAAGTTGTCATATGGACCAATAGGATGTAAGCCTTCAAATTTGATGTTTTTCCCACTTTTTTCCACCTTTTTTTTATCACTTTCCACTTCATCACCAAAGACCACCACGAGTTAGACTTTCTATTCAAGTGTCCTACCATTCCATAACTCTTGCACCTTCCTATACTCCCTTCCTAGCTATCTAAGATGTCTTCCTAGAAGAACTTATAGGGTTACCACCTCATAGGGAAATTAAATTTACCATGGAATTATTACCTAGTACAACTCCAATTTCTAAATCACCTTATAGGATGGCCCTAGATGAATTGAAAGAGTTGAAGAGTCAACTACAAGAATTATTAGATAGAGGGTTCATATGACCGAGTAGTTCACCATGGGGAACACTAGTCATATTTGTGAAGAAGAAAGATGGGTCAATGAGATTGTGTATTGACTACAAAATGTTGAACAATGTAACTATAAGGAATAAATACCCTTAATCACGCATTAATGATCTCATTAATCGACTCCAATCTGCTAAGGTCTTTTCCAAAATTGACATTAGATCTAGATATCATCAATTGCAAATTAGGGATGATGATATATCAAAGTCAGCATTCATGACTCAATATGGACAATATGAATTCCTAGTCATGCCATTCAGTTCAACAAATGCACCTCCAGTGTTCTAAACACACTCATAAGCCATAAATTATTTGCTAAATTTAGTAAGTGTGAATTCTAGTTAGAGAAAGCCAATTTCTTGGATCATGTGATTTCCAAGAATAGGGTTGAAGTGGACCCAAAAAAGTTGAGGCAGTGATGAATTGGAGAAAACCTAAGTTAGTAATAGAAATTTGTAGTTTTCTTGTAGTTGCAGGGTATTTCCATTGATTAATAGAACGGTTTTCCAGTATAGCCCTACACCTCTCACTACATTGAACTAAAAGGGGGTACAATTTACTTGGACTGTTGAATGTGAAAATAGGTTCCAAGAGTTGAAGAAGAAATTGACTACGGCACCAGTTTTGACCCTACCATCAGGAAATGGAGGTTATGAAATCTACTATGATACTTCAGAAAAAGGTTTAGGAAGTGTATTAATGCAAAATGGGAAATTCATTGCTTATGCTTCATGACAATTAAAGAAGCATGAAATAAATTACCCAGTACATGACCTAGAACTTGCGGATGTAGTGTTTGCCTTAAAGATTTGGCAACATTACATATACGGTGAAAAATTCAATGTCTTCACCAATTACAAAAGCCTCAAGTACATTTTCACCTAGCATGACCTGAACATGAGACAATGTAGATGAATGGAGTACATCAAAGACTACAATTTCACCATCTAATACCATCTTGGAAAGGTGAACATAGTGGCTAATGCATTAAGTAGAAATACAAGAGCAGTACTTACCAACATCACCATGAAATCAACCTTTTGTAGATCAAGTAATAAGAGCCCAAGAAAAGGATGATAACTCAGGAATTGTGCAAAAAAATTGGCTTTTGCAAAAATTTAGATGGAGGTATCCATTTCTAGGAAAAACTAGTACTTACCTTAAGTACAAACTTGAGGAAAGCTTTATTAAAAGAAGCCCATCAGTCAATATTCTCTATCCACCCTAGGGGTACAAAAATGTACTAGGATTTTAAAAGAAATTTTTGGACAGAAGGTATGAAAAGAGACATAGGTGAATTTATAGCCAAATGTCTCACTTGTTAACAATTAAATGCTAAACATCAAAGACCTACTGAAATGATATAGGTATTGGAACTTCTAGAGTGGAAATGGGATCATATCACTATGGATTTTGTGGTAGGATTACCAAAAACACATGAAGGTCATGACATGATTTGGGTAATTGTAGATAGATTAACAAAGTGAGCACATTTCCTTCCAATTAAACAAAATCAGTCAGTTGACAATTTAGCTAAGTTATATGTCAAAGAAAAAGTACATCTTCATGGAGTTCTAAATCCATTATCTCTGACAGAGATGGAAGATTTACTTCAAGGTGCTAGAAGAGTGTACAACAAGGGTTGGGAACATCACTTAGATTTAGTACAACATTTCTTCCCTAGATAGATGGTTAGTCAGAAAGACCAATTCAAACTTTAGAAGACATGTTAAGAGCATGTGCATTAGACTGGAAAGGAAATAGGGATGAACATCTTCTATTGATAGAATTTACATATAACAAAAGCTTTCATGCAAGTATCAGCATGGCACCATATGAGCCATTGGAAGGGAGACCATGTCAATCACCAACTTGTTGGATTGTGGTTGGAGAAAGAAGGTTGATGAAGTCAAAACTTGTGGAATAGTGTGCAGAAAAGGTCAGAATAATTAAGAAGAGATTGTTAACTGCTCATAGTCATCAAAAGAATTATGTAGATAAAAGACGCAAAAACTTGGAATTTGAAATTGGGGATCATGTATTCTTGAAACTCTCACCAATCAAAGGAGTCATGAGGTTTGGAAACAAAGTAAAACTTAGTGCTACATTTATTGTTCCCTTTGAAATATTAGAAAGGATTGGTTCAATAGTTTATAGATTAGCCTTACTACCTCAACTATTTGAAATACACAATGGGTTTCACGTATCTATGCTACAGATTCCAGACTATGCACGTATACTTCAAAGAATGCCAAAAGAATTGAAACCAGACCTAACCTTTGAAGAAAGGGCAATACGGATCTTGGACTGAAAGGAATAGTGATTCCTTTAGTTAAAGTTTTTTGGCAACATCACTTTATTGAGGAGGCCACATGGGAACATAAGAAGAAATGAGGAAGACACACCCTAGAATGTTTGAGTAATTGTAGTATAGCAAATTTTGAGCACGAAATTTTTGTAAGAGAGGAAGATTGTAATAACCCCAATTTTTGTAGTTATATTTGAATAATTTATAATATGACTTGAAAATTTTGAAAAACTGGGCTGAAATATTAGGCTTTTAGAAATTCATTTTTATAGAAATAAAATCAAGAGTTGAAACATGGATATTCTTAGTGTGCTAGAAAAACAAGTCCAACAAATATAAGCATGCTAAAAATAGAGTTCAAATGAAAAATCCATATTTTTCTCAATTTTTGGATTTTAAAAGGGCAAAAAGGAAATTTCACATTTACTAGGACCCACAAAGTTAGGTAAAAATCTGAAGTCAGCAATGATGCAAGGTATGCATTAGCTAGCACCCAGCTAATCCTGGAGGTAATAGAATTTCCACCACCATTAAAAATTTCTAGTGGAATTACATAATAAAATAATAAAAATCAAAATTTTACCTATAAATAGCTAAAAAATTTCCACAAAATTGTTCATAAAATTTTATCTTAAATTCCTAAGCTTTCCCTCCCTTCCTATTCTCTTTCTCCCTCTTTTCTCATTTTTTCTCCCATTTTCTCTCTTCTCTCTCTTCAATAGAAGCTCGTCCCTAGATGCGTTGGAAGGAATATTCCTTGAATTAGTCAAGGCGCGTCCACAAATGCATAATCCTCAATAGAACCAAGCTTTCACCTTGATACTATTTTTCAATTAGACACTCAATTTCAACAATTAATTTTATGATCTATTCTGTTCAAACTCTCCATCTCAATTCCTTCATTTCATGTGACGACCTGGGTTTTCGTAACACGTTTTGTAATGTATTTTGAAAGGCAGGACCCTTAAGAGTGTAAAAAAAATTTCGCAAAACAAAGCAGCGAAAAATCTTTTCTTTAGAACTTGTTTTGAAAACCCAAGTCATCACTTCATACATAACATAAGTATAACTTTTGTACAAAATAAAATTCCATTGAAGGAATATACTTTTATTAAACTCTAGGATCCATCCAGTGGTTCACAGTACAGCCAAATCTAGTACAATACTTGTCCAAATTACATAAGCCAAAACTCAAGTTCACCATACAATAAAACTCTCAACAAAGAAAAATACAGGTCATCAAGGGTATACCTTGAAGATTATTCTCTTCAAGTCTTCTATCGTCTTCAGCTCCTAACTCTCCTTCCCTGTATTTGAGATATTGCAACAAGTACAATATCTCAGCAAGCGTTCGGTTCTTTGGGAGTGTCCGCTGCTATGAAATGCGGAAGCACTTGCACGGTGCATCCATAGACTGCGCGGGACGTCATCCGTCCAATCAGGAGATCGGACAGTCCGTTTGGACTGTCCCATCAATCCCTTCTCAATTGAGGGACCAAACCTTCTCAGATCATTGTTAAAATTCTACCCTAGAGGTTTTGGACCCTTTTGGATCTATTGGTGTAGTCAGAATTTTCATCTGAGCACTCTGTAATCATGAATTAAGGGTTCTATTATTACTTTATTTTTACCTTTTTTATCATCAAAATAAATTACAGTAAACTAAAAATTACATAAAAGAGAGATATCTCTTAGAAATTTTAGGGTTTTGGGGAGGGATCTAGGTCTAATTTTTCAGGGAGAGTGAAAAAATTTTGTGGGGATTTTATGAGCATTTTTGGAGGGTTTTTGGGGTTTTATTTATAGGCATTTTGGTCTTTTTTTCATGATTATAATATTTAATTTTTTATTATTAAATGGCATGAAAGTCTCTCTTGCTCCATTTTTTCTTCCCCATGCTCCATTTTTCATCCCCATGATCAGCTGATGTTTGTTGACCCATGTCTTCACGTGGGCTGCTCATGAGATTCGTTTTTGGGTCCCTTGTGAGCCCCATGTGGGCCCCACATGGTGTAAAAAGACCGTTTTGCCATTTATGTATAAAATTTTGGGTTTTATTCCCATTATCTCAAATTTGAGTGTACTTGTGGCGTTGGATTCATATTTCTTAGTACATTCTAAATTTTGATGTCTCATATTTTGATTTTTGGGAGATGTTGATTTTTGAGTAAAATTACTATTTTACCCTTTTGTTCACGAAATGAAGAAACTTAAGGATTTCTCATCCGAATTCAGAATTTGTCTTGCTTACAGTCATTTTGAAGGGTTTGCTAAGTTTAATTTCAATTTTACATGTCTTATTATTTGATTATACTTTTATAAAAAGTATATTCTAAATAACCCTAATATTTCAGCCCGAAATATCTGAAACTCAAACTTTATTGATTTTCTCAATCAATTACAAAAATTGAGGTTATTACAATCTTCCCCCCTTACAATAATTTTGTCCTCGAAATTTGTAATACAACTCACTTAAGAGTTTTCACAATTCTTTCATAGCATTACACATGTGGCCTTGCCACTTATGGAAATCCCATTTCCTTTCGTTCCTTTCCTATACTACCTTTTTCTCAAGGTTAAAATACTTATCCATGACTAACCTTACTAATGCAATATATACTAAAGCTAGTTCTTGTCCCAAAAGTGTTAATAACTCTTATTGAGTTATCCGTTTCGTTTCAAAAACCTTCCATTTCACTTGACTGGTAATTTTCACCAATCTTTCCATACTTCACAATTTTCCATTATACCTTCTATTGCTCATCCTCATTTTTTTTCAACATATAAAGTTTTGACATAGCTTTCCTACTATGTATCAACATATAAAGTTTGGACATAGCTTTCCTACTATGTATAGTCCTTAGACTTCCTATAATACATATTGATTAGATTCTATAACTTCAACTATTGTTCTTTGTAACAACCTTCCAATCTTTGCAAGTAAATTTTTTCTTTTCTTATTCTTCCATTATTTGGAAGTGTATACTTTATTTCTTCTCTATAGTTCATACTTCTTTACTATTTCCTTTTATTGACAACTTCTTGTCAAATTTTGTCCTTGAATAATAGTCTCCTTGTAATGAATCTTTCCTCATTCCCATCCATTATTTTTGTAACACTCTTTGAGTGCCATTTTATTCATAATACTTGAGTTTCTACATTTTTCCTTCCAAGATAGTGTCATTTAACTCTGCATATATATTCCTGATCCTCTTTTGTTATTTCTTTCTCATATTTAGAACAATATTCAAAACATTCTCACAATCTATGATAATATTTATCTCTTTTCCTCTCATATATATATATATATATATTTATATGTCATAGGCTTCAAAATTTCTAGATTTTGCATTTCCTCATGCTTCTTTCAAGCGTACCTCATAGCCTTTATCATATCATACTAACTCTTTATTTGCGATATTCTTGATAATTTCAATTAAAAGAGTCCATATTGACTTTGTAATCATAGCCTTTATCATATCATACTAACTCTTTATTTGCGATATTCTTGATAATTTCAATTAAAAGAGTCCATATTGACTTTGTAATCATCCCTTCTCAAGTCTTTACAAACACCATAATTTATCAACTATTCTTTAATTCTCAACAATTTATTATCAACTCATTTAGGATTTATGTAACCAATGGCAAAACTTCACTGAAAGAATGTCCTTTTGTTATAAAATCAATAAGAGTTACATTTCTCTAATTGTCATTGTCATTTCATATTTTGATCTCATATTCCACCTTTGTTGGGTCAAATTCCATGCTATCCTTAAAATTTATATAACCTAAACTTTGCTTTCTTTAATCACATGTACACTTACAAGACGAGTTTTGTAAGTGTCTAACATATATCCCCTGAATGCTCTTGATTTCTTGAAATCTATTTGCACATATCATTACCACTTCATTCAATATATTTCATTCTCCTTAAATTCATGAACATCTGTTATCTAACTCATAGAACTTTAAAATTTGCTTTGATTTTATACTTTGATGTTGCATTCCCAATTCCCAATTAATAATAAATTTGAAAATGCTCATCCTTATAGAGAAAAAGGATACTTAATTTCCTCAACATCATTTATGCATCCTTATATTGATTCCTCCTTTTTATTTTCCTAAAAGAAATTTGTTACTCTCATAATGTAAATTGCTATAATCACTCCATATCCTTAAAAAGTTGTTCTTTTAATTCATTCATATAATTTGATGTTCTTTTCCTCAACGATTATAGATATTTTCTCATTCAATCTCATGTAAGATTGAAAATCTTCAAACTATCTTAAAATTTTCAACCACTTATTTCTCCAACATTTTGGATTTATATCTCATTCACAATCATCTTCAAACTTAAATTTAACAACCAATATTTGTTTTCATTTCTCATGTTTTATTTCACCTTTCCTCCAAAAATATATTTCCCCTTGCTATATTTCTTAAATCTTTCAATATCACCAACTCCATCCTGTAATTGGAAGTAATATCTCTATTCATATTTAGCTCTTCATTTGCCTTGATCAATAAGATGTACTCCTCTTCATGATAATCAATGACTATATTTTCCTAATCAATATTTCTCTTTGTTTTCATGTTCCATGACCATTTTACCATCTATACCAAAGGTACTTCTCTCTATGATAGTCCCAAAATTATTTTTAATAGCACCAAAGTTATTATATCAATAATTCTTTAATCCTTGAAAATCCTCTAGTGCTAATTTCCACAATGATTTGTCATACCTTTATAATTTCTAACTTGGTGATTTCATAATTGTTGTATCATATATAAGCCTATAATTTCTTTGTTAACCATATATGCTCATGGTTTAATGGTCTTTCTTAATAAGCTTGGGATCATATTTTTGTCCCTTTAACATATCTAACTCTCTTTTTCCTTTTCATTTTATTCTAATATCAAAGATCATCTCTTCATGTTCTAAAATTTATCATTTCTCCACTAAATCCTTTGCCTCACTAATTTTGGAGAAAAATACTTGCTTAACTCCTTACTCATATTTATTTCAAACTATTCTCATTTACAAATTTTGAACTTTCTCACCTATCTCCTTAAATTTCTTTCAAGCCATATCCTCTCTATTTTGATGATTAATTTCATTTAACTAATTGCCATAATACTATACATGTGGCAATTCTAATTCCTACATTTATATTTCTTTATATATTTAATGTTAACTTTGAATTTTACAATACTTCTAATGTTTTCATCTTTAACACCTATTTCTCATAAATCTCCATTTCACCTTTTCTATAAGGTTGGAATTTTTTTTTTTTTTCCATCTTATTTTCCAATTTATCACTTTTTTCTCTTTATCTCCATTTCTTCACTTAGTAATGGTTATATACATACTTCACTTAATAATGGTTATATACATACTAGTATTAACGTACTTTGTATGTTTACTCAGGACTTTAGGTTAGACCTGAACATCATACCTTACATCTATTGTAACGTTTTCCCTATGGATTTTTATATCTTATTATTCCCTCTATTGGAATTCTTATTTGCTAAGTAGTATTTCTAGTCCTTTCACTAAGTAATATCTACTTATACTATACTATTCCTTCATTACACTAACTCTTTATATACTCATTCTCAACTAATGAGTTTAACTCTTTCTATACTCATCCTTCACTAATGAGTTACTCTTTCTTCACAAATGAGTCTACTATTTCCATATTCCTCAACTAATGAGTTTAACTCTTTCCTCACTAATGGGTCAACTCTTTACATCCTCTTCAACAAATGAGGCTACTCTTTCAAGACTTATCCTTCACTAATGAGTTAACTCCTTTTATACTTATCTCTTAACTAATGAGTTTATCACATAACTCCTTCTCATCAAATAATAACTTATCTCTTATTCACTCACTTCAGGTTGAACCTAAGCCTGCGTACTTGGTATTTCTACAGAGGTGATGAACCTTGGGTTTGTTGTAGGTGAGGAAGAAGGTTCTTCAACACCCTTGTCATCATCTCTTCCACATTGCTCATTGTTACTCTTTCCATATTGTCTACTGGAGTATTTTGAGTTGCCTATCTTGTGACTCTCTTTGGTGGCATCTGTTCATAATTTCTATCAATCCTCTATACAACTACTTCTATCTTAATCTAGACATGGATTATAATCTCTCTTTTGGACATATTTGTACTGTACTATGACTGGATGAATCGCTCTGATACCAATTGTGACGACCTGAGTTTTTGTAACACGTTTTGTAATGTATTTTGAAAGGCAGGGCCCTTAAGAGTGTAAATTTCTTTTCGCAAAACAAAGCAGCGAAAATTCTTTTCTTTAGAACTTGTTTTGAAAACCCAAGTCACCACTTCATACATAACATAAGTACAATTTTTGTACAAAATAAAATTCCATTGAAGGAATATACTTTTATTAAACTCCAGGATCCATCCAGCGGTTCACAGTATAGCCAAATCTAGTACAATACTTGTCCAAATTACATAAGCCAAAACTCAAGTTCACCATACAATAAAACTCTCAACAAAGAAAAATACATGTCATCAAGGGTATACCTTGAAGATTATTCTCTTCAAGTCTTCTATTGTCTTCAGCTCCTAACTCTCCTTCTCTGTATTTGAGATATTGCAACAAGTACAATATCTCAGCAAGCAATGCTTGGTAGGGGATACAAGAAACATAAAAATTGACAAGGTAATTCCAATACTTCATAATCTCATTATCCTTAAACATACTCTTTACTTTGTAAGTTATGTATATCTATATACATACATACTCTTCATGGGTAAACCAGTTAAATTTGTGAAAGTAGTCAAATATCATTCCCAACTAAGCTGATCAATTCTCTTCGTTTTGAGAATTTAGTATTACAACTAATCTTATACTGGGAATTTCCCTTCTTGGGAAATATTGGTAATATACAATTACCTAGCATTTCATTATGCTACAACATAATGCATTTCATTATGCCTATTCTCATATGCATCATAGTGCAAAATAATCAGAAAGGTTGCTATGCTGCAGTCTGATGCGTACTAGCGCGCTCGAATAACTGCCCTGTTCACCATTGATACCACGGTGGAAAATATTATGTCACTGTCCGTATGGGGGGGCAAGACTTTCACAGTGGTGGCCTTCCCATAATTGCCACCACCTGACTTTTAGCCTCTCTTTGGGCAAGGTATCATCAGATCATCAAATTTTAAGGAGTGGGTGGCCAAACCCTCATAACTCCTCTAGCAATAGCATTCCCCTAAGCTTATGCCTATTAAAACAAACTCACAAGCCTCCAAGCTTGTATGTAAAATAGATTTCATATATATCAGACCATATGTCTGTTTACTTAGGGCTAAAATATTTTCTAGTTCCCTATTCACATATAGTTTAGTCCTTAACCATCTTATATGTGTTTGGTTGGATCATAAGGTTTTCGAGTGATTTAATACAAGTATCAACATTACTCTTGTCAACATAAGATCATGAGTACAATCATGTATATCTCATGTAAATGCATCCATCAAATCCTCCTACCTTTAAGGATTGATCTCTTTTCCCCAAATCTTCCATGATCCTGATTGATGTATATGATCTGTACATCCATACGTATTGTCAATATATAAATTATGAATCATCCTATTGATCACTAGATCTGATGTTTAGAATGATCTTTAGATCATTCATATCTAAGTATTTTTCTATCTCTAAGTCTTTGTATGTCCATCTCCTTGATCTTGATCTTTCATAGATCCATTGATTGACAATCTACACATGTTGATAAAGATCAAGGTCCTAGATCTTCTATCATCTAGTTCTTCTTTGATCTAAGTTCAATTATTGGATCATCCCTATGGAGGATGATCTTGGTTTTCTTCCTTGAATCATCTTTGATCAAGGGTTTGGATTATCTAATCTAATGAACTATAACAAGCATACTAATAAACATGCATACTAAGTACAATATAGTATTCTTATTCTTATTGTTCTTGATCATCCAAGATCTAATGGATCTTGTTTGATCATCCTTATCTTACTTACTGCTTTTATTAGGGTTAGGTAATTTACTAACCTTTTATGCTCTTATTATTATTATTCAACCAGTTAATGTGCTGGTTGAAGGTAACTTATTCAAGCCTAAATCTAGACTGCTCCTATTATTTTCAATTGGCAAAGGCTTACTAGCTGAATGGGTGAACACAAAGTGGTTACTTCAATCCTCATGTAAGGAGGCGTTTAGACCTCACAAACGTCAATGGAAGGTAGGGGAAGAGCAAAGCTCTATTAAATAACCCCCTTAACCACTATGTTCATCATTCACTAGAATGACCATACCTCAACCTTTCATAAGGTTCCTATAAGCATGTTTACCCTAAATACTCTTTCTAATGGATTTTAATTAAGTGCATGAATATTTATAATGTCATTCATGGGGTTTATTATTCTTCTCCTAGTTTGGGCCAAGGATTTGATAATCCTTATATTGTCCTACTAACATAGCCCTTACTAATTAAGTCCAAAGTACTCCATTCTTATTTGTGTCATGGTACTCTACTTTCTCATTAGAATACATTTTTGATGTTTTATGCTCTTTATCTCATAACAAGTAGATCTACTAATAACATTTAACCATAAATGAATTATAAATTCAAAGCATAAAACTACATAATTTAACATTTAATGATAATGTGACAAGGTACTTAAAATTACTCTAACATGATTTCCAACTAATATACCTTAATAACTCAATTTAAACTAACATGGACTTAAGGTATAATCTCATACTATAGTATAAACTTATATGAAATTCTAGCATTGTCCTAAGTTAGAATGGCATGAAATCATACTAAAGTGCCCCTAAGATAATTAAATCTAGCAACAATGAAATCACATATCATGCTAAAGTCTAAATGTTATACTAGCATGCTTTATAACATAATCATATTTAAAATGCTATTATATAAAATGACACTAATTACATTAACATTTTTAGGAACCTTTACTTATGATCCAACCATTAGATCTTAGATCTTTTCTTTTGATTAAGGGTATTAGTTATATTTAGGGGATTTTCTTTATTAAGGTGCAAAGATCATATTGATCCATTTTTCTCATAATCCATCCATGATTTCTTGAATTTCATTATATCAACATTCATTTTATCCATGCCAAGGATCTGATCACACTTGATCTCATTGATCAAGTGGGTCCCTTTGTATTTTTAGGATTTTTCTACCATAATGGGTAGATCCCTTAATATATCTCATATATGTCCAAATAAACCATAGATCTCACTTTATTTCAATATTATATCATTAGTAAAGCATATTTTCAAGATCTGATCATCTCAGATCTTGAAGATCTAGGTAATTTGAAACTTATTTCTTTAATACAGAAATTTTTATTGAATATTATATTTATTTTATTATTTCATCAAAAAATAGAGGTTTCAAGCTTTCCATAGCTTCTTTTCGATCTTAATTTGGAGTTCAGATGACTCCGAAATTGGATATGGAAGTTCATAGTCCTTCCTAGGGCCTAGATTTGATCTGGGCCCAAGGAACGGACAGCCCAGATTAGTCAGGCAGAACGCGTTCTGTTCGTCGAGCGTGTCCACTGAGATGAAATGCAGAAGCTCCTGCACAGTGTGTCCATAGACTCGCCTGGGACGTTGTCCGTCCGATCAGGAGATCGGACAGTCCGTTTGGACCGTCTAATCAATCCCTTCTCAATTGAGGGACCAAACCTTCTCAGATCATTTTGAAAATTTTACCCTAGGGGTTTTGGACCCTTCTAGATCTATTGGTATGGTCAGAATTTTCATCTGAGCACTCTGTAATCCTGAATTATGGGTTCTATTATTACTTTATTTTTACCTTTTTTATCATCAAAATAAATTACAGTAAACTAAAAATTACATAAAACAGTATTAAACATCTATAGAAAGTATTCTCACCTACCTGATTGGAGAAAAAAACCTTGGTTATATGCCCAATTTATAAAGAATACCTTGTTAATGAAGATATGGCCTAAGATCCACATTTCTTACAAATTTTGTTGTTTGAACCGTTGGATGTTGAAATTGCTTTGGGAGTTTTGTAGAATAGATATGATGGGAAGTTTTGGACGGTGGAATTGATGAAATCAAATCTGGAACAGAGTGCCTAATTGATTTTAGGTCTCTTGTTCCAATCTAAAAAGAAAAAGAAATTAAAAAGAGAGATATCTCTTGGAAATTTTGGGTTTTTGAGGAGGGATCTAGGTCTAATTTTTCAGGGAGAGTGAAAAATTTTTTATGGGGATTTTATGAGCATTTTTGGAGGGTTTTTGGGGTTGTATTTATAGGCATTTTGGTCTTTTTTTCATGATTATAATATTTAATTTTTTATTATTAAATGGCATGAAAGTCTCCCTTGCTCCATTTTTATTCCCCATGACCAGATGATATTTGTTGATCCATGTCTTCACATGGGCTGCTCATGAGATTTGTTTTTGGGTCCCTTGTGAGCCCCATGTGGGTCCCACATGGTGTAAAAAGACCGTTTTGCCATTTATGTATAAAATTTTGGGTTTTATTCCCATTATCTTGGATTTGAATGTACTTAGTGGTGTTGGATTTGTATTTCTCAGTACATTCTAAATTTTGATGTCTCATTTTTTGATTTTTGGGTAAAATTCCTATTTTACCCTTTTGTTCAAGAAATGAAGAAACTTAAGGATTTCTCATCCGAATTCAGAATTTGTCATGCTTACAGTTATTTTGAAGGGTTTGCTAAGTTTAATTTTGATTTTACATGTCTTATTATTTGACTATACTTTTATAAAAAGTATATTCTAAATAACCCTAATATTTTAGCCCAAAATATCTGAAACTCAAACTTTATTGATTTTCTCAATCAATTACAAAAATTGGGGTTATTACATTTTGCTTGTGGTTATTTGACGATCAACAGAGTATTCATCATGAAATTTCACCAAGAAAATGAGATCTAGTACTGTCATCTTCTCTAATGATGTATTCTTATTTTTTTGGCAAATTTCTTCTATTTGGGTATTCTAGATAGGTTACCCATATCTCCATTTCAATTTCCCTCTAAATTTTCGTGTTTTTAGGTTCATTGGATTGGCTTTCTAGCAAGATTCACCAGTGAAACCAAAACCGGTGACACAGGCCTAGAAAACTATCAAGGATGGCTTAGATGGAAAATCTAAGCCATTCAATGGATTTTTGGGGCTTAAAAACCTTAACAAAAAGTAGTTTTGATAAATTTTATTTCCATCTTAACTATTGATCTGGAGAACGAAGATCTGATGGTCTAGATCAGGCCGTCTCATCGATCTCTAGATCAACACATCAAAGATGCAAAACTAGAATGCATAGCAAAGATGTTTCCTATGGGAGCATCTCCGAGAGTGTGCCTCATGTGCAGCACAGTAAAAAATTGACTGCAAACTTCAAAATTCGATTATGTACAAAATACAACCCCAAATTCATATTAGAATTACCTGTTGGATTCCTATTGAAGTGTAGAATCTGTTGAACTCATAAAATTTATTATTTGAGCATTGTTTATGTTGATCCATAACCAAAAACCTTACTAATGTATTGAATGTATACATGATGTATTGATGATTAGACCATCTGAATTGAATGTATACATGATGTATTGATGAGAAATAACATGAATTAATGAGTCAAATCTTAAATAAATGTGAGAAATTATTATCTGAGCCCTTAATGTAATCAAAATCCTAGATCTAATGAATAAAAATTAGATCTAATTGTTGGATCATTATGGGAAATATACATATGGTTTATGATTATTGAATTTGTTAAATTTTAGTTTACTTGCATATGATTTAATTGTAGATCTATTTGTTAGATTAAATCAATTGTTAGATTTACATGTTAAGTAAGAATGGAAAGGTAATTAGAAAATTATCAAAAACTAAAACATCTAATTAATCTAAATTAGATTTACATTCATGAACATTTACAACATTATGATGACATAAAATTAATGCTAGTAAGGGCTTGTAGTAATTCTTATATGATATGGAGTGGATTTCTTTAGCATATCCTTGGTCCACCTAAGAGAACAATCAACATCATTGAATATCATGATCAATATTCTCGGATATAAGTTTAAAATCAAAGTAGAAAAGGGACTTAGGGTAAAAGAGCTCATATGAGCCTTGTAAAAGACAAGATCTATTGCCATTTTAGTGGATTATGAATATTGTGGTTATAGTGGATATACAAAATCCAAGTGATTTTCCCGTGCCTTTCATTGATGTTTGTTGTGGTTTAAATGCCTCCTTACATGAAGATTGTATTAACCACTTTTAGAGCAAAACTTAATTGTTATGCATTAGTCAAATATGAAATAAGGAGCCATTTAGACTTAGGTGAGATAAATTAATAATATTGCTTAATCACTAAATAGTAAGACGCATGAATCAAACTGAAGAATAATATTTAGATCTTAAATAAACAATCAAATGTTAAAATCTGTTAAACAAATAAAATTTTAAATAAGATGATTTTGATCAAGGAAGATCAAAGGTGAGATCATAATAATCAAGAACAAAAGTGATAGACTTATAAATTTTAGATTAAACCCTTTGAAAAATGATATAGATTTTAAAACAAATATAGATCAATGAGTTAAATGATTTACATCCTTGATCAAAATGTTCAAGGAAAGAGATCCAAATAATCATCTTTAAGGATGGTCCAAAGATTGAACAAGAAGTACATATGGAATTGAAGGATGAAATTAGAATGCTTATAAATGCCTTATAATACTTATGATACAACCAATGATGATGGCATGTTTGTGTAGTTATTGTTAAGTCTAGAATAAATTGAGATTAAATTTAGAAATTCAACCTTTGTAATTGAACACCAAATCAATAGGGAGGAAGATGTTGTCCCCATCCTTATATAAATAGACATATCGTTTGCTAGTAAAATCCTTATTCTCCATACAAGCATGGAGGTTTGTGGTTTTCTTTTAGATAGGCATAAGCATAGGATACTATGCTAGGAGAGTTATAAGGGTTTGGCCACCCACTTTCCAAAATTGATGATGTGATGGATACCATACCCTATGTGAGGCTAAAAGTTGAGTAGGGAAATTATGGGAAGGCCACCACTGTGAAAGACCTATCTCCCCATATGGGCCCATAATGTATTTTCATCATGGTATCAATGGAGTATTTATGCAGTTATCTAAGCATGCTAGTGTGGATTGAGATTGCAGTATAGTAATGCTTCATATATTTTGCACTATGAGGCATATGAGATTGGCATAATGAGATGCCTTATGTGATGGCATGATGAAATTCCCAGTAAATGTTTATTACCAATATTTCCCATGAAGAGATAATTCCCATTGCAGAGACTAGTTCAATATTGACCCCCTATAGTGGAAAGTGTTGATTATGAATATTGACCCCACTATATTGTAAGGTGTTGATAATGAAACTAATATAGATTGAGGATGATTTACTATTGACAGTATTGACTATATTCAAGATTTTAATGGATTTACTAGTATACAATACACATGTATAAGGCTTCATTTACGAAGTTAAATGAATCAAATGTTATAAACTATATAATTCATAGAAATTGAATTATTTCATGGATATAGTATATGATGAAATTGAATATTGGAGTTATTGGATTATGAGATATATTGTTGATTTATCATGCTTCTTAAATCTCCTACCAAGCATAACTTGCTGAGATATTATAAATGTTTAAATGTTTTCAATATCTTAGATACAGATAAAGAAGAGTGGAAACTCATGACTCGGGGTTATCAACCACCATACTACTAAACAGGGTATTTCCCTTTCAGGAATTTGTAGTAAGTACTTAGTGGTTTGGATTGTGTACTTTGGACAACTTAATGTAATAATACAGGGGCTATGTATGTGAACAACTAGATGGATCCTAATTTCAATTAAATGTATTTCTATTATTCTTCATCAAAAATTTAATTTTATACAAAAAATATATGTATAGCAAGTGAGTTAACCAAAGAAAAGGCTTTTTCGCTATTTAGTTTCCAAAATTTTTCACAAATAAGGGCCCTACATTTGCTAGCATTCACAAAATTGAGTTTGAAAAACCTAGGTCATCACAATTGGTATCAGAGTGGTTCATCTAGTCACTTGTAGCCCTAATATGTCCAATAAAAAGATGAAAATCCAAATATAGGTTTCAATAGAATTAGTTAAGTAGATGGCTTATATAGAAATTTTGGTTTATGAGTAGATGCCACCTAAGAGAACAACTAGGCCTAGAGCTCAAAGTTCCTAAGAGAACTACATGGAGAATTCATTAGGGAAAAATGTGGAAGAAATAATAACATGAGTGATGAGGGATCTTCTTCCTCATATACAATAACTTTAGGCACCACTATCGCTTAAGAACACAGGCTTAATCTCAACCTGAAGTAGTGTAATAACCCCAATTTTTGTAAATTGATTGAGAAAAACAATTTAGTTTGAATTTTTAGAAAATTTGGGTTGGTATATTAGGTTATTGGAAACTCTCTTTTTTTATAGAGATTAAAACCTGATTTAAAACTTATAATTTATGAATGTACTTAAAAAACTAATCGAAATGACACTAAGTACGTTCAATTCCAAGTTAAAATGAAAAATCCTTATTTTTCTCCAATTTTACGAATAAAAGGGTAAAATGGTAATTTTACCCATAACCAAGATCTAAGACTTCAATATTTAGAATGTACTAAAAAATATAGCGCCACTAACTACACTAGATTCTAAGTTCAGGGAAATAAAACCTATAATGAGTGGTCAAACCACTACCAGCTGATAGTGGAGGAGGTGGTAGTAGAGGATCCAATGTTAATTTAATATTCAAAAGAATTAAAACTTAATTATTACAAGTAATTATGAAAAATTCAAAGACATCTATAAATACACCTCCAAAAATCCTCCAAAAATGTTCATTAAAATTTTCATGAAATAATCTTGCTTACCTTGAAAAACTAGATCTATATTCCTTCCTGAATTTCCAAAACTCCCAAAAACCTCTCTTCTTGCACTTTCTCTCTCCTCTCTCTAGACTAGAACAAGAGACCTAAATTCAATTAGGCACTCTGTTCCAAATCAAATCTCACAAATCCCACCATCCATACTATCCACACTATCTTAGATATCCTTATCTACAAAACCCCTAAATTTCAAGATCCAATGGTGCAATCAACGAGAAATCACAAAATGAGAGCTATCAGGCTATCCTATCATCAAAGGGATATTTATTTAAAATTGCACTTCAAATCTACGTTTTTCTCCAATCAAATAGGTGAAAACACTTCTTGTACTTATTTCTTATTATTTTATGTAATTTTTATTTTTTCAAAATTAGTTTTAGGTTAAAATTTATAAAAATCAAGTAAAAACCAGAACACTTCAATTCAGGATGGTGGATGGCTTTGATGGAAAATTTGAGCCATCCCATTGATCTAGAAGGGTCCAAAACCCCTAGGGTAGCATTTTCATGAAATTTTATCAAGTTGTGAGCCATTGATTGAAGAGGAGTTGATTGGACGGTCCAAACTGGACAATCTGATCTGCATAAGAAGGTTTGCATCCTAGGACGCTGCACGAAAACACACCCAGTGGGAGCATCTCTGCACGCACAACCTGAGTATGTTGGTGTCCCAATAGAATGGCTGCGGGACAACACTGGTCCTGGGGAGCACGTTACCATGTGCATTCGGTGACGGGTGAGTGGAGACCGTTCTGCCCTACCGGACCAGCCTGACTGATCCTAGTTGTCTGTTTTGCTGGGCCTAAGGTTTTGTGTTAGATAGACATAAGCCCAGGGATACTGTGTTAAGAGAGTTATAAGGTTTTGACCACTTGTTTTATGAAATTGATGATGTGATGTATACCATGCCTTAAGTGAGGCTAAAAGTAGGGTGCGGCAATTATGGGAAGGCCACCACTGTGAAAGTCCTATCTCCCCATATGGGCAGTGACATAATGTATTTTCATCATGGTATCAATGGAGTATTTATATAGTTATCCAAGCATGCTAGTGTGGATTGACATTGCAGCATAGTAATCCTTCATATATTTTGTAGTATGATGCATATGAGATTTGCATGATGAAATGTCTAGTAAATGTTTATTACCGATATTTCCCATGAAGGGATAATTCCCATTGTAGAGACTGGTTGAACATTGACCCCCTATAGTGCAAGGCGTTGGTAATGAAACTGATATAGATTGGGAATGATTTACTATTGACATTATTGACTATATTCGTGATTTTAATCGATTTACTGGTCTATAGTATATATGTATAAGGCTTCATTTGGGAAATTAAATGAATCAAATGTTATACATTGTATAATTCATAGAAATTGAATTGTTTCTTGGATATAGTATATGATGAAATTGAATATTGGAGTTATTGGATTATGAGTTATATTGTTAATTTATCATGCTTCTTAAATCCCCTGTCAAGCATAGCTTGCTGAGATTTTATAAATGTTTGAATGTTTACAATATCTCAAATACAGATAAAAAAGAGTAAAAGCCCCCGACTCGAGGTTATCAACTTCCATACTACTGAATAGGGTATTTTCCTTTGAGGAATTTGTAATAAGTACTTAGTGGTTTGGATTGTGTACTTTGGACAATTTGATGTAATAATACAGGGGCTGTGCATATGAACCATTGGATGGGTCCTGATTTCAAATAAATGTATTTCTATTGTTTTTGAATGGAAATTTATTTTTATACAAAAAATCTATGTATAACAAGTGAGTTAAAGTGATATTCATGTTTTTTGACAAATAAATTTCAAAGAAAACACTTTTTGGCTATTTTATTTTCAAAGTTTTTCACAAATAAGGGCCCTACCTTTGCAAACATTTATAAAAATGAGTTTGAAAAACTTGGGTCATCATTGATAGTGACATCCAAGGGAAGAGGTAGCTTAAATCCTTGATTTTCCCACTTGAATTCCATATTATCTACCATCTTTTTGTCTTAGTTTTAGTCTATTTTCCCTTAGTTAGTTCACCCACTTAGCCTCTGTTTTTCTCAAACCCCTTTCTAGGTTTTATTTACATGTCATTATACTTTAGAGTGTGAACATTAGATTGGAATTTTATTTTATTTTGTTAGATAGGATTTCACGCATTAGCTAAGTGCACAATTTTCATATTTTGTGGACAATTTAATGCTCATAATTTTGATGAAAATTGGATGTGATTCAATAAAGTTTTGTGGGAATTATTATTATGGAATATTTCTTTCATCAATGTAATTTGGATCTGGGTTATTTTCTTACATAAAATTTATGATTTCAGTAGCTTTCTAATGCAACATTTACAAACTGTTCTTAAGTACCAAAATCTGGAAATTTGTTTTTCCTTAAGTTTGTGCTTTAATTCCAGCCATATGAAGATATTATTTTCCTAAATCCTTAGGTACCCATTTAGATTTTTATGTTTTTTCTTAGATCCCATAGTTATTTTTCATAGTAACTGAACGTAGGTACATTAAATATCACTATTTTAGTCTCCAAAATCATGCGTACTATCCAAAAACCATGCACATGGTTCTAAGCCCCATTTTCCTTTGAACTTTGGTTAGTTTAGTTGTTGGTTCTTATGTTAGAGTAGTTAATTTAATTATTTTTATGCTTTTTTTACATTTAGAAAGTTCCCTTTTTGAATATTAGAAAGTTCTAATTTTGGTAAGTTTTAATTTACCAAAGTGTATTTTTTATGTAGTCTCCTTAAGTATAGTTTTTTTATTTGAATCTTTCTAATTCTTTGTAGTTTCTTTATATGTAATTGTTAGTTAGTTAAGTTTCCAATTTCAATTGCTTAGTTGAAGTTTTCATAAATTTCCCTTACATTTTAATTCAAGATTAGGAAAGTTTCCCATTTAGCATGTTTCTTGATTTTGCTTAGTTTCTAATTTCGTGTTTTAATTTCCATTCATAATTTAGGACAAAAATAACTTGAATTTGGCTAGGTTAGATAGTTTAAAGTAGGGGCCACTAGAAACACATTAGTTCAACTCCTCGTAGGAGTGATCTCACTAGCGTGCTATATCACAAATGGTCTCCTAAGTTATTACATGAATTTTACAAGAATGAGACACCCCTTAGTAAAATGTGACGCCTCCCACCTTATCTCCCACCATATTCCCTCCTTAAGAAAACCTTAGGCAGCCACCCCATCCTAACCATCCACTCTCCTTCTCATCTCATCCCCACCCTACCTTTTCCTTAAGTCACGCCAGAAGAACTCAAGAAACAAGATTTATATAGACCCAAAAAAAGAATTCCATGGATTGAACTCTAAGAAGGGAGGAATGCCCACTCCAAAAGAGGAAGTGCCCTCCATCTTACCCTCTCTTCTCTAGCCCTCAACACATTCCACCTTAGGGGCACTTTTCTTTCCAAGAAGTCCATGCTTCCTTTAGTACTTATTCCTTGGTCCTCAATCCATTAAAGGTTAGTTCTCTTACAACTTTTGTTCTTGCTTTCCATTGTTTTGCTTACCTTTGGCTGCTAAGTTTCATGCAGAAGATGTCCTTAGTTTGCCATCTATTAGTTGGCCTTCATTGCATGGTCTTGTCAATATTCAAGGTTTCCTTTCTCTTGGAGTGACAGCCAAAATAAAAGTCATTTTGAATCTCTTTATTCCCATTCCCTTTACTTTCTTAATACTCCATGCTTTAGATCTATTTTTGGTCCACTTTTTCCTACTCCCCTCATGTTTATTCACTTGTTACTCTTCAAAAGGATACATGCACTCTTACTTTTGAATATTGGATGATTGTTGAAGAGGTTGGAAGGGTGTTGTTGGGTTAAGTGTGATGCATAAATCTCTTGGGTGATACGTACCACACATGTACTTTTCTTTCATTCATTGAAAATAACAATTGATTCATGTTTAATCTTCTTTTGTTATGAATGTTCACTTGATTGAATCAATACTCACTATACTAGTTTGATGCTATATTTATGAGGCACCCTGGGTTTTTCCCAAAAAAAATTTCTTGTTTATTTTCAAAAGGCAGCATGCCTCTAATTTTAAAATTCAAAAATAGCAGAAGATAGTTTTCTTTGAAATTCAATTTTCCAAAAACCCATATGTCACCTCAACTCCCATACTATAATAATATAGTTTTTATAGAAGATAGACATACATTTTATGAAACAAAAGGACCCATCTAGTGGTTCACATACTATAATCACTATATTAAATGTCCAAACAACATAATCCAAGTAACTAACTACACAATACAAAAACTTTAACAAAATATATACCTGAGCACAGAAGTATGGCTGTTGAACTCCTCTTGCTTGTGTATGTCTTCTCCTATTTGTCTGTATCTAAGATATTGTAAATAGAAAACATTTACAATATCTCAGCAAGCTATGCTAGGTAGGGGAGATTTAAGAAAACATATTAATTACATATGAATTAAGAATTTTACATCCATTAAAATATTCAATTGTCTACAAACCATGGATAAAGTAGCTATTTACAATTCTTCTTCATCATATGAATATAATAATCACCTTTAGAGATTACCCTTTACATGATATATGTAATTCACTAGTATTTCAAATATTTATCATTATCATTTTCCATATGATACCATACTCAATTCTATGAACCATACTCTGCATAATATATCTATCCATTCACTTCCCCATACGAAAACTTTTATAAAACTATGCCCTCCAAATATATACATATAGGACAATATCATATATATTGAAACTGTAAAAAGTCATACAAAGTTATGAACATAGTCCATAGGTTTTATAACTTTGATTCCCAGACTATACTAGGTCTCATACATATACCCCTTACCATACGGGGTTCAGAAAACTCCAGTTGCTGCTTGTAACATCATCCAAGGTATCTCATCATGCCATCGCATAAGGCGTCTCATCATGCCATCATCATATAAGGCATCTCATCATGCCATGTCATTATACTATGCCTATCATATGTGCATAATAATGCAAAATACATTAGGACTACTATGCCACGTCTAAATCCATACAATGCACCTGGATAACTGCATAATAATCCACTGATACCAACTGTGGAAATAACAAAATCCATGATCGCATGGGGGGCCCATGGCTATCACAGTGGCGGCCTTCCCATGATTGCCCCACCCATTGTTTAGCCTCTCATTGGGCATGGTATCCATCATATAAATTTCAAGAAGCAAGTGACCAAACCCTCATAACTTCCCTAACATAGCATCCCCAGTCCCTAGCACTATGTAAAACAAAATCACAAGCCACCATGCTTGTATGTAAAATACTAATATACAGGTGTCTTGCCTGTCCATAATATATATATGAATATCTCATCATAATCCTAACATCATTACTTGTTAGGTGATCGCCCACCAAGGATGTAACGTAAAATCTTAGACTCATACATCGCATATGATGTAATGGTACCCATGTACCATAAATTTATTTTTATCACAATAACAGTTATGCTATTTTTGAGAACAGATTGTGTGTATCCAATAATGTCACTAGTAGGTATCAATTATAAGCATGTCATTCATATAGCATTCCAAGTTACTAATATTTATCATTCACAAGTAATCATTCTTATAATCACATATGTATGAAATGCATAGTTTAAATGACATAATGTTTATCATAAGTAATAAGATCATGTTTAAAACATGCATCTTAATATTAAGACATGCTTTTTTAATTCTCCACCTACCTCATGCGGCGAGTTCTTCCATTTTCCACTAGCTGATTGACTCCTTTTCACCTGGACCCTCCAAATCAAACAATCAATTAGTAATCTTTAACTGAATGGTCTAATTGGATAGGCAGAAATGACCAGGATGATAAAGCTTGATCACTTTCCTTACCTGGATCCTTGATTGATCTCGACTGTTGATCAAGATCCATAGGATCTTTCCTAATTGAGATTTTGATCCAAAATCTGTCATCAGATTCTTGATCTACACTTCTTAATGGTGATGATAGACTATTTGGATTCAAAAAATAGAGTCAGATCATCACAAATCAGATGATCTAACCCTCGATCAATGGTCGGGTGAATTCAGCGATTGGATCTTCTCAGATCACAAATGGGGAAGACAGGTCCATCACAAATTTGACTTCTAGAGGCAAATCAATGGTTAAATAGCAATGGATGGTTGTTATAAGTTTAGATTTGCCATTTGGAGGCAAATCAATGGTTGGATCATGGTAAGATCTCAAAAATTAGTCACATAGCCATCATTCAAAGATATACAAATGACTAAATCTTGATGGATGGTTAGATCAATCATAGATCTGGTTCAATCAAGTGTCCGATCATGATTGACAGTTGGATCTTCTTCGATCAATGAACGAACATATGGTTTTTGGTCTCGATGTTACAAGGATCACGACGGTTGTCTCAGATCTGTGAAATCCTTCTTGGATTTTGCAGTGCAAGAGGTCCAAGACCAAGGGATAACTCACCGGAGTCATATTGACTCACTGAGGCAAGTCAAAAATAGGGGAGCAGGGGAAAGAGAGGGATGACAGAAGTGGGAGGCGATAGAGGCCGTGTCCCAATCATGATTCCGGTGCTATCTTGTGTGGGGAACTTGATAGGGAAAGGCAGCCCAAGGGATAATAGGTATTGGGCTAGCGTGCTGACTAGATAGCACTGATCGGAGGAGAGCAGGGGGAAGAGGATATCGGGACTGGTGCGGACTGCTAGTCGAGTTGCGCCAATCCCCAATGGATCGAGTCAGGGGAGACAATCCATGGAACATGTCGATCTCCAGTGGAACCTGAGCACACTGGCCTTCCCAGGCCTGGTTGTGCCCTACCGTGGAGAACTCACAGAAAGCCAGAGGGGAAATGAGCTGAAAGATAGGAAGGTGGTCATTCCCCAGCAAAAAGTCAATTTGGGTTTTTGTTAGCCCAAATAAAAGGGGATCTGACGAGAAAACATCAGATCTTGCCTTCTGAACTGTCAAGCCACACTGGAGAAAGAGAGGGGTCCCTGCACGCCAGCTACCCAATAGTCAGGCCGTGCTAGTGCTAGGAAAAACAGGGGGAGGGGACATGGTTGTGTAAGAGGTCCAAGGAGGCTAGATGGGAGATAGGGAGTTTTTGGCTCGCCGACTACCCTTGGCATGCTGAGCCGGCGATGGAGAAGAAGATGAGACACAGTGTAACGACTCGGGTTTTTGTAACACATTTTGTAAAACATTTTTCAAAGGCAGGGCCCTTAATGGTAAAAAAAATTCACAAACAATACACCAAAAATTCTTTTCTTCTAAATTCATTTATAGCAAAACCTAAGTCTCACCTCAAGATACATAATACACATAGACATTTCATATAAAATTAAATTTTATTGAATACCAAGAATCATCTAGTAATTCACTCTTACACATCCCTTGTATTATAATTACAAACCATTATCCAAGTTACATAATACAAATTTCAAACCTCACCTTACATTAAAAAATCTCAATACAACAGAATGCTCTCAGATAAAAATACATGTCTTCAAGGGACATACCCTGTTTGATTATTCTCTTCAAGTCTTCTACCGTCTTGAGCTCCTAAGTCTTCAAGCTTTACTTCCTTAAGTCTCATTCCTTGTATCGAAGATATTGTAAACATTCAAACATTTACAATATCTCAGCAAGCTATGCTTGGTAGGGGATACAAAAATATACTACTTCACTAATATAAGAATACCTACCTCAGTCATCATTCCATCATGGTTATCTACTTGTGAGTTATCTTAACATAGAGTATATATGTTATTTATGTAGTATAGGATAAATAAGTTAAAATAGTGAAATTTGCTCAAAACTTATTCCTTCCCTTGGCTATACTTCCACTTAGAAGATTAATATTCATCCAATTCTTGTATAGGGATTTTCTTTCCAGAAAATCATGTAGTGGCATCTCATCATGCCATGGCATTACATTATGCCTATCATATGTGCATCATAATGCAAAATACATTAACACTACTATGCCACAATCTCAATCCGTACAGTGTGCCCGGATAACTATATAATAATCCACCGATACCAACTGTAGAAATAACAAATCTAGGTTCGCATGGGGGGAACCCTAGCTGTCATAGTGGCAGCCTTCCCATGATTGCCCCACCCAACATTTAGCCTCCCTTTGGACGTGGTATCCATCATATAAGTTTTAGGAAGGGGGTGGCCAAACCCTCATAACTTTCCTAGCATAGCATCTCTAGTCTTAGGACTGTGTAAAACCAAAACACATGCCACCATGCTTGTATGTAAAATACATTGTACATATTAGATGATGTGTCTATTTAACTAAGGCTAGAATATTTTCTATGCCCTATTCTTAGGGTTTCCTTAGTCTACACATATGATTACTTTCATACATCTTTCAAATCATACATATCAAGTTATTCCTCTATACAAGTATGTATCCTTACAAGGGATGCCCTAATTTTCCTTCAATCATATATGATTAAGGTTTCAAACCTTCTAAGTTCACAATCTACACTATAAGTAAAATCATAGAACAATACTAAAATCTACATTATATTTCTTTTCTTTTTGTTTGTGATCCTTCAAGATATCTTTTGATCTTGTTTAATCTTCATTATCTTATTTACAACTTTTATTAGAATTAGATGATTTACTAACCTTTTATGCTCTTATTATTATTATAAAACCAGTTAATGTTTTACTGGTTCAGGATAGCTTATTCCATCCTAAGTTTAAACAGCTCCTCTTATGTCAAATTGGCTAAGGCTTACTAGCTGAATGGTTGAACACAAAGTGGTTACTTCAATCCTCATGTAAGGAGGCATTTAGACCTCACAAATGTCAAGGGAAGATGGGGGAAGAGCGAGGCTCTAGTAGAGAACCCCCTTAAACACCATGTTCATCATCCACTAGAGTGACCTTAGCTCAACCTTTCATAAGGTTCCTATGAGCATTTTAACCCTAAGTACTCTTTCTAATTGATTTTAGTTAAATCCATGAACATTTAAATGTCATTCATGGAGTTTCATTATTCTCCTAATTGGGGCCACGGAAATGATATTCCTTATATTGTCCTACTAACTATAGCCCTCACTATCATTAAGTCTATGTCATTTATTTCATGTAAATGTCCTTTCAACTCTAATTTCATTTAATTACATTTTCAAGGTAATTTTCATAACATAAACATTAAAGCATAAATAAATAAATAAATCTACAATTAAATCTACTAAGCAAGAAATGAAAATTATAAAAACATTTAATAATTCAAATAAAAATCTAACATGCGTTAACTATTCATCATGATCCAGTGGTCATTATTCATCTTTAATCTCTTTTAGGGTTTAGATCATGACCTTTTCATTTTTGTTTAGATCTAATGTATCTTCTTGATGTGATTTCATTATTAGATGATTGAGGCATCTCATCCAATGATCTGATCTTTCTTGATCCATCCCGATCAAGAAGATCTTAAGTCCTTTTATCCAATTTAAGGGCATAGATGTTGATCTATCCCAAATCATCATCATCCAGTCCATAATTTTATATGATTTAACTTCATATCATGATCAAAACACATCCATACAGTCCAATCATCCTTGATTAAGAAGATTGCCATTCATTTTTTAAGTTTTAAAGCTAGATCTCTTAATTAAACATAGATCAGTCACTTATAACCATTGATTCCATATTTTAAAGTCACATGATCGTCAATGGATCATAATTATATGGTTTCATCATTTCAAATTTTACTAATCATAAGAATTATTAACACTTTTCTTTATTAAAAGAATTTTACATGCATCAAAATATAAAATTTCTAAATTCAGTAGGTTCTACTCATCCCAAGGAATCTAACCCAAATTTTCGATCTCAATTTGGAATTAAATTGAGATCAGAAGTGGGATTTTAAGATTTCAGCCCTGTTTTAAGTGCTGAATTTTAATCTTACTATTTTTGTTAATTTACTTGATCTAGAAACCTATAAATTTTACTGTGATCATAGTCTCTAAGGTTTTGAGATCTCCTAAGCCCATCCATCGATTTAGATCTCCAATTTGAGATCATCCTAATCTGGATCCAACATTATTGGAATGCATTTTAGTAATTTTCACAATCAAATTCAATTAAAAACATAAATATTATGAGTTTAGTAGCTAATAAACATGACAAGGATTCTATAAAAATTTCTAATCTAAATTTGGAGTTCAGATGACTCCACAATTGGACTGTGAAGTTCACAGTCATTCCTAGGGTCTAGATTTGGTTTGGGCCCAATGAAACAAATGGCCCAAATAGATCGAGCAAAGCGGGTCGATCAAGCGAAAGTGTGGATCCGCGCCTGTCACCAAGATGCACGACTGACGAGTTCTCCCCAGGGACTGGTGTTGTCACACGGCCATTCTGTCAGGACATCTTAACATGTAGGGCGCGTTTCCATGCCGCATCCCTGGAGCCGATCCTCTTGAGGAAGATCAGACCCTTCTGGATTGATTGGATGGCTAGAATTGAAGGATTCTCATCCTTACTTTATTTTTACAAATTTTAACCCAAACTTAATTATAGAAAAATAAAATTTTCATAAAACAAAATTAAATAAGTCTAGGAAGTGGTTACACGTACCTGATTGGAGAATCAACTTTGATTTGAAGCCCAATTTGAGAAAAATACCTGTTGATGATAATATAGCCTGATAGTCCATTGTTTTGTGATTTCCCATAAATGTCACCATTGGATCTTGAAATTGGTTTGGGGGTTTTGTAGATAAGGGGGTCTAGGATTGTATGGATGGTGGGATTTGTGAGATATAGCTTGGAACAAAGTGCTTAATTAAATTTAGGTCTCTTGTTCCAATTAGAGAGAGAAGAGAGAGAATGTGTGTAAGAAGGAAGAAAAGAGAGAGAAGGGGGAGGATTTTTTAGTTAAAATTTTGAGGTAGGCTAGGGAATTTCATAATGATTTTTGGGAATTTTTTTTTGAGGTATTTATAGGCATTTTGGGTGTTTTTCATGATTATGTATAATTATTATGTTTTATTCTTTTTATTATTCAATGTTCATTGGATTCCCACTACCACCTCCTTCTCCACTAGCAGGTGGTAGTGGTTTGATTCATGATTACATGTGTTCTGGCCATTGGATTCCTTTGTGGGTCCCTTGTGGGCCCCATGCAATGTTTAAAGACCATTTTGCCATTTATGGAGAAAAATAGGTTTTGTTCCCATGACCTCAAAATTGAGCATACTTAGTGGTGTTGAATTCATATTTCTGAGTACATCCTAAATTTTTATGTATTAGGCCTTAGATATGAGTAAAAATACTATTTTACCCTTTTATTCATAAAAATGTAGAAAATAAGGATTTTTCATTGAATTCAGAATTTGTCGTGCTTATAGTCATTCTAAAGGGTTCATTGAGTATGTTTTCAATTATACATGTCCTATACCTTGATTGTACTTCTATAATAAGTGCATTTTTAATAACCCTAATATTCTAGCTTGATTTTTTCTTGAAATTCTCAATTTCATTATTTATTCACTTCCATTACAAAAGTTAGGGGTGTTACACACAGGGAGTCCTGATCGGGCCAAAAAACTAGAGATCTACTTAGGAAAAGGGTTTTCAGCCACGGGGAAAGAGATCAAAGGGAGGGAGAGGGATTTTTCTCCATTGCCGGTAAACCGGCTCCAGCCATCGTGTCAAGGACAGCTAGTTAGGGAGAGAGAGAGAGAGAGAGAGAGAGAGAGAGAGAGAGAGAGAGAGAGAGAGAGAGAGAGAGAGAGAGAGAGAGAGAGAGAGAGAGAGAGAGAGAGAGAGAAAGAGCAGACCATACCCGACATGACCCCCTTCTGTTAAATTACATTGTTTTACTGTATTGCCCCTGACTTCAAAGGCCCATAATTTCTTCATATGGACTCTGTTTTCAGCTTTCTTTGACTCATTGTATTCCATTTTTTTGAGTACTATCTAATGGTTTTTGTTTTAGTTCCAAATTATACCTCAATAAGAAGATATACCCCTTGCAAACTTATAACCTGATCATGGAATAGTGAAATTTTGGGGTAAAATTCATCCATAATCTGATTTCAGTGTTCATGATGTCGTTGAACTAAACTTTTCAAATACATTCCAAACATTCATGTTTCCACTCAAAATTCCATTTCTATATAAAATTATTTTCTTTGGGTAAAAAATTCCAAATTTCTAATTTCACATAATAGCACCCAGAATGGTATTTACAAAATTTGGGGTTGTTACAATTTAGTACTTAGAACTATGCCATGTTAGATCCAGTTGCATTAGTTTCCTGCTTTTGCATCATGGTCATAGGATTTACTTAAGAATCATGAAGTACCACACCTTGGCTCCATGCACATGGACCTTGAACAATGTGCATGACTTTAAGGGTGAGTTCATTAGATGGTAATTACATAGGTGTGCATCTTAGATTATCACATGTTTATTTAAATAGGTACCTATTTCATATCTTTAGAATCACATGTTTACTATTGAATCTTGCACTTTCTTTAACAATAATCTATGTGCACTACCCTTTGGGTTTATGTGCATAGTAAGTTGTTGATTTGCTTACTTAATTTGAATGTTTCCACATTTTAAGTCTCCATTAATTAGTTTTGCATTAGTTAGATAACTTCTAAATTTCATTTTTAGAAAATTTTAATTTAATAAAGTATTGTTTTTGGAAAGTGTCTTTTTAGGAAAGATTCTACATTAGTTGGGTTGCTTTTGTCAAATTTCCATATTCCATGATTTGGATTTATGTTAAGTTTCCATGTTGATTTAATTCTCAATTTAGATCAAAACTGCACTCTTTGTTTGGGATAAGTTGTTCAAGTAAGGGTCCACAAAAACACACAAACCGTTCAATTCCTCTTGGGATTGGCCTCCATCACGTGCTTATACTATAGCTAATTCATGGGCTTGTGAGTTAATTAAAACATCACAATAGTGATCAAGGAAGGGAATAGGATGGGACAAAGTCATGGAGGGCATTAGGAAAATAGAAAGAGATGGGGATAAAGTGGAGAGAGAAAAGGATAAGGAATAAGGAAGCTGATTTAGAAGTAGATGCTGGGATGGAGTAGGACTTTAAGATGGTGGAACTTGGATAGGGTTTAGGAAGGTGGGGGGTGCCACCTTCTTAGGAAGGTGAGCCTCCCCCTTGAAAAATTTGTGGGTGCTTTGTATGGTGAGGTGGAGAGGGGGAAAAGTGTTGTGACTTTAAAGTTAAAACTAGCAAGAGCCTGAATCAGTTGCAGCATCCCATGCAAGGAGGTCGATCGCACAAGGAATAGAACAATTGTGCGATTAGCAGTCTCTAATTTAAATTATCTAACCTAGCCAAATCAAGGAGATCTTTTAACCTAAACTAAGAATAGAAATTAACGTAAGGAAATGAAAATTATGCAAAAACTAAAAGCATGCCAAAATTGAAAGCTTTCCTAAACATGCTTTCTAAAATTAAAACTTTCCCAAATGAAACTTTCTAAATTTATGACTTTTCTAATTTAAAAACTTTCCTAAAAATGCAATTGAGTAACTTTTCTAAATCTAACTTTCTAATCATGAAATTTAGCACCTAAGCTACGAAAACATGCATAATCAATTACTCTCAAACTCATGCAAATTCTAAAGAAAGTAATTAAATTAATGGGAATGAAAACTTTAACAACTTAATAACTAATCAACTGCATGTTAACAACCTAAACAAGATCAACAACAAACACTTACTAACTACTTTTCCTAACATGAATGAATGCACCAACTTAGAATCCAATTAAGCACCAATTTTCTCAAAACTATTCATTTCAACTATGTGTTGGAGGCATGATTTCAACACGTAAGGAAAACAATTCTAGAGTTCAAAAAAACTAAAAGAGATCTAAATGGCAATGAAAAGCAACAAAAAAGATTAGATTCACAATGACTTCCCTTAGCCAATGAATGGGGAAGCAATAACTAGCACAATGAATTAAGATCAAACAAGGAGAAGCAAGAAAGATTGATGACTAACCAACCTTTGAAAGATAAATCAACCACCCAAGATTTAGGCATGAACACTTGAGGAAGTTGTAACACATCTTGGAAAGAGTAACGACTACCCAAAGGAGATGAAGGTCCAAGCAAAATACTAGAAAAAGACAGTGTAGAAAGAGGATGCCCTCCTCTAAGTGAACAAGGCATTTTTTTCCTATGAGTTAAAAGAGACCCTCTACCTTTGTTTTTTTATTCTCTTTTAATGGTTGCAATTTGAATGCTTTAATGGTGGAGATGCCTATTGTTTAGGAAGGGACATCTCCCCCCTCAAAAACCATGGATTTTCTTCAATTATGGAAAGTTGTTGGGCGGTGATGAGGTAAGAAAGGGAAGAAAATGGGGGAAGAAAGAGAAGGGTAGGTGTAATGACTCCAATTTTGTACTATTGAAATTCCAAGTTTAGCAATGAAAAGTTCAGTTTTAAAGAAAAGGGCATTTTGGTCATTTCACTAGTCGCCTTGACTGAACCCAGGAATTTGGTCCTAAAATTGCTTCCATTAGATGCGTCTCAGAAAAAGGAATCCAACGAGACCAAAATCACCCAAAACAGAGTTAAAATGAGCAAGATATGGCCCTTTGAAGTTCAGGGGCAAAATTGTAAATTTTACAAAAACAACTTAACCTGAAAAACACAGGTGCCCGTTTTGATATGGGCACCCCGTCGTCTTCAACCTCCTAGAGGTTTCTGGAACGACGGTGTTTCAAGAAGAAACCACCGCCATTCTGGAGGTTTCCCCACCACCATTCAAAGGCGGTTAGAACCCCTCCAGAACCCTCTTTAAAAGCTCTATAAATAGAGCTCTTGGGTGCCTCTAATGGAAGCCCAAAACCTTGGAGAAAACCCATCGTGGAGCAGTGACCAAGAGGGGAAAACGTGGAGAGAAAACCACCCACGAAGCAGGTATGCTCAAAAACTCCCCAAACTCATCTCACCCATAGTCTTAGGCTCAATTCCCCTAAGTTTTTGCATGAAAAACCATGCAAAACGGAGCCTGGGAGCACCACCAAGGACCCTGGGACGTCCCCAGGGCCGCACTGGTTCGACAGGGTCGAACCAAGGTGACCTGAGGACAACCCTGGTCTTTAATGGGCGGGACGATCCAATAGGAACGTCCCACGTCGACGCAGGTCGACGCCTGTTTGAAAAACCAAACGGACGCGCCCGCTAAAGGGACAGATGGACGGAGGTACAACGCGCATCTGCAGACGTGCCCGTTGAGGCGCACGCTAGTGTGCGTCATTTTTTTTGGTTATTTAAGGAAGTTGGGCGCACGTCGCAGACGGGCAGCGCCCTAGCATTCCTCCTTTTTTTGTCTTTAAGACTCTATGTACATACAACACAAACGCTTATAACTTGAGATCTAAAGCTCCGATTGAGGCGCTGAAAAAGGCATTGTGTCCGTATCGACGACGCGGACACATCCAACTCATAAAATCCCTGATCAAGACCCAATCAAAGTAGGGCATGACCCTTAGAATAGGATGGTGGCGCGTGGCCACTAGAACTTTGGAAAACTGAGGATACCAACGCCCAAGTAGGACCTTAGGACACCCATAGGCATAGGGATGGACCCCTAATGCCTAAGTAATAAGACCCAACTACTCTATACCCATCCAAGATAGGTTAAACTAACCTTGAGTCCCCAAACCATGTTCAGGAGCGTACGAGGACAAAGGGGTTAATGCGACCTAGTCATGTAGGTGCTCTATCACTATTAGATTCTTTTAAAAGATCTATTATTGCTTTGAGAACATATGTTCTAAGTATATGACTTGTTTAGCATGACTCGATTTAGCATGCATATGATAAACATTTTGTACATAGACATGTTCGTAAAAGATTGCATATACATTATGCACACATATGTTTTGTAAACAAGTGCATACATTGCATGATTTAAGTACTTGCAAAGATTGCATGTCCTTGAGGGTTGCCAAAAGACGCTGGAGTGCTGAGGGCCAGGCAGTTGTGAGGGACCCAAAGAGCACAGGTTTTGACAAATACATTGTGCATGTATTGCCAAGACATGTGTTACATGCCTAGGTTGCATGATAAGTGTAGCCTTGACCAATGAGGGCGGGTTGATGAGGGCGGGCCGATGAGGGCAGGCCGATGAGGGTGGGCCAGAGAGAGCTGACAAGGCTTCTAAGCTGGCAGGCTTCTAGGCTGTCAGGCTTCTAGGCAGGGTTATGACTTTGAATGCAATACTAGCATGAGCAGATTTTATGCATTTCATGCATGTTTTGCAACTGATTTCATGAATTGCATGATTTACGACAAAGAAGTGTTATAGGCCCCGTGGAGGCTATGACCAAGTGTCCTCAGGTACCCAGGGACGACACGGCGAGGAGGTCGTGGGCATAGTGGACCCTATGGTTTGATGAGTTATGTGCATTTCATATAGCATGATATGAGGTTGGTCGACCATACCATACTAGAGGTCCATGAGTTGGACTCCATGAAGCATCTATTGCATATCATGATGTCATCATATATATATATGATACTTTCAGTTTTGGATTATGTGATCTTTTAAGTTATGAGAATTTCAGTTGATTATGGATTCTTATACTGATATCGAACTCGAGTATTCAAACATACGCATATTTTGAATTTCAGTTGATTATGGATTCTTATACTGATATTGAACTCGAGTATTCAAACATACGCATGTTTTGAATGAGCATATGATTTTGAAACATCTCATGCATTTATAAAACTAGTAGTGATAGGCTCCTACTGAGTATATTATATACTCACCCAATCCTCAACATTTTTCAGATACAAAGTAAATACTTAAGGGCAAGGAATGTTTGTATTAGAAGACACAGACTAAGTACAAGTAAGTAAACCCCTATCTTATCTTTCAATGTTACTTGATTGTAGTTACTCTCTAATAGCTGGGGCTGTGACTAACACTTTCTTGGGAACAATATTTATTTAAAACCTTGCCATGGCTAAATAGATTGAGAATGTGTTTTCACACTCGGGGTTTTTATGAAAGGTTGTTTTCCAAATGAAAAAGATTTTCATGCATTTCATATTTACAAAACAAGAGATCTCGCCTTTTTATCAACATTGCATCATATAAAAACCTGGGTCGTGACAGTAGGAAATTTAGGAAAGTAAGGTGAGACAAGGAAATTATATTGGCTAAGTGATTTCCTAAGTATTTTTTATTAGTTGGGTGATTTGACTCAGAGTTAGGAAGGTGGAGTAATGGAAAGTGAAATTCATGGTACATCTTAAGAGTGAGGTGAAAAGGATGAAAAAAGTCAGAAACGCTTGAAAAATAGAAGGGTCTCTTGCAATTAGTCCATGTACCCCCTTATCCTAGTAAATTTTCCCATAATTCTCTTCAAAATATTCCCCTAAATCCCAAGGATAATTCTTCAAAATTTCCACCAATCATGACCATCCATTAGCTTAGCTCATGTAGCCTAGATGGGTAACTTTTAGGGCTCCATTCACTTGGCTTGATGGATATATTAGATGGATCTCTTGGCTTATCTTTGTGGCTCCTATCCTTTTCTTCGGTTGTTGGGTTGGCTTCTTAACTTGTCGTCTTGTTCATGGCTTGAATATGGCTAAGTGGCTTAACTTAAACCCATGCAAAGGTGATGGACCTTGCATGGCCTATGCAAAGGCCCAATTTGGCCACCTTTAGCTTCTCTAATTGTATCCATTCCTTGTCCAAAAGATGTTATTGACTTTGATCTTATACTAAAATGATAAATTTTAGGCTTTGACTTGATCTTTGATCTTTGTCTTCTAATTTCATCCCAATTGATCTAGACTGTCATATCACCATCTCATTTACTACAAAAGGTGAAAAACTATAATTAAATTCTATAGAAATATGATTAATTACATACTTAAATTAGACAGGGAGCTACAAAATATCAAAATTTTGAGTCATTAGGTCAAAAGTGCATGTGTTACGAATTCTGGTTAAAAATCTTATTTTACACCCATAAGTTGTAACACATGGATAACTAATTGGGTAGTTTTTATGCAAAATTAGGCACTTATCAAAAAATGTGGGAAAACATAGAAACAAGGAAAAAATAAGGTGGGTCTTCTTATTGGTCCACATACATGCTTATCCAACTTGATTTTCACTCAAGCATCCCTTAATTATCCTCTTGGAAACCCACTTTTAGCTTAGGATAATTGAGTGAAATTATCTTGCAATACTATCAATCCATGTAGATTTGGCTTAAGTGGATTTTAGGGCTCATTTGTCTTGGCTTAATGGTTCACACCCTTGGTTTTAATGGTTGGCTTGTCTTCCTTAGCTTGTAACCTTCTTTCATGGCTTATATAGCTAAGGAGGCTTGAATAACTCCTATGCATAGGTGGCGAAAATGCATGGCTTTTTGCATGAGCCCATTTTAAGCACCTTTAGCTCTTCGAGTTTCATTCTTTGCTTGTCCTAAAATAATATTGGACCTTGATCACACCTTGGATTATTGAGATTAGGTCTTGGCTTGCTTAAGTTTTCTAGTTAGATTAGAAAACCTCATGAATAGTTTCAATTTCTATCTCAATAAATCTCGATCATTGGATTACCTCCCCTTCAGCTACAAAAGATATGAAATCCTAATTAAATCATAAAAATATGAATATTTATGTAGACACTCTAGATTAGCCTTTAAACGTACAAAATATCACACTTTTGAATTATTAGATTAAAAGTGTGTGTCACAAAATTTTTGAAAAAATCATTAAATTATGCTCATCTTTGGGAATACATGGCTGCTAATTGGATATTTTTTATGCAAATTTAGACACTCACCACACCCCAACCAATATTTTGCTAGTCCCATGCATAATATGCAAAAAATTATGAAAACAAAATGGTTGCCACTTTCGTAGGTACTCATGATTGCATTTAGCATATGCAATAAGCCCTTAAATCCCTAGGTTATGCATATTGGATGAGTTTGGCCTCATGAGGGTTTGCAGTGAATATAACCATAAAATTCTTAAATTTTTTATGAAAGTCCTTTAATCATCGCAGAAAATTTTCTCCTATTTGGCTCATATTAAATATCTTACTCTAGCCTTCTAATAAAGATGAACAAAAAGGTTCAAAATCTACCCTTATGCTAAAGATATCCCATTACTTCACTTAACTTCAAAAGGTGAGTGTGTGCTCTAGTAAATATATAATTAGTAGTTTCCAAGTCAAACATAACCTAACTTATCATCCAAATGTATCTTTGAATTAAATTCTACAGGATATGCTCATTACTAGAAAGAAGTCGCTCAAAAGTGGTTACAATTTTCTCACTTATATGGGAGTAGAGTATTATCTATCAATTCTAAAAATCTCACATATTTCATACAAAAGAACAACTCCACTGATGCCAGTCTCAAGCCGGGATAAAAAAGGAGGGTCCAACATCAAGTGCCAGCTTGCAAGGAAGGAGATAATTTTGATTTTATTATTTCATTTTCCTACTTGGATATTAATATGAATTTGTATATTAGTTTCTAAGTAAGAAGAGAAGATAATGAAAATCATCTCCATCTCCTTTAAAATATGGCAAACCCTAACATGACATGAATTGAAAGTTGACATTCCCACAAGCTAGGACATCCCCCATAAGTGATGCATTGCATCAGATCCCAGGTGTAGTGAACAAATGGGCAAGGATTGCTAGGGCATTCGCCCAAAAGTGACGCACTACATTGGATCCCCAATGTAGTGGAAAATGGCAAGGGATGCTAGAGTGTCCCCACAAAAGTGATGCGTGGGTCAGGCTCGACTAGGACGCATGGGGCGTCCTGGGAGCCAGGTAGTTGAGATGCCCAGCACCCGCGTCGAAGACGCATCCATGTGACGCCATCTAGAACGTGCTATAGGGCGTCACTCGGGAATGTGCATGCATGACAACGTGGTCGCGGTTCGATCGGGACACGCACACATCTTGAGAACCGTGATGCGTGGGCCCTACATGGACAAATATGGTTCGTCCGTTGAGGCACAACACAAAAATTGCATTTACAGAGGCTATATAACTCTGATTGGCGATCCGAAAGAACAGTTGCATTCATAATTGTGACATAGACCTAATTCTACCATAACATTTAGGATCAAGAGACTATTTAAGGTAAATATAGCCTAAAAACTATGGAGATCTCATGAATCTATGAAATATCATGATTTAATCTAATAGAGGCCTTAGGACATTCTTAGTCTAAGATCGACCTAAGAATTTCGTAAATCAACCCCTAGAAACCCTCAACTTATATAGATTTAGCATTTAACCCATGAATCTAGAAATAATTCTTGGATTTTTATGTTTGAGCAACACACAGGACTTCACCAAGGTGCTTTAGGGCTCAAAGTGAAGAAGGACACGAGCTAAGTAATGACGATCGAGGTAGGTAGTCTAATACTACTAAGTTTTTAAATGCATCTTAAGCTCTGACTTGCTTTATTACCATTTTTAGCATGCTTTTGAGATATGATTCTTATGTGAGTATGCAGACTTGTCTTCATAATTTATGTCCTTGAAGCACTTGAATCTATCACCATATTTAGCATGCTTTTTGATGTGATGTTCTTATACCAGCATATGGAATTGTCTTCATCTTTTATGTCTTTGAATGCTATATTAGCATGAACTGATTTTATGCAGTGCTCGCATGGTTGAAAAGAGATGCATAAATTGCATGATTTCGATGATTGAGATTTGGATTTATCTATATATGCATTTTGGGCTATTGAGCCTAGTGGGCACTATGCTGAGAGGTTGTTATGTACAGGGTTGGCCTCCCTGACTGTTGTGGTAAACAGGGACGACCACTGGAGGTGTTCACGATACCTTTTCGGGGACATCCATAGTCGCCGTGGAGGCTATGGTGGGTTGGTCTCCAGATACCAGAGTCACACGATTCCAGCTGTGGGCTGATCGTGACTATAGTGACTCTATGATTTTAGTTTTTACCACTATACATGTAGCATTGAGATGGTCATATACGGGTACTCGTGACCGGTCAAGTTGAGTGATTCACTAAAAGGCCCATATCCATGATATTCATGGCAATATCCTCATCTGCTTTGATTGATCAGTACTTTAAGATTTTCATAACTATTATTATTATTATTGATTGTGCACTTAATATATTTGTCGAAATTTATACTATGCTTGCATTTCATGCTCTTCAACTTGCTAATTTATGAGTTTTATAGTTATGAACATGTGTCCATGATTACCCAAAAATAGAAGTGCATGTCTTTATGATCGTGTTTAGCATAACCTTTCTTGCATGTCGTGTTTTCAAACTAGTAGTATCAGATCACCTACTGAGTATGATAAATACTCAACCCAATCCATTATTTTTCAAATCAAACAAAGTACAACTAGAAGGATTATCAGAGAGTGTTAGGACTACAGTCGAGTAAGCAAAGGTAAGGCTGAGTGATGACTTAACTAGTGATCCTTTTTGTAATTGCCGTAAACTTGGTTGTGAGTATTTGTTTATAAATGTGGCTATGACTAACAATCCTGGGAGTAGTACTTATTTCTTTTTAGTTTAAAATTTTCCATGGCACTATGCATTGAGATTTTGACATGATACTCGGGCTTTTTATACAAACAATTTTAATTAAAAGAAAATTTTCCTCTGCATTCTTTTGCACAAATTATTTTATGATAGAGATTGGTCTCACTGTGTTTTATAAAATTGCATCTTAAAAACCCAGGTCGTCACAATAATAACAAAAATGGCATAGGAATAATAGTGGGTAAAGAATTAAAGGATAAAATTGTGGACATTAAAAAAATATGTGATAGACTTATAATAATAAAACTTGTTCTAGGAGAGTTAATCATAAATGTTATAAGTGCATACACACCACAAGTAGGGTTAGAAAATATAAGTAAGAGATAGCTTTGTGTACATATGGAGGGATTAATGCAAGAAATTCCAAACATTAAGGGGATAGTTATAGGAACAGACTTGAATGGCCGTGTCAGAAAGGAAAAGGAGGGATATAACAGGATACATAGAGGTTATGGTATAGGAGAATGAAATGAGATGGGCGAAACTATCCTTCATTTTTCTTTGGCATATAACTAGGCCATTGTAAATACATTCTTTAAGAAGAGGGACAAACACTTAACCTTTAAAAGTGGACTCCATAAAAGACAAATAGACTTTTTTCTACTTAGAAATACTAAAAGTTCAATGTGTAAGGATTGTAAGGTGATACCTAGTGAGAGTTTAACTTCACAAGATAGGTTAATGATTATGGATATCTATATTAAAATATGGAAGAAAGGAAATGAACTTAATAGGTATCCAAAAACTAAGTGATGGAACTTAAAGAGAGAGAGAAAGAGAATAACCTTATTCACAAATAAGTTGGTGATAGAAAGAAATTAAAACTATGAAACAGAAGTAAACACCATGTGGACTAATATGGATGAGTCCATTAAGAAAGTGGCAAAAGATGTCTTTGGAGTATCTAAAGGTAAAGGACAATTAGTAAAGGAAACATGGCGGTGGAGTAAAATAGTGCAAAAAGTTATTAAAGAAAAATTGGTGTGTTTTAAAGCATGGAAGAAGACTAGAAATAATGAAAACTATGAACAATATATGACCACTAAAAAGGTTACTAAGAGAATAGTAAGTGAGGGTAAAATTAACACATATGATGACCTCTATAGTAGATTTGGATCAAGAAAAGGTGAGAAAGATGTATTTAAACTTGTAAAAATAAGAGAACAGGAGGGTAAGGGCTTAGACCATGCTACGTGCATTAGAAGTGATGATCAAAGGGTACTAGTCAAAGATGACGAGATCAAACAAAGTTGGAAAACTTACTTTTAAAAATTATTAAATGATAATGCTTCTGTGAATATAGGGATTGAAAATACTATAAACCTAAATAACATTGGACATTATAGATATGAACGTAGGATTAAAATACTTAAGGTGATAGAGGCCTTGAAAAGGATGAAGTCAAGAAAGGCCATGGGGCTCGATGGTGTACCAATAGAGGCTTGGGAGCATATGAGAGATGTAGGAATAGTTTGGTTGACCAAGTTGTTTAACAAGATTATAAAATCAAAGAAAATGCCAAATGAATGGAGGAAAAGCTATATTGTACCAATTTATGAGAATAAAGGAGACATACATAGCTACACTAATTATTGGGGGATTAAACTTATGAGCCACACTATGAAACTTTTTGAAAGAGTGATTGAGAAGACGCTACAGCATGAGGCAAGTGTATCATAGAACCAATTTGGTTACATGCTTAGAAGGTCTAGCATAGATGTTATTTTCTTAGTAAGACAATTGATAGAGAAGTATAGGGAGAGGAGGAAGGACCTCCATCTTTATTTACTTAGAGAAATCTTATGATAGAGTACTTAGAGAGTTAACATGGAGGGTGTTGGGTGAGAAAGGGATTTTGCAGGGGTATATAGACATAATTAAAGATATGTATGAGGGAGCAATAACAAATGATAAGACCACTAGTGGCGAGGACGATGATTTTTCTATCAGTATAGGACTGCACCAAGGATCACATCAAGTCCATACCTTTTCATATTTGTTATGGATGAGTTAACAAACATTTGTATAAGGAGATACCGAGGTGCATGCTATTTGTAAATGATATAGTCTTAATTGATGAGACAAGAGAGGGCGTAAACACAAAACTAGAGTTAGGGAGAGGAGCATTAGAATTTAAAGGATTTAAAATCAGTTGAACTAAGGTAGAATATATGGAATGCAATTTTAGCAAGGAGAGGAGTAGGATTGGAATACTAGTTAAGATTGATAACCAAGAAGCCCCTATAAAAGGCCACTTTTAGTACTTAAAATCAATGATTCATAAGAGTGGAAAGATTGAGTGGGAGGTTGCCTAGAGAATCCAAGTAGGTTGGAACAAATGGAGATGTGCATCTAGAGTTTTGTGTGATTGACGGGGTGCCACTCAAACTAAAAGGAAAATTATATAGGATGTCTATAAGGTTGGCCATGCTATATGGATCAGAGTATTTGGAAGTTAAGGAACATCATGTTCATAGGATGAGTGTCATGAAAAAGAGGATGTTGAGATGGATGAGTGGTAAGATAGGAAAGGGTAGAATTCGCAATGAAAACATTAAAGGGAACTAGGATAACACAAATAGGTAAGAAGATGAGGGAGATTAGACTTAGATGGTTTGGACATGTCCAAAGAAGATCCAAAAGGGCACTAGTTAGAAGGAGTGAGGCAATGCTAGTAGAAGGTTATAAAGGGCAAGGGGAAGGCCCAAAATAACATGGATAGAAGCGGTGAGAAAAGATTTAAAAAACTTTGGGACTAAATGAAGCCATAGTACTTAATAGAGGGGAATGGAGGAGCAAGATTCATGTGGCCGACCCCTAATGGGATAAGGCCTTCATGATGATGATGATGATGATTTCATGCAAAAGAACAATTACATAGAAATAATGATAATGGTCTCATGAAAAGATATTAACTACTAAGAATGTTACTCAATATCAAATTTCCTACACATTCATCACCATATCTAAGTCATACTTCTCCTAAGATCAAGTTAGGACTTTTATTAGTACGAAATGTAGGTTTCGTTAAGGGTTATAAAAAAAAAAAAGGGTATAAAGTTAAACAAAGATTTTCAGAAAATATGTAAAGGTCTTCAATCAATGTATTCACAACTTTTCCATTTTTTCCCACAAGAGTAAACATTCTTCTTTTCCTTTGGCTATCTTTTTTTCTTTTTCTTTTTCTTTTTCTTTCATTGGACTTTATAGATACCTTTTCCATAACTATAAAAAGGAATAGGACATGGTTCAAGTAGATATGAGTCAGAGGTTTCTATGAATGGTTGTGAACTTTGTGGTTGAGAATGATCATATTCAATTTTCATCCAATTATCGGTAGAAATGGGTAAGAATGGTAAAAAATCCTACAATTGAGAAACTTCATTAAGTATATCCATCCTATCATTATTATTAATAAAAATAGATGGTTGAAGACTTTGTAGTTCAGAATGATCATAATTTAGTCCCACCCTATCATTAGTAATAAATGGCTCTTCATTGTTCTCAATTGGTACATATTTCTCAGTCCTTTTTATAAATTCAGCAATATTTCTTTCAGTATATTCCCTTACTAATTTCATTTTCTCTTTCCATTCCTCTCTCTCTATTGTTTCATTTTCTCATTCCCTTTTTAATGGAAGCAATGGTTTGATCTATTCTTTCACAAAATTGCTACATATTCTCTTCTAATGATGGTTCTTCATGTTGTAAAGGAAACAACTCATATGGTCAGTATTATAATGGCATTAGGGTTACTAAGAAAGGGTTGAGCAGGTTGAACCCATGATGATTTACCCTATTATTTTTTATAATCATAGCAGGGATGTTCAGGGTGGTACCATGTTGGTTCTTCCTTGGTATGGTTGATATTCCTGAAACCATGGTTATCATTATGCTGAGCCCATCTATTTTGATAGTCTGTCTCAAGATAGTAGTTATTGCTAGGGTATGTGAATGCAGAGGTTGCATCCACTAGCTCCTAATAATATCCATTGTATGTGGAGCTTGATGGTTATGAAGAAGTGGAATATTGAGGTTCAGAATAGGCATAGTCATTATGATACTGAGGCTATGGAGTAGCTTACCTAGAGCTATCATCCTAAGCAATTGACTTTCCATACTATCTATCCTATCCATCGATGTATCTAATCTATCAACTCTGTCCCCTTCTTAATACGCCTTTGTTCTTAACTTTATATGCAACAGAACAAATCATTTTATGCAACAAATGAGTGCTCTTCTTCTTCTTCTTTTATTGAAAACCCTAATTATATGATGCAACCTAAATGGCAGTCCTAAGATAAACGATGCAGAACCATTCATGATAGGTTGCTAAGGAGCTAGATTATCTTTTATAATATGTAAGGTGGTAGCATTTAGTCCTAAATCTAGATAGCTCGTCCTTTTATCTAGGCTCAACTATTCCTTACTAGTTAGGTTCTACTCTAAAGTGGTTAATACAATTCTCATGTCAGGAGGCATTTAGACCTCAATTGACGTCAATGAAAGAAATGGGAAAATCACTTGGATTTTTTATACCCACTATAATGACAAAAGACCTAACCTTTCTAAATGGTTCCTATAAGCTCAAAAACCCTAAGTCTCTTTCTACTTAATTTTCCAATAAATTCTAGGCTTGGGATCGCAAACATACAAAGACAAATTTTAATTACTAGTGGGCAAAGGATATAGTGATAAAATCTAGTCCTTTTCTTATGAGGGTTCTTGTGGGACCCTTACTATCAATATGATACATTCTACCATAAAGAAATTAAATGAGCAATGTAGTACAAAAAGCAAACTAACTCCTACCTATATGCTATTTAACAAAAGGCCAAACACCTTAACAGTCAGGACACTATAACCATGTAGTCTATTCCTTAGTTATTGCTAGTCTTGGGCTAACCTTTATTAAATTGGTGCTCACTAATGCAATAGCCCTAAATAAAATGCAACAAGTATAATGAATGATCCTATTCTATATGAAATATACTACCATCAAATATACAAATTATACTAAATGCAATTATACAAGAAAAATAAAATATGAGTGAAGGATGCTTACAGTAGGGGTTTTGATGAAGATCAAGTGCGGGAAATCATACCCCACACTTGCCTTGTATTAATGCAACACATTTAAAATTGAATAATAAAATGAAGAAACCAATGGGCCACACTACAAATTTCACTCAAAACCCTATCTAAGAAGGCAATAAAATCCTAAGCTCATGTGACGAAGCTTTGGCCAATAGGATCGTTGCCACTCCTTTGCCAATTTTCTCTCACTAAAAATGAAACAAAATATGGTCAATTTATGAAGAATTAGCAAAAAATGCAAAAAATGATGAAAAATCCTAATCTAATGCAATGTAAACCTAGACTAGAGGTAAATAATCTAAGTTAAGATCCACTACACAATTCCATTGCAATTTCTTAGCAATGGCACCAATAACCTATTGTGTTGTTTTAATTAACTCATAACTACGTGAATCTCTTGTAGTAGATACATGTGAGTGAGGTTGATCCCACTAGGAATCTAACAGTTTGTGTGTTAGGTGGATCTTCATTTAAATTTTCTAACCTATCCAGAGAAAGTGGTTTTTAACCTAGACTAAGGATTTAAACTAACATGAAAACTAAACATGCATGGATTAAAAACACAAAATGATAAAATATGATAAAAGTAAACAGGCTAAAAATTAGAAACTTCACTAAAACATTCCCTTCTAAAACATTAACCAATGCAAAATTAAGATGAACTTCTCTTGGAAACATGAACTAAAATAATGCTACAAATTGAAACTTTCCTAAACTAAGAGTTTTTAAAAGTAAAACTTTCATAAACTAAAATCAGAAACTTCCTAAAGTAATATGAATATCAGTGATTAATGAAATCTAAATTCAAATTAAGCTAAAAGCTAAACAAAAAAACTAAATGGAGACAACAACTAATCAAGCATTTAAAAGAAAGCTATCCAAGTATCATGTAGATGTGTCATGGGTTAGAAAATTACCTATATCAACATGAAATATAAATCAAGAATTAACTAAACAATCCAAACATCTAATTTGATTCTTAAGAAAGCAGGTAAACAAAATGTATATGGTGCTAGAATTTAAATGAATAATCCATTAACAAATTCTAACACATGTTGTTTTGGAAACATCCAATCATTTAGGTCATGGGAAAGCATTGCAAACACCACTTTTATCCAATAAACATTCAAGCCCTAGAGTATTTAACTACTAGAAACATGCAGCAATAATAATCCTCAATGAACTTTATTGAATGAATATCAATTTACATCAAATATAAAATGCATAAACATGTATAAAATTTCAAGAATTTGTGTGCTATTTAAAGGCATGAAACTTGATTCAATTCAATTTTAAATCACCTTCCAACCATAGTAAACCAAGCTCAGCTAATATGCAAGTAGAACCCAAAAGAAAACCATGAGAAGAGAAATTCAGAAGATGGAACTATTCTAAGGAAAGCAACATCAAACTAGTGCTAGAACTAAACAATAAGCACATGTTGTCACTACCAGTGAAACAATAACTAGATCTTAAGAAAATAATCAAGAAAAACTAAGGAGATGAAGTAAATATTCAAAGGAAAAAAGTGATAATAAGTAAGTAATATTAATGAGAAATCCATGAATCTAAGGCACCCAAATCGCTTGATCTAAAGACCATTATCTTTAAGCTGTCACTAGCAGAGATTAGTGATCATTAGGAGCAAAGATCTAAGGCTGAAATCAAGTGGCAAATAAACATGGAAGATTAAGATAAAAGGCATAAAGAATAAAGCTTGGAAGTAAGGAATCTAACATGGAAATAAAATAAGGAACAAAAGCAAGCAACAATGAAATAAAAACATCAAAGAACTCACCTAAAATCAAAGCAACAAATAGAGGAAGATAACCAAGAGGAGCCATGGAGTGATGGAGGAAGATGGATTCTCCATGGAAGGATGTGTTGAAGACTTTTGGAAGAGGAAGTAAGGAGTGCATTGAAGAATAAGAAGAGGAGTAAGGGTGGAGACCTCCTTCTTAGGAGGGGGCATTCTCCACTTATCCCAATTTTTTTTTTTTTTTTTTTTTTTTATATTTCATATGGAATTCCCCTCTTTGCTTTATGTGGGTGGCTATTTTCTAAAGGAAACCCTGGGGGAGAGTTGAGGTGGCAAGGTGAGATTGGTTAACCTAGGAAAACTAAGAGGGATCTAAGAAAGGAATAAGGTGGGACAAAGTGGGAGATGCCTACTTTTTAGGGAAGGGCATTTCTACTTTGTGAAAGTCATGGAAGGCATTAGGAAAATATAAAGAGATGTGGATAATGTGTAGAGAGAAAATATAAGGAATAAGGAAGTGATGTGGAAATAGAAAGCAGGGTAGAGTAGGACCTTAAGTTGGTGGAACTTGGATAGGGTTTAGGAAGGTGAGAGGCACTAGTTTCTTAGGAAGGTGAGGTACCCCACACCCCCACTCTCTCCTTAAAAATTTCATTGGTTCTTTGTGTGGTGAGGTGGAGAGAGAGAGAAAAAGCTGGCAAAACATGTAAAAAGGAAAAACTAAGGTGGGTTTTCTTATTGGTCCACATGCATGCTTACCCAATTTAATTTTCACTCAAATATCCCTTAATTGTCCTCTTGTAAACACATTTTTATCTTCAAATCTCAAGATGAAGAGCCCTTCTATTTGCTTTCAGTAATGATCTCTCTGTAAGTAAGACCTTAGGATACTTGAGTGAAATTCTCCTTCAATAGAATCAATTCATGTAGCTTTGGCTTTGATGACTTGCTTTGAGGCTCATTTGGCTTGGCTTCATGTCTCACACCCTCAGCTTCAATGGCATGGCTTGTCTTCCTTAACTTGTCACCTTCTTTTATGGATTATATCTAAGGTGGTTTGAATGGCTCCCATGCAAAGGTGGTGGAAAAACATGGCTTATGAACGGGCCCATTTTAGGCACCTTTAGCTCTTCCTATTTCATCCTTTGCTTGTCGAAAGTAATCTTGAGCCTTGATCACACCATGGATTGTTGAGATTTGGCCTTGGCTTGCTTAGGTTTCCCAATTAGATTTGGAAGCCTTATGAATGGCTTCAATTTCAATCTCGATAAATCTCATCTATTGGATTACCTTGCCATCACTTACGAAAGAAAATAAATCCTAATTAAATCCTAGAAAAATATGATTATTTGCATACTTGCTCCAAATTAGCCTCCAAACCTGCAAAAATATCACACTTTTGAATTATCAGGTCAAAAGTGCATGTGTTACAAAAATTCCAAAAAACCCTTAAAATCATGTTTATCTTTTGTAGCACATGGCCACTAATTTCATTTTATTTTAGATCTATTATCTCTAACCACATTTGTAGGTTACATTAGTTTAGGTTTTTGGGTCCAATTTTGCATATTTTGCTAATTCCTCAAAAATTGAATATTTTGTTTGTTTTGTGTAAGGAGAATTTTACAAAAGGAGTAATGGAGATCCTATGGACCAAAGCTTGATTGGATTAATTAGGATTTTCATGCTTTCCTAGATTAGGTTTTCCATTTTTAAAACTTGATCCTATGGGTTAAGTTGTAGTTTTTATTTGACACCCTCTTGAATGATCCATCTACACAAAAAAGATCTCATTGTAAGTATCTAACCCTCTCTTTAATTTTCTAGTATAATTAAATTTTGTATAATATACATTGCTGGTTGGCAGTGTAATTCCTGCATATTAAATTGTTTCACAATATTTAGGGACGCTACTTTAGAATTGCACTTATTTAACGAAGGTTAGCTTGAGCTCAATTATAGCCAAGGCATAGGCTATGTGGTTATAGTGTCTCGTCTGTTAACAGGTGGACCCTTTACTAGATAGCATATAGGAAGGCATTAGTTTACTTTTCCTTATATTGCATTGCACGTTTACTGCTATATGGTGGATGGATCACATTGATAGTAAGGACCTCACAAGGACCCTTGTAAGATAAGGGTTGGATTTCATCAGCAAATCCTCGGCCACCTAGATAATCAAATTGATCCTTCTATGTTCATGACCCTAGCCCTTAAACTTGAACTTAAAATCAAGTAACAAGATACTTGAGGTTTTCAAGCTCATAGGATCCTTTTTCAAGGAGTAGATCTACTATCACTCTAGAGGCTTTTGAGCATCGTGGTTATAGTGGGTATGCAAAATCCAAGTGATTTTTTCAGGCCTTTCATTAATGTTTATTGAAGTCTAAATGCCTCCTTACATGAGAATTGTAATAACTACTTTAGAGTAAAACTTAACTAGTAAGAAATAGTTGAGCTTTGATAAAAGGAGGAGCTGTCTAGATTTAGGTCTTAAAGGTACTGCTGTATAGATTATAAAAAGAATAGCAAATTAACTTGTTAGTGAATCATTAGGGATTGATTATGCATCACATATAGTTAGGAGTAGCAATTAGATAGGATTCCATCATAATGCATGCATGGTCATCAATCTCAAAACATGGAATTCGCACCTTTTGATTCTAAGATTGAACATATCCTTAGAGAAGTGGTAAGAAATCAAATCCATAACCACACGGCCAACTCGCTTGTTGGAGTTGAAGCCAAGGCCATAAGAAATTTTATGTGCCACTCTAATTAAATACTCCTTCTTGCATCATCATATTGACACCTACCAATGCAAACCGTCTTATTATGTTTTAGAGAGAAAGGATCCATACCCTCATATCAAGGAATTCCTTGATATTTATGCTACATTTAAGTTTCAAAACTTTTTGAATGATTCTATTAGACTTACGTTGTTTCCCTTCTCACTAAAAGACAAGGTTAAATATTGGCCAAATTCCTTAGAGGTCAGTTGCATTACAACATGGGACCAGTTGTCGAAAAAGTTTTTGAATAAATTCTTCCCCATCCACAAAACCAATAACCTTTATAGGTAGATCATAAATTTCCAACTGAGAGAATATAAACAATACAATGAGTGCTGGGAATGGTGGAATGAATTGATGTAAAAATGTCCTCACCATAGATTTGAGAAGTGGCAACAAGTTTAGTACTTTTGTGAGGCATTTCCACCTCAAAATAGATGGTTGGTAGATGTTGCTAGTGGAGGAGCCCTCGTGATGTAATAAGAGACAAAGGCCTGGGAACTTTTTGAACCTTAGCTAAAAATTCCTAACAATGGGGTTATTGGAATCATCGAGATCAAAATTCGTAGCTCAAAAGAAAGGAGGCCTTTAAAAAATAGGGGTAACTATAAATATGTCATATCAATTTTACTCCTTGGCTCAATGGTTGGAGAAAAATGATTCGAGACTAGATGCTTTATTACTGGAGTGCATCCATGAAACCTTCACAAGAGGTTTGTTCTACTTGTTCTAGTCCAACATATTTAACGTTAGTTTGTGTATCTAATTGTGCCTACCCTAAATACCTTTTAGAACAAGTGAATGCTATGATTTCATATTGTAATCCTAGCAACAACTCATATTCTGAGACCTACAATATAGGATGGGCTAAGTATCCTAATTTTTCATTGCCTAAAAACACTCACCAAGTAGGTCTATCGATCAATTTCTCTAGAGTTTCAATTCCTCAACAACCTCCTAGTTTTCAATTCCCTCAATAACCAAAGAAAGCAACTTTTGAGGAAACTATATAGTTATTGATGGACAAAACCCTTAAAAGTAGCACAAAATTAGATAGGCCCTAAACCATATCCCCAATGAGAATCAACAGACCTCCACTGTCAATTCTTAAGCAAATGCCAAACTTAGATGTAAATGAGTTAGTCGTCTGTTGCATTTAGCTATAGAGGAAAGGGAACATTCCCTAGTTAGCGAATTCCAAACCCTAAGAAACATTTGTAAATAGGGTCATAATCAAAATTCCAAAGACCCCCTGAGCAAGCCAATTCTATAACTACCCTTTAGAATGGCTGTAAAATAGATAACAAGCTAGGGCAAACCAAGGACAAACTAGAGGAGAATGACTACGCTACAATTAAGGAGAAATAGAAAAGACAAAAATCTCTAACTCAGTTTGAACCTATAGTGGAGCCACTTTATGTGTGTAAAACTCCAATTCTATAACTTTTGAACAAGGCAAATAAAGGGACTAATTTTTCATGAGATAATGGATATGTTAAAAAATATGCAAATTAATATTCCATTGCTCAATGCTATTAAGGATATCCTTGCTTAGGCCAAGTTTCTCAAAGAGCTCTGCACACAAAAGAGAAAGCTTAATATGCTAAAGAAAGCCTTCTCACCAAGTAGAAGAGCTCTTTGATCTAGCGTTAGACCCCTCCAAAGTCTAGAGACCTAGGATGTCCAACCATCTCATGTGTTATTAGAGATCACATCATTAATAGGGCACTATTAGATTTAGGGGGTAGTGTAAATCTATTTCCATATTCTATCTCTGTACAACTTGGGCTCGGTGAACTAAAGTCAATTAATACCACCTTATAGCTTGTAGAAAAATTAGTAAAGATTCCATATGGTATGGTTGAGGATGCTTTAATATAGGTAGATAAATTTTACTTTCTTGTTGATTTTATTGTCCTCAATACCCAGCCTATATTAGACCTCAATAATCAGATTTTAGTTACTCTAGACATCCATTCATGGCAATGTCCAATGCCATTGTCAACTATAGTAATGGTGTGATGAAGTTATCTTTCAACACTGTGAAAGCAAAGCTTGATGTATTTAATGCAAATCATCAACATCTAGACCTTGATGACTCCTTCATAATCAACTTCATTGAAGTCCTAATCCTAGATGGTATTCCACCATTGTCTACCATCAATCCACTTGAGACCTGTCTTGCACACTTTAATTGTGATTTTGATTGCACACTTTAATTATGATTTTGATCTCTACAGATGCATAAGCCATGGCACTTAATAGAGAGGCATGGAGGAATAAGATTCATGTGGCCAACTCCTGATTGGGATAAGGTCTTGATGACTCGACAGATCGATAAATGAGGTAAATAATCCCTTAAATGTTGAAACAATCATGGATACTTACAAATAGGGACCTCAAGTGGAACCTCTTTGTCCATCTAATTCTGTTCCTATGCCTTCAAATGAAAAATGACCCACTCTAGTCCTTAAGCCATTAACTGATAATTTGAAATATTCTTACCTCAGACCCGATGATTCCTTGCCTATGATTATTGCCTCAGATCTAGATCAAGAGTAAGAAGGTAAGGTACTCAATGTTCCACAAGAACATAAGGCAGCTATAGGGTGGACCATAGTAGACATAAAAGGGATTGGCCCTGCTATGTGTACGCACCACATTCATCTAGAAGAAAGTGCTAGACCATCTAGGAAAAGAAGGATAAACCCTAATATGGAAGAGGTTGTTAGAGATGAAATGCTTAAACTCTTTGATGTTAACATCATATACCCATTTTTTATAACAGTTGGGTTAGACTAGTTTAGGTTGTACCCGAGAAATCCAGAGTTGCAATAATCTGTAATGAGGATAATGAACTATTCCTCATTAGCATGACCACTGGGTGGAGAATCTGTAAAGATTACAAAAAATTAAACTCAGTCAAGAGAAAAGACCACTTTCCTCTTCCTTTCATTAACTAAATGTTGGAAGGTTAGCTAGCCATAAATATTATTGTATCCTTAATGGTTATTCTAGTTATAACCAAATTCCCATAGTTCCTATGGACCAGGTGAAGACTATCTTCTCTAGCCCTTTTGTAATCTTTGCCTACTATTGTATGCCCTTTGGATTATGTATTGCCTTGACTACTTTCTAAAGGTGTATGCTAGGTATTTTTTCTAATATGGTGGAGAGGCTCTTAGAAGTGTTCATGGGTGATATTTTAGTACTTGGACCATCCTTTGATGAATCTTAATCCATTTTAAAGTTAGTCCTTGCTAGGTGCCAGGAGAAGAATCAAGTGCTTAAGTAGGAAAAATGTCATTTATGGTACAAAGTGGCATTGTTTTAGGACACATAATATCACACAATGGTATAAAGGGATAAAGCCAAGGTGGATCTCATTTTTAATCTTTCCCCTCCTAGGACAATGAAGGAAATCTACTCATTCTTATGCCATGTTGGGTTTGTAGAAGATTCATCAATGATTTCAGTAAAATTTCTAAGCCCCTATGTAATTTACTTACAAAGGAGGCAAATTTTGACTTTGATGAGAATTGTATGAAAGCATTTGAGTACCTAAAGTCTAGAGTCACATATGTAGCTATTATTCAATGACTGAATTAGAGTGTACCATTTAAAATAATGTGTGATGCTTTAGACTACGTGATTGATGTTGTATTGGGGCAGCATATTGATAAATTGCCCATGTGATATACTATGTAGTAAGACCCTTAATGATACCCAACTTAGTTATTCTACCACTAAGAAAGAGTTGTTAGCTATCATATTTGCTTTGAAAAAATTTAGATCTTATTTTTTTAGGATATAAAGTCATCATCTATTCAGACCATGCTACATTGAAGTACCTTCTTTCTAAGAAGGATGCTAAACCAAGATTGATCTGATCAATTTTATTGCTACATGATTGTGATCTAGAAATTTGGGATAGGAAAGGTTTCAAAATGTTGTTGCATACCATTTATCTAGGTTGATTGTAGAGTCTACTAGTGAGTATACGCTTATAACAGAATCTTTCCTAGATGAACAACTAATGAAAATTTCCTAGGTACCTTGTTATGATGATATTATCAATTATCTTATTACAGGTCAAATGCCTCGTCACTGGTCAAAACAAGAACATAATAGATTTCTTGCAAAGGTTAAGCATTTTGCAGGGGATGATCCATGCTTATTCAAGTGCTACCCAGATCATGTCATTGTGAGATGCATACCAAATAGTGAACATTAGAAAATAATTTCCCTTTTCCACGACCATAAATGTGGGGACCACTTTAGTTCAAGAAAGATAGTTACAAAAACTTTGTAGTGTGCAGTTTCGATTGGCCCATCATTTTTAGCAATTCACATGCTTATTGCATAGCATGTGCAAATTGTTAGTAGTTGGAGAGTATAGGAAAAATTGATATGATGCCTCTGAAACACATTGTGATTATTGAACCTTTTGACGAGTGTCCAAAGTTGTATAAAATCACCCAATTAGTTGCCCATGTGTTATAACTTGTAGCATAAATTTGGATTTTTGGCCAAAATTTGTAACTCTTGCATTTCTAACCTCATAAATTGAAATATTTGATAATTTGTAGAGTCAGAGGTTAATTTGATAAGTATTTGAATAATGATCATTTTTATGATTTTATTAGATTTTTTAACATATTGTAGGACTCGAGATGATGATCCAACGGCCAAGATTGATCGAGATGAGAATTGAAGATCAAGATCAAAAGATGGAGTCAAAGCTTAAATATCATCAATTCAAAGTGAGATTAAGGATCATGATAACTCTAAAGCAAGCAAAGAATGGAATTGAAGAAGTCAAAGGTCATTAAAGTAGGCCCATGCACAAGCCATGCAAAGTCCACCACCTTTGCATGAGATGTACTTAAGTCACCTAAGCCATGTAAACCATGAAGAAGGTGACAAGCTAAGGGTCCTAGCTAGCTATCAAAGCTGAGGGGGTTGAGCAATCAAGAGAAACCAAAAGAGCCCCAAAAGCCAACCATGAAGTCACACCAAAGCAAGCCATCAAGTCACATGAGCCAAGCTACATGGAAAGCCATGATTGGAGACAAATGTAAAGAAAATATCCATGAGATTTTAAGGGCTATTTTGAAGATATTTGTGGTAAAATCCAATTGGTTAAGATGATATGTGGGCCAATAGGACAAACCCACTTTAATTTTCTTATCTTTTCATGATTTTCTCACTTTTTCCTCTCTCTCTCTCTCTCTCTCTCTCTCTCTCTCTCTCTCTCTCTCTCTCTCTCCAACTCACCATACAAAAGCTCTAAAAAAATTTCACTTTCCTACCCAAGTGTCTTGTTTCACTTTCTTAAACCACCACTTTAACAAGCCCATCAATCCTAGATCTACCTAATCATGCCACTCCACCTCAATCCATTTCTTTCTCCTTAGCTCCCTCTCCTTCTAATTCTCTATTTTCTCATTACCCTTACAAGGGTGAGCCCCCTCTTAAGAAATAGGCATCGCCCACCTTGTCCCACTTTGTCACAATCTTAGTTATCATCTTAGATTATTCAATCTCTCCTTGCCACCTTACCTCTTCCTTAGGTTTCCTTTAGATAGCAACCACCTATATAAAGCAAGGGGGAGAAGTTCCATGTTTTTGGACCTCTTGGAGATGGTGAGAATGACTTCGCCTAAGATGGAGGCATCTCCTCCCTTCTTCACTTCCTTTTCTCTCCAACAATTAGTAGCCTTTCCTTCTAAGCCATTCTACGTCTCCCTCTTGCTTATCATTCTACGCCTCCCTCTTATCGTTGTTGTTCCTATGTCATACATGGGAGATATCATCACATCCTAATATGATCTGCCATGCAATGTATAGATCAATGATTCAATGGTCTAACCTTCTTAAATTACATATATCATTATAATATATTTTAAATAGCAATTCTAACTAAGATTTGATGATCAGATTCCATTTAATTCCATATAAACAATACCAAATAGTCAATCTTCTGTATATGATTGTGATCGAAAGTTCTGATCTAAAATTTCCTTTAGTTTTAGACAATTATATGGTTTAAAGAACATGATGGAAATGTCTAAACATTGACCAAGCATTGCCATATCTGAATCTTAGTAGTAACTGATTGGATGGTCAAGATCGTTAGATCTGTTTTCCATTATAGATTAAGTTTCTCATTCAATTCAAGTCTAATTATTAAATTTCCAATAGTGGATCAAGAATTCTCTATAACTTATTGATCAGAACCATCAATTTTAATCAGTGCATACCTCAAGGATCCAAAGGTTGATCAGAGTTCTAATCAACCTTTGATAATCATAATTTTCCAAAATTATAAACCTTTGATCATAATTTTAAGAATCCAATGCAATCCAAGCCTAGATCGTAATTATTATATCTTTACATAAAAGATCAAAACTCATGTGAGTTGATCAAGACTTTTGTTGATCTCTGTCCTTTGATTAGGGTTGAGATCGACCATTGAATTTATGTGAACCTCTAAGTTTAGTGTTTTCCATCAAATTATAGTGTTAGATCAACCTTTTATAAATGATCCAACGACCAAGATTGCCTGAAGATGGTCAGATCTACCTTTTTCAGATGATTCAACTGTCAAGATTTACTAAGAGCAGTTGAATCTACCTTCCATAGATGATTCGACGGCTAAGATCTATTGTGATTGGTCAGATTTAGCTAATTAAAGGGTGTACAGTGGTCGAATGGACCACTCTTAACCTCCGATCAATGATCAGAGCATTAATAGAGTGATTGCATCTCTAATTAGTTATTGATCATCACACTAGGTGAAAGATCATCCTCAGGTTGATGTTTTACCATGAATTTAGGGTTCAGATCTATCTTTTACAGATGATCCGACAGTCACAACCCATTAAGAGAATTGGATTTACCTACTACAGATGATCTAACGGTTAAGATCTATTGAAAATGGTCGAATCATCATTATCGGAGCCCCACTTTGGACGATCAAAATCTCAGACAAGATGGTCAAAATTCCCGTCAATCTTTGTTTGTTAATCATAGACAAGATCAACAATCCAATTTCATTCTTGTGATGGATCAGTCAAAGCCACTCTAAAACCTTAGATTTGCACATATCTACACAAATCAAGGTCAAAACAAAGATGGGTTTGCAGAAACCTACCTCCATGTCATTTTTCACTCAAAACTTGTCACTAGAGAAGACAATTTAGTGTAGATTTTCCTATCGTATGTCGGTGACAGATGCGTCATCCATTTTCCTCCATCACCGTGTTAATACTCGATCGATCAACACTCTACCACAGGTTTTTTGCTTGTTTGATGATGGTGGAGGTGATGAACGGCTAAGATATTCAATCCTCACTGTCGTATTCTCTATTTGAATGCATCTCTGACAACCACCCAAAATCCATTCTATTTGAATGCATCTCCTCCTTACTGGCGTGATCTAGTTTTTCTACTGAGCAAGGCTCCTCTCATCTATTTGTTTCTCTCCCCTTTCATCCTCTCTTCTTTCTTCTTCTTCCTCCTCTCTTCTTCTCTCCTCTCCCCATCAGGTATCCTCTTTTTGTCGAGTTTGGGAAACAAACTAACATCTATTTTCTATTTTCGTTTAAGTGGGGGTGCCATTATAAAATGTGGCCCCCTCCACTAAGTTATTTAAACTATTTCTTTTCACCATTTTATTTTTATATTTTAAACATCAAATCATTGTGTTTTCTCCTCACCATTCCACTCAACATAATTTTATTCAAAGTGTATACACCTTATTACCATCAGGCCCATATTTTTGCAAGTGTGGCCTACTAATGAAATTACCAAATTACCCTTTGTAAGAAAATCACAATTTATTCGTCTGAACTTCGATTTTAGCAAATTTAGTGCTGTTGGAATTGTCTTTCCGAGTAACATCCAAAAAATGAAGGTCACTTTACTTGATTTGATGCTTATAAAACTTTAACTTAGAAAGCTTTAGAAATTAGAAATTTTAATATTCTTTTTTCATCCCAATTTAACATAATTCAAAATTTACTTAAATTGAGATTTAAAAATTAGGGATGTTACATCCTTCTCCCCTTAGAGGAATTTTTTCCTCGAAATTCTTTTAATGTTATCTTCCAAACAACTGTAAATGTATTGTCAGCTCATCTTAATGTAAGTTCTCATAACTCCTTAACATTCATATGTTTTTAACCGTCAAACCCTAAACATTTACACCCTTATTAGCATAACTTTCCTTTTGCATTAAGAAATAAAGAAAAGTGCTAGCCCATCAATGTTATTATGTACTTTCAGTCAAATCAATAATGTCTCCAATCTTTAAGGTCAGATCATAACAATCATCCATCAATCATGGGTATCATAACTTGCTTCATAGTTTCTAAATAATCTTTTCCTTGTAAATAAAAGTTCCAAGAGTATTAACTCCTAATTAAATACATCCTATCATACCTCATCTCATTTCACATCAAGGAATTCCAAAACATAAATTAAGTACAATACTATCCCTTATCATCTCTTTACGTCAATGATAAAGTTTTTCACATGTAGATTTCTAATGATTAGTTTTTCGTGACTTGTACCCCATTTCTTGTAGTAGCTTCTGCTTATTAGGAACACCATTATATAGATACAATTCCCTATCCTTTTCTTAAGGAATTGCTGTAGACTACAAAATTTCCACTTTAATAAGTACAATCAAATTCCTCAGTAAAGCATCTATATGTCTTCTCAACAAAGATAACATATATTCTTGTTGAAGTCTTAACTTAATAAAAAAATACATCATTAGGTCTCTACATCATCAAAAACAACTCTTATATCCTCATTGTGATCATTAAATGTATAATTAACCAATCCATTCCTAAAATAATAAGAAAGTCTCTAAGATTTTTCAAAAAGATTAAGTTAGCCTCTAATCGTCTCTCCAATCATAACTAAGACTTGTTATAAATGTCTATATGTAATTTGTTCATCTAACCATGTTAGAATTCTATGCAGGATACTAAATTACACATATACTATCTACACCTCAAGCAAGCTCATATGATATAGAAGAAAGTGTAGAATTAGTATCAAATGATATCTTAATAGGTATATTGTATGTATTTGAAGTATACCTTCCATCTTTATATTTGATGCACTTGTTTCCCCTAAGGTGGCAGCAATTACACCACTTTGGCAATGTGTCAATATCCTTTTTTCCATTTCTGTTAGTCTCCCAACTTCCTTTGATAATCATTCTCAAAAAGAGAAGCCAACTCTACTACCTTTGCCATAGTATTAGGCTAAAACCTATAACTTTATTTCTCAAACTAGAGTTTAATCCATCAACAGATTTCTCTATTGCCTTTCCTCTGTGGTACATACTATGGGTGCAAATCTAAGAAGACAAGTGAATTTGTTCTCATATTGTGCTATCATAGAATTTTCTTAGTCCAAATTCATAAATTCTCTCTCTTTTTATTTTCTCACATATCTTGGAAAATACTTTTCATATAAGACAGCTTTAACTTCTTCCCAAGAAATGACATCTTTTCCTTCAAATTTTAATCTTTCACCTATTTCCCACCAAAAGGCCACTTCTCTTGTCAAGATAAAGTTAGCCATTACAACTATTCTATTCTCCAAAATTTTCATTGCTTTCATGACCTTCTTTACTTCAAAAATTCATTTCTCTGCTAAATAGGATGCATCCTCTCTAGAGAATGATGGGGTCAACTTCTTGAATCTTTCAAATTGAGTTTTTGTTCTTTCATCATCTTTATATAATGTCACTATTCTAGCTGTTATTTCTATTTGTGGCTAATTCTAGAAAAATTGGCCTATGTGTTGTATGAATTTCTGCACTATTTCAATTGATGAAGCTCCTTGCTCAATGAAGTTGGCAAGATTATTCTTATACCTAGGTTTCATACGTTTACTCATCTTAGGTGGAATTTCTAAAATTTCACATATACACAACTCTAATTGAGTACTTGTACTCTAGTTATTCAGATTTTCCATGTGATGTCTACTTTCATTTCACGCTAATCCTATGTAAGTACTCTCGCTAATTACTTGCACTAGGACATAAATTTCTCTTAACAATGTTGACTAATTGTGATTTTTCATTTGTGACTAGCTGTGAATGACATGAACTTGGTCTCTGATACCAACTGTGATGCCTGAGTTTTCCTATGCATTTTTAAAAGCAAAAATTAATTTCTAATGCAGGATTGATCCTTATTTGAAAATAGTTTTGTAAAAGTGATCAATATAGGAAAAAAATTCTTTTCCTCTAAGGAGTGTCATTTTTCTTTTCCCAAAACAAGGATTCTCAATGAAATGAATACTCATTTTGTAATACCAATGAATATGTAAATCTCTCATAATATATATATTATTTATTTTATTTTACCTTACATTTATATCTTAATCTTAGGAATAGTTGACTGTAAAGATTTATCATAACTCGTAGCAAGATATAGTTAAGAGGACATTAACCTTGTAAAAGAGTGAATGAGTCACTTAAAAGTTTAGGTTGAACAAAAGACTAAGAAGCTCTAGGTAGTAAATGATAAACCTTATGTAATTGGGGTGTTAGAATGATGGAGTAATTAATTAAAGATAGTAGAAAATATGAGCATTTGGGCTACTTAAGCTTGCATATGTTCCTTAAACTTAAGTGAAATTGTTAATAACAATCAAATCTAAGTGAAAATGAGAATAAAGACCAAAACTTAAGTAGGCCATAATAGAAAACAAACTTAAGTAGGATAATAGAAGAGAAAAACCTTAATTAATCTCAACACCTCATTCAAATAGGCATTTCACATTAGGGCTAGAAGTAGAAAGGGGAGAAAAACGTGAGTGGGCTGGAACAAGAGACAAAAAACAAATTGAGGTTGTAGCCTTGGAGGAATGATGGAAAGAAGAGTAACCCATGCTTAGAAGAATGATGGTTGAAGGAGGTTTTGATGAGTGAAGGTAGCAACAACAAAGAAGAGAAGAAAAGTTTCAATTTCAATGGCATCTGTTCGTATGAACCATAACTACTGAAATAGTAGGCAATAGGTTGGGGAAGAACTATTGTCCCCAAAAATCTTAGTAATTGAAGTGCCCTAGGTGGTGGCAAGTGGAAGCAAGAATTTGGGGGTAAGGGAGAACAAAACCTTGATATATTGAAGCTCAAATCAGAGTAAAATAGCAGTCACTACTGGTTTACTACTCAACCAGCAGGGAGCACGAATTCTACTTCCAAAATCCACTTTGATTTCAGTTAGTAAAGAACTTAAGCAAGAGGAGTGTGTGAGCATACAAGAGGTAGGGGCTTTAAGTTGGACTGAGGTTAATGCTTTACCTAGCTTGGATAGTGAATGCATGATAAAAATCTACAGAAATTTGTGTTCCTAACCTACACACATAACTGATTTGATTTTCATGTTCTAAGCTTTTATACTTGGATTTAGCATGATATATGACATAAATATCTTTTAATTACATATTACGATCATGTTATTGAATGATGATGAGCTTTAGGATAGTTGTTATGGGATTCAACTCAAGGAACATGCATTGAGTTCTAGCAGAAATACTGTTCACGCAGAAACACTGTTCACCCAAATTGTAGGAAAATCAGTAGTTATATGTATTAAAACTTAGTTTTTATTCAAATTCCATTTGAGAGCACTTCAAGGTATATATAGTAAATGGATTCCTGAAGTTTTAGAGTCACTCTTTCAATTATATATTATGAATGTTCTAAGCATGGCTTTCTTATAGTTAATAAGACATTCTTTTTACGCAAATAGCATGGCACATATGCATTTCTAGCTTCTTTTATCTTAATAATGATGTTGGAATTATGATGGTGTGAGCTGGGATAGGATGGCTATAATGGTGGAAAAGCTAAGAAGCTAATTTGGAATGAATTTGGAGGGGTTGGACACATGTTTTAAGCAAGAGAATGATGCATCTCACATCTGCCCTCTTTGGATAGGAACTAGTGTCCCATCCTTCTTTCAATGAGTTTGGGTTTTGACCTAGGTAGTGTAATGACCCCGAATTTTTGTAAATTATTAAGAAAAATTAATAAAGTTTGAATTTTTAGAAATTATGGGCTGGAATATTAGGTTATTAAAAATTCTCTTTTTATAGAGATTATATTATGAATTAAAACATAGAAATTATGGATGTACTTGGAAAACTGATCGAAACAACATTAAGTACGTTCAATTCTGAGTTAAAATGAAAATTCCTTAATTTTTCCATTTGGGGGTAAAATGGTAATTTTACCCATATCCCATATCTAAGAAATAAGACCTCAATATTCATGAAGCACTTAGAAATACGATTCCAACGCCACTAAGTACGCTCGATTCTGAGTTTGGACAAATATTGCCTATTATTCTCCAATTTTGGAGTTAAAAGGGCAAAAAGGTCTTTTTACATAAAAGTGGGCCAACGTTCTAGAAGCACCAATAATTGCTCAGTGTATTATTGTTGGTAGTGGAGATTGTAGTGGGAATGGAGAATGCATTAGTAATTAAAAATTCTAAAGTAATAAAATATCTTATCAAAAGAAATAATAAAAAATTCAAATTTGGCTATAAATATGTCCCAAAAATTTCCAAAAATTTTCACAACCTTAACTACGAAATTTCCAAATCTTCCCTACAATTTCAGCCCCAAATTCCCCTTCATCCCTCCCCAAACTCTCTTTTCCTTATTTCTCTCTCCTCTTTCTAATTGGAACAAGAGACCTAAATTCCATTAGGCACTCCGTTCCAGGAAGAATCTAATCAATTCCACCATCCATAACATCCTATCTATAGTATATACAAGAACCCCAAATCAATTTCAACATCCAACGGTTCCAACAATAGAAAATCACAAAAAGGTGGACAATCGGGCTATATTATCATCAACCGGTAATTCTCTCAAATTGGGCATCAATTGTATTTTTTTTCTCCAATCAGGTAGGTGGAACTACTTCCCATACATATTTATTATGGTTTAGCGTATTTTTTATTTTTCTGTAATTTAATTTGAATGAAAAATGGTAAAAATAAAGTAAATACAAGAGCCTTCAATTTATGGTGATAGAGAGCTTAGATGGAAATTCTGAGCTTTCCAATCGATCCATAAGGTTCAAAAACCCCTAGGGTACAATTTTCAAGAAATCTAATAAGGTTTGGACCCTCAATTGAGAGAGATTAATTCTACTAGGCCCAGATCAAATCTGGACCCTAGGAACGGCTGTAAACTTCAATTTAAGATTGTGGAGTCATATGAACTCCAAATTGAGATAAGAAAGAAGATATGGAAAGCTTGTAATGTCTAGTTTCTAATGAAGTCATAATATTTTTAAAAATTATTCCTGAATTATTCTGTATTTTGGAAATAAGTGTCCAATTTCTAAGATCTTCAAGATCTGAGGTGATCAGATCTTGGAAATTTATTTTAATGATGATATAATACTGTAATAAAATAATATCTATGGTTAATTTGGACAGATCTAGGATAAATTAGGGATCTATCCTTTATGGTAGAAAAACCCTAAAAATACAAAGGGACCCACTTGATCAATGAGATCAAGTATGATCAGATCCTTCGGATGGATTAAAGGGATGATATTATGATGGAATCCAGTTAGATCATGTATGAAATGTGACAAAATCAAGTGGATATGATTTTTGGATCTTAATGGATTAAAAGCCCTAAAGGTAATTAAAACCCTTAATCTAAAGGAAAACACCTAAGATCTAATGGTTGAATCATATTTAAAGGTTTATAATAATCTTAATAAAATTAGTTTAATTGTCTTTTATTGGATATAGAAGTGTAAATGTGATTTATATTCTAAGTTTTAATTGTCTTTTATTGGATATAGAAGTGTAAATGTGATTTATGTTCTAAGTTAGAAAGCATGATAGTGTAATCTTTAAATTTTAGTATGATATGCCCTAAATGAGTAATTTGTTAGTAGATTTGATTATCTGAGGATCATGTTAGTGTAAATTAGGATTTAAACATGATTTCATTATGATAGAAGATGTGTTTCATAACTTAGGATCATGTTAGTTTTATTTCACTAGCTTAAGTTACATTCATAGGAAGAATGTTAGTATATAGTTGTTAAACTTATATTTGATTTATGCTTTCAAGTTGATGATTTACTTATTGTCAAATTTTATTCAATTGTTAAGATATAAGGAGCATAAATCACCAAAAATGTAAACTAATGAAATATAGAAATTCATGGACAACTAAGATGAATGAATGATTTTGACTTAATAAGGGCTATAGTTAGGAGGACAATATAAGGAATGATTTATCATTTCCTTGCCCCAAAGTAGGAGAATAACGAACATCCATGGATGACATTGTGCATATCCATGGAAATTAATTAAAATCAATTAGAGAAGGGACTTAAGGTAAAGAGCTCATAGGAACCTTGTCAAAGGTTGAGCCAGTACCACTCCAGTGGACTCTGAACATTGTGGTTATAGGGGGTATACAAGAGCCAAGTTCTTTTCCCTCACCTCCCATTGACGTAAGAGAGGTCTAAACGCCTCTTTACATGAGGGTTGTAGTAACCACTTTTTGAGCAGACTTTAACTGGTAAGTACCAGTCATACTGAAATAAGGAGGAGTTGTCTAGTGATAGGAAGAAATAAATTATCTTCAACCAAGTGAGACACTAACTGGTTGAATAATAATAAGAACATAAAAAGATAGCAAATTATCTAACCCTAATAAAAATAGTAAGTGAGATAAGAATGATCAAACAAGATGAGATCTTGTATGATAAAAAACAATAAGGAAAAAGAAACATCAATGTAAATTAGATTGTTATGTATGATATAGATAGTATTTGTATAGATGATATTAAACCCATGGATATATGATATTCAAGGAAGAAGGATTCAGATCATCCTACATAAGGATAATCAAAAGACCATGTAGTATGTACCCTTGATTAGAAAAATGACATTATACATATGATTTGACAGATATATGTTGATCGAGACTATGGCAGATTTCAAGGAGTAAGAATACCTTATTGAGGTAGGTGGATTATTAAGAATACCTTTACATGAAGATACATGTCTAATACATGATCTTATGTTTTGAAGTATTGACATGTATGATACCAATATATTAAGGTAAATACCTCAAATTGAAATATGATCCAACCAATTGATGAGGAAAATAAGTATTAAATGGTCAAGGTGAGAATTGAGAACAACCCTAAGTGAATAGGAAAGTAGAAAATATTCCAATCCTAGATAAACAGACAGATAGTCTGATATGTATAAGTATTATTTTACATACAAGCTTGGCGACTTGCGGTTTTGTTTTAAACAGGCATAGGCCTGGGGATGCTATACTAGGAGAGTTAAGAGGGTAAAAGTCGGGTGGGACATTTATGGGAAGGCTACCACTGTAACAGCCATGGTCCTCCCATATGGACATGGATATTGTAATTTCCACTGAGAATGGTATAAGTGGATTATTGAACAGTTATCCGAGCACGCTGTACGGATCAGACTGCAAGCATAGTAGTCCTTGATTATTTTGCATTATGATGCATATGAAATTGGCATAGTGAAATGCCTTAAGGGATGACATGATGAAATGCCAGGTAATTGTATATTACCAATGTTTTTCCCAAGAAGGAAAATTCCCTGTATAGTAACTAGCTGAGGTACAAATCTCTTATAATGAAAGGAGTTGATCAGCTTTGTATAGAAATGATTCTTGATTATTTTTACATTTTTAACAGATTTGTCCTTATACAATATGTATGTATAAAGGTGAACACAAATGACTAGGAAATGAGATGTCCTTCTAACTAATAGTTATTAATGAATGTGTTTATGATAGAACAAATTATGGGATACTTCAATATTGAGATTATACTGTCAATAACTTACATTCTTATCTCCTACCAAGCATAGCTTGTTGAGATATTGTAAATGTTTGAATGTTTACAATATCTCAGATACAGAGAAGGAGACTTAGGAGCTCAAGACTTGAAGAACAATTGAAGAATAAGTAATCAGGGTATATCCCTTGAAACATTGTATTAGAACATGTATTGAATTTTGAACTTTGTAATTTGGATTTTATATTTGGACAAGTATTGTAAGGATACAATGGGCTGTGTACTGTGAACCACTGAATGGATCCTGAAGTTTAATAAAAGAATATTCCTTCAATGGAATTTTATCTTATACAAAATTCTACTTATGTTATGTATGAGGTGGTGAATTAGGTTTTACAAAAAAAATTCTAAAGAAAAGAATTTATGCGGCTTTGGTTTGCGAAAAAATTTTACTCTAAGGGCCCTATCTTTACAAAATGTATTATAAAATGTGTTATAAAAACCCGGGTCGCCACAGGTAGAGCTTGGAGGGTTGAATGGAAATGTTCCTATCACATTGTCCTTGGAGAGCAAGTGAATGTGGAGGTGATTCCCCTACTTAATTAGGGTGCATGATGGGGTGTTTCATGCCAAAATTCTGACGCAAATTTCTGCACAATTCTGCAAAAAATTGACGTCCAAGGATGGCATGGAATGACTAGTCTTTCACTCTCTTTTGTGCTTGAATGTTGGGGGAACTTAGAGTGGGGTAAGCATGGATTTTTGGGGGTAAGTTTGGCCTTGATCCTCAATGGAGCTAAGTGATAAAAATAGAAATGAATGTAGGTATACTCCAGCAGATTCCTGCACACTTTCTAACTTGGAAAACCAAATCTTCATGCAAAAACTAGCACGTACTTGATAAACTTAACAAGATTGTTGAAGTCCTACATCAAGCTAAGTGTTTCATTCATATTTATTTGAAATCAAAATAGCATCGATATACATGTTCTATGTAGTGTTTAGAATCATGCATGTAAGTGTTGATTTACTTATATCCTAAGAAATGAATGTATGTCTTAGCATCAATGATTATTGAAATGTGCAAAAACTCATTTGAAATTGTGATGATGTTTGTATGAAAGACATAAACAATGTTCCTTTTACAAGGCATGTTGAACTTTGAAATTACTGGATATTTATTGTTTTCTATGAGATGGCATTTAAACCTAAAACCCTTCCAACAGCCTTATAAGTTTAGACATTATGTTTGGAACTTCCCAGGATGCAAAGAAATTTGCCTTTGGGTCAACATCCAAGGACATGTAATGTTTTGATGTTGTTCCTTGGGACATCGTAGCATTTAAAGTGCTCCGATAAAGTGCCAAGGATCTTTCAAAGTCCTTATGAGTTTAGGCTTTGTTTTTTGGAGCTTCCCAATATTCAAAATGATTTGACTTTTTGCCCAAGAACTTTCTAGGACATGTAATGTTTAGACATTGTGCTTTGTGACTTTCCTACTTGTAAAGTGCTCAAATATTGTGCACGAATCAGCCTGGGTGTGAATAGTGTCAATGTAATTAGTGGGAGATTCTTAGAACTCTTATCTTATTTTATTTTGTGCCTAGGATGTTTCAAGGACTCTAAACTTTTGACATTTTGTCTTGGGACTTCCCAACACTTATAGTGCTCAGACATTATGCCATGGATCATACAATGGCATGAAAAGTTTAAACATTAAGGTTGGGAACTTCCTAGGACTCGAAGTGATTTGACTTCTCTCCTATAGACTTCTTGGATCATATGATGTTTCAACATTATGTGTTGGGTCTTCCTAGTGTGTAAAGTGCTTGGATATTGTGCCAGGGATAACCCAATGGCTTGAAAAGTTTAGACATTGTGATTGGGAACTTTCCTAGACAGAAAGTGATTTGACCTGTTCTAAGGGACATCCAAGGACATATAATATTTTCACATTAAGCATTGGGCCTTCCTAAGACTTAAATTTCTTGAACATTGTGCCATATACCATCCAATAGTCTGAAAAGTTTAGACATTATGATTGAGAACTTTATTAGGCTTGAAGTGATTTTATCTCTTGCTAGGGACTTCCTAGGAGATATAATGCTTTGACATTGTGGCTTGGAACATTGAAATGCTTAAAGTCCTCTGACAATGTTCCAAGGATTATCCAATAGCTTTAAAAGTTTAGACATTGCATTTGGGAAATTTTCAGGACTCGAAATGTAACGACCTAAGTTTTCATATGCATTTTTTTTTAAACACAAAACTAATTCCTAATGTGGGATCGCTCCCTATTTGAAAAGCAGGTTGAAAAAACAATGTAATGCAGCAGAAGATTCCTTTTAATTCATTTTGGAAACCCCAGTTGTTAATTCTTCAATCACTTTTCCTCAAAACCTGAGACATTGTAAACAATTTTACAATGTCTCAACAAGCCTGTGCTTGGTAGGTGTTTGAGCATCTACCTTGCAATATATGTAAAGACAAACATAATGGAATCTAATACATTTTCTAAATTTGTTCCAAGGTATGACACATGGTAATACAATCTAAAGCATACAATAATATTCATATCACATACATTTCCATTCATTCCAAGTAACGTCATATCATATCATGTCATCAGATATCAACACAATGTAGATAGATCTATGTCAAGTCATCTCACCTCTAATAGCTCATAATCTACTTAGAGCCTATCAAAAACATATACAATGCAACTAGAATAATAGAATTTTCATCCAAGATTGGACCCATCCAAGTACAACACCAATACATGTAAAATCACCAAATATCCATATGAAAAATAACACATGTCGTCAGTATGCATAATCCAATTATAAAACAATTGAGTCAATTTTTTATTCAATGTCAGGCAATTCCATACTATATCAATTCAGAGCATATTTGCTCACAAGAGGCAAATCTATGCCAAATATACTTTTGAGCATATCAGCTCCCTATCAGCAAATCCATGTCAAAAATTAGAAGCTTTATTCAATACATATATGTAAAAACAACCTCACAATTCAAAATCTTACAACTCTTATGAGTCATTTCGTATCACTTGAGTGCCACAGTCAACAACTCTTATAAGTCATTTCATGTCACCTAAGTACCATAGTCATCAACTCTTAAGAGTCGTATCATATCACTTGGGTACCACAATCATCAGCTCTTACGAGTTGTATCATATCACATGGGTACCATAGTCTTCAACTCTTACGAACTATATCATATCACCTGGGCACCACAGTCATCAACTCATACAAGGAATATCATATCACCTAGGCACCACAGTCATCAACTCTCATGACTCGTATCATATCACTTGGGTACCATAGTCATCAACTATGACAAGTCGTATCAGATCACCTAAGTACCACAATCATCGACCCTTACAAGTCGTATCACATCACTTGGGTACCATAGTCTTCAACTCTTATGAGTCGTACCATTAGTTGATAAATGTTTAATCATACACACATCACTAACACAACCATATACAATGGAAGATCTACAAATCATCCCACAATCTCCTGTTACACATCTCTCCTGAATTTCATTGATTTAGATATATGAAAGTTCACATTTCCAATGACAAATCAAAAATCCAATCATTATAATGAATCTTATCATAGCTTTGAAATCATAACCTTTCACAAATAACTTTCCATAACTTCCACATATGTTCAAAACAAACAAACTTTTCATTTCTTTAAGCAATAATTTAATAAAAGATGTCAATTCATATCATAAAATTTCAATTGTATTATGAATAGATTTTTCAAACTCATTCATCCAAATTCACATATGAATCCAAAATAAAGAGATCATCTTTAAATATAAAAAAATCTTTGACATACCCAATTTCTAATTTACTGAAATAATATGTAGGACCTTAAATTCATATAATAAAAAATAATACTCTTTGAATTAAGTCCAGGTGAAAACAGTCAAATACAAATACTAACAATATTATTTATATGAATCAGAAACTGATAAGTGAACTTACATCCTTTGATTGTATTTAGATTCAAACACAAAAATATCACATTCAATGTTTCTCAAATTCGAATATGAAACTAATAACATTAAATGAACAACTAAAATAGCACTAGCTGTGGACTCACATCCACATACCTAAATAACATCATTGGTGTTTCCAAATATCGATATAGTACTATCTTGCTTTCAATATTGATATTGAAATGTTTCCATAAGTACATACAAATACAAATAGTTGAAATGAGTTCACTCACTTCATTTATCAGATAAGGTTCAGAATACCAAACTACGGCAGCTATACAAATACTCGTATCAAAGGGGTCTAGAATATTAGAAATCCAACGTTGATCAATTGTTGGTTAGAAGATCTGACGATCTAGTTTAGAAGTGATACAGTTGACGTACAGTCAAACAAGTACACTACCCCATTAATCAGATGAGGTTTCTATCACCTAACTACAGAGGTATAAATAAATACTCTTCATCAAAAGAGTCCAATTCATAGCATTGATTATTCATTAGTCAAATACACTAAGAGTTTAGCAAATCAAATAACCGATGGAATATGTCTCAAATTCAAATACAAATTCAAATATCAAAACTAATATATCAAAATAGATAATTCAAGAATCTTTCTCGAAATAAAGCACAAATCCAAATCACTTATTTTCTTAATTTATACCAACCTTCATATGCAGTGTTCATATCTCATTAGTCAACATTGCTATCTTTTACATACCTTAGAGTCCATTCTTCCTCTATAGGAATATGAATCTACTACCAAAATCATCACTAGTTAACCATCTACATATGCCAATTGGGAATAGCTCTTCATTATTTAAGTAGTAGTTTCTTGTAATATCATTTAAATCTTCATCATGCACACTTGCTTGTGCTCTATTATGTGGCTCCCAACCTTGAGTAATTTTGAGCATTTGAGTTTGCCATTGATTCAACTCAACTATTGTCTCTTTCTAGAGGAACTGTATGTGTTTCTAATGGCCCACTTGATAACATTTTAGGAACTATTTCATTATGGGGGGAACTGCCCTTGAAATTATTTCATTATCCTCAGCCCTAACTCTATTCTATTTTCCCTTAGGTATGCCACTTGAGTGCCTTGATTGCTTCCATTTGGGTACTCTCTACTTCTCAGATATACATGTCCTACCTTCTCCGTTACCATCCTGCTTCTGAATGATCCTTCCAACTTGGCTATCTTGTTTGGGTAAAGAAACTTTATTCTTCTACTTATGGATAACTGTCCTCTTTCCTTAAGTTCTTTTGCACAATGTTGTTGAAATGTCATCCTTCAAAGTACTATTCTCCCAGTTATCTGAAACGTGTTTTCCTTTCTCATTATCCTCATGTTATCCTAGTTTTTACCTATTCAAAAATGAAATGGTTTTCTAGAATATATAAGCTCTTCTTGAGCTCCTAATAGAAAAGATGATAGATCTAAGTCTATCCTCTCAAGCAATTTATGATTCAATTTCAATAACCTTCTACTCATGATTCATCTCTATCACTCATATTTGGTTAATCAACTCTTACTTGTTAGTTGTATGTGACTTCTGGACATTTGTACTGGTTGTAAGAGGATTAACTGAGCTTTAATACCAACTATAGCAACATGGGTTTTCATATGCATTTATTTTTAATTGCAAAACTAATTCCTAATGTGTGATTGATACTCATTTGAAAACTAGTTTGTAAAAAAAATGCAATGCACTAGAATATTCCTTTAAATTCATTTTGATGACCCTAAGTTTCATTTACTTCCAAGAAAATAAGATAACTAGAGATTTTTTTTATTTTTAACTGAAACAAAAATCCATGTATTCCAGATCTAACCGATCATAGCTCACAGTCCAACTATATAAATGTATATATATGCATTCATGTCCAAAAAGTTAAAATACAAGTCATATACTTACATTGGCAGCACAGTTGCACACTATTGTTGTCCTCATCCATGGTTCCATCTACCTTTAGCTGTTTATTCTTCAAGTAGTTTCCTCAAAACCTAAGACATTGTAAACAAATTTACAATTTATAGGCAAGTTTGTGATTGGTAGGTGTTTGAGCATCTACTTTTCAATATATGTAAAGCCAAATGCAATGGAATCCTATACCATTTCTAAATCTACTCTAAGGTACGACACATGGTAATACAATCTAAACCATAAATAATATTCATATCACACACATTTCCATTGATTTTAAGTAACTTCATATCATATCATTTCATCAGATATCAACACATGATGTAAACAGATCTATGTCAAGTCATCTCAACTGTAACAGCTCATAATCTACTTAGAACCTATCATAAACATATACAATGCAATTAGAATAACAAAAATTTCATCCTGTATTTGACCCATCCATGTACATTATATGTATGTGTAAAATCATTATATATCCATATGAAAAATAACACATGTCGTCAGTATGCATAATCTAGCGATAAAACAATTGAGTTGATTTTTTATTCAATATTACGCAATTCCATACTATATCAATTTAGAGCATATTTGCTCACCAGAGGAAAATCTTTTCCAAATATACTTTTGAGCATATCATCTCCCTATTGGCAAATCCATGTCAAAAACTAGAATCTCTATTCAAGACATATATGTAAAAACAACCTCCCAATTCATAGTCTTACAACTCTTATGAGTCTTTTTGTATCACTTGAGTACCACAGTCAACCACTCTTACAAGTCATTTCATGTCACCTAAGTACCATAGTCATCAACTCTTAAGAGTCGTATCATATCACTTAGGTACCACAGTCATAAGCTCTTATGAGTCGTATCATATCACCTAGGTACCATAATCATCAACTCTTTCTACTCGTATCATATCACCTGAGTACTGCAGTCATCAACTATTACAACTTGTATCACATCACTTGGGTACTATAGTCTTCAACTTTGACGATTCATATCACATCACCTAGGCACTATAGTCTTCATGTAATGACTCCAATTTTGTAACATTGAAATCCCAAGTTAGCAATGAAAAGTTCACTTTTTGGAGATAAGGGTATTTTGGTCATTTCACTATTCAACCTAACTGAACCCAGAAATTTGGTCCTGAGAATGGTACCATTAGGTGCGTCTCAGAAAAAGGAATCCAACAAGACCAAAATCACCCAAAACAGAGTTAAAATGAGCAAGTTATGGCCCTTTGAAGTTCAGGGGCAAAAATGTAATTTTTATTAAAAACGGATTTAGCTTGAGAAACACAGGGGCCCGTTTTGATATGGGCACCCCTCTTCCTCAACCTCCTAGAGGGTTCTAGAATGGTGGTGTTTGGAGGAGAAACCACCGCCATTCTGGAGGTTTCTCCACCGCCATTCAATGGTGGTGAGAGCCCCCTCTAGAACCCTCTTATAGCTCTATAAATAGAGCTCTTGGGCGCCTCTAATGGCAGCCCAAAAGCTTGGGAAAAGCCCATCATGGAGAATCAACCAAGAGGAGAAAACATGGAGAAAAACCAGGCCACAAACCAAGTATGCCCAAAACCCCTCCAAACCCGTCTCCCCCTTAGTCTTAGGCTAAGTTTCCCCAAGTTTTTGCATGAAAAATCGTGCAAAACCTGGCCCTAGAGAGTCACAAAGGACCCAGGGACGATCCCTGGGGTGCACTGGTTCGACAAGGTCGAACCAGGGTGTCCCTAGGATGCCCAAGTCCTTGTCAAACTGAAACGCACACTGTGCATTGAGAAAACCCGATAGGCGCGTCCATGGACGAGGCCGCAAGTGAGTACGTCGGGCGAAGACAGGTGCGTCGGCAGAAGCGCCTGCTGGGGCGCATGCCGCTGACGCGGGACACGTTAGCATCCCAAGCTTCCACCTCATTTCGTTTGACCCTCTATGTACACTCGGCACAAAAAAGGTTATAACTTGAGATCTAGGGCTTCGATTAAGGAGCTGCGAAAGGCGTTGTGTCCGTGTCGACGACGCGAACACACCCAAAATATAAAATATCTGATCAAGGCCCAATCTAAGGTGGGAACAACCCTTAGACTATGATAGTGGCTCAGGGTCACTAAACCTTTGTAAACCTGATGATACCAAGGCCCAGTTAGGACCTTAGGACACCCATAGGCATGGGGATGAACCCTTAATGCCTAAGTAGTGAGATCAACCACTCTAAAACCTATAGAAATAGGCCAAACTAACCTTGTTTCCCTAAACCATGTTTAGGAGCATACGAGGACAAAGGGGCTTGCATGACCAAACCAAGTAGGTGCTCTATCGCTATTAGACTTGTTAAAAGAGCCATGATCATTTTGAGAATGCATGTTTTAAGTATAAGTATATGACTTATTTAGCATGAATTATTTTATGACTTGTTTAGCATATAAATGCATTTAGCATGCATATGATAAATACATTATGCATAGACATGTTTTGCAAATAATTGCCTATATTGCATGATTTGTGAGCATTGAGTTTTTGTAAAAGTTGCATGTCCTTGAGAATTAGCAAAAGGCGCTGAGTTCCCAAAAGATGCTGGGTAGGCAGTTGTGAGGGCCAGGCAGTTGTCAGGGACCCAAAGAGGACAGGTTTTGACAAAGAAGTTTTCGTTTGTTTGATCTTATATGATTTGGGCTAATAAGCTCGTGGGCGCTATGCCGAGGGGTCTAGGTTGGCCTCTAGCCTCTACCACTATTAGGTGGAATGGGTACCACGCCCAAAAAGGGCAATGTCCCTATGTCGACTGCATGTGGTACAGGGGGCTACCACTGGTGTCATGGCACTAGGTCGATATGTCATATGCCCCGTGGAGGCTATGACCGAGTGTCCTCAGGTACCCGGGGACCACACGTCGGTGAGGTCGTGGGCATAGTGGGCCCTATAGTTTGAGGATTTACTTACATTGCATATAGCATGACATGAGGTTGGTCGACCATACCATATATCCATGAGTTGGATTCAGTGGAGCATCTTATGCATATCATTATGTTATGATATATATGATACTTTCGATTTGGATTATGTGATTCTTTAAGTCGTTAGTATTTTAATTCGACAATGGTTTTTAATCCCAATATTGAACATGAGTGTTCAAACATACACATGTTTTGAAAGAGCATATGATTTTAAACATAGCATGCATTATAAAACTAATAGTGATGGACTCCTACTGAGTATAGTATATACTCACCCAATCCTCAACATTTTTCAGACACAAAGTAAACACTTAAGGACAAGGTACGCTTGTGACAGAAGACACCCAGATTAAGTGCAAGTAAGTAAATCCCTACCTTATCTTTCAATGTTACTTGATTGTAGTTACTCTCTATAGCTGAGGCTATGACTAACAATTTCTTGGGAATAGAGTCAATTTAAAACTATGCCATGGCTAGATAATTGAAAAATGTGTTTTGACACTCGGGGTTTTATACGAAAGATTGTTTTCCAAAACAAAAAGATTTTCATGCATTTCATATTTATAAAACAAGAGATCTCACCTTTTTATCAAAATTGCATCATATAAAACCTGGGTCGTCACACTTCAACTCTTACTAATTGTATCATATATCTTTAGTCCTCTTTGGGTTTGTAGGTCCTTATAGGCCTTGCCCACTTGGGTGGCTTAATCAAGTCAATGCCCGGCCTCAAAAGGATTGATATTGTCCTCTTTGGGTCTATAGGTCCTTTTAGGACCTACCCACTTGGGTGGCTTACCCGAGTCAATGCCTAGCCTCAAAAGGATTGATATTATTCTCTTTGGTTCTGTAGGCCCTGCCCACTTGGGTGGCTTACTCGAGTTGACGCTCAGCCCTAAAAGGATTTGTTTCATATTTTAAATACAGCATACATATTTACTTCATTCGTGGCATGACGTGAAGAACTTATCATCACAATTGAGATCCACACACACACATATATATACTAAAAAACACAAAAATCTTAAGTCCGCCAATAATATATCAAATGACTAGGTAGGCAAGGTCCATACCAAGTCAAATCAAAACAATCACAATGGTCTATGTCTTAGTGTAATAGAATCTCATCCATGTAAATGATAATCCATATCACTTTCTTATTCACATACTAAAGTATTGTCCATATCATCATCAAGATGTACATCATCCATTTCATTCATATGGAGTAAGACATTTCTAATGGGTAGACATGTCATTGATCTATTAATCAAAATGTATCCACAACACGTATTTGCTCTGATACATGTCAAGTTGACTAGATCATTAACCTAATCAAAATCTGAATATATGGATAAATTAGAAATATCAGAACAACCTACCTATAATCATGGTTCCAATCTTCTAAAATCATTAAACGTCACAGACAAAGGTTGATTACCTATCAAGATCCACCAATCTTAATCTTTATATAGAAAATCTAAGAAAACATGTGTTTACTTCATTAATTTATCTTTGGCATATATATGTATCAATTAATCAAATCTTAAGTTGAATGGTTGGATGGCTCTCAATGCCTCATCCAATTTGCAGATCATTCAGATTTACTGATTTATATATTTAGATCTTGTGGATATGTCTCTAATCCTAGGTTAGGGTCAAGAAAACCTCAATCTAACAATCTCACCACTGATCTTATGGATCCATGTGGTAACGTAGTTAGATCTTACAAACCAATGGTCTAATAAAGTCTCCTTATCATAGGTCATCATCGATCTAGTTTTGAACGGTTAGATCAAACTTCAATGGTCAATAAACCTTCACTTTATCATCCTATCTCATACCATTTCTTGTATAAAATTCAAGTCATCCAATTTCTAAATCTATGGTCTAATAGTACTTTTATGGGTTAGATTTGTAGATACGCAATTGATCATTGCGGATCAGAGTAAAATCCAAATTGGATAGTCAGATGATCTTGGATCTAAGATCCAACTTTTATAGCACGTAGATCATGCCAAATTACACCTAGGGGTGATTTTTGTCGAAAAATTTTGAGTCACCACTAGTGACTCAATTCTTGATGAAACTCAAATAAAAAACATGGGTAATGTAGATCAAGGTCTCACCTATGATCCTTTGAAGTTTTATGAAGAACCAATGTTATTTGATGTTGGTAAACATAAAAAAGAAGGTATCGGTCACCGAATTTCAAATAGTCACCTGCATCACCTTCCTTGCATCAATTCTCCTTCTTTATTTGACCTATTGTGGTGATTCTTAAGGGATTTTGATTATATGATCATTTAAAAGAGAATGATCAGCTTGGATAATCTATCCGAGCTTCATTTTCTCGATGGCTCCCTGCACTCTAGCTACCTAAAAAACTCCATTTTTCTCCCCTTCTCATAGCATTCCACGTAGTCACTGGCGTCACACACTATCACTGGTAACTAGTTCCTCCCTTTCCCTCTCTTCTCTCTTTCTCTCTCTTCTCTCTCTCTCCTTTCCTCCTCTCTCTCCTCTCTTCTTTTCTCCCTTCTTCAATCGATGTTAGGCTAGGTAGAACAGGCTGTGTGGTCTATTGTGTTTGGCTTAAGTGGGGAGGGTGCCTATATCAAATATGCCCCCGCCCAATTTAAAGAAATTTTGTTTTTTACAAAATTATGCATCATATTTGAATCCTCATATCTCCTCCATTCAAACTCCTATTTCAGCAAATTTAGAGTCATTGGAATCATCTTTTTGAGTACAATCCAAATATAGGGGTCTCAATCCTTGATTTGATGTCCATAAATTTTTTAGTTTCCAGAATTCTAGAATTTACTTAAATTAGGACTTAAAACTTAAGGATGTTACACTAAATGAATTCACTTTGTGCTTAAGGAGTTCAAAGGACATGTCATGTTTTGACTGTGTGCCATAGGACTCCCCACCTATTAACATGTTTGGATATTGTGATGTTTAATAGCTCGAAAAGTTAAGACATTGTGATTGCAAAATTCCTAGGACTCTTAGTGGTTTGACTTTGAGCCTTGGGACTTCTAGGAACATGTAATGTGTTGAAATTGTGTGTTGAGGCTTCTCAAGGCTAAAAGTGCTCTGACATTTTTCATAGGTGATCCAATGGTTTAAAAAGTTTAGGCATTGTGATTGTGAATTTTCATGGACTCAAAAGTTAATTGACCATGCTCCTAGGGATTTCCAAAGACAAATAATGTTTTGGCCTTGTGACTTGGGATTTCCTAGTGATTAATGTGCTAGAAATGAGTGCCATGGATCATCTAACAGCCATATAAGTATAGGCATTGGATTGGGAACTTCTAAGGACTCAAAGCAATTTGCCTTTGGGACAACATTCAAGGGCATGCAATGTTTTGATGTTGTGCCTTGGGACATCCCATAGCATAAAGTGCTCTGTTTAAGTTCCAAGGATCCTCCAATGACGTTATGAGTTTAGGCTTTGTTTTTAGGAGTATCCTAAGACTCATAATGATTAGAATTTCTGCCCAAGAGCTTTCTAGGACATGTAATGTCTTAACATTGTGCCTTGCTACTTTCTTGTCCTTTAAGTGCTCAAAGATTATGCCAGGGATCAACCCGATAGTGAATAGTATCAAAATAATTATTTGGAGATTCCCGTAATTCTATTTTATTTCATTTAGTGCCTAGGATATTTCAAGTACTAAAAAGATTTGACATTGTGTCCTGGGTCTTCCGAATGCTTAAAGTGTTTGAACATTATGCCATGGATCATGTAACAGCTTGAAAACTTTAGACATTAAGGTTGAAGTGGTTTGAATTTCAAGCTACTTTCTAGGGACATATGATGTTTTAACATTGGATGTTGAGTCTTCCTAGTGCGTAAAGTGCTCGGACATTGTGCCAAAGATGATCTAATGGCATCAAAAGTTTAGACATTGTGATTAGTAACTTTCCTTGATTGAAAGTCATTTGATCTATTCCAAGGGACTTCCAAGGACATATAATGTTTTCACATTACTGGTTAGGACTTCCTAGTGCTTATAGTGCTTGGACATTGTGCTAGAGATCATCCAATAGCATGAAAAGCATAGACATTGTGATTGGAAACTTTCTAAGACTTGAATTGATTTTACTTCTTGCCTAGGGACTTCCAAGGACATATAATGTTTCAACATTGTGCCTTGGAACTTTCAAATGCTTAAGGTGTTTTGACAATGTTCCAAGGATCATCCAACATTCTTAAAAGTTTAGGCATTGTGTTTGAGAACTTCCCAGGACTCAAAGTGATTTCACTTTGTGCCTAAGGAGTTCAAAGGACATATCATGTTTTGACTATGTGACTTGGGACTTCTTAGATATTAAAAGTGCTCAGATATTGTGTCGTGGGTCATCTAATTGCGTCAAAAATGAAGACAATGTGATTGGGAACTTCCTCGAACTCATTTGACTTTGATCCTAACGACTTCTAGGGACATATAGTGTCTTGATATTGCACGTTTGGACTTCTATAGGGACATTGTACAAAGGTGATCCAATGGCTTCAGACACTTAGACATTGTGATTAGGCTTTTTCTGTAACAACCCCAATTTTTATGAATATAATTGAATTATTAAAAGTTAAACGTGGAACTACAAATTTGAGTTCCAGGAAAATTCATTTTTATAAAAATAAAATCAAGACTTAAACTTGGATAGTTGTAATGTACTCGAAAAATTGATCAAAATGACTATAAGTATGTCAACTTTTGAGTTTGGATGAAAAATCCTTATTTTTCTCTATTTTTATGAATAAAAGGGTAAAATGATAATTTTACTAATAATCAAGACCTAAGACATCAAAATTTTTAATGTACTCAGAAATACTAATCCAACGCCACTAAGTACACTCAATTCCGAGTATGGGAGACTAAAATAGATTTTTCTCCATAAAAGGGCAAAATGGTCTTTTCACACTTCCGTGGAGCCTAAAAATGTATCCAACAACTAGAAAACATGTCATCATGAGTCAAACCACTACCAACTACTATTGGAGAAGGAGGTGGTAGTGGGAATCCAATGACAATTTAATAATAAAAAGAAATCAAACATGATAATTACATATAATCATGGAAAATTCAAAAATCTCATATATAGCCCACAAAATTCCCAAAAAAATTTCATAATGTTCTTTACGAGGTCCCCTAGAATTCCCCAAAATTTCAACTCCAAAATCCTCCATATCGCCCCCAATTCTCTTTTCTTTCTCTCCTTCTCTCTTTCTTTCTCTGTGGGTGTGTCCCAGACGCACCTGGGCAGACGACCATTGTGTCTATATCGGGAGTGTCCAGGGACGTGTCATCCCCAATGAACCAAGATTTCCTCCTGGAAAACTCTAATTCAATTAGCCATCCAATTCTACTTTTCAAAATCAGATCTCCACCAGTGGATCTGTTCGTATTGAGGGGATCTACAAAACTCCTAAGATTTCATGATGATCCAACGGTTGGATCTTCAGAAAAATCAAAGCGAAGGTCAAGCACGGTACTAATTCTGTCTATGGCAAGTTCTGTGCCTTTTCCCAACCAATCTAACTAGTGGAACAAGATCTAAAACAGTTGAATATCTTCAGGATGATGGGATATTCAAAAGCCCCATAGTTCCAGACCTTCTCTAGTAATGAAACCAAAGAAATCAAGGACTGAATAGTTATTTGACGGCTAGGGTTTATTCTAGTTTTCTCCATTTCGGCATTATTTCTCCTTCTCTAGTGATCTTCACTTCATCAGACCGGCACAGGCAGGTGCACCTTTCTCCCCTCTTTCCATTCTAGCATTTCCTTGGTGTTTTCTAGCCTCCAGGTGATCTCCCTAGCCATTGATCTATAGGAGATGATGGATCTGGCAACAGGGTAGAGATCCCTACCATGGATGGCTTAGATTGAAATTCTGAGCCATTGGATGGATTCTTGGGGCCTAAAAACCCCAGGAGATGAAATCTGGGCTTTTGATCGTGACTGATGGAGGAGATTGGATGATGGGTGAACTAACGGTCCAGATCTAGACCGTCTGGCCTATCACCAGTCACCCGTCCCTAGTTATGGATAATCCCAGGTAATAGGAGCGTGGTCGACCTCCATTTGTCATTTTCTGTTGAAATGATCTTAGCCGTCCAATTATTGTACTGAAACCTTATTTCTTCAATTAAGAGCTCAATATAGCCCTGATTTTATATATGAAAGTTTTTTGTAGATTCCTTGTCAATTGTGTAAGTTACTGAACTTATGAAATGTATGTTTTAAATTGTATTTATTGGTGATAATCACAAAAATCTGTAGTAACAACCAAGAATCATAATCAAGATGATCTCAAATTAGAAATCTGAACCGATGGATGGGTTTAGAGGGTCCCAAAATCTTAAGGACCATGATCATAGTAAAATTTCTAGATCTCTAGATCAAGTAATTAAACAAAAATAGTAAGATCAAATATCAGCCCTTAAAACGGGCTAAAATCTTAAAATCCAAATTCTGATCCTAATTTAACTCCAAATTGAGATAAAAAGATTGGGTTGGATTCATCTTGACGAGGAGAACCTACTAAACTAATAAAATTTTAATTTTAATTCATTAAATGTTCTGAATTTATGTAGATAAGTGTACTAACATCCTTAATCTACAAGATTTGGAATGAACAGACCTTTCAAATTATTTTGGATGATTATATATTGATATACTAACTTAAATAAATGGGTTGGATGTAATTAAATTGGCAGATCTTAAGAGATCTAGCCTTAAAAGTAGTAAAATCCATAAAAATGAATGGTAATCTCCTTGAGCAATTTGATCAAGGAGAATTGGATAGTATGGATACATTTGAATGATAATATGAAGTTAATGTCATATGGATTGATGGACTTGATGATGATGATTTGGGATAGATTAACTTATATACCCTTAAATTGGATAAAATGACTTAAGATCTTCTTGATCGATTCGATTAAGACGGATCCGATCATTGGATAAGATGCATCAATGATCTAGTAATCAAATCACATTAAAAATATGTATTAGATCTAAAGGAAAGTGAAAGATCAAGATCTAAACCCTAAAAGGGATGAAAAATGAATAGAAATCAACTATGACCATTGGATCATGATGAATAGTTATGGCATGTTAAATTTTCATTTGAATTATTGAATGTTATTATAATTTTATTTTATTGCTTAGTAGATTTAATTGTAGATTTAATTAATTAATTATTTATTTATGCTTTAATGCTTATGTTATGAAAATTACATTGCAAATGTAATTAAATGAAAAATAGAGTTGAAGGACATTTACATGGAATGAATGACATAGACTTAATGATAGTAAGGGCTATAGTTAATAGGATAATATAAGGAATATCATTTTCTTTGCCCAACTTAAGAGAATAATGAAACTCCAAGAATGACATTTTAAATGTTCATGGACTTAATTAAAATTAATTAGAAAGAGTACTTGGGGTTAAAATGCTCATAGGAATCTTCTGAAGGGTTAAGCTAAGGACACACTAGTGAATGCTAAACATGGTGGGTAAGAGGGTTTTCTAATTGAGCCTCGCTCTTCCCCTACCTTTCGTTGTGTTTGTGAGGTCTAAATGCCTCCTTACATGAGGATTGAAGTAACCATTTTGTGTTTAGCCATTCAACTAGTAAGCCTTAGTCAATTGAAAATAAGAGGAGTAGTTTAGACTTAGGATAAAATGAGTTCTCTTCAACCAGTAAAACATTAACTGGTTAAATAATAATAATAAGAGCATAAAAGATTAGTAAAATATCTAATCTTAATAAAAAATAGTAAGTAAGATAATCAAGATAAAAAAAGATCCATAGGATCTTGAATGATCAAGAATAATAAGAATCATAACATTGTATTGTAGTTAGTATATATGCTTATTAATATGCATGTTGCAGATCAAATCTAGATCATTAGATTAGATAATCCAAACCCTTGATCAAATATCATTCAAAGAAGAGAAATAGGATCATCCTCCTTAGAGATGATCAAATAACTTAACTTAGATAAAAAAAAGAACTAGATTATCGAAGATCTAGGCCCTCGATCTTTATCAACAAGTATAGATTATTGATAAAAGGATCTATGAAAGATCAAGATTAAAAAGGGATACACAAAGACTTAGAGATAGAAATACTTAGATCTGAAAGGTTAGAAGATCATTCTAACCATCTGATCTATTGATCAATAGGATAAAATACTATTTGAAGAAGATAGATTATATGGATGATAGGAACATAAGACAGATCTAGATCCTTTATATCAAAGGCAAGATTTGATAAGGGATATAGATAGGAGATTATCCAAAATTATGCAAATAATGACAGTATGTATGTATCTATAGATTACATACGTTGATCATGGAGGATTTGAAGGGATGGATCACTACATGAAGGTAGGTGGAACTTTAAGAATACCACACTTATGGTCTATGGAATTGTCGTTATTCATAGACATTATAATGCTCAAGGATGATAATATGTTTAGTTACATTTAGATCATAATTCATGCATATGAGATAGAAATAACTATTGAAATTAGATGGAATACATAATAAATACCTAGGTATCATTTATGATTACCCCTAAACTTAAATAAGAACATAATAATAATGGATATCATTTGTATCAAATGAGTATCCCTACACTTAATAATATTTGGTATATGAATACCAAATTAAAGGAAATGAGGATCATTTACAATAAATGATTAATCCCAAAACTTATAAGAATATGTGTATCATTCATTGTAAATGAGGATCCTTAAATCTAGAAATAAAATCATATCCTTAGTATGAGGATATTGAATACGAGAGCGATAATATAAAGAGGTGTATCATCTGAGATGTACAAGAAGTATTTTAGATGCAAGCATGGGGGCTTGTGGTTTTGTTTTAAATAGGCCTAAGCTTGGGTATGCTATGCTAGGGAAGTTATGAGGGTTTGGCTTCCCGCTTCCCAAAATTTGATGATGTTATGATACCTTGCCCAAAGAGAGGCTAAAAGTCATGTGGAGCAATTATAGGAAGGCCCCACTGTGAAAGTCTTGTCTCCCCATACAAGCAGTGACACAATATTTTTTATCGTGGTATCAGTGGTGAACAGGGCAGTTATCTGAGCACGCTAGTGCGGATCAGACTGCAGCATGGTAGTCCTAGAGTATTTTTTGCATATAATGCATGGTATAGTGAGATGCCAATACTACCCTAATGAAGGAGTATTTTCCCAACAAAAGTCTAGATGATTTATCAACTCAGTATATCTGAGTATGGTTATTAATGTTTGAGATATTGACTATTTTTCATGATTTTTTATTGTATTTATATATATACATACGATATAGTGGTGAGTGGTTTGAAAATTATCATAGTGGATGTTACATGATAAATTTATGATTGAATGATCATTTATGGTATTGTTCATGGAAATTGAAGTATGTGATTAATATGGAATATGATGATTATGAATACTGTCCTTTTGAATTATACAATTCCATATGTTCTTCAATCCCCTACCAAGTATCGCTTGCTCAGATATTGTAAATGTTTACAATATCTCATATAGAAACAAAAGAATAGAGGGATACGACATGGGAAGACGAAGACCATACTATTGATCAAGGCTATGTACATTTGTGAAAGGATTGGATTGTATTTTGATTTGTGTATTTTGGACATAAGATGTAATAAAGAGGCTTTGTATGTGAACCGCTAGATCGATCCTACAATTTTAATAAAATGAGTTTCTTTGGAAACATATGTTGTACACAAAATTATGTATGTATATGTGAGTGAAATGTGCCATTCGAGTTTTTTAAAAAGAATTTCATAGAAAAAAAAAATTGCTGCTTAAGTTTTCAAAATGTTTGCAAAATTGGTTGACCACCATTTGAAAAGGATTAACGAAAATGTATTTCAAAAACTCAAGTTGCCACAGTTGGTATCCGAGGAGGTTCATCCAGTCATTTGCAGCCCCTTATGTCCAATATGATTATGACAATCCAAGTTGAAGATGAGAAATGGTTAGTGAATAGAGAAATATGAGAGACTTATTAGTTGAGAATGAGTATAGAGAGAGTTGACTCATTAGTTAATGGTGAGTATAGAAAGAGTAGCCTTATTAGTTGAGAATGAGTATAGAAAGAGTTGACTCACTAGTGAAGGAAGAATACAGAAAGAGTTAAACTCATTAGTTGAGGATGAGTATAGAAAGAGTTAGTGTAATGAAGGAATAGTATAGTACAAGTAGATATTACTTAGTGAAAGGACTAGAAATACTACTTAGTAAGTAAGAATTCCAATAGAGGGAATAGTAAGATATAGAAATCAATAAGGAAAACATTACAATAGATAAAGATGTAATTTAGGTCTAACCTAAAGTTCTAAGTAAACATACATATGTAGAAATAAAGTATACCAATACTAGTATGTATATAACCATTATTAAGTGAAAGAATGGAAATTAAGAGAAAGAAGTGATAAATTGGAAAAATATGATGGAAATAGTGCAGAAGGAAAAACTTCAACCTTTATAGGAAAAGTAAAATAGAAATTTATGAGAAATAGGTGCTAAAGAAGAAACCTTAGATTTATTATAAAATTTGAAATTAATAATAAATATATAAATAAATATAAATGTAAGAGTTATCATTCCTACATATATAGTATTATGACCATTAGTTAAATAGATTTAATCATCAAAATAGAGATGATATTACTTGAAAGGAATTTAAGGAGATAAGTGAGAAATTTCAACTTTTGTAAATGAGAATAGTTTTAAATAAAAATGAATAAGGAGATAAGTAAGCATTTTCTCTCCAAAATTAGTAAAGGCAAAGAGTTTAATAAAGAGATGATAAAATTTTAGAACATGAAGAGATGATCTTTAAAATTATAATAAAATGAAAAGGAAGAAGAGAGTTAGATATGTTGAAAGGGAAAAAATATAATCCCAAACTTATTAAGAAAGATAATTAAACCATGAGAATATATGGTTAACAAAGAAATTATTGCCCTATATATGGTACAACAAATATGAAATCACTAAGTTAGAAATTATATTGGTATGATAAATCAATTGTAGAAATTAGTGCAAAAGGATTATCAAGCATTAGAGGGATATTGATATGATAACTTTGGTGATATTGAAAATAATTTTGGGACTATAGTAAATAGAAGTATAGTTGGCATGGATGGTGAAATGATCGTGGAAAATAAAAGAGAAATATTGATATGATGATTTGGGAAAATATAGTTATTGATTATCATAAAGAGGAGTACATCTTATTGATCATGGCAAATAAATAGCAATATATAAATAGTGATATTGATTCCACTTATATGATAGATTTGGCGATATTGAAAGATTTAAGAATATAGTAAGGAGAAATACATTTTGGAGGAATGTGAAATAAACAAATATTGGTAGCTAAACTTAAGTTTAAAGTTTGGAAAAAAAAATGAGATGATTATGAATAAGGTATGAATCTAGATTTTGGAGAAATAAGTGGTTAGAAATTTCAAGATATTTGGAGATTTTCAATCTAACATAAGAATGAATGAAGAAATATCTATAGTAGTTGAGGAAAACATGATGAATGAAGACCTATAAACAAATATAGGCAACTAAACTTAAGTGTAAAATTTGGATAAATGAGATGATTATGAATGAGGTATGAATCCAAATTTTGGAAAAAAAATATGTGGTTAGAAATTTTAAGATATTCAATCTAACATGAGATTGAATGGGGAAATATCTATAGTAGTTGAGGAAAATGACATCAATTGATCTAAATGAGTTGAAAGAATAGATTTTAAAGATTGGGAGTGATTATAGCAATTTACATTAGGAAAGTAACAAATTTCCTTGGAAAAAGAAGAAGGAAGGATCAATGTGAGGATGCATTGAACATAAATGATGTTATTAAGGAAATTAAGTACCCTTTTACTCTATAAGGATAAGCATTTTCAAATTTATTATCATCAATTAGGAATTGGAAATGAAACATCACAGTGTGAAATCAAAACAAATTTTAAGTTATATGAATTGGATAAAGGATGTTCATGAATTTGAGGAGAATGAAATATATTAGATGAAGTGGTAATTATATATGGAAATGGATTTAAGGAAATCAAGAGCATTTATAGAATATATGTTGGACACTTACAAAACTTATCAACTATCTGGTAAGGGTACATGTTGATTAAAGAAAGCAAAGTTTAGGGTCGTATAAATTTTAAGGATGGTATGGAATTTGACCCAACAAAGGTGGAATATGATATTAAAACATGAAATGACAATGACATTGACAATTAGAGAAATTTATCTCTTACAAATTGCATAACATCAAGATATTTAGTGCAATCTTGCATTGATTACATAAACCCTATAGAGTTTATGGTCAATTGTTGGGAATTGAAGAATATATGATAAATCATGGAGAGTGGATAACTACAAAGTCAATATGGCCTCTTTTAATTGGAATTATCAAGAATACTTCAAATAAAAGGTTAGTATGATATGAAAAAGTTATGAGGTATGCTTGAAAGAAGCATGAGGAAATACATAATATTTATCTCTTTCCCTTTCATATATATATATATATATATATCCTGTAACATCCACTATGATAAATTTATGATTGAATGATCATATATGGTATGGTTCATGGAAATTGAAGTATGTGATTAATATGGAATATGATGATTATGAATACTGTACTTGTGAATTGTGCAATTCCATACGATCTTCAATCTCCTACCAAGCATAGCTTGTTGAGATATTGTAAATGTTTGAATGTTTACAATATCTTAGATACAGAAAGAAAAGAATGGAGGAATATGACATGGGAAGACAAAGACCATACTATTGATCAAGACTATGTACATTTGTGAAAGAATTGGATTGTATTTTGATTTGTGTATTTTGGACATAAGATGTAATAAAGGGGGTGTGTATGTGAATCATTAGATCAATCCTGCAATTTTAATAAAATGAGTTTCTTTGGAAACATATGTTGTACACAAAATTATGCATGTATATGTGAGTGAAATGTGGCATTCAGGTTTTCTTAAAAGAATTTCAAAGAAAAAAAAATTTCTGCTTAAGTTTTCAAAATGTTTGCAAAATTGGTTGACCACCATTTGAAAAGGATTAATGAAAATGTATTTCAAAAATTTGGGTCGTCACATTTTCAAGGACTCAAAGTTAATTAACCTTGTCCTAAGGACTTCCAAGGAAAAATAATGTTTGGACATTGTGACCCCAGACTTTCCAGTAATTAATGTGCTTGAACAAAGTTTCAAGGATCATCCAATAGCCTTATAAGTTTAAACATTGTGTTGGGAACTTCCTATGACTTAAAGCAATTTACCTTTTGGCCAACATCCAAGGACATGTTATGTTTTTATGTTGTGCCTTGGGATGTCCTAGTGCTTAAAGTGCTCAGATAAAGTGCCAAGGATCTTCTAATAGCCTTATGATTTTAAGCTTTGTTTTTAGGAACTTCTTGAAACTCTTAACAATTTGACTTTGTGCCTAGGAACTTTCTAAGACATGTAATGTTTTGACATTGTACCTTGCGACTTTTTGGCCCTTAAAGTGCTCAAACATTGTGCCATGGATCAACATAGACTTGAATAGTTTTGACATAATTATTAGGAGATTCTCACAACTCTATCTCATTTCATTTTGTCCCTAGGATGTTTTAAGGACTTAAAAGATTTGACATTGTGTCTTAGACTTCCAATCGCTTAAAGTGCTTGAACATTATTGCATGGATCATGCAATAGCTTGAAAAGTTTAAACATTAAGGCTAGGATCTTCCTCAAACTTGAAGTGATTTGACTTTTTCCCTAAAGACTTCTAGGGACATATAATGTTTTGACATTATACCTTAGACTACTTAACTATTAAAGCCCTCAGATGAAGTACCAAGTAAGGATCATCCAACGGCCTTAAAACTTTTGACTATGTTTTTTCAAAACCTCCTAGGACTCAAGGCGGTTTGACTTTGTGCTTATAGACATTGATGGACATATAATGTTTTAACATTGTGCCTTGGGACTTCCTAGTACTTTAAACATTAGACATTGTACCATATATCATCCACCAGCTGGAAAAGTTTTGTCATTGTGATTGAGAGCTTCCTTGGACTAGAAGTGATTTGACTTTGTGCCTAGGGTATTCTAAGAACATATAATGTTTTGACAGTGTGCATTGGGACTTCCCAATGCTCCAAGGATCATCCAATGACCTAAAAAGCTTAGACAATGTTTTTTGAGAAATTCCTAGGATTTGAAGTGATTTCACGTTGTGCCTATGGACATTAAAGGACATGTAATGTTTGGACATTGTGCCCTGGGCCTTCCTAACACTTAAAATGTTTGCATTGTGTCTTGCACGTTCTAAGCACTTAAAACATTGGACATTATGCCATGGATCATCCAACAGATTAAAAAGTTTAGACATTGTGATTCGGAGCTTCTTAGGACTCAAAGTGATTTGATATTTTTCCTAAGGCTTCTAAGAGCATCTAATATTTTAATAGTGTGCATTGAGACTTCCTAGTGTTTAAAGAGCTTGGACATTGTGCAAAGGTCTTTATCTTGAAATGATTAGACATTGTGTTTGGGAACTTTCCAAGAGTGATGCGATTTGAATTTGTCCTTAGGGACATCCAAGGGGATTTAATGTTTTATCATTGTGCCTCGGGACTTCCTAGTGCTTAAGGTGCTACAGATCACCCAATGGCCTTAAAAGTTTATAAATTGTATTTGTGAACTCTCAAGGCTTTGAAGTGATTTGACTGTGCCTAGGGACTTCCAAGGACATATAATGTTTTGACATTGTGTCTTAGGACTTCCCAACATTAAAGTGCTTGGGCAAAGTACCAAGGATCATCCAATGGCCTTAAAAGTTAAGATAATGTTTTTTGGGTTTTCAAGGACATGTAATGTTTGTACATTGTGCCTTGGGTCTTCTTCGCACCATAAAAATTGACATTGTGCCCTAGGTATTTCTAGTGCTTAAAACATTGGAAATTGTGCCATGGATCATCCAACAGCTTAACAAGTTTAGACATTGTAATTGGGAGCTTCCTTGGATTACAAGTGATTTGACTTTTTGCCTGGGGTCTTTCAAGAACATATAAAGTTTTGATAGTGTGCATTGGGACTTCCCAGTGCTTAAAAGTAGTTGGGCATTTTGGCAAAGATAATCCAATGGCTTGGAAATTTTAGCCATTGTGTTTAGTTACTTCCTAGGAGAAGTGATTTGAATTTGTTCCCAGGGACATCCAAGGTGATTTAATGTTTTGACATTGTGCCTTAGGACTTCCTAGTGCCTAAAGCGCTTGGGGAAAGTGCCAAGCATAACCCAATAGCCTTAAAATTTTATATATTGTGTTTCTAAACTTTTTAGGCTTCGAAGGACTAAGGACATCCAAGGACATATAATGTTTGGACATTTTTCCTTGGGACTTTCTTACATTAAAGTACGCAGAATAAGTACCATGGATCATCCAACAACCTCAAACGTTTAGACAATTTTTTTTTTTGGAACTTTCCAAGACTCAAAGTGATTTAACATTGTGCCTATGGACATTCAAGGACATGTAATGTTTTGACATTGTGCCTTGGGTCTTCCTGGCACTTAAAACATTGGACATTGTGCTTTATGTCTTCCAAGCACTTGAAACATTGGTCATTGTGCCATCGATCATCTAAGGCTCAAAACGTTTAAACATTATATTGGGAGCTTCCTTGGACTCAAAGTGATTTGACATTGTCGATTGGGACTTCCCTACAATTAACAAGCTTAGAGATCATGCCATGGATCATTGAATGGCATGAATAGCTTAGACATTGTGACTGAGAACTTTTCAAGACTCAAAGTGACTTGACTTTCTACATAAGGATATTCATGGACATGTAAAGCTTTAACATTGTGATTGACAACTCTTCAGCACTTGAAGTGACTTAAATTTGTGACTAAGGATATTCATGGACATATAAAGTTTTGACATTGTGCCTTGGGACTTCCCAGCACTTAAATTCCTTGAAAATTGAGATATGGATCATCTAACAGCTTGAAAAGTTTAGACATTGTGATTGGAAACTTCCTAGGACTCAAAGTGATTTGACTTTGTGCATGGGAACTTCCAAAGACATTATATTTTGACATTGTTACTTTTGTCTTCCCAGTACTTCAAGTGCTTGGATATTGTGCCATGGATCATTTGATGTTTTGAAGCTATGCCTTGGGACTTTGTAGTGCCAAAAGTGGCCAGACAAAATGCCATAGATCATGCGACATCCTTAAAAGTTTATATATTGTGTTTACAATTTTTGTTAGACTTGAAGTGATTCAATTTTTTGCCTAAGGTCTTCTAAGGACTTGTAATGTTTAGGGACATTCCTACACATAAAGTGCATAGACATTCAATAGTTTAGACACTGTGATTAGGATATTTCAAGGACTTAAAGTGATTTGACTTTATGCCTAGGATTTTCCAAGGACATAAATTATTTTGACATTGTGGGTTGAGATTTTACACCACATAAAGTGCTTGAACAAAGTCCCACGAATCAACAAATGACCTTAAAAGTTTAGACACTGGACTCAATGTGATTCAACTATGCTTAGATACTTTCCAGGATAAGTAATGTTTTAACATTGTGCCTTGAGACTAACCAGTGCTTAAAGTGCTTGGACATTGTGCCATGGATAATCCAATGGCTTGAAAAGTTTAGACATTATGATTGGGAGCTTCCTAAGCCTAGATGAGATTAGACTTTATTCCTAGGATCCTCCAAGGACATAATTTGTTCTAACATTGTACATTGGGACATTGCAGCTCTTAAATGCTCAAATAAAATGCCAAAGATAACTCAACGGGCATAAAAGTTTAAACACTAAGTTTAGGAACTTCTCAGGACCTTAAGTGATTTGACGTTGTGCTAATGTACATTTAGGGACATGTAATATTTTGATATTGTGCCTTGGGACTTCCTAGCATTTAAAAAATTGGGCATTGTGCCATGGATCAACCAACTACTTTAAAAGTTTATACATTGTTATTGGGAGCTTCATAGGACTCAAAATGATTAGACTTAGTGCCTAAGGTCTTCCAAGAGCATATAATGTATTGACATTGTGCATTAGAACTTTCCAGTGCTTAAAGTTCTCACACATTCTTCCAGGGATCATCAAACGGCTTATAAATTTTAGAAATTGTGTTTAGGAACTTCCCAGAACTAAAATGATTTGAATTTGTCCCTTGGGACTTCCAAGAAGATTTAGTGTTTTGACATTGTTCCTTACAACATCCTAATGTTTAAAGTGCTCTAACAAAGTCTCAAGGATCACCCAATAGACTTGAAAGTTTAGAATTGTGTTGTGTACATTTCAAGCTTCGAAGTGATTTGACTATGTGCCTAGGGACTTCCAAGGCCATATAATATTTTGACATTGTGTCTTAGGAGTTCTTGGCATTGATGTGCTTGGGGAAAGTACGAAGAATCATCCAATGGCCTTAAAAGTTTAGACAACATTTTTTGAGAACTTCTCAAGACTTGAAATGATTTGACTTTGTGCCTATGGACATTTAAGGAAATGTAATATTTTGACATTATGCCTTGGGTCTTCCTAGTGCTCAAAACATTGGAGATTATTGTACCATGGATCATTGAGCGGGTTGAAAAGTTTAAACATTGTTTGTAAGAGATCATACTACAGCTCAAAAAGTTTAGATAATAGTTTTGAGATTTTGCCTTAGGACTAGCCAGCTATTAAAGTGTTTGGACATGGTGCCTTAGGTCATCCAATGGATTGAAAATTTTTGGCATTGTGATTGGGAACTTCCTTGGACTCTAAGTGATTTGATTTTGTTTGTACAGAGTTCTAAGTACATGTATTGTTTTAACATTGTGTCTTAGCACTTTTCAGTTCTCAGAGTACCCAAATATTGTGTGTGGATCATCCAATGGTTTGAAAAGTTTAAACATTGCGATTGGGACCTCCTTGGATTTGAAGTGATTTGACTTTGTGCCTTGGGACTTCCAAAGACTTATAATGTTTTGAAATGGTACTTTGCGACTTCACAGCACTTAAAAGTGATAGGCATTGTCCTAGAGATCATCCCACATCTTGAAAAGTTTTAACATTGTGTTCGATAAATTCCCAATACTCAAAGTGATTTGAGTTTGTGCCTAGGGATAACAAATGAAATGTAATGTTTTGACCTAGTGCCTGGGACTTCCCTATTCTTACAGTGCTCAGACAATATGCTAATGATTGGGAAAATTCCAAGACTTGAGGTGATTTGACATTGTGCTAAGGGTTTTCTAAGTATATATAATGTTTTGATGTTGTGCTTGTGCCCTCGAAGCACTTATAATTCTAGGACAAAGCATCAAGGATCTTCTAATGGTCATAAGATTTTAGACATTGTGTTTTGGAACTTCCCAATACTTGAAAGTGATTTGACTTTGTGCCTAAAGACTTCGTAGGACATATGTTTTAAATTATTACTTAGCACTTCCTTTCGCTAATGACGTTGTGCCATGAATCATCCAATGGAACACTAAAGTACACAAACAAAGTCTCAAGGATCACCTAAGGGTTTAAATGTTTAGACAATTTTTTTTGGGAACTTCACGGGGCTTAACACGATTTGACTTTGTGCTTATAGGTAATTAAGGACATGTAATGTTTTGATATTAGGCATGGGACTTCCTAGAGCTTACAGTGCCTATAAAAAGTTCCAAGGATCACCCAATGGCCTTAAGAGTTTATTCATTGTGCTTGGGAACTTCCTAGGTCACAAAGGGATTTGACATTGTGCCAAAGGAAATCCATATGAGTAAGGACTTCCCAGCACTTAGAGTGCTTAGAAAAAGTGCCAAGGATCACCAAATAGCCTTAAAATCTTAGACATTGTATTAGGAACTTTCCATGCCTCAAAGTGATTTGACTATGTGCCTAGGGATTTTCTAGGGCATGTAAGGTTTTGAAATTGTGCCTTGGGTCATCACAGTGCTTAAAGTGCTCATATAATGAGCCATAAATCAACCAATAGCTTGATAAGTTTACAAATTGTGATTAGGGACTTCCTAGGATAGGAAGTGATATGAATTTGTGCGTAGGGACACCTAAGGACATGTACTATTTTGACATAATGCCTTGGGACTTCCTTGTGCTTATAGATCTCAGACTTTCCAAGACTTGAAATGATTTGACAATGTGCCCAGGGACTTCTAAGGACATATAATGTTTTGACATTATGCCTCGGTACTTCACAGTGGTTAAAGTGCTTGGACATTGTGTGGTGGATCATCCAATGACATGAAGAGTTTAGACATTGTGATTGGGAACTTCCTACTATATGAAGTGAAATACTACAATCATTTGGACTTCCAATGGCATATAAAGTTTTCACATTATGCATTAGGATGTCCTAGTCCTTAAACCATCTATACATTGTGCTAGAGATCATCCCATGGCTTGAAAAGTTTAAACATTGTGATTTGGAACTTTTTAGGAATTGAAGTGATATGACCTTGTGCCCAAGGTCTTCCATGGACAGAAATTGTTTTCACACTATGTCTTGGGACATCCTTGCTAAAAGTACTCTGATATTGTGCCAGAGATCATTCAATGGCTTGAAAATTTTAGACATTGTGATAGGAAAATTTCAAGGACTTGAAGTGATTTGACTTGTGCCCAAGGACTTCCAAGGACATATAATGTTTTGACATTGTGCCTATGGACTTCCCAGCGATTAAAGTTCTCAACATTGTTCCATAGGTCAACCAATGCTTGAAAATTGTAGGTATTGTTATTTGGAAACTCCCAGGATGCAAAGTGATTTCACCTTGTGCCTATGGATTTCGAAGCACAAGTATTGTTTTAATATTATGCCTTAGGAGTTCCTAGCACTTAAAGTGTTCGTACATTGGGCCAGAGATCATACAATCTCTTGAAAAGTTTATATATTGTGGTTGGGAGCTCCTAGGACTAAAATTATTTGAATTTTTGCTATAGGGACATCCAAGGATATTTAGTGTTTTAACATTGTTCCTTGTGACTTTAGAGTGCTCAAAGTACTTGTACAAAGTTCCAAGGATCACCCAGCAGCCTTAAAAGTATAGACTTTCATTTTGTGAACTTTCTGCAAAGGGCATGTAATATATTGACATTGTGCCTTGGAACTTCCCAACTTTAAAGTGCCAAGACAAAGTACCAAGGATCAAAATGGGAAAGAAAAACTCGAATAAAGAAGAACAAGTGTGTAACATCTATGAAAGTACCACCCATCTCACTCAGGAATGTCCTATCATTCTAGCATTCCAAATGGTACTTCATAATTAGGCTAATGCACTTAATACTTATAAAAGACCTCTTCTCCCATATTCAGAGAACCCCAATTGGAGAATCCATCCAAATTTCAATTGGAAAAATGGACCTACTACTAATATCTCACAACCAAGAGCATATTAACCTCACCAACAAAACCAAGGACTTCTTCCCTTACCATACCAAACTCATCAACCTCCTTCTTCTGGACTTTACTTACTGCCAACTAAAAGGCATTTAGAGGATAATAATAATCAACTCATTCAAAACTAGGAGAGGAAACTATCTCAATTAGAAGTCCAATTGAAACAAACCAATAAGTCTATTTATAAAATAAAAAATATGATGAGTCAATGGATGCAAAATATGGAAAAAGGAAAGTTTTCAACTCAACCACAAGCAAACCCTAAGGAAGTGCATGCTGTTAGAACTAATGCATCTGATGGATCATCTAGCTCTACCATGGACAAACCAAGGCTGTCACCATTCATAGAAGTCGTAAAAGAATTGAGAAGGATAAACCACAAAGGACTAAACAAGTAGAAACATCCACTAAAGTTAAAGAAAATTCTAAATAGAAGGCCCCACTTCACCTATTGACCCATGTCTTATCCCTGCTCTATTTTCCTAGAGAATGTATCAAGCTCCAAAATCTGCCTTTAACGATGAGATTTTAGAGATTTTCAAGAAAGTCAAGATCAACATACCAATCTTAGACGCAATGAAACAAATACCATCATATGTCAAATTCTTAAAAGACCTATGCATCATAATACAAGGATCTAGGTTACCCCACTCTTACTTGCATTATTGGCAACAATAAGATTAATCAAGCTTTGCTTGATTTGGGATCTAGTGTGAACTGACCACCGGACTAGGTATATGAACAATTAGGTATGGGTGAGTTGAAACCTACTTATTCTACACTCTAGCTAGCTGATCGTCCTATGACAATACCAAGACAGGTAATAGAAGATGTACTTGTCTAGGTAGAACAATTATGCTTTCCTGTAGATTTTTCTAGTTTTGGATACACAGCTGGTGGTGAATGAGAAGAATGAAATACTAGTCATCCAAGGACAACCATTTTTTGCTACATCCAATGCCTTAATTAACTATAGAAATGGTGCCATGAAACTATCTTTTGCTAATATGACATTAAAGGTAAACATCTTTAACATTTGATCTGGCCAATCTAGCTCATCATATGGTTTCTAGGTTTCAATTAAGTCAAACTATAGTCAGATCTATGTTTTCACCACAAAATTTAGTCCTCATCTTTTAGACGAATCTAACAAATGTCTCGAATAAAAAATCAACTTTATATGACCTCCATAATTGAAGATTTCCTATTTCAGATCAAAATCAATGGTCACCATTATGCACGTGGGTTCATCTCCTTTACTAGGAGGCATGCGTGTCCTATTCACCATGAATGGTGGGCTTGGCCCTGGGTGCGCGCATTATTGTCTGCATCTACCAAAGTGCATCTTGGGTGCAATATCCATCGGGGACGAAGCACATGGACCATCCATTCTTTGTCCCTTTGATCTACAACCTAGGTGGTGCCAAATTTTTATTATTTTTTCCATTCCTTGGGTTTTCAAGGTAGAGGAATTCAATGGACAGCTTTGGTCATCCATTCGAGCTGCCCTAAAGGTGGGCTTTTTTGGTCATGACAGTTTTCTTCGATGAAACTTCCATTTTCGCTTGATTGTCAATCTTTGATTCATGTAAGAGGGGTCCACTTAGAAAAATTTTAAAATTACCATTTGAAAGAAAATACACAACTTATTCGTCTAAACTTCGATTTCAACAAACTGAATGTTGTTGGAATAGTTTTTCCTAATATAATTCAAATATGAAGGTTTCAACACTTGATTTGATGTCCATAAAAATTTTTATTTTCTAGCACTCCAAAATATATGTAAATTAAGATTTAAAAATTCAGGATCTTACATTAGATCTGGCTAGTCTAACTTATACCATGATTTCAAGGTTTCAATTATGTCAAATTGTAGTCAACTCTAAGCTTTCATCACAAAATTAGGTTCGCTTCATTGAGACAAAGCTAGTGGATGTCCCAGATCAAAAATTAGATTTATATTGCCTCCATAATTAATGAATTTCTATTTTAGATCAAAATCAATGATCTAATCCAAATTTATATAAAAAAGAAATTAGGTCACTAGACTTACTGCATCCATGATGTGCATCTAAGATGTGCCTAGGTTTGTCTAGATCGCTAGGATGCACGTAGGTTTGTATCCATTACCAAGATGTCCACCGCCCTTTTTCGCTAGTGTAACATCCCAAAATTTTAGAAGTCAATTTGAGTGAATTTTGGAATATATTAAATTGGAATGAAAAGAACATTGAATTTTATATTTTGGAGTTTTATAAGTGAAAGATTTGATAGACATCTAATTAAGCATTGAGTCCTCCATAATTAGATTGTACTAGAAAAGGCGATTCCAACAACATGAAGTTTATAGAAATTGGAGTTTGGATGGAGGAGATATGAATATTTGAACATGAGGGGCATTTCTATAAAAATAAGATAGAAAAAAATAGACAAAATGACTTAAACAATGAGGACCATATTTGATACGCACCCTCCCCTCCCCCCCCCCCCCACCCCCACCCCCTAACTTAAGGGAACCCGAAACTATAATGACTCCATTTTTGTAACCTTGAAATCTCATGTTGGTAATGAAAAGTTCACTTTTTGAGATAAGGGTATTTTGGTCATTTCACTATTCACCCTGACTAGACCTAGAAATTTGGGCCTTAGAATGGTACCCTTAGGTGTGTCTCAGAAAAATAAATTCAACAAGACTAGAATCACCCAAAACGGAGTTAAAATGAGCAAGTTATGCCCCTTTGAAGTTCAAGGGCAAAATTGTAATTCAATTTAAAACGAATTGGCCTGAGAAAATAGGGACCTGTTTTGATACAGGCACCCCCTTCTTCCCAAACATACTACATCACCGACATTCTAGAATGTCGGTGTGCAGGGGGGAAACCACTGCCATTCCATGGCGGTGGAATCCCCCCTCCAGAACCCTCCAATAGCAGCCCAAAACCCTGGGAAAAACCAATATAAGAGCTGTGTGCAAGAGGAGAAAACATGGAAAGTACCAGGCCACGAATCAGGTACGCCTTAAATAACTCCAAACCCATCTCCCCCTCAGTCTGTGATGACCTGGGTTTTTCAATGCCATTTTTAGTAAAAACATAGTGAGATCGATCTCTAATTTTAAAACAATTTATGCAGAAGAATGCAGGAAAAAATTTCTTCTTTTTCAAAAACATTGTATAAAGAGCCCGAGTGTCAAAATGAACGCTCAATGCATAGTGCTATGGAAATTTATAAACCAAATCAAAACAAGTAATTACTCCTAGGATTGTTAGTCACAGCCACAGCTGCAACAAATACTTACAATCAAGATTATAGTAATTACCAAAGGAAATCACTACTTAAATCGTACCTTTGCCTACTTGACTTTGGTTCTAACGCCTCCTGATGTTTCTTCTATTTTGTCTTTTGTTTGATCTAAAAAATAATGGATTAGGTTGAGTATTTATCATACTCAGTAGGTAACTTGACACTACCCTTTTTGAAAACATAGCAATGCATCATATAGAGTTCAAAGTGGTTGCATGAAAGGCATGCTAAATTTGTAATAGGTGCGCATATGTATGCATAAAGTGTAAGTAATTCCATCTATTGAAATTCTTTATCAATCACGCGTTAGTATGCAATACCAACAGTATGTCTGAGTTTAGAAAGTCAAAATCAATAGATTCACTATATCCCGGTTATGAGATCTACACCATATGTCAAAACCATGCGTGGTATATAATGATTAGAAAATACTTAAAGTAGTCTTCGTATGAGGTAAATGATAGCATCACGAAGTAACATGCACTGGTCTCAAGTCATCTGGTCACGAGTACTCGTTTACGACCATTTCAATGCTATATGCATATCCATACTACTAAAATCATAGGGTCACCATGCTTACAACCAGAACCACTCTCGATCGCATGTCTCCAGTATCTAGAGACCAGTCCACCATAGCCTCCACGGCGACTATGGATATGTCCCTGAAAGGGTGCCATGAACACCTTCAGTGCTTGTCCCTGTTGACCACAACAGTCAAGGAAGGGACAATGCCATTTTTGGTAGCGATACCATCCACCTTTTTGGTGGTAGAGGCCGGGAGGCCAAACCCGTACCCCTCAGCATAGTGCCCACTAGGCTTAATAGCCCAAAGCCATACATAGTCCAAACCTCAAATCAACATAAACCATGCAATTTGTGGCCTTGTTTTCAAAGTATGCAAGCATTGCGTAAAATTCCATGAATTCGTAATGTGTATAAAAACATTATTTCTCAGTAGCATTCTTCATTTAATGCAAGATTTTTCAAATACATAAATCATGAAAGCAGGTCCCGCATACTTGTATAAGAATGGCATAGTTTAAAACACATGCTCAATACAGTATTAAAACACAAGTAACTTAATGAAAGTGTGGGATGTATTTTGAAAACAAAGTAGGATCAGACTACCTACCTCAAGCGTTGTTACGTAGCTCGTGCCTATCTTCACTTCGAGTCCGAGAATATCTTGGTAAGGTCCTGAGTGATGTTCAAACATAAGATCTAGGCGTTATTCTATGATATTTTATTGTATAGGCTCCAAATTTGCATTTTAAAAGGTCGCACTTTAATGAATGACCCAAATGTAGCACCTAGGGTCTTGCGTACCATAGTTCTAGAATGCACGCTCTACGGTTTCTAGTATATGCGTACGCCCTGGTCGCACTGCAACTAGGTTGGGTCATGTGCGCACGTCCGAATGGTGTGCCAGGGTGTGCACTCAAGACAGCATTGCGCGGACGCATCTTAGGAGTAGCTACGATGTGCTTTGGCTCTTAGGACATCCCATGAGTCCTGGTCTAGCCAAGAAAGCTCTTCGCAAGCGACACGTGCGCAAGGACAACCCCTAGGGAGCTTGGCATGGGTGCGCATCAAGCCGGATGCCCCTGGACCGCTCCGTGCACCCTTGGGCCACTCGTGTGCCCCGGGACGCCCGTGCGCCCTTGGGGGCGTTCTCTCTTGATAGGTTTTCACCCGTCTGGTTTTTCCTCCCTGAGGACCGGTGATTTCTGGTGGAAAATTCCCAGATCCGACGACGATCCGGGCTGGGAAGGAGGCGGAAAGGAGGGAACGGTCTGGGCAGCTTGGAACGATACCCTAGTTGTAGGCCTAGGGTTCTATAACAAACCCATCTTCCTAATGGGGTCTTCGGGCGGGAGATGCCAGATTTGGCTGGAAATTGAAGGGGAAATGAGAAGGGAAAAGAGGGGAAGAGAAGCTTACCGGGGACCTTGAGATGGAGTGGGTCTTACGCCTGGATTGCTTGCTCCAAACCCACCTTGCCAGAGATGGTATTGGATCGGTTTTGAGTTGAAAATGCTATACTAGAGAAGGGGGAGTGGGGAGAGATTTATAGGAGAGGGAAGGCGGTGCTGTCCTATGGCAGTGCCGCCATTTCTCCTGGCACCGCCTTGTAGAGGCAATGCTGGAATTTTTCTGGAAAAATCGGCAGAGGGGGGTTTTTGGAGAAATTGAGAGACAGGTTGGAGGAAGAAGAAGACGGGGTGCCATTATCAAAACACCCCCTGCAATTTTTGGCTATTTTTCGTTTTTAGGTGCATTTTACCAAAATGCCCTCAATCTTCTAACGCCTATAACTTCTTCATACGAGCTCCGTTTTTGGTGTTCTTTGAGGCATTGGATTCCATTTGGAGAGTAGAATCTAATGGAACTAAGTTTCTTCACAAGGTCCTAAGATTCCCATGTGAATTAGGAGCAAACAACCCACCACATAATAAGACCATTAAACATGTAAGAAACATATATTCATTCCAAAGTAAACCAAGTTACAATATCGTTGGCAACGAGCCAATATCATGGTTGGTTTTTATACAAAATTTCTCCAATTTTTGGGTAATTACACCCCCACCCCGGCCCCCCTAACTTAAGGGAACCCGAAACTGTAATGACTCCATTTTTGTAACCTTGAAATACCATGTTGGTAATAAAAAGTTCACTATTCACCCTAACTAGACCTAGAAATTTGGGCCTTAGAATGGTACTCTTAGGTGCGTCTTAGAAAAAGGAATCCAACAAGACTAGAATCACCCAAAACGAAGTTAAAATGAGCGAGTTATGGCCCTTTGAAGTTCAAGGGCAAAATTGTAATTCAATTTAAAAAGAATTGGGCTGAGAAAATAGGGACCTGTTTTGATATGGGCACCCCCTTCTTCCCAAACGTACTGCATCACCGACATTCTAGAATATCGGTGTACAGGGGGAAACTACCACCATTCCATGGGGTGGAAACCCCCCTGCAGAACCCTCCTTAAGCTCTATAAATAGAGCTCTTGGGCCCCTCCAATGGTAGCCCAAAACCCTCAAAAAAATCAATCTGGGAGCTGTGTGCAAGAGGAGAAAACATGGAAAATACCTGGCCATGAACTAGGTATGCCTTAATGTAATGACCCCAATTTTTGTAATATTAAAATCCCACGAAAAGTTCAGTTTTAAAGATAAGGGCATTTTGGTCATTTCATTAGTCACCTTAACTAAACCCAGAAACTTGGTCCTAAAAATGGTACTAATAGATGTGTCTCAGAGAAAGGAATCCAACAAGACCAAAATCACCCAAAACGGAGTTAAAATGAGCAAGTTATGGCCCTTTGAAGTTCAGGGGCAAAATTGTAATTTCTACAAAAACGGGTTTAGCTGCAAAACACAGGGGCCCATTTTGATACGGGCACCCTTCATCTTCCACCTCCTAGAGAGTTCTAGAACGGCGGTGATTGGAGAGAAAATCACCGCCATTCTGGAGGTTTCTCCACCTCCATTCAAAGGTGGTGAGAGCCCCCTCCTGAACCCTCTCTTAGCTCTATAAATAGAGCTCTTGGGTGCCTCTAATGGCAGCCCAAAACATGAAAGAAAACCCATTGAGGAGCAGTGACCTAGAGGGGAAAACAAGGAGGAAAACCCAGCAACGAGCCAGGTACGCCCAAGATCCCTCAAAACCCATCTCCACCATAGTTCCAAGATTAATTTCCCTAGGTTTTTGCATGAAAAACCATGCAAAATGGAGCCCGGGACAGCCACCAAGAACCCAGGGACATTCCATGGACCGCACTGGTTCGACAGGGTAGAACCAGGGTGTCCTGAGGACGCCCTGGGCCCCCAGTCGACGAAAACGTTCCAATCAAAACGTGACGCGTTGAACGCGTTTGAAGAAAACCAACGGGCGCGTCTGGGGACACGCCCACAAAAGAGAGAAATGGTGGAAAAACTTGGCTCGTCTGCATACGCACAGTGTGCTAGCAGTGTGTCATTTTTTTGGTTCCTTAAGGAAGCCGGGGCGCACGTCACAGACGCGCAGCACCCTAGCATTCCGTCTTTTTATTTTTAAGACTCCTATGTATATACAACACTAAAATGCTTATAACTTGAGATCTAGAGCTCCGATTGAGGCGCCGCAAAAGGCGTTGTGTCCGTGTCGATGGCATGGACACATCCAATATATAAAATCCCTGATCAAGGCCCAATCAAAGGTGAGCATGACCCTTAGAATAGGATGGTGGCGCGTGGCCACTAGAACTTTGGAAAACTGAGGACACCAAGGCCCAATTAGGACCGTAGGACACCCATAGGCATAGGGATGGACCCCTAATGCCTAAGTAATAAGACCAATTACTCTAAAACCCATAAAAGATAGGCCAAACTAATGTTGAGTCCCCAAACCATGTTCAGGAGCGTCCAAGGACAAAGGGGTTAGCGCAACCTAGCCAGGTAGGTGCTCTATCACTATTAGATTCTTTTAAAAGAATTATTATTGTTTTGAGAACATATGTTTTAAGTATATGACTTGTTTAGCATAACTTAATTCAGCATGCATGTGATAAATGCTTTGTACATAGACATGTTTTGTAAATGATTGCATATACATTATGCACATATATGTTTTGCAAACAAGTGTATACATTGCATGATTTAAGTACTTGCAAAGATTGTATGTCCTTGAGGGTTGCCAAAAGACGCTGGAGTGCCGAGGGCCAAGCAGTTGTGAGGGACCCAAAAAGGACTGGTTTTGAACAGAGGTTTTTGGCTTATTTGGTCGTACATGATTTGCGCTAGTAAGCTCATGGGTGCTATGCCGAGGGGTGTGGGTTGGCCACCCAGCCTCTACCACTATTAGGTGGATGGGTACCACGCCTCAAAAGGGCATGTCCTTGCTTCGACTGCATGTGGTACAAGGGGCTACCACTAGTGTCACGGCACTAGGTCGAAGTGTCATAAGCCCCGTGGAGGTATATGATCCTATGTCCCTAGGTACCCGGGGACCACACGGCGGTGAGGTCGTGCGCATAGTGGGACCCTATGGTTTCATGGATTTATGTGCATTGCATATGGCATGATATAAGGTTGGTCGACCATACCATGATAGATATCCATGAGTTGGATTCAGTTAGGCATCTGATGCATATTTTTATGATTATGATATATGATACTTTCGACTTGGATTATGATATTTCTTTAAGTCGTCAGTATTCCAGTTAGACAGTGGCTTTTAATATTGATATTGAACGTGACTATTCGAACAACATGCGTATGTTTTTATGAGCACATGTTTTTAAACATCGCATGCATTATAAAACTAGTAGTGGTAGACTCCTACTGAGTATAGTATATACTCATCCCATCCTTAACATTTTTCAGGATGATTCCATCCATGAGTAGAGGACATCTATGTTAGTGCTACAAGCAAGTGAATCAAAAAGGAAACAATTATACATGTAAGTAAATTCTCAACCCTTTGGACATGTATTTGTGCTTATTTACAGTTGGGCTGTGTGCTGTGACTGGATAGACCTGGGGAAAAACGTTTATGATTTCTAAAGCTTTTTTTCAAAAACTACCTTGGTTGTTGTGAAAGCAAATGACACTCGGGGTTTTCAAATTGAATTTCAAATAAAAGATTTCTCCGCTGCATTGCACTGTTTTTCAAATCGGGATCCCACCTTAGGAATTTAGATTTTTCATTTAAAAATGCATGGGAAAACCCGGGTCGTCACACTTAAACAACTCCAAACCCATCTCCCCCTCAGTCTTAGGATGAATATCCCTAAGTTTTTACATGAGAAACCATGCAAAATGGGGCTCTAGGGAGCCACAATAGACCCAGAGTAGGTGCCTGGGGCGTACTGGTTCGACATGGGCGAACCGGGGCATCCTGATGATGCTCAGGTCACCATGGAACCAAAACGCACCCGTGCATTAAAGGAAAAGCCGACGGGCTCGTCCGTGGATGCGCCCGCAAATGAGAAAATGGGCAGAGGGTACGGTGCGTCGGTGGACGCTCCCTGTGGGGCGCACGCCGCTGACTCAGGATACTTTAGCGTCCTGGGCGCCCACCTTGTGTGGGTCTGCGATGAGGACGCCGCATGTTCCGCTAAAGCAGAACGCACAGCCTGAGGCTGCCCAGGAGCCTGCGACCGCACGTGCGGGCCGGTTGCTGCTTGACCGGAATGCAGGTGCGTACTAGGAGCGGTGACGCGGGACCCGTTTTGGGCCTTCCATGTATTCTTAACACGAAAATACCCTTACCTTAAGTTCTAGGACTCCAATTGAGGCACCGCGAGAGGTGTTGTGTCCGTATCAACGGCGCGAACACACCCAAACCATAAAATACCTGATGAAGCCCTATCTAAGGCTGGCATAACCCTTAAACCATGATAGTGGCGTAGGGCCACTAAACCTGTGCAAACCTGACTATACCAAGGCTCAGTTAGGGACCTTAGGAGGCCCTTAGGCATGGGAATGAACCCTTAATACCTAAGTAGTGAAGTAAACTATTTTAGAACCTATAAAAATAGGCTAAGCTAACCTTTTTCCCCTAAACCATGTCTAGGAACGTACGAGGACAAGGGGACTAGTGCGATTAAAGCAGGTAGGTGTTCTATCGGTACTAAACTTTTAAAAAGAACCCATGATGCTTTGAGAATGCATGTTTTGAGTCATGATTGCTTTTCAAATACATGTTTTAAAGTTACATGTCCTGTCTTTATGCGTATATCATATAAACTGATGTTACATCCTTATGCACATGACCTGTTTAGCATGAGCAGATTTTATGCATCGCATGCATGATTTGCAACCGATTGCATAAATTGCATGAATTAAAATGACTGCATTGCCTATCCTCAAAGGTTGCCAAAAGACACTGGAATGTCCAAAAGACACTGGTTAGGCAGTTGTGAGGGCCAGGCAGTGTGAGGGACCCAAAGAGGACATTGAGAATGATTGCATAAATTTTCATGATTTACGATGATTGAGCTTTGGCTTTATCTATAAATGCTTTTGGGCTAGTAAGCTTGTGGGCGCTATGCCGAGAGGTTCGGGGTGGCCTCCCAGCCTCTACTACTATAGGTGGAAAGTGTACCACGCCAAAAAGGCTTGTCCTCACTTCGATTGTTGTGGTACACGACTACCACGGGAGGTGTCACGGCACCCGTCGAAGTGTCATATGCCTCGTGGAGGCTATGACCGAGTGTCCCTAGGTACCCGGGGACCACACGGCTCTGAGGTCGTGGGCATAGTGTGCCCTATGTTTTTGATGATTTACTTGCATTGCATATGGCATGACATGAGTATGGTCGACCATAGATCCATGAGTTGGATTAAGTTGAGCATCTTATGCATATCATAGTCTATGTTCATGATATCTATGTTACTTTTGACTCGGATTATGTGATTCTTTAAGTCGTCAGTATTTTATTTTGACAATGGCTTTTAATATCGAAAGTTGTTAATATTCTATTTTGACAATGGTTTTTAATATTGATATTGAACATGAGTGTTCAAACAGGCACATGTTTTAAAGAACATATGGTTTAAAACATAGCATGCATTGTAAAACTAGTAGTGATAGACTCCTACTGAGTATAGTGTATACTCACCCAATCCTTAATATTTTTCGGATACAAGTAAACACTTAAGGACAAGATATACCCGCGACAGAGAATATCCGAATTAAGTACAGGTAAGTAAACCGCTACCTTATCTTTCAGTGAATGTTACTTGATTGTAGTTACTCTCTAGTCAAATTTGTGAATAACACTTTCTTGGGAATAGAGTTGATTTAAAACTATGCCATGGCTATATGATTTGAAAATGTATTTTGACATTGGGGGTTTTATACGAAAGATTGCTTTCCATAAGAAAAGATTTTCATGCATTTCATATTTATAAAGCAAGAGCTCGCCTTTTAATGCAATTGCATCATATAAAACCTAGGTCATCACAGAAATAGACGTCGGGTTTATTCTTCCCAAACTTGGCAAGCAAAAAAAAAACCCCGACTAGGGGAGGAAACGAGGGGAGAAGAAGAGAAGGGAAGAAGAAGATAGGAGAGAGGGAGAGCAGGAGAGAAGACAGAGGGGGTCAGGATCTGCATGTCGATAAACCTCCCACGCAGGAAGAAGGGGGATGCTAGGTTTTTGCGAGTGTCATGGAGAAGACGACAGCTTGGATCGTCCATCTGAGTCGACCAATCTTCTCAGTGCATGAGCACGAACCAAAGCCCTAAGCTTTTGGAATGATCCATGCTCTGTTGAAGGCTGGATTGAAAGGGAGATAGTCACATGCCTAGGTTGGAGGGTTTTACGATGGATTTGAGGTGATCCAACTCTAGAGAGGGAAAAGCACAAAAATGCATCTAGAAGGTGAGATCTACCAAACGCAATTTGCGATTTGTGGTATTTTGCTAAATCCGTGTGTTTCCACCTTGGACATAGTTTTATGAATGATCCAACCATCCAATTCCTAATCCAAGCTTAAGGATAGGAAATTAAGGGCTTGATGTAGCTCAAATCACACTAAATTTGAAGATCTAAGCTAGAAATTGATAAGATATTCTCAACTGTCTAATCGAGCACTGTTCACAGTAACTTTGTGATGTTTGATTGATGATTAAATACCACGAATGAGTTTTATAGCATTGAAATTGCTAGAATACAACACAAATTGAAGAATCTAGATTGAAATTGATCAAAAAAACTAAACAGTCTGATAGGACAGTAGAGTAATAAGGACTTGGCCATTTTTGATTGGTGATTAGATGCCACCATTGTGTACCTTAACCTTTATTAAGTTATATTTGGAAAATTTAAGATGAATGGTGGATAGCCAATCACTTAAGATGGAAAGCAACTTGTAATCACTTAAGATGAATGGTGGAAAGCCAATCAAGGACTAATGGCGAAGAGTGGAAATTTAGTAACCATTGGTCATTCAAATTAGCTATCAACCAATAGCTAATGAAATGCCTTTAGCACAATAATAAGCATTGTCACTTTGCCTTATGACGAATAGTGTTAGGAGTTAACTTAGAGAAAACTTCTATGCTAGGGAAGCTAAGAGAATTCCTAGAATTGTATATCTGAATGTGTGTTTGTATTGCTACAGAGGCGTGACTGATCTAGATCGTGTACGCAAACTAAATGAATTATTTGCTTAAGGAAGCTGAAAATCTTCATTTAAGGTAGGTGGAATTAAGATTGCTAAGATTTTTGCTATATATACATTTGTAGATGAATTTCAAGCATTGAAACAAGTCTTTTTCAGTTTATACGAAAGATATGATGAATGTGCATGCTAAAATTGAACCACGATTAAACTATTCATGCATAAGCTTTAATTATTGTGAACCATGTGAGAAAATATAAGACTAATACTAGGAAATTGTGAAATGGCTCATATGAGAGTTTGGCCCCACATCATTTGGGGAGTTTGATGCGTTCTGAGGGGTTGTCACAGTTGGTATCAAAGCCTAGGCTCAATCCACTCATAGCTAGTCACATTGAGTAAGGTCTTAAGTAGTCTCAAAAATAAGATGTAGTGATTAATGAGGTCAAGAGTAACTAATAAAAAGGGCTTGTGATAAAGGGAAGGATGCCACCTAAGAGCATGAGTTAGAGGACAACAAGCCCCTCTTCCGAGGCATCTAACCAAGGGAGTTAGATGATGGACTTCATAGCCAACATGGTGCAAAACTTTAATCAGCTAATGCAGCCATAACAATAGATGCAACCCATGAGGGTTGGCAAGTTCTAAGAAGACAATAGATGTTTAGTCTCAGTATGAGTAAGAGGAGTACTCTTACGAAATTACTATAGTTCTTAGAGTAAGGAATAATAGTATAGGAGTACAAAATTAGTGTATATGAAGGAAAACTTTATCAGGGATAGATCTATTCACATGGGGCAATCTTTAGAGGATCTAAGTTTTAATTTTGATGATGCGTATAAACCTTTAAGGATTATGATGATTATTGCACCATAATATTTTGATTCTAATGCAAATAGGGCAAAGAATAATTATAATGCAAGAGAACTTAGGGAAAAAAATTAAGAGAATTACAACATTAGTATGTATATGTTGTGGATATATTAGATGGATAAATTTTGATATTAGGAAAATCAGTGGCAGTTGATTTACTAATGTACATGAATTATTGATCGAAGGAATGAAAACTAGTTATTCGTTATATATATATATATATATATACAAAAATATTGACAGTTAGTCATCATTGAGAAGTAAATGCTAATTTAATAATTATTGAGAGTTTTAGTTATGAATTGGAGGTGAATAATGCTTAGAGGATATGACAACTATTCTATAAGGATGATTGCTAAATGTTAAGAAAGAAAAGTAGATGAGTGGAGAACTGAAACATGAATACAGAAACTTAGTGAATAAGTTCAAGTTCTAACTTGGACAGTGTGTATAAACTTTTGAAAAGGCCTAACAACTATGATGATAACAATAGTATGAGAATAATGATGAGGGATGCAAAATGATTACAATTAATGAGAACTCGAGAAAATTAGAGAAGTATTATATTAACCTAAACTTAAAAGTGGATTTATTTGACGAATAAGTTGTAGTATGGTGAAAATCATTGAAAATTTGATGAAATAAGGTTTTAGTGTTCTAATGGATGAATTTTCTGAGCTACGAGATGAAAATTAATGAGTTCTTGTACATACAAAAAAATATTGATGGCTAGAATTAGTTAGAAGAGAATGTTTATGAATTATTGTGTGGGTTCTAATTATGATTTGAAATGCATATTGCCTAGAAGACATGACAGCTATTCTATAAGAATAATCATTAAATGTGATGATTAGGTACTGAATCAACAAGGGAGAAAGACAGATGAAGTGAATGGGGCAAGATGAAATTGATTATAATTGATTTACATTCAACACAAATAGTGATGATGAAAGATTAGTTTCACTAGATATGAGGTTGACAGAGTTGTAATTAATTTTGACTAATATGACCATGAAATAATTCATTAGTTACAGGAAATGAAATGGTGGAAGTGAAGACACTAAAAATGTAATTATGAGGATTCTAATGATGGTCATTTGAGAGGATGTGTTCCTCTATTGCCGAGACCTTTGTTGGAGGCCGATAATGATCAGTATCTTTGCTGGAGGAGTAACTGGTGATACAGAGAGAGAGTTTGCTACTTTAAAGTAGAGAGATCAGGCAGCTCAACTATGTGAACAGGTTTACAAGCTACAAAGGTGTGCTACTTGCACTGGCAAGTACCTGAATAGTTATGTCTTGGAGTTAGTAGATGCCACAGTAGTGGCAATAGTATTAGCAACCGCCATTACAGTGAAAATCCTTTAGAGACTGTCCCCGAGGACAACGAGTAAGACGGATTAACATTGGGATCAGGGCAGAGATGACCCTGTATTAGCGGTGATGAGTTTCTACTATTACTTTGAGGTAAGCATGGGGTTCAAACTAAATGATGGAGAGTATTTTCCTAATTGTTGGTAGGCATGTTATGATCCTCCTTGATCCAGGACCCAGTCAATTGGATATTATGACTTAAGTGAAAAAGTTATTGGAGGCTAATGAGTACTTTTAAGGGGTACCTGTGAACCTAGTAAGAGAGAGATGATGAACTATGATCTCATCCTAATCGATATGGTGGACTATGATGTCATCTTTGGGATGGATTGGCTAAGCCTACCTTGAAGGTAGTGCGGTACTTTTTCAAAGGATGTCAAGTTTTATTCTTGTTGGTGTGACAATGGAGGACCATTAGCTTCCATAGATTGAGCATAAAGAGTATATGCAAGAGTTTGCAGTCTTGCTTGAGGAGTTTTCATGATATTGCCACAAAGAATGATGTTCAAAGTGGATTTACCATAAGATATAGTATTATTTACCTAGAATTCCATTTGGAATGGCCTAACTGAGCTGGCAAAGCTCCAGCTATATGAGATTTTAATAAAGATTTTAATAGGCCTAGTGGGTCTTCATAAAGTGCATTAATCTTCTTCATAAGAAGAGAGATAGATCTTTATTGCTATGCATGGATTGTCTTTAGTTTGATAGTACTGTGGTAGAGAACTGATATTCTCAATTTTATATTGATGATCTATTTGATCAAATTAGGATGGCGCATGGTGTTTGTGGAGATTGATTTGAGGTGGTGTTATAACTAGTCTAGGATTCTTAGTATGACGTTTTTAAGACAATTTCTAGAACCTGTTATTATTATTACAAGTTTTGGATGGTACCAATTGGTGGAACCAATAGACTAACAGAATGTATGGATATGATGGGTTGAATCTTCAAATGTTATTTGGATGAAACATGATTGAGTTGATAGATAGTATTGTAGTATACTTTGTGAATAGAGAGGAGCACAATGAATCCTTGTGCATTAATTCAAAATGTCTAAGGACTCATCCTTTGTTGCAGTCATTTATAGCATGAGTAATGGTAAGAGGAAGAATACCTTGAATGATAGAGAGGTACTATATTGAGACTGTAATGAGCTAAGATTAGCCAAACTGGTGACTATAGTTCATAGTTCCTTAGTCTTATAAACTAATAACACCAAGTAATTGAGTTTCACTAGTAAATAGTGATGTATAATATTATATGAGATTATTCTCTTACAGAAAATCAGTATTAAATTTACTATCAATACTTGTGAGTAGTTGATAAGGGCAGCATAAGAGGGCTGGTGTGAGAGGCATTGATAGGCTTTTAGGTGGCGAGCTTCCAGGTGGTAGGCTTTTAGGTGCTTATAGTATGATCATGTTGCGCATTGGTTTTGATTGAAAATGAGTGTTTGTTAGTGAGTTGATATGCTCTAGTTTTGACTAGCATATGATTTCCTATTGGTGAGCTATATGCTCTGATTTTGATATGGTAAATGATTGATTATGGGTGAGCTGATGTGCTCTATAATAAATTCGACATAGATTTGCATACTGATGAATTGAGATGCTTTGATTTTATTGATATGGTGATTTTATCAGGGCTAAAGTGGGACACAAATAATTAACTCCTAGATGAGAGCTTGGTTTATGTTAATAGCATTATATGTAGTTATGACAAGTTTTAATTAAATTATTGAGTTGTTTAATCTGAAATGGTTTGTCATTTATCAAATTATATGTAAATTGGAATATGAGGGGATGACATAATGTGAAATGGTCTATTTATCGACACTTATGCTGGTATTGTTGACATGATTAGTTATCTTGTGATATGGGGTGCTTTTAGAAGTGTTTAAAGAATAACATGGAAAGAATTTCTGGAACACAATTCATATAAGGAGGGAAGAATGTAACATCCCAAGATTTTAAATGTCAATTTGAGCAAATTTTGGAAAATATTAAATTGGAATGAAAAGAAAATTAAATTTTATATTTTGGATTTTTATAAGTGAAAGGCTTAATAAACATCTAACTAAATATTGAGACCTCCATAATTGGATTGTACTAGAAAAGATGATTCCAGCAACACTAGTTTGCAGAAATCAGAATTTGAATGGAGGAGATATGAATATTTGAACATGAGGGGCATTTCTATAAAAATAAGATAGAAAAAAAACCTAGACAAAATGACTTAAACAAAGGGGGTCGTATTTGATAGTGGCACCACCCCTCTGCCTACCCCCCTCCCCCCACTTAAGGGACTCCAAAACAGATGTCGGGTTTGTTCTTTCCAAACCCAATAGGCAAAAGAAAAAACCCGACTAGGGGAGGATACAGGGGGAGAAGAAGAGAAGGGAAGAAGAAGAGAGGAGAGGGGGAAGAGAAGAAGAGGAGAAGGAGAGAAGAGAGAGGGGGTCAAGATCTACACGCCGAAAAACCTCCCACATTGGAAGAAGAGGGACGTTAGGGTTTTTTTCGGTGCCAGATTCTGCAGGTGTCACAGAGAAGATGATGGCTTGGATTGTCGATCTGAGTTGACCAAATCTTCTCAACGCATGAGAATGAACCAAAGCCCTAAGCTTTTGGAATGATCCATGCTCTGTTGAATGCCAGATCGAAAGGGAGACTGTCACACACCTAGGTTGGAGGCTTTTACAATGAGCTAGAGGCAATCCAACTCATTCCAGAGAGAGAAAAGTATGAAAATGCATCTAGAAGGTGAGATCTACAAAACACAACTTGTGATTTGTGGTATTTTGCTAAATCTGTGTGTTTCCACCCTATATCTAGTTTTATGAATGATCCAACCTTCCAATTCATAATCTAAGCTTAGGGATAGGAAATTAAGAACCTAATGTAGCTCAAATCACACTAAATTTGCAAATCTAGGCTAGAAACCAATCAGACAATCTTAGCCATTCAATCGGGTACTATTCACATAGTAACTTTGTGATGTTTGATCAATGATCAGACACCATGGATGAGTTTTAAGGCATTAAAATTGCTAGAAAACAACATAAATTGAAGAATATCGCTTCTGATCTTAGATCTGAAATCCATAAATCAATCTAAGCTGTCCAAATCTTGAAATCACAATTTAGCCCAGATCTTGACCATTTTGAAGAATCTGTCAAATCCGACCAGTGGATCACTAATTAAGAACTGTTTGAAGATATTTGTAAAGGCGGATCAGCTTTTAGAAGACCAGAAGTGAAGATTTTGATGAAGATTGATCTAGGAAAGCAGTTTTTTCTCATTATTTGATTTTATTTGTTTTATTTCAGAACTGGAAATTCTGTATTTTTGAGAATTTGAGTAGATCTGAACATTGATTCTTATTTCAATAATTCCAATAATTTTGAGTCATTTTTTTTAATTTTACATAATTAAATTTTATTGAAAACTCCATTTTAAATCAAGTCCTCGCGGGATCGACCCGTACTTGCATAAGCTACACTACAATAGCCCGTACACTTGCGGTTAAACAATCAATAAGAACTCCAAATTTTAATTAAACTAATATTTAAAAAGAAGGGATGTTGCATTAGATTTGCCCGATCAAGGTCATTCAATGATTTTTAGTTTTCAATTAAGTCAAACTATTGTCAGATTTGAGTTTTCATCGCAAAATTTTGTTTGTGTCATAAAGACCAAGCCAACGGATGACTAGATAAAAAATCAGGTTTATATTGCTCCAAAATTAATAATTTTTTTTATTTCAAATCAAAATCAATGACTCAAAACAAATCTGGATCAGAAATAGTACAAAATTGCATCACCGGGGTGCTCTTCTTTTGTTACGCACGTCTATGACTCGCCTGGGTTCATCTAGGTTGTTAGGGTGCACTGGGGCGCATCTCCATTACCATGACAGATGTGCATAGTATTTTTCTAGTGAACACAACATGTAGTTGCACCCATACACTCTCGTTCTTGTCCTCATCTACTAAAGAGCATCCTGAATGCAACCTCCATCGAGTATGAGGCACTAAGACCATTCGTTCTTTTCCCCTTTGATCTATAGTCTAGATAGCACTAAAATTCAATTGTGTTTCATTATTCCTCTTATTTTCAGGATCCAAGAATTCATTGGTCGGCTTAGATCATGCATCCAAGTTGTCCCTAAGGTGGGTTTTCTTGGACATGACAACTTTTTGTAATGAAACTTCCAATGTCTCACAACTGACAATCTTTGATTCACGTAAGTGGGGTCAACTTAGAAAGATTACAAAATTTCCCTTTTAGCAGACGTAGCATTGTTGGAATCATTTTCCTAGTACAATAAAATATGAAGATTTCAACACTTGATTTGATGTCCATACAATTTTCATTATCTAACTTCTAGAATTGAAGATTTTCTATTTTAGATCAAAATCAATGGTCCAATCAAATCTGGATCTAAAATAGTAACAAACAATAGCACTAGCATGCATTGCGTCCATGACATGCATTTGAGACACATTGGGTGTGTCTTGGTCACCAGGACGCTTGCGGGTTCGTCTCCATTACTAGGACACACAAGCATCCTATTTCACTAGTGACCAACACGTGGGTCATACTCAGTGCAAGCATTCTAGTGTGGTTTTGCCAAAGTGCTTCCTAGGCTCAATGTCCATCGGGGATGAAGAACTTAGATCGTCCATTCTTTTCCCCTTTGATCTATAGTCTATATGGTTGCAAATTTTGATCATTTTCACCACTCCTCAGGTTTTGAGTGTCCAAGAATTCAATGGATGATTTAGATCATCCATTCAGGTTGTCCTTGAGGTGGGGTTTATCGAACATGATAGTTTTCTCTAATGAAACTTCCAATGTCTCTTGAAGGTCAATCTCTTATTCATGTAAGTGGGGTCCACTTAGAAAAATTATAAAATTGCCTTTCATAAAAAATCACAACTTAATCATCCAAACTATGAATTTAGTAAACTTGGTGTTGGTGGAATCATTTTATCTAGTTCGATTCAAATATGAAGGTTTCAACACTTGATTTGACGTCCATAAAATTTTCATTTTCTAGAAATCCAAAATTTTCTTCAATTAAGATTTTAAAATTAGCGATGTTATATTAGATATAGACAATTTAGCTCATCCTATGATTTTCAGGTTTCAATTAAGTCAAACTTTTGTTAGGTTTAAGTTTGCATCACAAAATTATGTGGGTCTTTCAAGCAAATCCAATAAATGTCTTAGAACAAAAATCAGGTTTATATGGCCTCCAGAATCAAAATCAATGGTCCACATCAAATCTGGATTAGAAATAGTACAAAATGGCATCACCGGGACACACTACATCCATGATGTGTATTCGGGAAGTGCTTGGGTGTGTCTCGGTCGGGAGGACGCTCATGGATTCATCTCCATTACCACGATGCATAGGCATCCTGTTTGGCCTGTGAATGGCATGCACAATCATGCTCAACGTGGGCATTCTTGTGCATATCCAAACAAAGTGCTTCCCGGGCACATTGTCCATCGGGGATGAAGAACTTGGACCATCCATTCTTTCCCACTTTGATTGATGGTCTAGATGGTCCTGAAATTCAATTATTTTCCCTGTCCTCAGGTTTTGAGTGTTGAAGAATTCAATGGATGGCTAAAATCATCCATTTGAGTATCCTTGAGGGGGGGCTTTATTGGCCATCATGGTTTTCTCTGATGAAACTTCCAATGTCTCATGACTGTCAGTCTCTGATTCACGTATGTGGGGTCCACTTAGTAAAACTACAAAATTTTCTTTGCAAGAAGAATCACAAATTATTCGTCCAAACTCCAATTTCAAAAAACTAAATATTGTTGGAATAATTTTTCATAGTATAATCTAAATATAAATGTTTCAACACTTGATTTATTGTTAAACAATTTCCATTTTGTACAACTCTAAAATTTACTTAAATTAAGATTTAAAAATCAGAGATGTTACATTAGATCTAGCTAATCTAGTCATCCTATGTTTTTTTGTTTTGATTAAGTCAAACTGTAGTCAGATCCAAGTTTTCATCACAAAATCATGCTAGCATCTTTGGGACAAATCCGACAAAGGTCTTAGAAAAAAAATCAGGTTTATATGGCCTCTAGAATTGAGGATTTTCTATTTTAAATAAAAATAAATGGTCCAAATCAAATATGGATCAAAAGTAGTACAAAATGATGCCACTGGGATGTATTGCATCCATGACACGTGTGTAGGATGTGTCATGGTGCATCTAGGTCGCCAGGACTCACACAGGTTCATCTCTATTATTAGGATGCAAGTGCATCCTGTTTCGCCCGTGAACAGTGTATGTGGTGCCTACACACATATGGTCGCACCCTGCATGTACATTCTAGTGAGTGTCCACCAGAGTTCGTGTGGGCACAACATCAATCAGGAACAACATACTCAGACAGTCTGTTCTTTTCTCCTTTGATCAACAGTCTAGATGGTCCCAAATTTCTACTATTTTCATAGTTATTCGGGTTTTGGGGGTCCAGGAATTCAATGAATGGATCAGATCATCCATCCAAGCTATCTTTGATGTGGGTTTTTTTACCATGATGGTTTTCTCTAATGAAACATCCTGTGTCTCCTGATTATCAATATCTAATTTGTGTATGTGGGGTCCACTTAGAAAAATTATAAAATTGCCCTTCACGACAAAAGACAACTTATTCGTTCAAACTTTGATTTCAACAAACTTAGTGTTTTGGAATAGTTTATCCTTGTACGATCGAAATATGAAGTTTTCAACACGATTTGTTGTCCATAAAAATTTCATTTTCTAGAAATCCAAAATTTACTTAAATTGATTTTTAAAATCAAGGATGTTATATTAGATCTGATTGATCTAGCTTAGCTTATAAATTCTAGGTTTTATTTAAATCAAAATGTAGTCGGATCTAAATTTTCATTGTCAAAATTATGTCTGCATCTTTGAGACAAATCTAACAGATGTGTCGGATAAAAAATTCAGGTTTATTGCGCCTCCAAAATCAAATATTTTCTATTTTAGATCAAAATCCATGGTCCAAATAAAATTTAGACCGCACATAGTACAAAACAGCATCACCAAAAGAAACTCCATCCATGATACGCATTCATGACATGCCTAAGTGTGTCTTAGTCGCCAAGATGTGTGCGGGTTCATCTCCATTACCAAGATGCACGCACATTTTGTTTTGCCCATGAATGTCACGTGCAATCGTGCTCAATGTGAGCATTTTGGTGTAGTTCTACCAAAGTGTTTCCTGGGCTCAATGTCCATACTCAGACCGTCCATTCTTTTCCCCTTTGATCTATAGTCTATATGGTCACAAAATTTGATTGTTCTCACCATTCCTTAGGTTTTGAGTGTCCAAGAATTCAATGGACGGCTCAAATCATCCATCCAAGTTGTCCTTAAGGTGGGGTTTATAGGCCATGATTGTTTTCTCTAATGAAACATCCAATGTCTCTTGGTTGTCATTCCCTGATTCAAAAATTATAAAATCATCCTTCCAAAAAAATCACAACTTATTCATCCAAACTCTGATTTCAATAAACTTAGTAATGTTCGAATCATTTTTCCTTGTAAAATCCAAATATGAAGGTTTCAATACCTAATTTGATGCCCATAAAGATTTAGTTTTCTAGATGTTAAGTGCTCAATTTTGGCCAAACTACGCTTAATATAGCATCTAATTAGGTCATCTCATCTATCATTTTTGAAATTTTACTTAAATTTTTCATAGTAGCTCCAATTGATCATCCAACTATTGATTTGTAAAATTTAATGGTCAGATAATCATCAGAGCTAATCAGATGTATAATGTATGGTTTAGATTATTCTAATTTAGTCTTATATTTTGTAGATCAACCAAATTAGAATTAGATGGACTAGATCAAATTAATTTGACAAAATCAAGAAGAAGGAAATTGTTTGGAAAAAGAAGAAATCAAAGATAATCAGGAAATAAAGTACAGAATTTGAATAAGAGAGAAGCAATAGAGTTTGAATCAAAATCAAACTCTTCTGGAGAACCTGTATAAAGAAAGGCAGCATACATGGGAAAAAAATGTAGGTGAGTGAATCTATCCCCCTTTACTATCACTCTGTCTCTGTCTCTCTCTCTCTCTCTCTCTCTCTCTCTCTCTCTCTCTCTCTCTCTCTCTCTCTCTCTCTCTCTCTCTCTCTTGCCCGCACCACCTCCATCACCCTCTCTCCTTTCTTTTCTCTCTCATTTACCCTTTTTTGTTATCTCTCTCATTTCCCCTCTCTTCTTATTTTGCTCTCCTTATTCCTCTCCTCTCCCTCCTCTTTGGCCAGTGCTAAGCAAGTCAGCTGCACAGCACCCATCTTTTTCTCTCTCTCATCCTCCTTCCTCCTTCCCTTCTCCCCCTCTACTTCCTCTGATCTCCTCCTCTCTTCTCATTCTCTCTTTCTCATCTAATCTTTGCTCTACAATGCACCAGCACCGCACCCCAAGTTTCTTTCTCTTTGTCGATTTTTAGCAAGAAACTAGAATAAGATAGAGCCTACACCACACTCTCTCTACCTTCTTCACTGTGGACAGCAACTATTTTTTAGCAACAACTACCCCTTTGCCTCATCTCTCACTCTCTCTGTCTACTAGATGTCGAGCCAACCTTATCTCCCTCTCATTCCCTCCCTCTTGAGCCAGGAATGTGCCTCATGGCACCTCTCTCTCTCTCTCTCTCTCTCTCTCTCTCTCTCTCTCTCTCTCTCTCTCTCTCTCTCTCCTAGTGCCCTTTGCACCAACCTCCCTATTCACTACACCCTAACCCTCCATCCGCACAATCCCCATCTCTCTGTTTCTCCATCGTGCCTGATGACAAAGCAGATTCCACTCTTTCCTCTGTCTCATCTTCTTTATCTACCCTCCGTCTAAACCAATCACGCACCAGCTCAGCTCCCTTGTCCCCATTCCTATCCACTACAAGCACCATGTAGCGTCGTATAGCACTTGTTCCCTCTCTCTCCTTCCCTTTCTCATTCCTTGGCACCATCACAGCTAGTAGACCATCCACCAGAGTAGACAAGTGGCACCGAAAACCTCTCTCTCTATCTCAAGCTCATCTTTTTCCTCCACCTAAGGAGAAAACCTAGCAGGGGTTTTCCCTCTTTTTTTTCATTTTCCTCTTCTCCATCACCTCTATCACCATCTTCCTCCTCTAGTAGCCCCTCTATTGTTCATTTAAAACTAAAAAATGGAAAAAAATCCATTTTGGCCCTTATGATAATAATTTTAATTCCATTTTAATCATTTTTCATCTTATTCCAATTTTATCCAATCCCTATTCCACCTATCCAAGTTTCATGTTATTCTCAACTTAATCCAAGAACTGTGTTATCTAAACCTATTTTATTCAAGCTTAACTAAATCAATGGTTTAACTTTAATAAACATGATTCCTTTATATGCATGATCTTTTTCATGTTAGATTTTCAATCAATTGCTAGATCTTATCCTTTGGACATCTCCTAGATTATCCAACATCCCTAATCTTCAATTTGAAATCCAGAGATTTGATCTAAGCCATCCAAAATCTTTCTTAAGTCCAAATCATAAAAATTTTGGGAAATATGCTCAATTCCAACCATTGGATCTTTAATTAGAAGTACCAGTGAGAGATTGAAGAAGGATGATCGATGTTGAAGAAATTATATTTGAAGTAATATGTTATAATCAAACTAGGGAAGTAGATTTTATTTGTTTTTAGTTAAATTTCTGTCTTTTTGAACTTGGATTTCTATAATTTTCATTGTTTAAATAGATCTAAAATTTAAATTCATTGTTATTTGAATTCTATCATTTCTTTTAATTTATGGATAATAGCTAGGAAAGTAGATTTTATTTGTTTTTAGTTAAATTTCTATCTTTTTTAACTTGGATTTCTATAATTTTCATTAGTTAAATAGATCTAAAATTTAAATTCATTGTTATTTAAATTATATCATTTCTTTTAATTTATAGATAATTAAATTTCATTTAAACTATATCTTTTAATTTTATTTAAACTTCCAATGTCTCTTCATGTGCATCCAAGATGCGCTTGGGTGCTTTTTGGTTGCTAAGACACATGTGAGTTCGTATCCTTTACAAAGATGCATGTGCATACTATTTCACCCATGAATGGTGCACGCGATCGTGCTCAGCACGAGCATCATAGTACTATCCACCAAAGTGCTTCCTGGGCGCAACGTACATTGGGGATGAAGAATGTGGACTACATGTTCTTTTCCCTTTGGTCTACTGTCTAGATGGTCCCAAAATTCGATTATTTTCACCATTCTTGGGTTTTGAGTATCCAAAAATTCAATGGACTGATCAGATCATGCATCTGAGCTATCTTTGAGGTGGGATTTATCGGCCATGATGGTTATCTCCAATGAAACTACCAACGTTTCATGACCGTCAATCACTGATTCATGTAAGTGGGGTCCACTTAGAAAAATTACAAAATTTGCTTCTCAAAAATCACAACTTATTCGTCCAAACTTCAATTTTATTATACTTAGTATTGTTGGAATCATTTTTCCTAGTCCAATCCAAGTATGAAGGTTTCAACACTTGATTTGATATTCATAAAAATTCCATTTTCTAGAACTCCAAAATTCACTTTAATTAAAATTTAAAAATCAGGGATGTTACATTAGATTTGGCCAATCTAGCTCATCTCATAATTTTAAAGTTTCAATTAAGTTAAACTGTGGTCAAATCAAAGTTTTCGTCACAAAATTATGTCCGTGTCTTTGAGATGAATCTGACAGATGCCTCGAATCAAAAAATCAGATTTTTATGGGCTCCAAAGTTGAAGATTTTTTTATTTTAGATCAAAATCAACTATCCATATCAAATCTGGAAAAAAAATAGTACAAAATGGAATCATCGGGATGCACTTCATGCATGACATGCGCTGGGGACATGCTTTAGGTGTGTCTCGATTGCCAGGATGCACACGGGTTTGTCTTTGTTCCTAGGATGCACATACGTCCTTTTTGCTTGTAAAGGTGCACGGTTGTGCTCAATTTAGGGGTTCTGGTGCACATTCATCAAAGTGCTTCTTGGACCATTTGTTCTTTTTCCTTTTGATCTATGGTCTAGATGGTCTCAAAATTTGCCTATTTTCACTGTTCCTCAAGTTTTGAGTGCCTAGGAATTCAATGAATGGCTCAAATCATCCATCAAGCTATCCTATGACTTTTAGATCTTGTCGATCTAGCTCATCCTATGACTTTCAGTTTTTAATTAATTCAAGCATTGGAGAGATCTATGTTTTCATTAAAAAAATTAGGTTTGTGTCATTAAGACAAATCCAACGGATGTGTCAGATCAAAATTCTAGTTTATATTGACAAAAGAATTCATGAATTTCTGTTTCAGATCAATATCCCTAGTTTAGATCAAATCTAGATCAGAAACAGTACAAAATAGAATCACTAGGATGCACAACATTGGTGATGAGCATCCGGCCCGCACCTGCTTTTTTCTTGGTTGCAAGGATGCATGCATGTGAGTCTCCATTACCAAGATGCATGTGCGTCTTGTTTCACCCGTGAATGGCAGGTGTGGTACCCTCCATGCTGGTAATTGTATGCGTCCACCAGAGTTTATACTAGGCACAACGGCCATCAGAGATGAAACATCTAAACCATCCATTCTTTGCCCCTTTCATGTGTAGTCTAGATGGTCCCAAAATTGGATTATTTTCAATGTTTCTTAGATTTCAGGGTCTAGAATTCAATGGATGGCTCAAATCATCCATCCAAGCTGTCCTTGAGGTGTGTTTTTCTCTTGTAAACATAGTTTTCTCCAATGACACTTCTAATATCACTTGCCTTTCAATCTCTAATTCATGTAAATGGGATCTACTCAAATAAATTACAATATTTCCATTCACAAGGAAAATCACTTATTTGTCCAAACTTCAACTTTAGCAAACTTAGTGTTGTAGGAATCATTTTTCCTACTATATCCAAATATGAAGGTTTCAACACTTGATTTGATGTCCATAAAATTTTTATATTCTAGAACTTCACATCCTTTCTTATCAATTTGGTTAGGGGTAAGGAAATGCATGAAAATCCTTTGATGAACCTATAGTAGTACCCACAAGGCTTTGAAAACTTCTTTTTTCTATCACAATCTTGGGTGTACTCTATTTTTCCACTACCTCAACCTTTGCTGAGTCGACTGTAATTCCATGTTTAGAAATAACATGACCCAAAACGTTCCTTCCTGCAATCAAAATTCACACTTATTAAACTTTGCATACAATTTGTGTGTTCTAAGTGTATCCAATACTATTTGTAAGTGTTCTCGATATTCCTCAAGATTTCTCGCGTAGATCAAGATATCATTCACAAACACTATAACAAATTTATCTTGATACACTTTGAAAACTTGGTTCATAAGATTCATAAATGCAACTGGTGCATTTGTGAACCCAAATGACATCACCCTAAACTCATAGTGTCTGTACCTTGTTCTGAATGCTATCTTTCAAATATCCTCTTCCCTAACTCTAAGCTAATGGTATTTGTATCTTAAATTGATCTTGGAAAAGACATGAGCTGACTGGAGTTGATTGAATAGGTCATCAATACATGGTAGAGGATATTTATTTTTCACTATGACCCTATTTGGCATTTGATAGTCAATGCAAAGTCTCATTAATCCATCTTTCTTTTTAACAAAAAGGACTGTGCTCTTTAGGGAGATACATTGGATTTGATGAACCCTTTGTCTAGCAACTCTTGTAGTTGGGTCTTCAACTCCTTTAGTTCTACTGAAGCCATCTAGTAAGGTGCTTTAGAGATAGGGTCTATGTCAAATATCATGTCAATAGTGAAATCTATCTCCCTTTTTGGTGGTAACCTTGGTAAGTCTTCAAGGAACACATTTGGAAATTCACAAACTACAGCCACCTCTTCTAATTTAGGCTTTGCAACCTAAGTAGCTTCTATCTTAGCTAGAAAGAATTTGCATCCTTGAGCAATGTGCTTCGCCGCCCTTATCATGAAAATAACACATGCTCTTGAATAATCTCTTCTCCCTTGCAATGGTACCACTATTTCTCTTGGAATATTAAAAATAATTTTCTTCTTCCAACAGTCAATAGTTGCATGATGTGAGGCTAACCAATCCATCCCTAGTATGATGTCAAAGTCTGCCATATCTAGGTGGATTAAATTGACTTTCATTTGTTTGTCCTCAATTACAATAGAAACATTGTGAAAGTATGTTTGTGTGGCAATCGACTTGCCCAAGGGTATCATGATTTCTACGCAGAATTCTAAGTGTTGGACTACATCATAAATATGAGAAGCAAACTCACATGATATAAAAGAATGTGTGAAACTAGTATCAAACAATACTCTAGTAGGTCTACCATAGATGTGAAGTGTACCTTCTACTACTGCATTGGATGCCTGAGCTTGTGCTGAAGTAATGGAAAACACGCATCCTTGGCTTTGAGGCATTTGATCTCCTTTATGCTCTTTCTCTTTCCTCTTCTTAGGGCAATTCATGGCTATGTGTAGTGCTTCTCCATAGATAAAACATTTTAAATGGGGCAAGGCATAAGGTTTTCCTAGGTGATGTTTGTTGCATCAGAGGTAAGCTCTAGATTCTGGCGTTATCCCTCTATTGTCAAATTGTCATTTGTGTGGATATCCAGATTTAGAAGACTAAATGGGTCTCTTGCCTTTATTGACTTGTCCCTGAGGGTGGCCTTCTTATCCTTCTCTTTCCTATCTATCTGTTCTTTCTGAAAATCCTTTTAAGAAAGAGTGCCATTTCTACTACTTTCACCATGGTGGTTGGTTGAAATCCAATCACTCTGTTCCTTAATCTAAGGTTTAGTCCATAAACAAACTTCTCTGCAGCAGTTTCTTTAGTGGCACAAACATTGGGTGCGAATCTACGAGGACATGTAAACTTATTTTCATATTGATTCACAAATGGGCTACCTTGTTCCAGATCCATGAATTCTTTCTTCTTTTGCTGACTTGTCTTCACAAGAGAATGATGGGGCCATCTTTTGAAATCGTTCAAGTTGGTCCTCCATTTGGTCAACAATCCTCTCTGGTGATGAGGTCCTTGCTACAAGTGCTTGTGGTTGATTATGTATAAACTACCCCATATGTTGCATGAATAGCTGAAAGACTTTAGCCATCCCATTTCCTGATCCAAAGGTGTCAGAAGGGAGATTGACAGGTTTTCGGGTTGCACCTCCTCTTCTCTTAGGCGACATCTATTTTACAAGAGCAACATTCTTTTTTTGAGGAACTCTAGCATGCTAATCTAAAGTTTTCTTATCGATGTAAATTGATTATAAGTTCATAGCTTGGCTGTGAATAACTTGAACTTGGGGTCTGATACCAACTATGACGACCCGAGCTTTTATATACAATTTAAAATAACAAGCTTTCACTTGCAAGATCAATCTCTATTTAAAAAGACAAGTTTTTAAAATATATGTAGTGGAAAATTCTTTTTCTTTGAAATTCATTCATGAAAACCCCGTGTGCCATTATGTAATTGAAATAAATAGATAATGATTTAACATCATTAATAAATGAAACATGCTATGGCAATTTAAAAATATCTAAAAATGGATAAATTATGTTCCCAAGATTCTTAGTCATAGCCCAAGTTAATAATAATCACTTAAAGTCAATTTACATTAAGTACTAAAATGATCACTACAATTCTGGGACAATTACATTCACACTTGTCTTTACCTTTGCTCACTTGACTGTAGCACTAAAAAAGTTCTTTATTCTTCTTCCAATCCTACTTGAAAACATGGCATACAATATGCATAATTTTGAGAAGGGTTTTTTAGGTAGTAAAATCATGCAATCATCTTGTGTAAACATGGGTATTCATAAACAAACCATTTGCACATTTATATATTCAAGTAATAGAATTTACAACAAAATTAATCAATTAATAAAAAATATAAACATTACTAAATTCCTTAAAGTAGTAATCAATCAAACCAGATGCTAGAAATCCCAACCCTATGGTAGTGAATTATGCACATGGGTATCTTGGCAAACACATTAGCTGACTAATCACAAGTACTCATCTAAGGCCATCTCAATGCACTATGCATGGAAATATAAAAACAAAAATCATATGGTGCATGATGCTCATGACGAGCCTCTTTGGGCATGGATACCTACCACCTTTCATGGTTAGAGGCTAGGAGGCCAAACAAGTACAACCTTTAAGAATAGCGCCCACCAGACTCACTAGCCTGAAATAGATAGATATATACATGTATTCCAAAACTCAAGCATCATAGAATTATGCAAGGTTGAACATATATTAAATCATGCAATTTATGTAACTTGTTTCAAAACATGCAATTAATGCTTATATAAAAATGTTCTATTATTCAAGAGTAAAAATGGGCTACGAAAGATATAAGCAATAGCATTTTCAATCAAGATCATGAATCATGAGAATAATTTGCATGCTTATAAGAATACCATATCTCATTATCATTTCAAAAGCATACTAAACATGAAAATAGTTTCAAGTAAATTGAAGTTTTGGAATTCAATTAACAACTTAATAGCATTAGACTATCTACCTTAAGGATGTCACTTAGGTATTGTTCGCATTTTTCTTCAATTCAAATCTTGAATCTCCTTCAAGGTCTTTTTGGGGTCTTAGGTATAATTTAAGGGTAAGAATTCAAATATTATTTCCCATTCTCTAATGATCATCAGTCAAAATCACAAATTAACAGCCTAGATCATCGATCTAAACTCTGATCTTATCTATTAATGGTTAGATCTATGATCCAAGGTTGATGTCTTTAATTCAGGGTTGATCTAGGTATACAGATATGCTAAATTATCCAATTGATCACTTCTTATACATCTATGAGAATTTTATAGGTTTTAGATCATGATTGATTCAAATTGTCCTTTGATCCTCAATTTTATTGTATAATTAGGTCTACATCATCAATATGAATCCAATAGATCTTTTTGATCCTAAATTAGATTTTTATAGCCTTCTGAGTTAGAGATTTTGTGTTTCAAATCTATTTTATGGTTTAGATTAAAATTATGGATCAAAATACAACAAAACAAGGTCTCTGGGACACACCTTTTGAAATGCGCAGTGCATCATGGTGACTGTGATGCCCCAGGCTGCATCTTGGTTCCTAAAATGCAGTTGTGTACTTGTCAAATTGCAACTGCGTCTGCACACATTGCACCCACAGAGATGGGCGAGTAGTTGCTTCTCTATCGTACATTACTAGGGAGCGTCTTGTTTGCCCAATTTGGCCAACCAGGATGAGACAATCCGATCTGGATTGTTAGATCTTTTAGGTCACCGATCAATGCCTAAGATGCTTCCAAAATATACTATTTTTGGGGTTTCTAGGGTTTTGGGGTCTCACGAACTAATTGGATGGCATAGATCTCCCATCTGGGCTATCCTTGAAAAGGTTCCCAACTAAGTTTACCAGATATAGTCCATCGATGAAACTCATTAGAAAAACAAATATGATAAGGGGGTTTTACAGTGGAAGAAGGGAAAGGGAAAGGAAAAGGGGAATGAAAGGGAAAGCTTAGCTACCAGCTGTAGAGAGGAGAAGAAGGAAAAAGGGTGAATCTAGTGGGTGCAGATGCCAGTCTATGCTCACTTGAATGTCATAACCCTATTTGCCAGAAAATGGTGGAGAAGAAGGTGACTGGAGGTAGATGGAAGAAGAAGGAGAAAGTGTAATGGGGTAAAGGGAGTGGGTTTTTAACGTTGGTGATGCATTGTCCTCGTGGGCGACACCACAAATGGAGACTGAGGGGTGGACACAAATGATGGAGATGGGGCTATCGTTATCAAAATGACCCCCTATGATTCTAATCTTTTTAATTACTAAAATGCCCTTATCTTAAAAGTTCTGTAACTTTCTCATCTGAACTCAGCATTTTTCAAGTAGAATCTTAATTATGAGGATATTTTCAACAAATTTGATTTCTATAAGTTCTCACTTCTAAAATTCAAAATTTATAAAAAATTCATCCTACTGTTCAACCCAATGTTTCCAAAATAAAATATGACTTAATAATTTGGGTAGTTATACTAGATGCTCCCAAAATTTGACTATTTTCACCGTTCCTCTGGTTTTGAGAGTCTAAGAATTCAATGGACAGCTTATATCATTCATAAGAGCTATCCTTGAGGTGAGTTTTTTGGGCCATGATGTATGTGGGTTCCACTTTAAAAAAAATTACAAGATTGTCCTTCATAAAATATCACAAATTATTGATCCAAACTGCTATTTCAGCAAACTTAGTATTGTTGGAAATATTTCTCCTAGTACAATCCAAATATGGAAGTTTCACCACTTCATTTGATGTCCATAAAATTTTTATATTCTAGAATTTGAAATTCTACTTAACTATTAAGATTTAAAAATCAAGGATGTTATATTAGATCTCGTCAATCTAGCTCATCCTATGATTTTTAGGTTTTAATTGATATCTAAGCTTTCATCACAAAATTATGTTTGTATCATTGAAATAAATCTGATGGATGCCTCGGATCAAAAATAAGGTTTATATGGCCTCTAAAATTGAAGATTTTCTATTTTAGATCAAAATCAATGGTTTTGATCAAATTTTGAACAAATACAATACAAAAAGGCATCATCGGAATGCACATCCATGAAGAGCATCCGAGATGAGCCAGGTGTGTCACGATCACTAGGATACATGCAGGTGTGTCTCAGTTAGTGTCCGTCCTGTTTTGCCCATGAACGACACACGTGGTAATGCTCATTGTATGTAGGTCTAGATGGTCCCAAAATTCTATTGTTTTCACCATTCTTTGGGATTTTAGGGTCCAAAATTCAATGGATGGCTTAGATCATCCACTCGAGCTATCCTTGAGGTGGGTTATTTTGGACATGAGGGTTTTCTCTAATGAAGCTTCCAATTCTCTTGACTATTAATTAGGAAAATTATAAAATTACCCTTTGCAAGAAAAATCACAACTTATTAGTCCAAACTTTGTTTTCAATAAACTTAGTGTTGTTGGAATCATTTTTCCTAGTACAATCGAAATATGAAGGTTTACACACTTGATTTGATGTCCATAAAATTTTCATTTTGTAGAACTCCAAATTTTACTTTAATTATGATTTAAAAATCAAGTATGTTACAATTGATCTGGCCTATCTAGCTCATCCTATGATTTTCAAGTTTTAATTAAGTGAAACTATAGTCAAATCCAACATATGTTTCAGATAAAAAATCAGGTTTACATTGCCTCTAGAATTAAAGATTTTTTATTTCAGATCAATATCAATGGTCCAGATCAAATCTGGATAAAAAATAGCACAAAAAGGAATGACTGGGATGCACCGGGTGTGTCTCAGTTTCAAGGATGTGCGTGGGTGCATCTTTGTTACTAGAATGCATGCAAATCCTATTTTTCCCATGAATGGAGTTCGTGGTGCCCCGCATACTCGCTGTCATGACCAACACATGTTCTGGTGCACATCTGGTAGAGTGCATCCTAGGCACAACATGTCCATCATGGATGAGGCACTTGGTTCATCCATTCCTTTCTCTTTTAGTCTATGGTGTAGATGGTCCCAAAATTTGACTATTTTCATCAATCCTCAAGTTTTGAGGGTCTAGGAATTCAATGGATGGCTTAAATCATCCATCCGAGCTATCCTTGATGTCAAATTTTTGGCCTATGATGATTTTATTCTATGAAGCCTTTAATTACTCTTGATTGTCAATTTCTTATTTATGTAAGTTGGGTCCACTTAGAAAAATTATAAAATTGGCCTTCGCTAGAAAAATCACAAGTTATTTGTCCAAACTCCGATTTTAGCAAACTTAGTATTGTTCGATTTGTTTTACCTAGTATAATCCAAATATGAAGTTTTCAATGCTTGATTTGGTGTCCATAAAAATTTTATTTTCTAGAACTCAAAAATTTACTTTAGTTAAGATTTAAAAATCATGGATGTTACATTAGATCTAGCCGGTCTAGCTCATGCTATGTTTTCTAGGTCTTAATTAATTCAAACTGTCGTCATATCAAAGTTTTGATCACAAAATGAGGTCCAGGTCATTGAGACAAACCTATCAGATGTCTCAGATCAAAAATCAAATTTATTTTTCCACCAAATTGATGATTTACTATTTTAGATCAAATTCAATGGTACACATCAAATCAGGATAAAAAAAAATAGTACAAAACAACATCCTTGGGATACAATGCATTTATGATGCATGTATGGGATGGGCCTGGGTGCATCTCAATAGCTAGGATACATCTCCATTACCAGGAAACATACACATCTTTTTTTTCCCGTGAAAGGCGAGCATGGTGCTTAGTCACTCACAATCGTGCCCTACGTGTGCGTTCTAGTGCACATCTACGAAAGTGCATTTGGGTGCAATGTCCATCGGTGACAAAGCACCCTGATCATTTATTCTTTTTGCCTTCTATATATGGTCTAGATGGTCCCAAAATTTGACTGTTTTCACCATTCCTCGAGTTTTAAGGAACCTATAATTCAATGGACAGCTCAGATCATCCATCCAAGCTGTCATTGAGTTAGGTCTTTTTGGTTTTCTCTGATGAAACTTTTAATTTCTCTTTACTATCAATCTCTAATACATGTAAGTTAGTTCTACTTAGAAATATTAGAAAATTGTCCTGTGTGAGAAAAATCACAACTTATTCCTCCAAATTCTGATTGCAACAAACTTAGTGTTGCTGGAATTGCTTTTCCTAATACGATACAAATATGAAGGTTTCAACATTTTATTTGATGTCCATAAAATTTTCATTTTCTAGAACTGCAAACGTTACTTAAATTAATATTTCAAAATCATGGATGTTACATCAGATTTGGCCAGTCTAGCTCATCGTAAGATTTCTAGGTTTTAATTAAGTCAAACTATGGTTAGATCTAAATTTTCATCCCAAAAGGAGGTCCTCATCATTGAGATGAATCTAAGGGATGTCTCGGATCAAAAAGCAGGTTTATATTGCCTCCATAATTTAAGATTTTCTGTTTCAGATCAAAATCAATGATCCACATCAAATCTGAATTAGAAATAGTACAATGTCGTGTCCTCGTGATGTATGTTAAAAGTTTAATTTTGGTCAAATAGTTTAGCATTTAATTGGATCATCTAATAGATAAATTTTACAATTTTTAGATAACATACAATTTTTAGCTCTAATTGACCATCCAATGGTTAATTTATAAAATATAATAGTCAGATGATCATCAGAGCTAATTAGAGGTGTAATGTATGATTTGGATGACTCTGATTTGGTCTTTTGTTTTACTGATCAACTAGATTGTGGCTTGGATAGTTTAGATCATCCTAAAGAACATCACAAGGCAAGATGGGATGGTTTCTTAAAATGAAAATTAGTTTAAATTGGAGAAAAGGAAATTGTGGATAAGATTTTCCATGTTTTCCCTCAGATCTCCTCTTTCCCCTCCTTCTAATCTCCCTTTGTCACCATCTTCTCCTATGACAATTTTTTGTTTTTGGTTAAAACTATTTTTGCCATTGGTCTCTTTTCCTAAATTCCAGATCTATCTTTATTTTTGTATTTTCCATAATGCAGTTTTTCCTTATCCCTATTCTGCTTATTTGTGTTTAGTATTATATTGAGATTAATTTTAGGAACTGTGTAAGTCAATAGTTTAGCATTAACAAACAAGATTTCTTTATTTCTTGATATTTTCCATGTTAGAATTCCAATTAATCTTCAAATCTTATTCTTAGGACATCTCTTAGCTTATCCATCAATTCTGATCTTCAATCTAAAAACCAAAGATTTGATCTAAGCCGTCCAAAACCCAAAATCCTACTTTAGTCTAGATCATCAAAATTTTAAAGAATCTGTTTAATCCAGCTATTGGACCTTTAATTAGAAGTATCAATGAGTAATTGATGAATGGCCGATCAATTTTTATGATATCATATTTGAAGAAATTGGTCATAATCAAGCTAGGGAAGAAGATTTTATTGGTTTTTAGTTAATTTTCTCTATTTTTGAACATGGATTTTTCTAATTTTCATTGATTGAATAGATTTAAATTTTGAATTCATTGTTATTCAATTTTTATCATTTATTTTAATTTTTGGTTAACTAAATTTTATTTAAACTCAATTTTTTAAAGTTGAGTCATTGTGGGATCAATCCATACTTGCATTAACTACACTATAATAGCATGTGAGCTTACAATAAAACAATCAATAAGTTTTTGGCATCATTATCAAGGACCGGCAATAGAGTTTAATAAAAATTCAAAAAAAAAAATGTAAAAAATTTTAAAAAATAAAAAAGTATAAAATTTTAAGAATTGCATTGTTTTATAATTTTAGTCATTTTGAGGTGCATTTTTTCAATTTTTCTTAGTGCATAATCACTCTATTTCCTAAATTTGGTATTTATTTCTATTTTTATATTTTAGAAAATTGGAAAGTGGGAAAATTAGCAAGTGGAACTTCATCAAATAAATATAATTTTCCTGCTTCCCTAAAATAGAAATTTGTTCTTCTTTTTTCAAGTGAATCTTATAATGAGGCACATTGTAACTAGTAATTTTAATTTTAATTTTAAAAGGGTGGTATTAAAATAGTATAAGTGTGGAATAAGGTGGCCCACACTTGATCTTCATTAGAAACCCCAGTGTTTCTCTTAGGTATAGTTGCATTTAGAATCATTTTGCATTGTTTAGTAGTATAATTGCATATAGAAAGCATATTTTATAATTGTTGCATTTTAGTGTTTGCATTAGTTTTTTGTTTTTAATATTATTTTAGGGCATGTTTATCACTTTAAGGTGATTTATATATTAATCAAACTACCATGGAGTGTGAAAATTAATTAGTAAGAGTACTCAACCTCACAAAATTAAGGGTGGATTTAATCACCACCTCTTAGTCCACCAAGGATAATCACCACAAGCTTACAACCTACCATTCAAATTAATTTAAAATTAATTAGAATAGACCTATGGAGGTTATCACATGCTTGTTGGACCCTCTTAATAGGATGGGATCTATTATCACTCCAGTGGCTTTTTGAGCACTGTAGTTATAATGGGTGTCTTAAAATCTAAGTGATTTTCTCACAGCGTCTATTAACATCAGTTAAGATCTAAACTATTCCTAACAAGAGGATTGTATTAACCACTTTAGAGAAGACCCTAACTCGTAAGTAGTAGTCAAATCTGAAAGAGAGCAGGAGCATTAGATTAGGATAATTAAAAGCATCTTCCCCACACAAATTCAAGAAAATCAAAGTATTGTTGCTTATTAGCCTCAAGGATTATTTGATTGTGCCCTTTGTTTGTGCATCATTCTAGGAATTTAGGTTGCATCATTTAGGAGAGAAGATTTTTCCCATGGAGAAACAATCCCCCCTTTAATGATGATGAACCACGTCTCATCATGGATGCTAATGATGTTTCCTCATGGACGAGCAATCCTCACTTTGATGCTGATGATTCTCCACTTCTATTTAATGACAATATACATCCATGGAGGAATCATGCTTTACCACATGGAAATAGGAGAAGAGAAGATAATAAGGAATGGGACCAACTTAAAACACATGAGGATGGTTGGCATAACCAAAATCCTCGTTGGAGAACATTAAGAGACTATTTACAGCTTAATTACACTTCATGTATAAATTTACCTCCAAATGCTAGTATGATTAAATTAAATGTGGGAGTAATTCAATTACTTCCTAAATTTTATAGGTTGGATAGTAAGAGTCCTTACATGAATTTGAAAGAATTCAATGAAGTGTGCATGACCCAACATACGCAAAACATCAAAGTAGACATGGTAAGACTTAAACTATTTTCTTTCTATTTAAAGGAAAAAGCTAAGATGTGGTTTCATTCACCACCAAGAGGTTCCATTAGAACATGGTCAGAAATGAATAGGACATTCTTGAATAAGTTCTTTCTTATACATAAGATAAATACTCTCCATCAAAATATAATGAATTTTACCCAAAAGGATAAAAGAAACTTTCTATCAATGCTAGAAAAGATTCAAGGAATTATTGTTAACTTGTCCACATCATGGATATGAAATTTGGCATACTATTAGCTTCTTTTATGAAGGACTTAATTCTGATATGCGCCAATTTGTTGAAATGATGTGCAATGGCAATTTCTTAAATAAACAACCTAAAGAGGCACAAGAGTATTTGGAATGGCTGGCAGAGAGTGCACAAACTTGAGCTGATTTGGACAAAGTAGGTTACCTAGCTAAGCTTAAGTCCACCACCACATCCACTAAGGGAGGAAAATATATTATGACTAAAAAGGATGATATGAATACTAAGGTAAAATCCCTAACTAGAATAGTTGAGTCCATGGAAATGGGAAAATTTTCCTTTAAGAAGGTCGAACAAGTGTGTGATACTTGTGAAAGTAATACACACCCAACTCAGGAATGTCCCATTGCTCCTATATTTCAGGATGTGATTCATGAATAAACACATTCTTATAAGCAACCTTTTTGCCCATCTTCAGAGACATAATTCCAATTGGAGTGATCATCCTACTTTTAGTTGGAGAAATGGATATAAAGCTAATGTCTCCCATAAGGCCCAATACCAACCCTATCACCAAAATCAAGGACCACTTGCACCTAGACCTTACCTTGCTCCACCTAAGAGGGAAGTGGAGGGTAACTTTCATCAAGTCATGCAATAACGAGAGAAGAAAATTGCTCAAATTAAAGCCCAATTAAAAGAGAACATAGAATCCATGCCTGAATTGAAGGACTTGATGTCCCAAATGCTGTAGACCATTGATGAAGGGCAATGTCCTATCCCACCAAATGACAATCCCAATGATATGGATGTGGTATGTGAGACTAATTCTTTAGTTACAAATATGGAACAAACAAAGATAGTTACCATTCTTCATATTAGTACACTAATTTTGAAATGTGGTCCTAAAAAGCCTAAGATAGTATGGAAACCTGCTAGAAAAAGAGATGAATTTGTTGATAAGGAAAATGTCGCACCCACTAAGCCATATGACATCCTTACACCATTTTCACAAAGTCTGTGTTAAGCTTCCAATATTATCTTTAATTATGAGAAGGGCCTAGAAATAGATTAATCTCGCCTTGTGATGAAATGACAAATTCAAAATTGTAAGATAAATTCACTCACTATTCCTTTTTAGAGGCTTATCCAAAGTGCACAGGCTATTGTAGCGTAGCTGAATGAGCCGATCCCATGGGAACTCGACTTAAAAAGATGGAGTTTAAATAAAATTTAATTGTTTAAAAATTAAAAGAAATGATAAAGAGTAAATAACAATGAACTATAAACTAAAGTCTATTTAACTAATGAAAATTATATAAATCCAAATTCAAAAAGAAAGAAAATTAACTAAAAACAAATAAAATCTACTTTCCTAGCTTGATTATGACAAAATTCTTCAAATTTGATATCAAAAATTTCAATCAACCTTCATCAATCTCTCATTGGTACCTATGATTCAAGGTCAAATGGCTAGATTGAGTAGATTCCCAAAATTTTAGATGATCTGGGCTAAAGAATGATTTTGGGTTTTGGATGGCTTGGATTGAGTTTTTGGATTTAAGATTGAAGATCCAAATCCTCGAATCAACTAGGAGATGCAATAAGAATAGGATTTGAAGATTTATTGAAATTATGATGAGAAGCAGATTAGCAATTGAAGTGAGTTTGTTTGTTAATGCTAAACTATTGATTAGGTTTAGGCTTTAATGAAATAACCTTAAATTACACAATTCTTGGATAGGTAAAACAAGGATAAAGCAAAACTGGAATAAGAAAAGGATACATATGAAATTTAATAGAGAACACAGATGGGATTTTATATAAAGACTAAAGGGTGAAAATAGAAAAAAAAAAAAAAAAAAAAAAAAAAATTCTTTCAAATTTTAACCAAAAAATAGAGAAACCTAATGGAGGAGGAGGAAGATAGTGAAGTAGGGGGAGAAGAGAGGAGATGGAGAAGGAGAAGAAGAGAGAAAATAGGTTTTCACTTCTGATCTCGTCAGAGCCGGTGAAGAGAGAAGAAGAAGAGGGGTTGTGAGGAGGAGATGTTGGCTGAGGAAAATAGAGGGGTGCTAGCAAGTGACTCACAGATAGAGTGGGAGAGTGAGAGGGGAAGAAGGGGCTGTAGGGGTTGCTAGCCAGTTTAGCATTGGGCACAATAGAGAAGCAGAGAGATGGAGGTTCAGTAGGTTGTGCTGTGTTGGGTAGTGAAGCTAGTGCGGGCACTGATGCAAGCATTAAGTGGTGAAGCCAATGTTAGGTTCTAGCTACATATGCGGTGTTGCTAAGCAGTGCTATGACAGAGGTAGTACAAATAGAGGAGATGAGGAGGACAGAGGGAGAAGCTTGCGATGAGAACGAGAGGAGAACTCAAGTAGATTGGTTGGAGAGAGTAAAGGAAGGAGGAAGCGGTGAGGGGGTCTAGGTAGTGACATAGTGAACAAAGAGAGAGAGAACGAGCGGAGAAAGAGAGAGTGTGGCTAAGAGGAGAGGTGCTCGCTCAAGTTTAGACTAGTTGAAGGAGGATGAGAAAAGAGAGTGCATTGAGGGGTGGATGAGATGAAGAGAGGGAAGCTGCTAGTTTTCCCTTGCAGCTCTTGTCTTTAGTCTATGGTGACGAGGGAGACAAGAGAGAGTGAGAGAGAAAAGGGAGAGAAATAGGTGACTACAAGTGTGAGGAAGATAGAGGTGAACAAGAGGGAGAAGGGAAACAGAGAAGTATAGTGGATGAGAGGGGGAGAGAGAGAGACCCAACGAGGGAAGGTGGAGGAGAATGTTAGAGAAGAAGAAGAGAGGAGGAAGGAGGAGCATTCAGGTGAGAGAGATTGATAAAGATAATAGAAAGAGAGAAGGAGAAGAGTTGGAGTACAAGAAAGAGATAAACAAGAGGGGGAGATAGTAGAGAGAGAGAAGAGATAGACAAAGGAGAATGAGAAAGAAGGGCGAGATAGAGATGTGTTGAAGGGGGTACCATGCAATTGAGGATAGAGTAAGAGGGGGAGGATAGAGAAAGTGATAAAAAGAGAGAAGTGGGAGAGAGAGCAGGGAGGGGGGGGACAGGGTAAGAGAGGGATAAATCCACCACCTCCAGACTTTTTCTTTTCTTCAACCTTCTAACTCATTTTATAGATCATCTAGAGGTCCTTTTCTTCTCTCTTATCCATCTTGTATACTTTATTTCCTAATTATCTCCAATTTCATTTGTTTCCAAGCAATTTCCTCCTTTTTATCTAGTCCCACTTATTTTAATTTAGTTGATCTGCAAAATATAAGACTAGATTAAAATAATCTAACTATACATTACACCTATGATTAGCTTTGATTATCATCTGTCTGTTAAAATTACCAAATCAATGGTTAGATGGTCAATTGGAGCTAAAATGCAAAATTTTAAAATTGATTGATTAGATGATCTAATTAGACGATAAATTAAGGGTATTTTGGCTTAAATTGAGCACTTAACACCCCTAACTAGCATTTTACTAGTCCAGAGCAAATTTTGCAAAAACTAAATCACAAAATTCCAAAATTTTATTTTCAAGTTAATTCCACTTTGTCTTCATAGAATTATCTTCAATAAATCTATCAACTTTAGCAAATTAATAAAAATGAATGAAGAATTCGAAACCTTACTCATATGCTAAAAATACAACCCACTTAAGCTCATATCTCAGGGTGAGTTTGTGTTTACAGTCTACATATAGAACAATCTTTATTTTTAAGTAGTATTCTAACTTTTGAATTCCATCTAAAATATGTTTTGAGTGCAATGCTCACTACTGACATATACTCAAAAATGGAATCTCTTTCATTAAAGGGTTCAAATCATATTTTTCTTTTAAATATGTAAGCAGAGTAAATAAAAGTAAATTTATCTCACATATATTCACGAAGGAAAGGAGTTACCAAGGAATTTAGTTTTGATCTCTTTTGAATGGATGACATTACCTTTGAATACTTAGAAATGCTACTCTTTAAATCCTATTCTTTCATTAAACGGTTCAAATCATATTCCTCTTTTAAATATGTGAGTAGAGTAAATAAAAGTAAGTTTATCTCACATATATTCACGAAGCAAAGGAGTTACTAAGGAATTTAGTTTTGATTTCTTTTGAATGGATGACATTACCTTTGAATACTTAGAAATACTACTCTTTAAATCCTATTCTATCATATTCTCATCAAGACTATATTCATCCTAAAGTCAATGTCTTTGATTGGCAAGGAATGTAGGCTTAGGACAGGGTACAAAAGAAAGGGTATAAAGGATATTCAAACTTTGTTCAAAAATAAGTAGAGGTCTTCTACTAAATTTGATAATTCTTCTTTGCTTTGTTTGCCTTAAAGTGAATATTTCCTCTCTCTTTTTGAGTTTTTTTTTTTTTTTTTTGCATTATTCAAACCTTTTTTCTTTGTTTTTTTATCAACACTTTTTCTTTCTTTAAAGAACATTTCTTTTCTTAATATTCAAATTTCTAATTTTATTGCAACTATAGGTATTTCTTCATTTATCTCTAATTTATCTTTTGAAGAGAGTAGGTAATGGATAATTTATATTGGGTTAATACAGGTAAAGGTAATTTGGGTGACAAAAGAAATGGCTTATATAAAAGGTTTAAATTGGCTAACTAGTGGTAAAAATACTCTTGTCGACTAGCTTTATATATTTAGGTTAACAACGTGGATGGCCTAAGTCATTTTCTAAGTTTCCTATAATCTATTAGATTCAATGAACTTTCAAAATTTTAAAGGTAATACTCTAATAATTCAAGTAATTGGCCAAATTTAAAAGTTAATGGGATCAAATTTTACTTTAAGCATGTTGAGGAAAATTTTGGAACATTTATAACCTCTCAAAAAGAATGAATGGCTCTAAAACTCACTTAGGTTATAGGTCTCCTCTAAATTTCTTCAGAATCTCTAAGTTATAACTACTTATCAATATAGACTATGTGTATGCAATTGTGTATGCAAATGTGATCTAAGACTTAGCTTTCATGGAATATTTTAGAAAATGAGTAAAATGATGAATTAATCAAGTATAGTTCTATTAATAAGCTAAAATTATCTAGATTATACTTCAAAAAAATCTAATTCTCCTCGCAGTGTAGGAATTGACCTAAAAATTTTCAATTTTTCTTTTGAAAATTAAGGAAATCATCTAAAAACTCAAAAAAATTAGAATTTTCTAGAATTATACACCCCCAACCTAAAAGAAACATTATCCTCAATGTTTAAAAAGTAGGATGACGATAACGCAATGAGAAATGAAGAAATGGGGGATGTAGAAGAGAGAAGTTCTAAAAAACTATGGTACATTATTACAAATGTAAAATTTTTGGAAGAATTTTTTTTACAGAGTTTGAAATGTCCCTGGGTCCCATATAAATTACAATTTTTATTTTTTCATTTAATCACAGGGCAAGATAAATATATCTTCAAGCTGCTTCTCATAATTAGAAACAATTGTGGGATCTTGATGTAACCTTTGTGGAAATGGAGCAAGGATGTCACATGGATTAGTGGGTGGAACATTTTTTTTTATCAACAAATTTATCTCTTTTTCTCATAGGTTTTAGTACTATCTCAACCCTTTTAGGACAAGATTTCTTAATTATTTTACCACTATGAAATAATGGTAACTGCCTTTATTTGTTCTATGTTTGCCACTAAAGAATTAATCTTACCCACCACATCTATATTAGGTTTTCATTTGGTGGAATAGGACATTGCCCTTTATCAATGGTCAATAGCATTTGAGACATCATGCCCTTCAATTCAATCATGGATTCTGTGTTCTCTTTTAATTGAGCTTTAATTTGAGCAATTCTCTTCTCTTGGTATTGCATGAATTGATAAAAGTTATCCTCCACTTCCCTCTTAGGTGGAGGAAGGTAAGGTCCAGGAGCAAGTGGTCCTTGATTTTTGCGATAGGGTTGATATTGGGCCTTATATATGAGACATTAGCATTATATTTATTTCTCCAACTGACAGTAGGATGATTACTCTAATTGGGATTATATGTCTCTGAACATGGGGAAAAATGTTGCTCATAAGAATGTGTCTATTTATGAATCGCATCTTAAAATGCAAGAGCAATAGGACATTCCTGAGTGGGGTGTATATTACATTCATAAATATCACACACTTGTTTGACTTTCTTAGAAGAAATCTTTCCCATTTCCATGGCCTCAATTATTCTAGCTAGGGAATTTATTTTATTATTTATATCATCTTTTTCAGTCATTGCTTATTTTCCTCCCCTAGTGGATGTGGTGGTGTACTTAGGCTTGTTTGAGTAACTTATTTTTGTCCGAATCAGCCCAAGTTTGTACACTTTTTGCAAGCCATTCTAAATACTCTTATGCCTCATCAAGTTGTTTATTTAAGAAGTTGCATTGCACATCATTTTAACAAACTAGAGCATATCAGAATTAAGTCCTTCATAAAATAATCTAATGATGCCCCAAAGTTGATATCTATGATGTGGACAAGTTAACAATAATTCCTTGAATCTTTCCTAGCATTGATAGAAAGTTTCTTTATCCTCCTGGGTAAAATTCATTATATTTTGACAAACAGTATTTGTCTTATGTATAGGGAAGAACTTATTCAAGAAATTCCTAGTCATTTTTTCCATGTTCATAAGGAACCTACTAATGGTGATTGAAACAACATCTTAGCTTTTTCCTTTAAAGAAAAAGAAAATAGTTTAAGTCTTACCATATTTAATTTGTTGTTATGTGTATGTTGGGTCATGCACACATCATTAAATTCTTTTAAATAAGTTGTAATTATACTAGCACACTTTCATGTATAATTTTATCTCCAAATACTAGTATAATTGTGCTATAAAAAGTTTGTTAGTGTTTTCCTACGAGGGTTTTGGTTATGCCAATTATCCTCACGTGTTCTAAGTTGGTCCCTTCTCCTATTTCCATGTGGTAAATAATGATTTCTCCATGGATGCATATTATCATTAAATAGAGGCGGAGGATCATCAGCATCGAAGAGAGGATTGCTCATCCATGAGAAAACATCATCATTATCTAAGATGAGAGGTGGTTCATCAACATTAAAGACGAGATTGTTTCTCCACAAGGAAATATCTTCTCTATTAATGCTGGAGGTGTAAATTACCCTTTTGATTAGTGTATAGATTTTTTCATCAACGCAACTAACCATCTCTGTTCATTGTCATTCTTTTTATTTTTTTCTTCTTTCTTCTTTGTTGTCTTTTCTAAGAACTACCAAAATGATGCAGCCTAAATTCCTAGAATGATGCATAAACAAAGGGCACAATCAAATAATCCTTAAGGTTAATAGCAAAAAAAATTTGATTTTCTTGAATTTGTGTGGGGATGATGCTTTTAGATTAGCCTAATATAACACTCCTTTCTTTCACATTTGACTACTACTTACCAATTGGGTTCTACTCTAAAATGGTTAATATAATCCTCAAGTTAGGAGGCATTTAGACCTCAATAGACATCAACGAAATGCATAAGAAAATCACAATGTGGTGGCCCTATAGGTCTCTTCCAATTAATTTTAAATTAATTTGAATGGCTAGGTTGGGCGCTTGTGGTGATTATCTTAGTTGGACCAAGCAGTAGTGATTAAATCTACCCTTAATTTTATGTATTCAAGTGCCCTTACTAATTAATTACCACACCCTATGGTAGTTCGATTAACATATAATTCACTTAAAGTGATAAAAGTGCCCTAAAATGTAACTAAAAATAATAAACTAATATAAATCCTAAAAATGCAAAAATTATAAACTATGCTTTATATATGCAATTATACCACCAAACATGCAAAATTAGACTAATAATGCAAACCCTAAACTAGGAATTTTAAGGAGTTAGGATTACTTTACAGTGGGGTACTAGATAAGATCTTCTCGTATAAGGGTGGGGCCATTTACATTCCACCTGCACTTCCAAGTTATGATGGTCCACTCTTGACTTGTATTACTACAACACTTTTAAATGAATTGTGATTAATAGAAAATACAATGCCTCCTCACTACAATTCACTCTAAATAAAAATTGGCTATCCTAATTGAGATTCTCCTTGAAATCTTCCTTTTCCAATTAAAAATATATGTATATATATAGTAGTAAGTACCAAAATTCAGGAAATATATTGACTATGAACTAAGAAAAATAAAAAATGCACCTAAAAATGCCTAAAATGCTAAAACAATGTAATTCCTATATTTTTTATTTTTTGAATTTTTATTGAATTTTATGAAAATTCGTTGTGAGTCCCCAACAATGCCGCCAAAAACTTGTTAATTGTTTTAATGCAAGTGTATGAGCTATTGTACTATAGCTGATGCAAGTATAGGTTGATCCCATGGGACTCAACTTAAAATGATAAAGCTTAAATAAAATTTAATTGTATAAAAATTAAACGAAATGATAAAAGGTAAATAACTATGAATTGTAAACTAAAATCTATTTAACTAATCAAAATTACAAAAACTCAGAAAGACAAAAATTTAACTTAAAAATAAATAAAATCTACTTTCCTGGCATTATTATGACAAAATTCTTTAAATTTGATATCAAAAACTTCGATTAGCTTCATCAATCTATCGATGGTGCTTTTGATTAAGGATCCAACAGTTGGATTGAGTAGATTCCCCAAAATTTCGATGATCTAGGCTAAAGAATGATTTTGAATTTTGGACTTCTTAGATCGAGTTTTTGGATTTCAAATTAAAGATCTAAATTATTGAATCAATTAAGAGATGCAATTAGATTAAGATTTAAAGATTATTTGGAATTCTAATGAAAATAGATTAGGAATTGAATTGATTATGTTTGTTAAAGCTAAACTATTGATTAGGTTTAAGCTTTAATAAAACAGCCTTATATTACACAATTCCTGGATAGGAAAAACAAGAATAAAGTAGAACTAGAATAAGAAAATGATACATATGGAATTAAATAGAGGACATAGATGGGATTTTATTTAAAGACTAAAGGGTAAAAATGGAAAAAAAAATTGATTTTAACCAAAAAGAGTGGAGGAGAAAAAGAGAGAAAATAGGTTTCTCCTCCGATCTCATTAGAGTCGTTGGAGAGAGAAGAAGAAGAAGGGTTGTGTGGAGGAGATGCTAGCTAAGGAAAACAAAGGGTTGCTAGCTAGTGACTTGCAGACAAAGAGGGAGAACGAGAGGGAAGAAGGTACTATAATGGCTACTAATTGGTCTAGCATTCGGCGTAATAGAGAAGTGAAGAGATGGAGTTTGGTAGGCTTTGCTGTGTCAAGCAGTGAAGTCAATGTGGGCAGTGATGCTGGCATCAGGCTCTAACTACCTACATGGTGCTACTATACGGTGCTGTGACAAAGGAAGTATGAATAGAGGAGGTGAGGAGGACAAAGGAAGAAGCTAGGGAGGCAAAAGAGAGGATAACTTAAGCAAATTTTTTGGAGAGAGGAAAGGACAAAGTGTAAGAACCCTAAAAAATTTTAGCTTCATTTCAAAGAATTATGAATTTCTTTTAATAAGTGCAAATTGAAAAATGTTCATGTTTAAGTTTTAGAGAATTAACCTTTTGATAGACATCAAATCAAGCATTGAGACTCTATAAATTGAATAGTACTCGAAAAGACGATTCAAATGACACTATGTTTGTTGAAATTGGATTTCAAACAATGAAGTTATGGCTTGGATTTTCTATTTGAGCCGACCAATCTCCTCTGCACTCAAGCAAGAACCAAAGCCCTAAGCTTTTAAAACAATCCGTGCTCAGATGAAAGCCGCATTAAAGAGGAGATTGTCACATGCATAGGTGGAGGGTTTCACGACAGATCTGAACAAATTCAACTCATTCTAAAGGGGGAAAAAACACGAAAATACATCTAGACAGTAAGATCTACATAATGCAACTATTGATTTGATGTATTTTACTAAATCCGTGTATATTCATAGTAGATCTAGAATTATGGATGATCCAACCATTCAATTCCTAATCCAAGCTTAGGTATAAGAAATTTAGGGCATGATGTAGATTAGATCACACTAAAATTTTAGATCTAGACTGAAAAACCCACCAGACAATCTTAGGCGTCTAATTGAATACTATTTGCACAATAACTTCTTGATGTCTGATTGATGATCAAACACTACAGATATGTTCTAGAGTAGTGAGATTGCTAGGATGTGGCATAAATTGGAAAAGTTTATATTTGAAATTGATTTAAAAACCTAAACTATCAAATTGGACAGTATAATAACTAGGACTTGGCCATTTCTAATTGGTAATCAGATGCCACCATCATGTTCCCTAACTCTCAATCAGTAAATACATAGTGAAAACATATGGTTAGACTACAAACCATGAGAATGGATTGATAAACCGATAATTTTGCTTTAGAATGAGTAGATTTCTTTGAAATTATGAACATGTGAATCGACATTGAAATGACTTAAAAATTGGCTTAGTTAGGTGATCGACAAGTGATTGAAGGAAGCATATAGAAAAATCGTGAAGCATGATAAGGGATGTAGGCAGTTTGGACATCAACATACGTTATTGAAACATGAGAATCATTGATAACTAATTTATCATGTTTGAAATTGCCTAAAATTGAGTGACTTGATCTTTTGACTTATGCATTTGACATACATGTATTTCATGCAACACACTTGCTTAGAAATCTATGTTGTTTTACCATCATATTTGGAACTAGGATGTGAAAACATATTTGGAAACTACATGATTTTCATGAGTTAGGAAATAACGAAGAATATGTAAACTTCAACACAATCCTGGTAAGGGTTTCTTTTAGATAGTATTATGAGATTGATTCATAAATTCACTAGCACATAAAATTCTATGATTTTACATGTTATGATGGCACATGATGATGCCGAGTATTTTTATGTTGTGAAGGAGATATTGGGGTCAGTGGACACTGTGCTAGGAAGATTGTCGAATGATCATCATAATTCTGAAATTGATTATGTGCTAAATACCTAGCTGCAAAAAGGGTGCATAACGACCCTAGTCGGTCTTAGTAAGCAGTCCTTAATGGGGCGTCGAGCTATAGGATGTCTGCTATGGGGAACTCTTATGGTGCAAGAAATCTATCTGTCTCGATATTAGCACATAAGGTCTAGTATTTGTAGACTTATATGTATATTGTATGATAGTACAAGTGCGTAGCACCCTGGTATTTTAGATCTATAATGAGTACTCATGATCAATGGTAGGGGTTGTAAATTGAGTGTTTTTACCACTTCAGACCACAAGGAGGTTTAAAAGATAATCTATATACATCATTATTGAGACACTTTATTATATTCTAGCATTTCTTGGTTTAAATTCTTTCCTATGTTGATCTTGATGCATGATGAGAGTTGTAATGATTTTCTATATCTTGTAAGATGTTTACAAAGATTATAATCATTTTGAAACAGTATGCATGGATGTAAGACTAATGATTTAAACTGGTTGAACATGATACTAAATTGAAATGGCATAGTTGAGATTTCAAAATCCTCTATGTTAATGCATCATATGCTACTAAATTATATGACATATTGTTGTCTGCCTTTTATTAAAGTTAATACTTTATAAACTTATATGTTGATGATGAAACTACCTACATAAGTGAAAGCTTGCTGAGATATTGTGCTTGTTTACAATATCTTAGGTTCAAAGGACTCAGGCAAAGGAAAAGGAGCAGAAGCTTGACTAAGAGCTATAGGAAGTCAGTCTGAGGGAAGGTGAGGTATATGTAAAGGTTTTAAAGACTTCTTACTAATGTTATTTATGACTCTATTGGAATGGACATGTGGGTGTGTAATTTCTACTTTTGAATGAATGGCTGTGACTGGAGTGGTTCTGGGTATACAGGTCTAATTCCTAGCCTTTTGGACATTACCAAAATATTTCTTTTATTTAAATTTGAACAAACATGTGTATGTGGATTTGATGGGATGGAGACAAAGTCTCCCTTTTATGATTTTGTTGATTATACTATGTTTATCAAGTTGTCGCATTGCATGCGTTAAATGCATAGGGTCCAAAATATAAGGGAGACTCTACTGGATTTTTGCTAGGAATGTGATATTCACTCCTCTGAAAATCCTTGTTTTTATAGAAAAAAAAATGACACTCGGGATCTTTTTTAGGTCTTCTTATTAAATTTGTATTTTGTTGTTTGGTTTTTAAATAGTTTTCAACATAGGGCCCCACAATAGAAAGATTTTTATAGAAAGTGTTGTGCAAAAACCTGGGATGTCACATGGAGAAAGTAGTGAGGGGGTTCGATCGGTGATAGAGGAAACAATGAGAAAGAGAGAGATTGCAATTGAGAGGAGAGGTGGTCGCTCGAGTACGGACTAGTTGAAGGTGGAGAAAAGAGGGTGTGTTGAGGGGTGGATGAGAAGAAGAGAGGTAAGTTGCTAATTTTCCTTTGTAGCTCGTCTCTTTAGTCTATGGTGAAGGGGCAGACAAGAGAGAGTGAGAGAGCAAAAGGTGAGTGCAGGTGTGAGGAAGATAGAAAAAAATAAGAGAGACGAGAAATAGAGAAGTGCCATGGAAGAGAGGGGGAGAGAGAGATCGAGCAAGAGAAGGAAGGTGGAGGAGAATGTAAGAGAAGAAGAAGAGAGGAGGAAGAAGAAGAGCATGTAGGTGAGGGAGATTGAGAAAGATAACAAAATGGGAGAAGGAGAAGAGAGGGGAAGTACATGAAAGAGAGAAATAAGAGAGGGAGATAGCAAAGAGGGAAGATGCAGATGAAGGAGGACGAGAAGAAGGGGGAGAAAGAGATGAGTTGAAGGGGGGTATGATACCATTGAGGTTAAAGTAAGGGGTAGAAGAAAGAGAGAAGAGAGAGAGAGAATGCGAGAGGGATAGGGTAAGAGAGGGATAGATCCACTATCTTTAGGCTTTTTCTTTACTGAAACCTTCTACCTCTTTTTATAGATCTTCCGGAGTTAAATTTTGATTCAAACTCCTTTTCTTCTCTCATATGCAGCTTTTATACTTTATTTTTTATTATCTCCAATTTCTTTTTTGTCCAAGCAATTTCCTCCTTTTTTATTTGGTCAGTCTGATTTCAATTTGGCTTATCTACAAAATATAAGACTAGATTAGAATCATCTAGCCATGCATTACACCTTTGATTAGCATTGATGATCATCTGACTATTAAATTTAGCAAATCAATGGTTGGATGGTCAATTGGAGCTAAGATGCAAAATTTCAAAATTGATTGATTAGATGATGTAATTAGATGTAAGTTAATGGTATTTTGGCTGAAATTGAACATGTAACAAGTTCATTTTGCATGGGACCAAGGGAGGTTTCGAACTTCGTAAATTTATTTTCCTTTCAAAAATTTTCATCTATAATAATTATATACATTAGTGTTTTTTTAGAACTTTTCTTTCCTACATCTCCCATTTCTTCACCTCGCAATGCATTATCATCATCCTACTTTTTAAACATTGAGGACAATGTTTCTTTCAGGTTGGGGGTGTAGAATTCTAGCAAATTCTAGTTTTTATTAATTTCAAAAAAATTAAAAAAAATTCTTTTAAAAAAAATTAAGTCAATTCCTACACTATAATGAGAATTGGATTTTTTGAAGTATAGTCTAGATAATTTTGGCTTATTAGTGGAATTGAACATGATTAATTCATCATTTTACTCATTTTATAAAGTATTCTATGAAAGCAAAGTCTCTGATTACATCTACACATGCAATTGCATATATATAGTCCAAATTGATAAGTAGTTATAACTAAGAGATCCTGATGAAATTCAGTAGAGACCAATAACCTGAGTTTTAGAGCCATTCAATTCTTTTTAAGAGGTTATAAATGTTCAAAATTTTCTTCAACGTGTTGATCCCATCAACTCTTAAATTTAGCTAATTACCTAAATTATTAGAGCATTATCTTTAAAATTCTCAAATTTCATTGAATTTAATAGATTATATTAAATGTAGAAAACGATTTAGGCCATCCCTGTTGTCAACCAAGAGACATAAAGCCTACCCAAGAGTATTTTAATCACTCATTAGCCAAATTGAGCCTTTTATATAAGCCTTTTCTTTTGTCACCCAAATTACCTTTACCCATATTAACCCATTATAATATATCCATTGCTTATTTTCTTTGAAAATAAGTTAGAGATGAATGACGAAATATTGTTCAGTTGCAATAAAAGTAGAAAAATGAATATCAAGAAAATAAATATTCTTCAAAAAGATTCAAAAGTGTTGAAAAAAGGAAATATTCACATCAGTACAAGTAAAGAAAGAATTACCAACTTTAGAAGAACTCTACTTATTTTTAAAGAAATTTTTAATACCCTTTATCCCCTTTCTTTGGTACCCTATCCTAAGCCTATGTTTCATCTCAGTTAAATAGCTATTAATTTTAGGAGAAGCATAGTCCTGATGAGGAAATGAATTGATAAGATTTAAAAAAAAGTATTTCTAATATTCAAAAGTAATGGCATCTTATCTTTTCTAAAGGGATTAAAAATAGAATTGCTTTGTAACTCCCATTGCTTCATGAATACATGTGAGATAAATTTGTTTTTATTAACTCTCCTCACGTATTTAAAAAAGAGATATGATTTGAAACTTTATCTAAGAAATTCTATTTCTGAGTGTATGTCATTAGTGAGGATTGAGGTCAAAGCATATTTCAGATAAAGCTCAAAAGTTAGAAGATTACATAAAGTTAAAGATTATTCTACATGTAGACTATACACTCACTCTGAGATCTGAGCTTAAGTGGAATGTTTTGAAGATTTGGGTAAAGTTTTGAATTCTTCATTCACTTTTATTAGTATGACAAAGTTGATAGTTTAGTTGAAGATAATTCTTTGAGGAAAAAGTGGGAGTTGACTTGAAAATAATTCTTTGGAATTTTGAAAAATTTCTTTTTGCATGTTTTGCTCAAAACTAACAAAATGCTAGTTGGGGGTGTGTTAAGAGTTTAATTTTGGTCAAATTACCTCTAGTTTAGCATTTAATTAGATCATCTAACTACAATTTTTAGATAAAGTACAAATTGTAGCTCCAATTGACTATCCAACCATTGGTTTGTAAAATTTAACCATTAGATGATCATCAGAGCTAATTAGAGGTGCAATGTATGGTTTAGATGACTATGATTTGATCTTTTGTGGTAAAAATGAACTAGATTGTGGCTTAGATAACTTAGATCAAAATCAATGGTGCAGATCATCCTTAAGAACATCATAAGCCAAGATGGGATGGCTTCTTAAAAAGAAAATTGGTATTAATTGGAGAAAAAGAAATCGAGGAGAAGATTTTCTAAACAGGGAAGTAACTCAAGAATGGAAAGCATCAAAATAGAAAGAGGAAGGAGGAGAATGCTTAATGCTTGAAGGAAAGTAAGGGGAATGGAACTAGAAAATTAGGACTTTATAAAAAAAAGCTAGAGGAACTCTTTTAACAGGAGATAGGTGGCCACAGGAGAGCTATAGACCCACCATCTCCCCTCCTTCACCGCACTCTCTCTTCCCCTCTTTTTCTCCATCTCCTCTGCCTTCTCTCATTCACCTTCTCCCTCCTCTCTACTATATCTCTCCCACACACCCTCTATCCTCCCTCCTTCTATCTCTTTCACTCTTCCTTCTTTCTTTCACTTGGTCTCACCTGCACCTATCTCCTTTCCACTTCCCTTTCTCAGGTTTTACCTAGGCCACACCCCCTTCACCGTTCTCTCTCTATGTTCTCACATGTCTGCACACAATGTCCATCATGGACAAAGCACCCAAACTATTCATTCTTTCCCCCCTTGATCTATGTTTTCCAAAATTGCCTATTTTCATTGTTCCTTGGGTTTTGAAGGACCAGGAATCCAATGGATGGTTCAAATCATCCATTCAACCTATCTTAGAGGTGGGTTTTTTAGGCCATGATGGTTTTCTCCTATGAAACATCCAATGTCTCTTGATTGTCAATCTCTTATTCATGTGTGTGGGGTCCACTTAGAAAAATTACAAAATTATCCTTTGCAAGAAAAATCACAACTTATTCATCCAAACTATTATTTCAACAAACTTAGAGTTGTTGGAATTGTTTCTCCTAATAAAATCCAAATAAAAGTTTCAACATTTGATTTGATATCCATAAAAAATTTATTTTCTAAAACTCCATAATTTACTTAATCTAAGATTTAAAAATCAAGGATGTTACATTTGATCTGGTCGAACTAGCTTATCCCATGATTTTTATTAAGTCAAATTGTAGTAAGATCTAAGTTTTCATCACAAAATTATTCGCATCGTTGAGACAAATTCAATAAATGTCTTGAATTAAAAAATCAGGTTTATATGGCATCTAGAATTGAATATTTTCTATTTAAGATAAAAATCAATGATCCAAATCAAATTTGGATAAGAAATAGTACAAAACAGCATCACCGAGGCACACTTGGATGTGTTTTAATCACTTAGACGCACGCTTGTCCTATTTCGCTAGTCAATGGCATGCCCAGTAGCACTCACCATGGGCATTCTGGTGCACATCCTCCATAGTGCTTCCTGGGCACAATGTTGGGCATGAAGCAGCTAGAATGTTTATTCTTTTTCCCTTTGATCTATGGTCTAGATGGTCCCAAATTTTGATTAGTTTCACCGTTCTATAGGTTTTGAGGAATTCAAGGGATAGCTCAGATCATCCATCTGAGCTGTGCTTGAGTGGGGTTTTTGTGCCATGATGATTTTCTCTAATGAAACTTCCAATGCCTCTTGACTATCAATCTTTGATTCATACAAGTGGGGCCTAGTTAGAAAAATTTACAAAATTGCCCTCGCGAGAGAAATCACAACTTATTCAGTCAAACTCTAATTTCAGCAACTTACTGTTGTTGGAATCATTTTTCCTAGTACAATCCAGATATGACGGTGTACACACATGATTTGACGTCCATAAAATTTTCATTTTCTAGAACTCCAAAATTTACTTTGAATAATATTTAAAAATTAGGATTGTTACATTCGATCTGGCCGATCTATCTCATCCTATGATTTTTTGGTTTTAATTAATTCAAACGATGGTTAGATCTAAGTTTTTATTACTAAATTAGGTTTAAGTCATTGAGACAAATCCAACAAATGTTTTGAATAAAAAGTCAAGTTTATATTGCCTCCAGAATTGAAGATTTTTTGTTTTACATCAAAATCAACAGTCCAAATCAAATATGGGTAAGAAATAATACAAAATAGTGTCACTACAACACACTGTATCAATGACATGTGTTTGGGAATCACCTACGTGCATCTTGGTTAACACAATACACACTAGTGCACCTCCATTACCAAGACGCATGCGCATCCTATTTTTCCTGTGAATGGCATATGTGGCACCCTACATGCTCGCTGTTAAGCCTAACACACGTTCTGGTGTGCACTCGCCAGAGTGCATCCTAGGCACAACGTGTCCATTGGGGATGAATCACCTGGACTATACATTATTTTTTCCTTTGGTCTATGGTCTAGATGATCCCAAAATTTGACTATTTTCATCATTCCTTAAGTTTTGAGGGTTTAGGAATTCAATGGACGGCTTAGATCATCCATCCGAGCTATCCTTGATGTGGGTATTTTTGGCCATGGCAGTTTTCTCCTATGAAGCTTCCAATGACTCTTGCCTGTCAATCTTTGATTCTTGTAAGTTGGGTCCACATAAAAAAAATTACAAAATTCTCATTTGCAATAAAAATCACAACTTATTCAAGCAAACACAAATTTTCACAAACATAGAGTTGTTGGTTTTTCCTAGTACAATCCAAATATGAAGGTTTCAACAATTGCTTTGATGTTCATAAAATTTTTATTTTCTAGAACTCCAAAATTTGCTTAAATTAAGATTTAAAAATAAAGGATATTAATTAGATCTAGTTGATCTATCTCATCCTATGATTTTTAGGTTTCAATTCAGTCAAACTATGACCAAATCTAAATTTTCATCACAAAATTTGGTTTGGATTGTTGAGACAAATCGAATGAATGTCTCGAATAAAAAATTAGGCTTATATTGCTTCTAGAATTGATGATTTTTTGTTTTAGATCAAAATCAATGGTCCAGATCAAATATAGATAAAAACATCACAAAATAGTGTCACCAGGATGCACTGCATTCGTGATGCATGTCCATGATACACCTAGGTGTGTCTCCATTACCATGATGCACATGCATCCTATTTTGCCTATGGAAGGCAAGTGAGGCACCCCACGTGTGCGGTCGTGCCTTGCATGTACGTCTGCCAGAGTGCGTCCTGGGCACAACGTCCGTCAGGGACAAAGTAGTCGAATCATCCATTCTTTTTCCTTTGATCTAAAGTCTAGATGGTGGAAAATTTTGAATATTTTCATCATTCTTCAGGTTTGGAGGATCCTGTAATTCAATGGAGGGCTCAGATCATCCATCCAAGCTGCCTTTGAGGTGGGTTTTTTTTTGCATGACATTTTTCATCGATGAAACTATCAATGTCTCTTGATTGCCAATCTCTAGTTCATTTAAGTGAGGTCTACTTAGAAATATTATGAAATTTCCTTAGCCAGAAAAATTACAACTTATTTGTCCAAACTATGATTTCTACAAACTTTGTGTCATGGAATTGTTTTTCCTACTACAATCTAGATATGCAAGCTTAACATGATTTGATGTCCATAAAATTTTCATTCTCAAAACCTCCAAAAAGTTTTAATTAATATTTAAATATTAGTCATGTTATATTCGATCTGGCCAATTTATCTCATCCTATAATTTTTAGTTTTTAATTAAGTCAAACTATGGTGAGATCAAAGTTTTGATCACAAAATTATGTCTATGTCATTGAGATGAATCCTTCAGATGTCTTAGATAAAAAATCAAGTTTATATGGCATCCAAAATTGAAGATTTTTTTGTTTCAGATAAAAGTCAATAGTCCGAATCACATCTGGATTAGAAATAGTACAAAATGGCATCACCAAGATGAACTACATCCAGGATGCGTATGGGTGAGTCTTGATCGGTAGGATGCATACGCGTCCTATTTAACTAGTGAATGGCATGCAGTAGTGCTTAGCATGGGCATTCTGGTGCACATCTGCCAAAGTGCTTTCTGGGTGTAACGTCCATCAAGCATGAAGTATCTAGACTATTCGTTCTTTTCCCCTTTGATATACCATCTACATGGCCCTAAAATTTGACTGGTTTCACTGTTCCCCAGGGTTTGAGTGTCTAGGAAATCAAGGGGCGTCTTAGGTCATCCATCCCAACTATCCTTAAGGTGGACTTTTTTGGCCATGACGGTTCTCTCTAATGAAACTTCCAATATCACTTAACTGTCAATCTCTTATTCATGTAAGTGGGGTCCACTTTGAAAAATTACAAAATTGCTCTCATGAGAAAAATCACAACTTATTTGTTCAAATTTCGATTTCACCAACGTAGTGTTGTTCAAATCATTTTTCCTAGTACAATCCCAATATGAAGGTTACACTCATGATTTGACGTCCATAAAATTTTCATTATCTAGAACTCCAAAATTTACTTTAAAAAATATTTAAAAATCAGGGTTGTTATGTTTGATTTGGCTGATTTAACACATCATATGATTTTTTGGTTTCAATTAATTCAAGCTATGGTTTGACCTAAGTTTTCATTACAAAATTAGGTTTGCGTTGTTGAGAAAAATAAAACAAATGTTTAGTATAAAAAATTAGATTTATATTGCCTCCAAAATTGAAGACTTTCTATTTCAAACCAAATTCAATGGTCCAAATCAAAATGGATAAAAAATAGTACAAAATGGCATCATCAGTACGCATTGGATCCTTGATAAGAGTCTTGGATGCACCTAGGTGTGTCTCAATTGCTAGGACACACAAGGCTACATCTCTGTTACCAAGATGCACACACATCCTATTTTTCCCATGAACGACATGCACGGCATCTTGCACGCTAGCTATCAAGCACAAACCATGTTCTGATGCCTGTCCACCAAAGTGCGTGTCCATTACAGACGAAAGACTACAACTGTCCATTCTTTTCTCCTTTAATCTATGGTCTAGATGGTCCCAAAATTCAATTGTTTTCATTGTTCCTTAGGTTTTGAGGGCTCAGAAATTCAATGGATGGCTCAGATAATCTATTTGAGCTATCCTTGATGTTGGTTTTTTTGGCCATGATGGTTTTCTCCTATCAAGTTTCCAATGACTCTTGATTGTCAATCTTTAATTCTTGTAAGTTGGGTCCATGTAGAAAATTACAAAATTACCCTTTACTAGAATAATCACAACATATTCATCCAAGCTCTGATTTTAGTAAACTTAGTGTTATTGGATTTGTTTTTGCTAGTACAAACAAAATATGGAGGTTTTAACTCTTGATTTGGTATCCATACAATTTTCATTTTGCAGAACTCCAAAATTTACTTTAATTAAGATTTAAAAATCATGGATGTTACTTTAGATTTGGCCAATATAGCTCATCATATGATTTCTAGGTCTTAATTAAGTCAAAATGTGGTCAGATCTAAGTTTTCATCACAAAAAGACATTCCCGTCACTGAGACAAATCGAACAGATGTCTCGGATTGAAAATTAGGTTTATATTGCCTCCAAAATTTAAGATTTTCTGTTTCAGATCAATATGACTGTCCAGATCAAATTTGAATGAAAAATAGTATAAAATGGTGCCCTCAAGCTGCACTGCTTTCATGACTTGTGTTTGAGATGCACTTGTGTGTTTCTCAGTCACCAGGACACACATGAGTGCATCTCCATTATGAAGACACATGCATGTCTTGTTTTGCCCGTGAAAGGCAAGCGTGGCACTTGCATGTGTGTGGTCGGGCCTTGTATGTGCATTCTGATGCTCATCCGCCAAAGTGCAAACCTGGACACAACGTCCATCAAGGACAAAGTTACCAGATTGTACATTTTTTCTCCTTTGATCTACAGTCTAAATGGTCTAAAAATTGAATTATTTTCATCATTTCTCAATTTTGAGAGTCCCGTAATTCAATGGATGGCTTAGATCATCCACATGAGCTGTCCTTAAGGTGAGTTGTTTTGGCTATGACAATTTTCTTGGATGAAACTTTCAATGTCTCTTGATGGTCAATCTCTAATTCATGTAAGTAGGGGGTCTACTTAGAAATATTACGAAATTGCCTTCTAAGAAAAATCACAAATTTGTCCAAACTCCGATTTCAACAAACTTAGTGTTGTTGGAATCATTAATCTTAGTACAATCCAAATATGAAGGTTTACACACATTATTTGATGTCCATAAAATTTTTATTTGGAAGAACTCCAAAATTTACTTTTATTGTGATTTAAAAATCAGGGATGTTAAATTAGATTTGGTCGATCTAGCTCAACCTATGATTTTTATGTTTCAATTAAGTCAAACTATTGTAAGATGTAAGTTTTCATCAAAAAATTATGTCTGTGTCATTAAGACGAATTCGACAGATATCTTAGATCAGAAATCAGGTTTATATGGCATCTAGAATTGAAGATTTTCTATGTTATATCAAAATCAGTGGTCCAGATCAAATCTAAATAAGATATAGTATAAAATAGATTCACTGGGTAGCAATGTGTCTGGAATGTTCCTGGGTACATCTTAGTCTCTAGGACGCATGCGCATCTTGTTTTTCTTGCAAATGATGGACATAGTAGTGCTCAACACAGGCGATCTAGTGCACATCTGCCAAAGTGTTTCCTAGGTGCAAAGTCCATTGAGGATGAGGAAACAGGACCATTTGTTATTTTCCCCTTTGATCTATGGTCTACATGGTCCTAAAATTTGACTAGTTTTACTATTCCTCAAGTTTTGAGTGTTCAAGAATTCAATGGATGGGTCAGATCATCTAGTCGAGTTGTCCTTAAGGTGGGGTTTTTCTATGATGAAGGTTTTCTCTGATGAAACATCCATTGTCTCTCAACTATCAATCTTTGATATATGTAAATGGGATCTACTTGGAAAAATTACAATGCCCTCCATATGAAAAATCACTTATTTGTTGAAACTCTAATTTTAGCAAATCTAGTGTTCTTGGAATTATTTTTCCTAGTAAAATCCAAATATGAAAGTTTGCACACATGATTTGATGTCTATAAAATTTTCATTTATTAGAACTCCAAATTATGGTTTAATTAATATTTAAAAATCAAGGATATTACATTTGATCTAGTCGATATAGCTCTTCCTATGATTTTTAGGTTTTAATTATTTCAAACTATGTTCTGACCTAAGTTTTCATCACCAAATTACATCTGCATCTTTGAGATGCATCCAATGGAAGTTTTGGATAACAAATCAAGTTTATATTGCCTCCAGAATAGAAGATTTTTGTTTCAAATTAAAATCAACGGTCCAGATCAAATCTGGATAATAAACAGTACAAAATGGCATCACCAGGATAGATTGCATCTGTGATGCTGTGTGCACCATGGTTGCTAGGACGCACAAGGGTGCATCTTTGCTACTAGGAAGCACGTATGTTCTCTTTCATCAGTGAATAGTGCATGCAATGCTTGCTTGCTCGCTGTCATTCCCACTAGATGTTCTGGGGTGTGTTTATCAAAGTGTGTCCTAGGAACAACATGTCCATTGGGGATGAATCACCTGAACCATCCGTTCTTTTCTCCTTTGATCTACAGTTAAGATGGTCTCATAATTTGATAGTTTTCACTGTTCCTTGGGTTCCAAGGGTCCAAGAATTCAATCACTGGCTCGATCATCCATTCGAGCTATCATTGATGTGGTATTTTTGCCATGGTAGTTTTCTCTAGTGAAGCTTCCAATGACTCTTGACTATCAATCTCTAATTCATGCAAGTGGGTCCACTTGCAAAAATTATAAAAATTTACCTTCAATAGAAAAATCACAGCTTATTTGTCCAAACTTCTATTTCATCAAACTTAGTATTGTTGGGATCGTTTATCCTAGTACAATCCAAATACGAAGGCTTCAACACTTGATTTGGTGTCTATAAAATTTTTATTTTTTAGAACTCCAAAATTTACTTTAATTAAGATTTAAAACTCATAGATGTTATGTTAGATCTAGCTTATCTAGATCATTCTATGATTTTTAGGTTTTAAATAAGTTAAACTATGATCAGATCTAAGTTTTCATCATAACATGAGGTCCTCATCATTGAGATGAATCTAACAGATGTCTTAGATAAAAATCAAGTTTATATTGCCTTCAAAATTGAAGATTTTCTATTTTAGATCAAATCTGAATGAAAAACAATACAAAACAGTGTTCCTAGGAGGTGAGTGAGGCGCTTGCATGAGCTTGGTCAGGCCCTGATGAACGTTTTGGTGCATATATGCCAAAGTGTGACTTGCGCAATGTCCATGAGGGACAAAGTAATTGTATCATCCATTCTTTTCTCTTTGATCTATGTTCTAGGTAGTTGCAAAATTCAATTGTTTTCATTATTACTTGTGTTTTGAGGTTCTTGGAATTCAAATGGACAACTCAAATCATTAATACAAGCTGTCCTTGAGGTGGATTTTTTTAGTCATGATAGTCTCCTTCGATGAAACTTTCAATGTCTCTTTATGGTCAATCTCTGATTCATGTAAGTGGGGTCTACTTAGAAATATTATGAAATTTCCCTATGTGAGAAAAATTACAACTTATTTGTCCAAACAACAATTTCAGCAAACTTAGTGTTGTTGGAATCGCTTTTTCTAGTACAATCCAAATAAGAAGGTTTACACACATGATTTGACGTCCATAAAATTTTCATTTTATATAACTTCAAAATTTACTTTAATTAATATTTAAAAATTAGGAATGTCACATTTGATTAGGCCAATCTAGCTCATCCTATGATTTCTAGGTTTTTATTAATTCAAACCATGGCTAGATTGAAGTTTTCATCATAAAATTAGGTTTGCCTCGTTGAAACGAATCCAACAGACATTTTAGATAAAAAATTAGCTTTATTTTATCTCAAGAATTGAATATTTTTAGTTCCAGATCAAAACCAATAGTCTAGATCAAATTTAGATAAAAAAAGAGTACAAAACGGCATCACTAGGACATGTGTCCAGCATGTGCCTGGGTGCATCTTGATCACCAAGATGCACGCCAAGGCATCTCCATTACTAGGACACATGTGCATCCTGCTTTTCCTATGAACGACACATGCGATGCCTATATGCTTGCTATCATGCCCAGTACACGTTCTGGTGCATGTACGTAAGAGTGAATCTTAGGAACAACATTGTCCAAAGGGGACGAAGCACCCGGACCTTCCTTTCTTTCCTCCTTTCATCTATGATCAAGCTGGTCTCAAAATTTTATAATTTTCACTATTCCTTGAGTTTTGAGGGTCCAAGAATTCAGTGTATAGTTCAGATCATCCATTCGAGTTGTCCTTGATGTGGGTTTTTTGGGCCATGATGGTTTTCTCTACTAAAGCTTCCAATGACTCTTGACAGTCAATATCTAACTCATGCTAGTGGGTCCACTTAGAAAATTCACAACTTATTCATCCAAAATCTTATTTTAGCAAACTTAGTGTTGTTGAAATCATTTTTCCTAGTACAATCCAATTATGATGGTTACAATACTTGATTTGATGTCCATAAAATTTTATTTTCTAGAACTCCGAAATTTACTTTAATTAAGATTTGAAAATCATGGATGTTACATTGAAAGTGGGTTGTCTATCTCATTCTATGATTTATAGATTTTAATTAAGTCAATCAATGGCTAGATCTAAGTTTTAATCACAAAATGAAGTCTGTGTTGTTGAGACAAATCTAACAGATGTCTCAGATAAAAATTTAGGTTATGTTGCCTCCAAAATGAAAGATATTCTATCTCATTCTACATAAGAAATAGCACAAAACAGCCTCCCTAGGATGCAATATGTTCATGCTGCACCTAGGTGCATCTTTGCTAACAGGATGCACGCGCATCCTATTTCGCCTGTGATTAGTAGGTATGGTGCTCGCATGAGCACAATTGCTCCCTACATACGCCTTATTGTCCACGTCTACGAGAGGTTGTCCTAGATGCAACATCCATCAGGGACAAATCACTTAGACCATCCGTTCTTTGACCCTTTGATCCATAGTCTAGATGGTCCCAAATTTTAATTCTTTTCATCATTCCACGGGTTTTTAGGGTCCACAAATTCTATGGACGACTCAAATCATCCATCTGAATTGTCCTTCAGGTGGGTTTTTAGCCATGATGGTTTTCTTTGATTAAACTTTCAATATCTCATGACCGTCAATCTCTTATTCAAATAAGTGGGGTCCACTTAAAAAATTACAAAATTACCCTTCTCGAGAAAAATCACAACTTATTTGTCCAAATTCTAATTTAAGAAAACTTAGTGTTGTTCGAATTGTTTCTCCTAATATAATCCAATTATGGAGGTTTCAATACTTGAATTAATGTTCATAAAATTTATATTTTCTAAAACTCCAAAATTTACTTAAATTAAGTTTTAAAAATTAGAGATGTTGAATTAGATCTAGCTGATCTAGCTCATCCTATGATGTATAGGTTTTAATTAAGTGAAACTATAGTAAGACCTATGTTTACATCACAAAATTATGTCCACAGCGTTGAGATGAATCCAACAGATATCTCAGATAAAAAATTAGGTTTATTTGGCATTCAAAATCGAAGAAAATTTTGTTTCAAATGAAAATCAATAGTCTAGATCAAATCTGGATCAGAAATAGTACGAAATACCATCACCGAGATGCACTGCATCCTTGACGTGTGCTTGGGATGCGCTTGGCTGCATTGCAGTCTTTAGAACACACATGCATCCTATTTCACCCATGAATGGCACAATTGATAACAGCCAATGTGGGCATTCTAGTGCACATCCACCAGAGTGCTTCTTGGTGCAACATCCATCTGGGATTAAGAACCTGGATTCATTGTTTCTTGGGTGTTGAGGGTCTAGGAATTCAATGGATAGCACAGATCATCCATCAAAGCTGTCCTATAGATGGGTGTTTTTAGTAATGGAAGTTTTCTCTAATGAAACATCCAATGTCTCTTGATTGTCAATCTCTAACTCATGTGTGTGGGGGTCTACTTAAAAAAATTACAAAATTTCCCTTTGTGAGAAAAATCATAACTTATTCATTCAAACTGCAATTTCAACAAACTTAGTATTGTTAGAATTGTTTCTCCTTGTACAATCCAAATATGAAGGTTTCAACACTTGATTTAATGTTCATAAAATTTTTATTTTCTAGAACTCCATTGTTTACTTTTATTATGATTTAAAAGTCAGGGATGTTAAATTAGATCTAATCGACCTAGCTCATCCTATCATTTTTATATTTTAATTAAGTCAAACCATGGTAAGATATAAGTTTCCATCACAAAATTATGTCCATGTTGTTAAGACAAATCTGACTAGTAACTTGGATAAAAAATCAGGTTTATATGGTATCCAGAATTGAAGATTTTTTGTTTCAGATAAAAATCAATGGTCCAAGTCAAATCTAAATCAGAATTAGTATAAAACAGCTTCACCGGGAAACACTACATCCTTGACATACATCTAGCATGTGCCTGGGTGCATCTCGGTCTCTAGGATGCATGTGCATCTTGCTTCACACATAAATAGCATGTGTGGTAGTGCTTAGCATAGATGTTCTGGTGCACATCCACCGGTGTGTTTCCTAGGAGTAATGTCCATTGGGAATGAAGAACTCAGACTATTCATTCTTTTCCCCTTTGATCTATGGTCTAGATGGTCCCAAAATTCAACTGGGTTCACTGTTGCCCTAGTTCTAAGTGTCTAGGAATTCAATGGATGGGTCAAATCATCCATTAAAGTTGGCCATGATGGTTTTCTTCAATGAAACTTCCAATGTCTCTTAACTATCAATCCTTGATTCATGTAAGTGGGATCCACTTGAAAAGATTACAAAATTGCTCATCAGGAGAAAATCACTTATTTGTTGAAACTCCAATTTGAGCAAACTTAGTGTTGTTGGAATCATTTTTTCTAGTACAATCCAAATATGAAGGTTTACGCACATGATTTGATGTCCATAAAATTTTCATTTTCTAGAGCACTAAATTTTACTTTAAATAGTATTTAAAAATTAGGGTTATTACATTCGATCTGGCCAATCTAGCTCATCTTATTATTTTTTATTTTAATTAAGTGACACTATGGTCAAATCTAAGTTTTGATCACAATATTAGGTTTGTGTTGTTGAGACAAATACAACAAATGTTTCGAATCAAAACTCAGGTTTATATTCCCTTTAAAATTGAAGATTTTCTATTTCATATCAAAATCAACGGTCTAGATCAAAATGGATTAGAAGCAATACAAAATGGCATCATCTTGACACATTATGTCTAGGATTCCCTAGGTGCTTCTCAATTGCTAAGAAGCAAGCGGCTACATCTCTGTTACTAAGACCCTCGTGCTCCATGTTTGGCCCGAGAACGACGTGCATGGCATCCCGCACCCTCGCTGCTGTGTCCAATGTATGTTTAGATGTGCATTTGCTATAGTGCATCCTAGGCACAACGTGTCCATTGAGGATGCAGCACTCGAACCATCCATTGTTTTCTCCTTTAATCTACAGTCTACATGGCCCCAAAATTCGACTATTTTCATTGTTCCTCATGTTTTGAGGGTTCAAGAATTCAATGGACAGCTCAGATCATCTATATGATCTAGCCAATCTATCTCATCCTATGATTTCTATCTTTTAATTAAGTCAAACTGTAGTCACATCTAAGTTTTAATCACAAAAATGAGGTTCGTATCATTGAGACAAATCTAGCGGATGTCTCGGATTAAAAATTAAGTTTATATTGACTCAGAAATTGAAGATTTTTTGTTTCAGATCAAAATGACAGTCTAAATCAAATCTAAATAAAAAATAATAATAAATGGTGTCCACTGGATGCACTCCTTTTATGACTCGGTGTGTCTCGATCACTAGTGATGCACGCAGGTACATCTCAATTGCTAGGATGCATACACGTCTTGTTTTGCTTGTGAAAGGTAAGAGTGGCTACCTCATGTGCAATTGGGCCCTGCATAAGCATTCTGGTGGTCGTTTGCCAGAGTGGTGACCTAGGTGCAATATCCATTGGGGACGAAGCAATTGGATTGTTTGTTCTTTTTCCCTTGGATCTACAGTCTATGTGGTAGCAAAATTCAATTGTTTTCACTGTTCCTCTAGTTTTGAGGGTCATGGAATTCAATGGATGATTCAAATCATCCATTCAAGCTATCCTTGAGGTGGGTTCTTTTGGCCATGACTATTATCTTTGATGAAACTTTCAATGTCTCTTGATGGTCAATCTCTTTTTCATGTAAGTGGGGTTGACTTAGAAATATTATAAAATTACCATTCCAAAGTTGTCTTTGTAGCGGGTTTTTTTTTGTCGTGACAGTTTTCTCTGGTGAAGATTCCAATGACTCATGACCTTCAATCTCTTATTCATGCAAGTGGGTCCATTTAGAAAAATCACAACTTATTTGTCCAAACTCCAATTTTAGCAAACATAGTGTTGTTGAAATCATTTTTCCTAGTACAATCCAAATATGATGGTTGTAGCACTTGATTTGATGTCCATAAAAATTTCATTTTGTAGAACTCCAAAATTTACTTTTATTAAGATTTGAAAATCATGGATGTTACATTGAAAGTGGGCTTTCTAGCTCATCTTACGATTACTATGCTTTAATTAAGTCAAACTATAGTCAAATATAAGTTTTAGTCACAAAACAAAGTCTGTGTCATTGAGAAAAATCTAACGGATGTCTCAGATGAAAAATCTATTTATATTGCCTCCAAAATGAAAGGCATTTTGTTCTAGATCAAAATCAATGATCTAGATCAAATCTACATAAGAAATAGTACAAAACAGCATTCGTGGGACACAATGTGTCTGTCACATGCCCGGGTGCACCTCTGTTACTAAGATGCATGTGCGTCCTATTGCGCTCATGAACAAAGTGTGTGGTGCTCGCATGAGTGTAGTTGCACCCTATGTATGCCTTATTGTCCACGTTTGTGAGAGTGCATCTTGGGTGCAATGTCCATTGGGGGCTGAGCATCCAGATTGTTTATTTTTCATTCCTTTGATCTATAGTCTAGATGATCCCAAAATTGAATTGTTTTCACTATTCCTCTGGTTTTTAGGGTTTAGAAATTCAACGAATGACTCAGATCATCCATCTGAATTGGCCTTAAGGTGGGGTTTTTTGGCCATAACCATTTTCTTTGATTAAAATTTCATTATATCTTGACCGTCAATCTCTAATTCAAGTAAGTGGGGCCTACTTAGAAAAATTACAAAGTCATCCTTCTCAAGAAAATCATAACTTATTCATCCAAACTCCGATTTCAATAAACTTAATGTCATTAGAATTGTTTCTCTTAGTACAATCCAAATATGAAGGTTTCAATACTTGATTTGATGTTCATAAAATATTTTACTTTCTAGAATTCCAAAATTTGCTTAAATTAAGATTTAAAAATCATGGATGTTGCATTAGATCTATTCGATCTAGCTCATCCTATTATTTCTAGGTTTTAATTAAGTCAAATTGAAATAAGATCTATGGTTTCATCACAAAATTATGTTTGTATCATTAAGACGAATCTTACAAATATCTTGGATAAAAAATCAAGTTTATCTGGCATCCAAAATTGAAGATTTTCTATTTCATATGAAAAGCAATAGTCTAGATCAAATCTGGATCACAAATAGCACAAAACACCACCACCAAGAAGCATTGTGTCTTGATGTGCATTTGGGACACGCTTGGGTGCATCTCAGTTTCCAGGACATGCGCGCATCCTATTTCCCATGAAAACAGCACACATGTTAGCACTGAGCATAGGTGTTCTATCGCGCATCCACCAAGTGCTTCCTAATGCAACGTCCGTTGGGGATGAAGAACCTGGACTGTTCGTGCTTTTCCCCTTTGATCTACTATCTAGATGGTCCAAAAATTTTCCTATCTTCACTGTTCCTCAAGTTTTAAGAGTCTAGGAATTCAATGGAAGGCTCAGATCACCCATCCTAACTGTCGTAGAGGTGGGTTCTTTTGGCAATGGTGGTTTTCTCTGATGAAACATTCAGTGTCCCTAAATTGTCAATCTTTGATTCATGTATGTGCAATCTACTTAGAAAAATTTCAAAACTTCCCTTAATGAGAAAAATCACAACTTATTCATTCAAATTACAATTTTAGCAAACTTAGTATTGTTCGAATTGTTTCTCCTAGTACAATTCAAATATGAAGGTTTCAACACTTAATCTGATGTCTATAAAATTTTTATTTTCTAGAACTCTATAAGGTTTCAACACTTAATTTTGAAGAAGTTGGAAAAGGATTGAAATGGAATTAAGATTATTTTATAAAGGGCAAAACTATAATTTTGCTATATATTTTTTATTTTAAATGAAAACTAGAGAAACCTGACAAGGAAGATGGTGACAGTGGAGATGGGGGAGAAGGGAAGGAGGAGATTACAAGAAATTTCACAGAAAACCCAACTTGGGTTTTCCCCTATGATGTGCCAGAGAATGAGAGAAGCAGGTATCTAGTGCATGAGCGAGCTATGCATCACCAATGAAGCAAGGAAGGGAGGATGTGGAGTTGTGATGGTCTTAGGGCACAAGAAAGAGAAGGAGAGAGAGGAAAGACAAAGTTGGCCAGTTTCTGTAGTGTGCGACTAGAGGAGAATGAGAGAGAGGTGAGGTGCAGTGAACAGGAAGACCCATAGAGTGAGACAAATAGAGAGGTTGGGCAAATAGAGAAGGAGCAAAGAGGGCCAACATCTGGCTTATAGAGGGAGAGAGAGATGGTGAGGCAAAGAGGGGAAGAGAGGGAGAGAGGATGGTGACTAGTGTGGTCTACCAATTGGGCTACATTGGTCAGAATGAAGAGAGAGAGAGAGAGAGAGAGAGAGAGAGAGAGAGAGAGAGAGAGAGAGAGAGAGCAAGGGAGATGAGGTAGCAAAGAAAGAGAAGGTGAGAGAGAGATAACAAGGAGAGGTTAAGAAAGAAAGGGTGCATGAGAGAGAAGGAGAAGAGAGGGAATGATAAAGAGAAGGGAGAGTGAAAGAGAGAAAGGAGGAGAAGCAAGGGAACGAGAGAAAGAAAGGAGGTGTGGGAGAAGAGAGAACAATGAAAAAGTGAGGGTGAGAAGAGGGGGAGTACGGAAAGAGACAAAGTGAGAGAGAGAGAGAGAGAGAGAGAGAGAGAGAGAGAGAGAGAGAGAGAGAGAGAGAGAGAGAGAGAGAGAGAGAGAGAGAGAGAGAGAGAGAGAGAGAGAGAGCAGAGGGGGAAAGATCCACCCCCTAATGCCTTCATCTTTTCTTTATATAAATCTTTCAAAAGGGTTTGAGTTTGATTTAAACTCCATTTCTTCTCTCTTATCCAACCCTTGTACTTTATTTCCTGATTATCTTCAATTTCTTCTCCTTCCAATCATTTTCCTCCTTTACATAGTCTGTCTTATTCCAATTTGGTTGATCTGCAAAACATAGGACTAAATTAGAATCAACCAAACCATATGCTATACATTTGATTAGCTTTGATGACCATTTGATGATTAAATTTTATAAATCAATGGTTGGATGATCAATTGGTGCTAAAATACAAAATTTTAAGTAAAATTTCAAAATTGATTGACAATATGATCTAAGTAGATGTTAGATTAAGGGTATTTTGGATGACATTGAACACTTAACATTCCATAAGTCAAACTATGATCAAATCTATGTTTTCTTTGCAAAATTAGGTTTGCGTGGTTGAGACAAATTCAATGGATGTCTTAGACAAAAAATCAGGCATATATTGTCTCCAGAATTGATGATATTCTATTTCTGATCAAAATCAATTATCCAAATCAAATTTGGATCCAAAATAGCATCACTGAGATCCACTGTGCTTGTGAAGTACATTCGGGATGCACCTGGGGTTCGTCTTGGTTTCCAGGACACACTGGGTGGGTCTCCATTACTAGGATGCATGCTTAGGGTGCTCGTATGCTTGCAGTAACACCCTATGTGAGCATTCTAGTCTGCATCCACTAAAGTTCCTCTTAGGCTCAACTTCCATCAAGGAGAAACCACTAAGCCTATCTGTTCTTTGCCTCTTTGATCTACTATCTATATGGTCCCAAAATTCAATTATTTTCACTGTTACTCCAGTTTTTAGCATCCAGGAATTCAATGGATGACTTAGATCATCCATTCGAGCTGTCCTTGAAGTGAATTTTTTTTAGCCATGATGGTTTTCTCTGATGACACTTCCAATTTCTCATGACTTTCAATCTCTGATTCATGGAAGTGGTGTCCACTTAAGAAAATTACAAAATTGCCCTTCATGAGAAAATTTACAACTTATTCATCCAAACTTTGATTTTAACAAACTTAGTGTTGTTGGAATTGTTTCTCCTAGTACAATCCAAATATGAAGGTTTCAACACTTGATTTGATGTCCATTAAAAAATTTATTTTCTAGAACTCCAAAATTTACTTAAATTAAGATTTAAAAATCAAGGATGTTACATTAGATCTGGCCGATCTATCTCATCCTATAATTTCTAAGTTTTAATTAAGTTAAACTATAGTAAGATCTATGTTTTCATCACAAAATTATGTCCATGTCATTAACACAAATCTGACAGATGTCTCAAATCAAAAATTAAGTTTATATGGCATTCAAAATTGAAGATTTTCTGCTTCATATCAAAATCAATGGTCCAGATTAAATCTAGATAATAATAAAAATAGTACAAGTAGCATCTTTGGGATGCAATGCGTCTATTTGGCATGTCTTGGACTCAACTAGGTGTGTCTTGATAGCCTGGACGCACGTGGTGCATCTTCATTCCTAGGATGCACGTGTCTTGTTTCGCCCATGAACGTCATGAGGGGTGCCCACACACTGGTAGTAGTGCCCTATTAGAGTGTTTTGGTCTATGTCCTCCAAATTGCATCCTGGGTGCAACATCCATCGGGGGCAAAGCACCAGACTATCCTTTATTTTCCCCTTTCATCTACAGTCTAAATAGTCCCAAAATTCAACTATTTTCACCATTCCTTGAGTTCTGAGGGTCCAGGAATTCTAGGAACAGCTCAACTGATCCATCTAAGCAGTCTTAGGGGTGGGTTTTTTTTTTGCCATGATTGTTTTCTCAGATGAAACATCCAATTTATCTTAATTGTCAATCTCTAATTCATGTATGTCGGGTCCACTTTGAAAATTTTCAAAATTGTCCTTCACAAGAAAAATCATAACTTACTCGTCCAAACTATGATTATAGCAAACTTAGTGGTCCTTGAATTATTTCTCTTAGTATAATCCAAATATGAAGTTTTCAACAATTGATTTGATGTCCATAAATTCTTATTTTCTAGAATTCCCTAATTTGCTTAAGATATAAAAATTACGGATGCTCCAATAGATCTAGTTGATTTAGCTCATCCTATGATTTTTATGTTTTAATCAAGTCAAAATATAGTAAGATCTATGTTTTTATCATAAAATTATGTCTACGTCATTGAGACAAATTCGACGAATGTGTCAAATCAAAAATCAAGTTTATATGGCATCTAGAATTGAAGATTTTCAGTTTGACATCAAAATCAATAGTCTAGATCAAATCTAGATAAAAAGTACAAAACAACATCACCAGGGATGCACTACATCTGTGATGCACATCCAGGAAGTGCATGGGTGCGTCTCAGCCACCAGGACACATGTAGATGGGTCTCTATTTCCCCAATAGATGCACATCCTATTTCACTTGGGAAAGGAGAGCACGGCGCCTGCACACTCGCATTTTGGTTCCCATCTACCAAAGTGCATCTTGGGCGTAACATCCATCAAGGATAAAACACCTGGATTGTATGTTCTTTTACCCTTTTATTTATGGTCTAGATGGTCCCAAAAATTAACTTTTTCACCATTCCTTGGATTTTGAGGGTCCTAGAATTCAATGGACAGCTTAAATCATCCATCTGTGTTTTCCTTGAGGTGAAGTTTTTTTTTGCCACACCGCATTTCTCTTATGAAACTTTCAATGCCTCTTGACTATCAATCTCTGAGAAAAATCACAACTTATTCATCCAAACTCTAATTTTTGCAAACTTAGTGTTATTAGAATCATTTTTCCTAGTAGAATCCAAATATGCAGGTTTCAACACTTTATTTGATGTCTATAAAATTTTCATTTTCTAGAACTCCAAAGTTTAAGTAAATTAATATTTGAAAATCATGGACGTGGCAATAGATCTAGCCTATCTAGCTCATCCTATGATTTCTAGGTTTTAATTAAGTCAAACTATGGTCAGATCGAAGTTTTCATCACAAAATGAGGTTTGTATCATTGAGACAAATCTAACGATGTCTCGCATCAAAAATCAAGTTCATATTGCCTCCAAAAATAAGAATTTTGTTTCAGATCAAAATTAGTGGTCCATCTCAAATGTGCATAAAAAATAGTGGAAAATGGTGTCCCTAAGACACATTGTGTTGGGGACACGCTTGGGTGCATCTCGCTCACCTAGACGCAAGTAGGTGTATCTCCACTACCATGACACACTTGCCTATTGTTTCGCCTATGAATGATGCGCGCCTTGCCTGCACAAGTATAGTTGTGCCATGTGCATCTGTTATTGTATGCATTCACCAGAGTGTGTCCTAGGTACAACACCCATCGAGGACAAAGCACCCAAACCATCCATTCTTTGCCCCTTTCATCTACTATCTAAATGGCCCCAAATTTTGATGGTTTTTAATGTTCCTTAGGTTTTTAGGGTCTAATAAATCAATAGATGGCTCACTTCATCCTTCTAAGCTATCTTTGAGGTGGGTTTTTTGACCATGATGTTTTTCTACAATGAAACTTCCACAAAATTGCCTTTGCGAGAAAAATCACAACTTATTTGTCCAAACTCCATTTACAACAAACTTAGTGTTGTCGGAATCATTTCTTCAAGTACAATTCAAATATAAGGTTTCAACACTTGATTTATATCTGTAAAATTTTCATTTTCAAGAACACTAATATTTTCTTAAATTATTATTTAAAAATTAGGGATGCTACATTAGTTCTGGCCAATCTAGCTCATTCAATGATTTTTAGCTTTTGATTAAGTCAAACTATGCATAAATCTATGTTTTCATCATCAAATTTGGTCTACATCGTTGAGACAAAACTAATGGATGTCTCAAATAAAAAATTAGGTTTATATTGCCTCCAAAATTGAAGATTTTCTTTTCACATCAAAATCAATTGTCTAGATCAAATTTGTACACAGTGTAAAACATTGTGTTTGGGATGCACTGTGTCCATGATGCTCGTCTTGGGCACGCCTTGCTGCATCTTCGTCCCTAGGACACATAGCTGTGCCTCCATTACTAAGATGCACCTACATCGTGTTCCTCATGTGCACGGTCACTCCCTGCACTAGTGCTGGCATGCATTTGCCAGAGTACATCTTGGGCGCAACATGCATTGAGGGTCTAAGAATTCAATGCACAACTCAGATCATCCCTTCAAGCTATCCTTGAGGTGGGCTTTTTAGTCCATGATGGTTTTCTTTGATGAAACATCCAAATGTCTCTTAATTGTCAATCTCTGATTCATGTATATGGGGTCGACTTTGAAAAATTACAAAATTATCATTCATGATAAAAATCACAACTTATTCTTCCAAACTTCAATTTTAGCAAACTTAGTGTTGTTGGAATTATTTTTCCAGTATAATCCACAAATTAAGGTTTACACACATGATTTGATGTCCACAAAATTTTCATTTTCTAGAACTCCAAAATTTAATTTAATTAATATTTAAAAATTAGGGATGTTACATTGGATATGGCCGATCTCGCTCATCCTATGATTTCTAGGTTTTAATTAAGTCAAATTAGGGTCAATTGTAAATTTTCATCACAAAATTAGGTTTTTATTGTTGAGACAAATCGAAAGATATTTTGGATAAAAAATCAAGTTTATATTGCCTCAAGAATTGAATATTTTTGGTTTAAGATCAAAATCAACAATCCAAGTCAAATTTGGATAAAAAATAGTACAAAAAGTTGTCACCAAGATGCACTATGTCTGTGACACACATTCGGGACATGCATGGGTGAGTCTTGGTTGCCACGACGCATGTGGGTGCATCTCTATCACTATTGTGCCATGTGTACCTGTTATTGTGAGCATCTACCAAAGTGCATCCTAGGTGCAATGTCCATCGAGGATGAAGTGCCAGGACCATCCATTCTTTGCCCCTCCATCTACAGTCTAGATGATCCCAAAATTCAATTGTTTTCACTGCTCCTTGGGTTTTGGTGTCTAGGAATACAATGGATGCTCAAATCAACCATCCGAGCTACCCTTGAAGTGAGCTTTTTAAGGCCTAATAGTTTTTCTCCAATGAAAATTCCAATGTTTCTTGACTTTCAATCTTTGAATCAAGGAAGGGGGTCCACTTAGAAAAATTGCAAAATTGCCATTTGCACGAAAAATTACAACTTATTCATCTAAACTTCAATTTTAGCATACTTAGTGTTGTTGGAATCTTTTCTTCTAGTACAATCCAAATATGAAGGTTTCAACACTTTATTTGATGTCCATAAAATTTTCAATTTCTCAAACTCTAAAATTTACTTAAAGTAAGATTTAAAAATAAGAGATGTTAAATTAGATCAAGTTGATCAAACTCATCCTATGATTTTTAGGTTTTCATTAAGTCAAACTATGGTCAAATACATATTTTCATCACAAAAATTAGGTTTGTATCATTAAGACAAATCCAACGGATATCTCAGATAAAAAATCAAGTATATATTGCCTTAAAAAATGATGATTTTTTTGTTTCAGATCAAAATCAATGGCCCTGGTCAAATTGCAACCTCAAGTAGTACAAAATAGTGCCACCTGGATGAACTTCATCCAAGATGAGCATTTAGTACATGCCTTGGTTCATCTTAGTTTCCTAGATGGACACAGGGGCGTCTCCATTACCAAGACCTACATGCATCTTGTTTTGCCTATGTTATGGTAGCATTCACCAAAGTTCATCTAGGTGCAACTTCCAACGGGGATGAAGCACTAATATCGTCCATTCTTTCAACCTTTAATCTGCAGTCTAGATTGTAATAATCCCAAAATTTTATGAATTTATTTAAATTATTAAATGGGTAAATTGAAAATGTGAAAAACAAAACTATAAATTGAGATTCCATGGAAGTTAACTTTTTATAGAATGAGATTTAGGAGTTGAAACATGAATATTTTCATTCTTCTTGAAAAATGGAATCCAATGGCACAAAGAACATTAAAAACAAAGTACAGATGAGAAAGTTATGAAACTTTTAAGTGTAAAGACATTTTGGCAAATAAAAGATAAAAAAAAACAATAGAATTTGAGGGGGCCCATTTTGATAATGACACCCCCATCTCCGTCGTCTATTGTGAGGAAAGTGGAAGGAGATTGCAACGCCCCCACTGGTCTCCTTCTGCGATGCTGAGAAAAGGGTTAGCAACAAAGGTGCCTCTGTGGGGACAACTCATCACCCAAATAAAAAGCCCTCTCCCTCTTCTTCTCTCCTTCCTCTAGTCACCTTGCTCTTCACCATTTTACCAACAACCTAGGGTTGTGATAGACGACCCAACAACTCCCCCTATCCTGTTCTTTCTTCTCCCATAATGACACCATACTGAATGTCTTTCTCTGTTCCCCCTTTCCTCCTTCCTTTTTCCTTTTATCCCTTTCCTTTTCTCTCTTTCCTCTCCAGTTCCCTTATTCTTTGTGTTTACCGATGACTTGAGGCACCAGCAGCATAGAACGCTGTCTATAACATTGGATTCACCTCCTCTCCTCTTTGACTGACCAAGTAAACTTCCCCTCCCACTCTTCGTTTCCTCTTTTTCTCCTCACAAGACAGGTTTTTTTGACAAGTACCACCAGTGAACTAGAACTTATGGATCTAAGTGGGAGCCGCCTCAAGGACAGCTCAGATGGAAGATCTAAGCAGTCCAATGAGATCGTGGGACCTCAAAACCTTAAAAACCACAAACACTAACACAAATTTTAAGAAATCCTAGGTGCTGAGCAAGGACCAAAAAGATACCGTCTCATTCTAGTTAGCTTGATCGGGAGACCACGGTGTCTCTTCGTGATGTGCAACAAAGATGCACTAGCTTGGCATGTCCCCATGCGTGTGTGGACTTGTGGGGTGGTCATAGACTGATTAGAACACAAACACATTCTAGGGACCATGATGCACCGGGAATGCATCCTGGACACAAGGATGCATCAGAACGTCCTGGAGGGTGTGTCCCGCTCTAGTGCGTCCCTGTAACCCGTCTTGACTTGATTTGGTTTAGATTTTTAAATCTAGACTGCTAAACAAATCTAAAACATGAAATTTACAATTCAAAGGGCTATACAAGCCCAATTTGTAATGAGGAAAGGTCCATTGGAATTGTACCGACAACGTGAACCTAATTATACCATAAAATTTAGGATCAGAGACCAATTTCGAATGATCAAGCCCTAGAAACTATGAAATGAGAATAGTTGTTTCACATCAAAGTTTATCAGATTCCATGAAATGACTAATTAGGTAATTTAGTGATGTATTAAGACGATATGGATGATTAAATCACTTAAATATGCTTAGAATTTTAATCTAAAACACTAATTAAGGTAAAATTTTAAGATATGATAGATTCAAGTTAGATCTAACCGTTAGATCGATACATAATCTTTAGTTATGTATTTAAATAAATTAAACTATTAAAATTTAGTATAATTACAATTGATTAAGCTGTAGATTGAATAATTTAACAAATTTAACAATCAGATTTACCTTGAATACTATAATAGATCATATTTGACATAGATAATGATAAAAAAAACACTAAATCTGACAGATCAAAGCTGGTCAAACAAACCTTGAAGAGATATTAGTCTGATTAGGAAAGATCAGATGCAAGATCATCTAAATTATGATGATCAATAATAAACATGGAAAAATGTTTTAAAAACCCAAGGCATTATAGTTGGTATTAGAGTAGTTCATCTAGTCACTTCCAACCCTATATGTTAAATAAAAAGATGACAATCCAAATATATGTTAGGATATAGTAAGTATTAGGATAGAATTAGTTAAGTATTAGCATAGAATGAGTAGATAACTTTGTAGGAATAGTGAACTATGAGCAGATGCCACTTAGGAAATAACCAGGAGGACGGCTAAAGGAATTACCAATTCCTAGGTTAAGAATAGTAAACAAGGGAATCAAGTAGTAGGAATAGTTATGTAAGTGTTATAGGAAAATCTACAACGAATAACTTGTAGTGATGCAAAATGCTCTAACTTAGGTTTAACCATAAAATATGCCCAGTACAAATGTTCAGAGATTGAATACCCAACATAAGTATATACTCTTTGTTCATGTATACCAAGGGTAAAAGCAACAAGTTTGTAAGGGACAAGCTATAAATTCGAAACGATAATGGAGAAACCATAGATGTAGTCCCAACTTATATAGGAAAAAGGTGAAACAAAAATGATTGAGGAATGATAAATTGAAGCAGAGGAAACTCTAAAGAATTACAGACTTTCGTATAGATGAAAGTTAGAACTACCAAATATCTTGAAACTAGAAATAGCATTTTAAGAATAATAGATCAAATGAATATAAAGAGAAAATACTCCATGGAAAGAATTTAAGAAAATAATAAGTACTTTGTTCCTCACATATATAATTAATAGAGAGAAGGAATTCTTGAGTTTATAATAAGGAAATCTCATCATGATAGAGTATGAGAATAAGTTCAGATAAATGAATAATAGATTAAGTTTTGGAAGAATTATATCCAAGAATTAAAGTTATTGACAAGAAACTCATTAGAATAGCAAAGTGTGAGGTGATTTCTAAATTTGGGCAAAGTTCAAGACAAATCAAATCTTGAAGCATAGTGAGATACAAAACTTCAATCCCAAATCTTTTAAGAAAGAAGTGATCCATACGAATACCACAAAGAAATCAAGATATGTATATTCATCCATTTTGTGTAATTACATCAAGTATGAAATTATTGGTGAAAAGTTGAAAATTTGATTGAATGATAATTTCATATGGTGAATTAGTCCATAGCACAAGAATTTATTCAAGTTATTTGAAAGAACAAAAGATACTAACCTTATGTGATATGGTGGACTTGGATATTATCCTACGAATGGATGATGACTTTATTGACATGACGTATTCTAAAAATGAATTAGTTAGCAAAAGATGGAGAGGAAATCATATCTTGTATATTTGATGATAATATAGTCTTTTTTATTTGGGAGATTAGGTACTGTAAGATCATAAGAATGTATCAGATGTAAAGGTGGTTAAAAATATCTCTAAAGACTGTCATGTATTTCTGACACTTATGACTATTATGGATTATGCGTGATCTAAGATTGAGGAGATAGATGCAATGGAATAATTCAAGATATTTTGAGGAATTTTTAGAATTTCTTATCTAAAGAGAGATTGAGTTATTACCTTATGTAATTCAAATTTCTTAATGTTTTTCGCAAGTGCACAGGCTATTATGGTATAGCTAATGCAAGTACGGGTCAATCCCACAGGAACGGGCTTTTAGAAATTAGAGTTTTTAATAGAATTTAATTATTTAAAATTTTAAAATAATTTACAAAAATTAACAAAAAAATCAAACTTCATATTCAGTTTAACAATGATATTCCATAGGTCTAATTCTTAAAAAAAAAAAAAAAAAAAAAAAAAAAAAAAAAAAAAACCTTAACTAAAATTAAAATTAGAAAAATCTACTTCCCTAGCTTAAGTAATGTCCAATTCTTCAATTCAGGTATCACAAACTTTGATTAGACTCCATCAATTTATTCAACATGTCCTAGATTAATGATCAAAGGACGAATTTGTCAGATTCTTCAAAAGTTTCAAGATCTAATCTAATTAAGGAAGTTAAAAATTAATGGCTTAGATCTGTTTTCATAACCCAAATTAAAGATTAGGAATAACAATTAACCCTGAACCCTAAACTGGAAACTATCCTAAAAACAAGTTCTAAAAGCTAATTGAAATTCTGAATTAAAATAGATAAAAAATAAGGGTTTTCCCATAGTTAAACCAGAACCCTTGATTTGGTTAAACAGTAACAGATAAGATAGTTCCTAGATTAACTATAGAATAACATAGAACACAAATAACTAGAACTGAAATAGTATAAAACACAAATGGTAACAATAACATGACAGAACATGTAATTTAAAATATTCTCCCATGAGTAAAAGTAAAAATTTTCTTAAAACTTTCTTAAAACTTCCTTAAAATAGTAAACTCCAAATCCATCAGAGAGGAGATTAGGCTGCCTGGCTAGAGTGGAGAGGTGCCCAGGTGTGGTGGGAGCGGGGCTGCTGGATGTGGTGATTAGAGGAGCGCCCGCCTGGGTTAGTCAAGAAGACGGCGCTAGATCGGGGACATGTGCCTAGCCGTGCTAGAGATCTTTAGGCGATGATGGTGGTCGGGGAAAAAGTGAAGACGCCGTGATATGACAGATGATGGCTGCAGAGGCTGGTGCGCACAAAGGCCAGGGCGTCTGGTGGAGACGTGGATTGTGGAGGAGATAGGCATAGAGGAAGATAACGCTTGCTGAGGAGAATTGGAGGTGCTGGGGCAGAGACAACGTGGAGAGATGGCCGACCTGGGAAAACAACCCGTGTTGGAAACGTGTGCTGGGAGTAAAGGCAAACAACGTCTAAGATGCATAGAACGCTAGTGGAAGGTGGAGATGATACTTGTGCGGTGTGGAAAGGACTGGGCATAGGTGGCGACGTGTTTGATGCATGACGGTCTATCTGCTTCTTACAGACAATGAGGTGTTTGTGCGTGTCGGGCTAGCCTGTCTAACCAGTGCGTGTTGGGCTGGAATGAAGAGGGGCAGATGACAACTTGATGCTAGAGGCAGTGGCGATGATGGGGGAAGATGGAGACGACTTCTAGGTCTTTAGGCGTAGTCTTTAGAACAGGGAATAGAGGGAAAAAAATGGGTGATGCGAAGGTAGTTGGGTAGAGGGGGCTGGTGGATAGATGGGCAATTGGCTTGGGTAGTGGTTAGGCAGAGGATGCAAGTAAGAGACAAAAGAAAAGAACGAGAGAAAGATTGGGTGCATTGAGAGACAAGGAAGGAAGAGATGGAGAACAATGGGAAAAGTTGTGCATGAGAGATAGATGCGAGAAGGCTGATGCGGTGAATGAAACATAAGCAATAGACAAAAGATGGAAAAATGTAACGATGAAAGCACTTGAACGGAAAGAAAGGAATGGCAAGCAATAGGAAATCCAAGCAAAAACTAAAAAGGAAAATTCCCCAAAAACTCAAAACTCTCTTCCAACTCCTACGGTTCCCCCTTTATAGGTTTTCATCCCTCCTAATTCTACTCCCTCTCTTTCCTTATCCTCTAGTATTTGGTTTCCTCTTAAGAACTTTCTCTTACTTGCAAATCTCATCCATAATCTCCTCTTCTTTTTAGAATTCTTCTTCTTTTAGGAAACCATCTCCTATTGCGTTATTGATCTTCAAGATGATCTACACCGTCAAAATTCAATCTGATCCGTCCATTTCTCTTTTAATCTATTTGCACTGTTGAATATCTATCTGAGCAATCCAACCCTCCGTTACTTGATCTACAAGGCCAAAGACTAGATTAAAGTCATCTAAAACTGTTCATTAAGCATCCCCTTAGCTCAATTGATCATCTGATCGTTAATTTTGACAATTTACAATTGGATGGTCAATTTGAGCTAAATTTTATATTTTATTCAAAAATTACCAAATTAATGAGTTAGATGGTCTAATTAAATGCTAAACTATGGATCTTTTAGCCAAAATTAAACAATTAACAAAATCCCTAAGGGACATTATAAGATGATATTAGACTAACAAAGAGAATTGAAAAGTCAATTTTAAGAATTATTAATCATAGAGTTTATTCAACCAAATTTACTATGGAGACCACCAATTCTATTTGTAAAGAAAAAGAATACATCTATTTATGTTAATGACTCATTGGGATTAACATTAATCAGTTATCATTGATTAGCAATCAAAGATGAAACTATATTGAAGACAAGTTATGAACATTATGAAGTTTTAGATATACAAATTGATGATTGCATTTATGATGTTGTGAACTTGATTAATAGAATCATTCAAATTTTCACATTTAGGATATATGGAATTCTTTTATCAATATTGGTGAATATTAAGGAGATTACAAAAAAAAAAAATTAACAATTTCAAGATCCATAAACTGTTTGCCAAAATTAGTGACAACGATTATTTTCATGCTTAAAGGAAAAATTTTGGGTCATGGAAATGTTATGGATGATATTGCTATAGATTTAACAAATGTGGAGGTAAGGATGAATTTGGAAGAAGAATAAGGTAGTCATAGCAATTCATAGATTTCTTAATCTTACAAGATACCATTGTAAGGACTTTCTTACATAACCCTACCTTTGACTATATTAGGTCAAGAAGATGTAAAGTTCACTTGGAAGATTGATTGAGAATATATGAGCTAAAGAAGAAGATTTACTATGACATTGGTTTGATTCTTTTATTAGGAAGTGGAGGTTTATAATAAAATTACTATGATAATTAAGACAAATGTTTGGAAAGGCTGCTAAAATAGTGCAATATAGTCATTACTTATGATCACGATCTAGAACTCATGATAGTGGTATGTACTTTGAAAAATTGGTAATATTACCTATATAATGGAAGAATTAAAAATCATCCAAGATCACTAGATGCCTCAAGTATATTTTCATGCAAGCCAATCCACATAAGAGACAACAAAGATAGATAGAATATAGAAAAGAATACAATCTAATATCATTTTGGGAAGATGAATGTAGTTATTAATGCCTTAAGAAGGAAGTTGAGTACTGTGATTGTTAATATCATTATTACATCAAATTTTTGGATCATATATAAAGAAATTGAGAAAATAATGCAATGACTTAAGGATTATGCAAAAAGGGTAAGTTTGAAAAAAGTCAAGATGGAAGTATTCATTTATAGGAGAGGCTAGCGGTCACATTAAATGAATAATTGAAAGGAGAATTATTATAGGTAACCCATAGATTGATATTTCTATTCCTCTTAAGGGACTAGGATGTACCAAGACCTAAATAAAAAACCTCTAGAAAGGAGAATAAGAAGAAATATAAGTAAGTTAGTGACTAAATGCTTGATTTGTTGATAAGTGAAAGTAGTATATAAAAGATCTTCACGAATGATACACACATAGAATCGAAATGGAATCATATTACTATGGATTTCATCATAGATTTCTTTAAGATACATAATAGCCATGTTATGTTTTGGGTGATAGTATATAGATCAACAATGTTAGCATATTCCCTCCTGATCAGACAAAACAAATCAGTGGATAATCTAGCCAAGTTCTATGGGAAGGAAATTGTAAGTCTTCGTAGAATATAAATTTTCATTATCTCATACAAAAACAATAGAATTAATATTAGAAGAGTATACAAAGAGAATTAAGAATATCATATAGTTTAAGAACAATGTTTCACACTTAGATAGAAGATTAATAAAAAATAATTATTCAAAGTTTGGAAGACATGTTAAAGAGCACATGCATTAGATGGAAACGAAAATTCAAACTTTCTTTATTAGTTGAATTCATGTATAATTACAATGTTCATGCAAGTATCAATATGAAATTTTATTAGGAATTATATTCATAACTATGTTGATTACCGACTTGTTGAAGTGAGATTGAAAATAAGAAGGTTCATAATGTTAGAAATTGTTAAATAATATGTAGAGAAGGTTAAATTAGTTAAGAAGTGTATGTTAACTACTCAAAGTCATCAAAAAGAGTTATGAGGATAGACAGAGAAAAAGTAGGATTTACAATTGATGACCATGTATTTTTAAAAGTTCCATCAATCAAACAAATTATGAAGTTGGAATGCTTTTTGATGATTGTAGAAAGACTTGTTATGATGGCTTAGAAGTTGATATTACTATTATAACTAGCTAAAGTATTTCCTAACTTGATGTTAAGAAAACATATTCTAAAGGTCAGGTGAATTAAAACATGATTTTACTTTTGATGTTAAGAAAACATATAAACTAAAAATATTATTTTAATTAAAATATTGTTACAATATTCTTCAAGGGAATAAGCTATATGGGAAACTAAGGATGAAATGAGGGAAACTCATCCTTAGTTGTTTGTGTAATAGTTTAATAGTAAATTTCGAGGAAAAATTTTTTATAAGGGGGAAAGAATTGACAATCTCAAAATTTTATGAATTTATTTGGATTATTAAATGGGTAAATTGAAAATGTGGAAAATGGAACTGGAATTTGAGATTCTAAGGAAGTTAACTTTCTATGGAATGAGAATCAAGAGCTAAAACATAAATATTTGGATTCTACTCGAAAAATGGAATCCAATGATACAAAGAACACTAAAAATGAAGTTTAGATGAGAAAGTTATGGAACTTTTAATTGCAATGGCATTTTGGTAATTAAAAGAGAGAAAAAACATCATAATCAGAGGAGGACCATTTTGATAAAGAAACTCCTATCTCTGTTGTTTGTGATAGAGAAAGTGGCAAGTCCTCCCCCAATCTCCTTCTACGATGCCAGGAAAAGTGTCGATGATGACAGTGCCACTACGGGGATGGTGCATCACCAGGATAAAAAGCCCTCTCCCTCTTCTTCTCTCCTCCCTCTAATTACCTTGTTCTTTACCATTTTACCAGCAACCTAGGGTTTTAGCAGACGACCTCACAATTCAACCCTATCCTATTCTTTCTTCTCCGACAACGGCACCAAACTAGATCTCTTTCTCTTTTTTCCCTTTCCTCCCCTTTTCCTTCTTCCCCTTTTCTTTTCTCTCTTCCCTCTCTAGTTCCCCTGTTCTCTTTGTTTTTTGATGACATGAGGCACCAATAGTAGAATGATGCTTGTATGACTAGATTCACCTCCTCTCCTCTCTGGCTGACTAGGTAAACCTCGCCTCCCACTTTTCCTTTCCTTTTCCCTCTTTTTCTCCTCACCGAATTGGTTTTTCCCATAAGTATCGCCGATGAACTAGGACATATAGATCTAAGTGGGAACTACCTCAAGGACAACTCAGATGGAAGATCTGAATGATTCGATGAGATTGTGAGACCCCAAAACCTTAAAAACCCCAAAAATAGAAACTTTTTAAGAAATCATTTTGGTCATATTCATCAGGAGACCAAGATGCCTCTCTGTGACATGCAATAAAGACAAGCTATCTAAGCGCATCCCATGCGCTCACGTGTGTGGAGCAGTCACGAAACGACCAGAATGTAGTTTTGTTTTGGGGACCATGACACATCGACAGTGTGTCTTGGACACCAGGTCACACTGGAACATTCCAAAGAATGCGTCCCACTCCAGTGCATCCCAGTGACCAGTCTTCACTCATTTTGATGCAGATTTTTAAATCTAGATGTTAAACACAATTGAAACATGAAATTTACAATTTAGAGGGCCCTACAAGCTCGATTTCTGATCAGAAAGGTCCATTGGAATTGTATCAATGACACAGACCTATTTATACAATAAAATTTAGGATCTTAGACTAATTTAGAATGATCAAACCTTAGAAATTATGAAATGAGAATAGATGGATCAGTTCAAAGTCGATCAAATTCTAAGAAATGACTAATTATTTAATTTAGCAATGTATTAAGACAATATGGATGATTAGATCATGTAGATATGTTTAGAATTTTAATATGAAACATTTATTAAGGTGAATTTTTAAGATCTGACAGATCCAAGTTAGATCTGATTGTCAAATTGATATATAAACATTAGCTAAGGATTTAAATCAATTGAACTATTAATATTTAGTATAATTATGATTGGTGAAGCTATATATTGAATAATTTACCAAATTTAAAAATTAGATCTGCCCTAAATATTATGAAAGGTCAGAATTGAGATAAACAATGATAAAAAACACTTAATCCTACAGATCAAAGTTGGTCAAACCAACCATGGAGAGATATAAGTTTGATTAGGAAAGATAAGATGTAAGATCATCTAAGCTATGATGATTAATAATAAAATAAATCAAAAGTATTATTAAAAGATAGGAAAATAGCCAACCTTTGTACATGTAATTTGACAGATACACACTATTATGCTGACAATAAGGAATATAGTCTTGGAGAGACTTAGAACTCATTTCAGGGTAGGGGTAATTTAAGAATGTGTATTCTATGTTGAAAGACATGTGTTTTAAAATCTTACTTATTACTGTGGTCTTGATAAAATTTAAACTTTTAGTATGTAGAATGAGTTAATCAGAATGATGTGTTGATTTCATACTTACAAGTGTACAAACATTAGTTGAGCAACATGATTTAAATTCATATTATCTGTATCTCCATGAAATTATCTTTTGGTATAAGGGTACCAATCTCATTATATGTTTATATGTGAATTTGGATTGATAAATTTACATCCTTGGTGCATGATCACCCATTGAGGATGTTGATATTGTTATGAAATTTCTTATTTATTTAACAAGGTAAATTGCCCATTATTATTGTTATTATTATTTTACATCCGAGCATGGAGGCCTGAGAATTTTATTTTCGACAGGCATATGCTTAGGGATGTTATGCTAGGAGGGTAAGAGGATTGGCCGTCCACTCTCTGAAATTTGATGTTATATGGATACCATGCCCATAGCGAGGTAAAATGCTGGGTTAGGCAATTATGGGAAGGCCACCATTATGACGATCCGTCTCCCCATATAGACATGACATGGATGATTTTTTACAGTCATATCAGTGGAGTATATTGTAGTCATCCAAGCGCGCTAATATGGGTTACCAGCAACCATACTACTGTCAAGTATGTATTTTATTTCAAATCTTGTATTATGTAGTTAGTAATTTGGATTGTGGACTTTGGACATTTCATATAATATTTATGGGGCTGTGTAAGTGAACCACTGGATGGGTCCTATTTTTAATAAATGAAGCTTTATTTTATAATAAAAAAAACTATATATTTATGTATAGTATGAGAATAAATGTGACATCTGGGCTTTCAGAAATGAATTTCAAAGAAAACATTTTTCACTATTTTGGATTTTTTTAGAGGCACCATCTTTTGAAAATCAACATTGAAAAGTGTTTTAAAAACCCAAGGCATTATAGTTGGTATTAGAGTAGTTCATCTAGTCACTTCCAACCCTATATGTTAAATAAAAAGATGACAATCCAAATATATGTTAGGATATAGTAAGTATTAGGATAGAATTAGTTAAGTATTAGCATAGAATGAGTTGATAACTTCGTAGGAATAGTGAACTATGAGCAGATGCCACTTAGGAAATAACTAGGAGGACGGCTAAAGGAATTACCAATTCCCAGGTTAAGAATAGTAAACAAGGGAATCAAGTAGTAGGAATAGTTATGTAAGTGGTATAAGAAAATCTACAACGAATAACTTATAGTGATGCAAAATGCTCCGGCTATGGTTTAACCATAAACTATGCCCATTACAAATGTTCAAAGATAGAATACCCAACACAGGTATATACTCATTGTTCATGTATACCAAGGGTAAAAGCAACAAGTTTGGAAGGGACAAGTTATGAATTGGAAAAGATAATGGATAAATTACAGAATGTAGTCCTAGCTTATATAGGAAAAAGGTGAAATAGAAATGATTGAGGAATGATAAATTGAAGCAGAGGAAACTCTAAAGAATTACAAACTTCCGTATAGATGACAGTTAGTACCAAATATCTTGAAACTAGAAATAGTGAGATAGAATTTTTCAATCCCAGATCTTTGTAGAAACAAGTGATCCTTACGAATACCACAAAGAAATTAGGATCTGTATATTCATCCATTTGTGTAATTACATCAAGTATGAAATTTTTGGTGAAAAGTTGAAATTTTGATTGATATGATGATTTCATATGGTGAATCAATCAATAGCACAAGAATTTATTCAAGTTATTTGAAGGAACAAAGATACTAACCTTATGTGATACAGTGGACTTGGATATTATCCTAAGAATGGATGATGACTTTATTTGACATGATGTATTCGAAAAATGAATTAGTTAGCAAAAGACAGGGCAATTATGGATTGTCACAAAGAGGAAATCATATTTTTTATATTTGATGATAATATAGTCTTTTTTATTTCTGAGATAAGTACTCTAAGATCATACAGTATATCGGCTATAAAGGTGGTTAAACACATCTCTAGGGACTACCTTGTATTTCTGACAATTATGGCTATTATGGATGATGAGTGATCAAAGATTGAGGAGATAGATGTAGTGGAAGAATTTTAAGATATTTTGAGGAATTTTTAGAAGTTCTTATCTAAAGAGAGATTGAGTTATTACCTTATGTAATTCAAATCCTTGTAGGACATTATAAGATGATATTAGCCTAATAGAGAGAATTGAAAAGTCAATTACAAGAACTATTAGTCAGAGAGTTTATTTGATCAAATTTACTATGGAGAGCACCAATTCTATATGTAAAGGAAAAGAATAGATCAATTTATGTTAATGATTTCTTAGGATTAGCATCAAAAAGTTATCATTGATTAGCAATTAGAGATAAAACTATATTGAAGATAAGTTATGAAAATTATGAAGTCTTAGATATACAAATTGATGATTGCTCCTATGATATTAGTGAACTTGATGAATAGAATCATTCAAATTTTCTCATTTAGGATATGTGGAATTCTTTTATCTATATTGGGGAATATTACGGAGATTATAAAAAAAATTAAAAAGTTTCAGGATCAATAAACTAATTGCCAAAATTAGTTCGGATGATTATTTTTGTGCCTAAAGGAAAACACTTGGGTCATGGAAATATTAAGGATGGTATTGCAGTAGATTTAACAAATGTAGACGTAAGGATGAATTGGGATGAAGAATAAGTTAGTCATAGTAATTCATAGATTTCTTAATCTTACAGGATACCATTGTAAGGGCTTTCTTACATGACCCTACCTTTGACTACATTAGATCAAGAAGATGTAAAGTTCACTTGGAAGATTGACTGAGAATATATGTGTTAAAGAAGAAGATTTATTATGACACTGGTTTGATTCTTTTATTAGGAAGTGGAGGTGTATGAGAAAATTACTTTTATAATTCAAAAAAATGTTTTGAAAGAGTATTAAAACAATGTGATATAGTCATTACTTATGATCATGATTTAGAACTTATGACCACAATCTAGAACTTATGATAGTGGTATGTACTTTGAAAAATTGGCAATATTACCTATATACTAGAAGAATTAAAACATCATCACAAATCACTGAATGCCTCAAGTATATTTTCATGCAAGCCTATGTCCTTTGAAAAATTGGCAATATTACTTATATAATGGAAGAATTAAAACATCATCACAAATCAGTAGATGCCTCAAGTATATTTTCATGCAAGCCAATCCACATAGGAGGCATCAAAGATAGATAGAATATAGAAAAGAATCAGCAAGCTATGCTTGTGTAGGTGATTACTAGAAATAAAACATGCAATAAACACTTTACAAAGAGTACCACTATCATGTCGAGTATCAATAGAGTAACTCATTTATAAGGTCAATGAAATCATCAGGCATTCAGAATGTAAAGCTCATGAATCTCATAAATCTGAACGAACTACTTAGGATCAAAACATGCTCTTTGTCTAAGGCAATGCAATATCAAAGAAAAACATCATGGCATGCGAGGCATGATCAAAACATGGATGATCATCCATCAATAACAATAATAATCCATGTCCACATCAAAATATAATGCATGTCATGATAAAGTTGGGCACCATACAAAAACAAGCCCTAAGAGTGTTCCCCAACACTCAAACACCAGTAATGAGTACTCATACCAAACCTTGGGTCCCTTTTGTATAGCCTACATCAGCCTCCAAAGTCACTCACCACCTAGGCCCAGCTTACCCCGGTTCACCACACATATAAATACCACATGAGCATTCAGAACAACAGTATGGGTTACTATGCTGCAGTGGCAACCACACCAGGATCTAAACCACTGCCGCTCCTCATTGATGCCTAAACAAAAGACTTTCTCCATCCCCATGGGGGGGAATGGACCGGTAAGGGGGATTACCCATGATACTACCACCTACGTACCTGGCCCTGTACCACTCAAGGGTAGTGTCTAATCGTCATCATCACAAAGTCAGAGGGCGAGTGGCCAAACCTACAACCCTCCTACCATAGTACCTACCCAGTACAAGTGCCCATCATAAAGCAGCAAAACATGCTCTAAATCATGAAAAACACCCAAGTGAAATAAACCTCAATAGACTGAATCAAATACTTGATAAAGTATAAACCATCACATGTGAAAACGTGGATAATAGTATAATCAAATGTCATGCTATCAAAATTGAAGTAATAAACACCATTTAATAAACATGATGGGGCGTAAAACACTTGCCTCATGAATTTCAAGTGAGAAGTCATGATCATGAAATCAAGGAAAAATTCATGAATGTAATCACCTACCTCAGAAGAAGAACCACTCGTCTGTACCTCTTAAGTCTTGATAAGACTCTAGTCTACCTCAATCACCTCAATAATTGTACCTGGATACACAACACATCCAGTCATATTTAGAATCCACTTATTTAACCTGGATTCTTAATTACACAATATTATGTTTTCGTATTTCATTACATTGCATTCAAGGTATTCCAATGATTTCCAACCATAGAATCTCAAGGCGGGGCTCACCTTAGTAGGCTAATCAGTCTAGATTATGATAATCTGGGCCCCTTATAGTCATCAAGCTCCTTTAATAATTACATCATTATGCATTTTTGAGCTATCATGCTCAGTTCATGTCATTATTAAGAATTTTTATCAACTAATAAATAAATTGGGCACTATTACATCCAATTCATGCATAATCTTATCTAGTTACATATAAATCAATAAAATCAAGAAGTCAAGATTATCATCCTACCTCATGTAGATCCATTTGAAAAACATATAGCTATCCCTATCATTGGATTGTTAATTGATCGTCTCAAATATGCCCGATATGTATTATCCACAATAATCTTGACAATGATTGTCCACCTGATCATCACAAATCAAGGAATGGATTAATAACTTTACTCATACAACCTCTATGATTCATTTGAATGAAAATGGATCATCAAACTAGAATCATCTAAGGCCATTAAAGTTCTAATCAATCATTTACCAATGATTGATCACTAATCATACGTGAGGTACAATATCAGATCACCCTTTGATCTATTATTTATTCCCTAGATTAGCGATCCAACTATTATAAGTGGTTGGATCTCAATCTTAGCATGTTATTTGATAATTTATCTAATGGACCAATGGAATTTAACTCAACCTCTATAAATTTGTGGTTTAGGAATGCAATGGCAGTGTCTGATCATCGATCAAGCATCATCAGGCTCTTATTCCTTTATTATCAAATTGAACGGTTAAGATTTTCACTCCATTTCAATCTAAAGCTTCAATTGCTACCATATTCTAGCTAATTTCATGCTCTAAAACTCATCCATGGATCTGATCATCGATCAGAAGTCAAGAAGTCACTGTGTGAACAATGACAAATCAGACGGTTGAGATTGTTCAGTGAGTTTTCTTCCTAGATCAACCAACTCAGCTTGATCTGAACTAGATCACTACTTAATTACCTATCCTTAAGCTTGGATTAGGAAGTGGATGGCTGGATCATCATAAAAACCTAGATCTAACATGAACAGTGAGGATTTTGCAAAATACATTAAATCACGTGTTGGGTTTTGTGGATCTTACCGTTTGGATGAATTTCCATGTGTAGTCCACCCTTGGATTAGCTAGATTGATCACTGTTTTACTTGAAACCCTTTGATCGCATTGCACATACTTTCTCCCCTACGATCGATGGTACAGATCATCTCGGATCTCCAAACAGGCTTGGGTTTTTGGTTCGTCTCATCATGCTGAACACAAAGATCAGCTCAGATTGTTGATCTGAGCCATCATCTTCTCCGGTGATTACCTGAAAGTTTAGCAAAACCCTCTACGTTTTTCTCCCTTCTCATCGACGTGCCTGGACTTTTTTGCTAGCCTGCATTTTCTGACAGCCTCTATGCATGTCCTCCCTTCTCCTTTCCCTCTTCTTCTTTTGCCTTCTTCTTCCTCTCTCTTTTGTTGATTTTTTGTGTAGTTTGGAAAGAAAATAGACCCGATGTCTTTGTCGCATTTCTTTAAGTGGGCGGGGGGGGGGGGGGGGGGGTTGTCCGTATCAAGCACAACCCCTTTCATTTAAGCATTTCTTTTCTTTCTTTTGGTCAGAAGTTAAATTATATATTAGGAATGTTACATTAGATCTGACCCATCAAGCTCATCCTATGATTTTTTGGTTTTAAATAAGTTAGGTTGTGGTCAAATCTATGTTTTCATCACAAAATTAGGTATGGGTCATTGAGACAAATCTAATGGATTTCTCGTATCAAAAATCAGGTTTATATAGCCTCTAGAATTGAAGATTTTCTGTTTCACATCAAAATCAATAGTTCAGATCAAAATCTGGATTAGAAATAGTACAAAATGGTGTTAGCAGAATGAATTGTGTCCATGACGCTTGTCCAAGAAGTGCCTAGGTGCATCTCGGTCGCCATGATGCATGTGCGTGCATCTCTGTTACTAGGACGCACATGTGTCCTAGTAAACCTATAAACAGTGCATGTGGTCTCACTCAATGCAGGTGTTCCAACGCGAGTCTACCAAAGTACTTCATGGCCACAACATCCATTGAGATGAAGCACCAAGACCTTTTGTTCTTTTCCCCTTTGATCTAAAGTCTTGATAGTCCTAAAATTTGATTGTTTTCACCGTTCCTTGGGTTTTGAGTGTCTAGGAATTCAATGGATAGCTTAGATCATCCATTTGACTTGTCCTTAAGGTGCGTTTTCTAACCATGATGGTTTTCTCTAATGAAAGTTTCAATGTCTCTTGATTGTCAATCTCTGATTCATGTAAGTGGGGTCCACTTAGAAAAATTATAAAATTGCCCTTCGCGAGAAAAAACACAACTTATTCATCCAAACTCTATTTTCAGCAAACTCAGTGTTGTTTGAATTGTTTTCTTAGTGCAATCCAAATATGAAGGTTTCAACACTTGATTTTGTGTTCATAAAAAATTTATTTGCTAGAACTCCAAAATTTACATAAAGTAAGATTTAAAAATTAGGGATGTTATATTAGATCTTGTCAATGTAGCTCATCCTATGATTTTTAGCTTTTAATTAAGTCAAATTATAGTCAGATCCAAGTTTTCATCACAAAATTAGGTCCTCATCATTGGGACAAATCCAATGGATGTTTTGGATCAACAATCATGTTTTTATTGCCTCTAGAATTGAAGATTTTTTATTTCAATTCAAAATTAAAGGTCCATATGAAGTCTATATTAGAAACAATACATAACGGCATCCCCGGGATGCACTGCATCCTTGACACATGTAAGTGATGCACTTGGGTGTTTTTGGTTGCCTGAACGCATGTAGGTGTGTCTCTATTACCAGAACATATGCGCATCCTATTTTGGCTGTGAATGGTGAGCACGGTGCCCTGACGCATGAGATCGTGCTCAATGTGCACATTCATGTGCATGTCCACCAGAGTGCATCTTGGGCATGATGTCCATAAAGGATGAAGCACCTGGACCATGTGTTCTTTTTCCTTATGATCTATGGTCAAAATGGTCCACAAATTCGACTATTTTCATCGTACCTTAGGTTTTCATGGTTCAAGAATTCAACGTACGGCTCAGATCATCCATCCAAGCTATCTTTGAGGTGGGTTTCTTCATCCATGATGGATTTTTTTTATGAAACTTCCATTTTCACTTGACTATCAATCTCTGATTCATGTAAGTGGGGTCCACTTAAAAAAATTACAAAATTTCCTTTTGGGAGGAAAATCATAACTTGTTCATCCAAACTCCAAATTCAGCAACCTTAGTGTTGTTTGAAACATTTTTCTAGTACAATCCAAATATGAAGGTTTCGATAATTGATTTGATGTCCATAAAAAAAAAATTTCTAGAACTCCAAACTTTACATAATATAAATTTAAAAATAAGGGATGTTACATTAGATTTGGCCGATCTAGCTTATCCTATGAATTTTAGGATTTAATTAAGTCAAATTAGGGTCAGATCCAATTTTTCACCACAAAATTAGGTTGCATCATTGAGACCAATGCAACGGATGTCTCAGATCAAAAATCAAGTTTATGTTTGCTCTAGAATTGATGATTTTTTTGTTTCAGATTAAAACCAATGGTCCATATCAAATTTGGATTAGAAATAGTACCAAACAGTATCTCTAGGATGCACTACATCCGTGATGCACATAGGTGTGTCTTGGTTGCAAGGACACACTCAGATGCATCTCTGTTGCCAGGATGCATGTGAGTCATGTTTTGCCCATGAATGGCATGCATAGCACCCACACACCATGGTTGTGCTTAGCGCACATGTTCGTGTTCACATCCACCAGAGTGTGCCATGGGCATAACGTCCACAGGGGACAAAGCATCTGAACTGTCTGTTCTTGTCCCCTTTGATCTACTGTCTAGATGGTCATAAAATTTGAGTGTTTCTACCATCCCTTAGGTTTTGAGGATCCAGGAATTCAATGGATAGCTCAGATCATCCATTTGAGCTGTCCTTGAGGTGGGTTTTTTTAGCCATGATGGTTTTCATTGATGAAATTTCCAATCTCTTATTCATGTAAGTTGAGTCCACTTGATAAAAGTACAAAATTACCCTTCATGAGAAAAATCACAACTTATTTCATCCAAACTCCCATTTTAGCAAACTTAGGTTGTTGGACTCACTTTTCCTAGTACAATCCAAATATGAACGTTTCAATGCTTGAGTTGATATCCATAAAAATAAAAATAAAATTCATAGAACTTCAAAATTACTTAAATTGAGATTTAAAAATCAAGGATGCTACACTAGATCTGGCTAGTCTAGCTCATCCAATGATTTTTTGGTTTAATTAAGTCAAACTATAGTTAAATCCATGTTTTCATAACAAATTTATGTTTACGTCATTGAGACAAATCTGACAAATGTATCAGATAAAAAATCAAGTTTATATGGGCTCTAGAATTGGAGATTTTTTGTTTCAGATTAAAATCAATGGTCTGATCAAATCTGGAGTAGAAAAAGTACAAAATAGCATCACTAGAATGACTGCATCCATGTTGCGCATCCCAAACACACTGCATCCATGACGTGCATTTGGGACACACCTGTGTGCATCTTGGTCGCCATGTTGCATGTGGGTGCATCTCTATTACCAGGATGGATGTGCATTCTATTTCACCCATGGATGGTGCCCGTAGTCAAGCCTAGCAAAAGTGTTCAGGTGCATGTCCGCCATAATGCATCTTGGGTGCAGCGTCTATTGGGGATGAAGCACCCAGACCGTCCATTCTTTGCCTCTTTGATCTATGGTCTAGATGGTCCCAAAATTTGACTATTTTCATCAACCCCCGAGTTTTCAGGGTTTGGGAATTCAGTGGATAGATTAGATCATCTATCTGGCCTATCCTTGTGGTGGATTTTTTTGGTCATGATGGTTTTCTTATATTAAACTTCGAATCTCTCTTAACTATCAATTTGTGATTCAAGTTGGGTCCACATGAAAAAACTTATAAAATTACCCTCCATGAGAAAAATCACAACTTATTCTTCCAAACTCTAATGTAAGAAAACTTAGTTTTGTTGGAATCATTTTTCCTAGTGCACCCAAATATGAGATTTACAACACTTAATTTGACCTCTATAAAATTTCTATTTTGTAGAACTCTAAAATTTACTTAAATTAAGATTTTAAAATCAGGGATGTTACATTAGATCTAGATGATCTAGCTCACCCAATGTTTTCTAGGTTTCAATTAAGTCAAACTGTTGTCATATCTAAGTTTTCATCACAAAATTATGTCTATGTCATTAAGATGAATCCCATGGATGTCTCAGTTAAAAAATCAGGTTTATATGGCCTCCAAAATTGAAGATTTTCTGTTTTAGATAAAATTCAATAGTCCAGATTATACCTAGATCAGAAATAGTACAAAACAGCATCACCAACATACTCTACAGCTATGACGCACATCTGATATGCACCTAGGTTCGTTTTGGTTGCCAGGACGCACGTGGGTGTGTCACCATTACTAGGACTCACGTGTCCTGTTTTGCCCATGAACAATGTGCACGGTGCCTTCATGGGCGAGGTCGCACTTAGCCCAAGCATTCTAATGTGCATTCACATGAGTGCTTCCTAGGTACAACATCCATTGGGGATGAAGTACTCGAATCATGTGTGCACGAGCATTAGAAGTCACTATCGCTCTAGACTTCTTTGGAGCTACCTTAGTTGGACTTACCCATTTTCTATCACTGATGGGATAGATAATTCTCACATCAAGAAACTTAAGAACTTCTGCTATGGCCACATTCTTCGTATTAAGATTTAACCTTAGTTGCTTTTAACTACATGCTTTAGCTTCATCCTCTTAACATATCTTATGGGTACAGATTAAAGGGTTAATGCCCTTTATATTAGCTATGGTCGATCGTATAGCACCTTGTGTTCCTTTAAAGTGTTTATTGACTTTTTCTCTTGAGATATTTCTAATTGGGATGAAATTATCATAGGAAAAGTCTCTTTTTCTCCTAAATAAGCATATTTTAAATCTAATGGTAGAGATTTCAATTCAAGCTTAGGAGGTTCTAGTAATGATTAAAGGGGAGTGGATTTCCTTTGCGAAAGTTTCTCGAAATGAGGTTTTCATATTTCTATATCCATGATAGGAACAAAATCAAAGAGGGCATTAACTTTCTCTATTAATGCATCCTAATTAAACTCATTAAAGTGGGCCAAATAGTTAAGTGGGTCTGACAAGGAAGATGTTTGAAAATGATCTTGCACAACTAAATTTACCATGTTAACACAATGCAAGTGATTAGTGAGTTCACCAAGTTGCTTACACATGTTAAAGATGTTTAAGTCTAATGTCATATTACCAAAAGATGATTTCATAATACCATTTTTGTAGTTAATTAAGGCATTAGATGTAGTAAAAAATGATCGTCTCAGGATGAGTGGTATTTTCTTCTTCTCATTCACCACTAGTTGTGTATCTAGAACTAGAAAATCTACAGGGAAGCAGAACTGTTCTATCTGGACAAGCACATCTTGTAATACCCCTCTCGGTGTCTTCATAGAATGATCAGCTAGTTGGAATATAGTAGAAGTAGGTTTCAACTCACCCAGACCTAACTATTCATATAACGACTACAATGGTAGGTTCACACTAGATCTTAAATCAAGAAAAGCTTGATTAATCTTATAGTTTCCAATAATGAAAGTAAGAGTGGGGAAACCTGATTCTTTGTATTTTTGTGGTTTATGGTGTTGAAAAATGGAACTAACTTGTTTAGCAAAATATGCATTCTTTTAAACATTTAGTCTTCTTTTATGCTGCAATGATAGGACATGGGTTAACAAGTGAAGTGGGGTCCTTCTATTTAGAATTTTCTTTAACATTAATGGATTTTCTACCTATTTAGTATTTTGCAGCTCATACTTCTCAATTCTTTTACCACTCCTAAGAATGGTAATAGGCTTAGTTTGTTCCATGGTAGAGCTGGATTATGTATTAGATGTATTATTGCTAAACGCATGCACTCCCGTAGGGATTGTTTATGGTTGAGGTTGAAACTTTCATTTTTCCATATTTTGCATCATTTGACTCATCATATTTTTATTTCATTAATAAACTAATTGGTTTGTTTTAATTCAACTTCTAATTAAGAAGTTTACCTCTCCTAGTTTTGAATGATTTGATGAATCTTATCATCTACAAGCCTTTCATGTGGGGGTAACTAAAGTCCAAAAGTAGGAGGTTGATGAGTTTGGTATGAGGATAAAGCGAGAAGTCCTTGGTTTTGTTGGTAAGATTGGTATGGGCTAGGTTATGAGACATTGGCATTTTCTTCATTTCTCCAACTAAAATTTGGGTGGTTTCTCCAACTAAGATTATAAGTCTTTGAATATGGGGAGAAAGGTCTGCCACAAAAGTTTTAATAATAATCATTATCTCCATGTTCATTTTGTTGGTCCCACCTCCTATTAGTTTTTCTTCTCCAATCTTTGTTTAATAGATGATTATTCCTCTTGGTGGAGGTTGATATTCATCATACATTACAAGTGGTGGGTCCCCATACATGATGAGTGGAGAGCCTTCACTACCACAAGGTGTGTTACCCCTTGATCGTTGATTAATCATTGATGTGAATTGATTTGGTTGTACATCGTTTTGGTTGTACATCACTAACCTTCCAATTTTGTCTCGTCTTCAAAAGTGCATACAATGAAAGCCTTTTTTCCCTTTTTTCTTTTTCTTTTTTGGATAAAACTATCATAAATGATGCAACCTATGTTCCTAGAATGATGCACAAACAAAGGGCACAATCAAATAATCCTTGAGGCTGAAAACTAGAAATATTTTGATTTTCTTGAATTTGTGTGGAGGAGATGCTTTAGATTGAATATTCCTCTCTTTTAAATTTGACTACTACTTAGTAATGAGGTTTTTCTCTAAAGTGGTTAATACAATCCTCGTGTCAGGAGGTGTTTAGACCTCAATCGACATCAACGAAAGGAGTGGGAAAATCACTTGGATTTTAAGACACCCATTATAACCACGGTGTTCAAAAGCCACTAGAGTGACAATAGATCACATCCTTTTAAGGGGGTCCTACGAGCATGTGATGACCTCTATTGGTCTCTTCAAATTAATTTTAAGTTTATTTGAATGGTTGCTTTGCGTGCTTGTGGTGATTATCTTAGGTGGACCAAGAGGTGGTGATTAAATCCACCCTTGATCTTGTGGGGTTGGGTACTATTACTAATTAATTTCCACACACTATAGTAGTTCCATTAACATATAAATCACCTCAAAGTGATAAGCATGCCCTAATAATGCAATTTAAAATAGTAAATAATGCAAACTCTAAAAATACAACAATTATCAAATTTTCTATCTAAATGCAATTACACTACCAAACAATCACAAAATTATTTTAAATGCAACTATACTAAAAAAAATAGTGAGGAAAACTTACAATGGGGTTTCTTATGAAGATTAAGTGTGGGCCATCTTATGTCACACTTGACTTATTTTAATACAACCCTTTTAAAATTGAAATTGAAATTGCATGTTACAATGTGCCTCACTATAAGATTCACTCAAAAAGAAAGAAACAGTACTATTTTAGGAAAGCAAGGAAATTCTATTTATTTGATGAAGCTCCACTTGCCAATTTCTCCCTTTTCTAATTTCCTAGAAAATAAAACTAGAAATAAGTACCAAAATTAGGAAATTAAGTGATTATGCACTAAGAAAATTGAAAAATGCACCTAAAAATGCCTATAATGCTAAAATAATGAAATTCCTATAATTTTTAATTTTTTGAACTTTTTAAAATTTTTGAATTTTTTATTAAATTTTATGAAAACTCCATTACTGGTCCCCACCAACAGTGCCATAAACTTGTTGATTGTTTACTGTAAGTACATGGGTTATTGTAGTATAGTTTATGCAAATACAAGTCGATCCCATAAGGACTTGACTTAAAAAGATGGAGTTTAAATAAAATTGTCCAAAAATTAAAAGAAATTATATAAATTAAATGACAATGAATTATAAACTCAAATCTATTTAACTAATGGAAATTATAGAAATCCAAGTTAAGAAAAACAAAAAATTAACTAGAAAACAAATGCAATTCACTTCCCTAACTTGATTATGACAAATTTTTTCATATTTTATGTCATCAAAGTCAATCGGCCTTAGTCAATCTCTCACTAATACTTTTGATTAAGGATCCAATAGGAGGATTATGCAAGTTCCCTAAAATTTTGATGATTAGGACTAAGGAATGATTTTGGATTTTAAATAGCTTTGAGTGAATTTTTGGTTTTTAGATTGAATATCAGAACCTATGGATAAGCTAAGAGTTGTCCTAAGAACAAGATCTAAAGATTAATTAAAATTTTAACATGGAAAAGATCAAGACATAAAGAATAAATGTACAATTGATTTGGTTAAGCTTAAGTAAAATAGGGTATGGATTACAAAGTTCCTGGATTAAGTTGAGAATAACGCAAAACCTAGATAGGTAGAATAGGGATAAGACAAAATGAAAATAAGATTAGAAAAGGATGAAAAATGGAATTTTAATTATTGTCTAAAAGGGAAAACCTAAAATTTTCTAGTTTTCTGGTTTAAAATGAAAAAATGAGGAATTCCAATGAAGAAGATGATGACTGGCAAGATGGGGAAGAAGAGAAGGAGGGGAAAACCTGACTTTGGTTTTCTCCTATGGTGAAGGGAGAAGGCTTAGTGTAGTTCTTGACTAAGAATGGCAGAGAGAGAGAGAGAGAGAGAGAGAGAGAGAGAGAGAGAGAGAGAGAGAGAGAGAGAGAGAGAGAGAGAGAGAGTATGGTGCAAGCTGGGGCAGTGACAGAGGGAGCTAGAGATAGGGGTGTTGTCGGTTGTCCTTGTAGCTACCTATTGTACAGTTGCCAATGGCAAAGTAAAGAGGGAAAGAGAGAAATGTAGGTGATTGATTTTTGTTGAAAAAGTGCCAATGAAAATGATGGCTGGGAAGAGACAAGTGACAGGATTGGGAATTTTGAATTTTGTCAGAGCAGGTCGACAGATAAGAAAAAGAAAAGAAATAGAGATAGAGATGTGAGGTGTGGTGTGGTGTGGTGTGGGAAAGAATGAGGTAGAGGGATGTCGGTCTTGTTCACTCATCTGAGTGCAATCAATATGAGCAAGAGCAAAAGAAAGAAGGGGAATAAGGGATGGAGAGGCAATGAATTATGGTTTCCTGCTCGAAACTAAGAAAGAGAAAGAGAGGAGAAGACGAGAGTGATGGTAGAGAGGGATGCTACAGTGCAAAGATAGATAGAGAGAGAGAGAGAGAGAGAGAGAGAGAGAGAGAGAGAGAGAGAGAGAGAGAGGAGTTAGGGCAGTTGAGAGAGGTGATGCAGGAGTGAAAGAGAGGGAGAGTGACAGAGAGAAGGGAGAGAGGGACGGTGTTGGTAAGAGAGGAAGTGAGAGATAGATAGCAGAGAGGGAAGGAGAAGAGAGGGGTTGGTTGACTTCTTACAACTATTCTAGGCTGCTCCTTTTATATAACATCCTAAGTTTCCTCTTTAGATCTCGTGCCTAACTTATCCTTCTCCTAATTTTGTTTTACATCCTCCTCTTAATTTTGTTTTTCCCCTACTTTTCTTCATTTTATGCTAGCCGATGTTCCTCTTAGGGTGCCTTCTTTCATGGGTTTCTTATTCTTTCTTAGTTTTCAATTAGAAATTATTCCCTCTTGCCTTGTGAGTGATCTAGTTCATTGATTTGATCCCAACTATTTAATGCCCTTTAGGATGATCTCGCACTGTTAAATTTTGATATAAGTTATCCAAGCCATAATCTGGTTGATCTGCAAAACACAAGACCAAATTATAATTATCTAAATTGTACATTACAGATTTGATTAGCTCTGATGATTATTTGATCGTTAAATTTAGCAAATCAACAGTTGGATGATCAATTGAATCTAAAATTCATATTTTATCTAAAAATTGTAAAATTGATTTGTTAGATGATCTAATTAAATGCTAAATGAAGGGTATTTTATGAAAAATTAAACACTTAATAGACCTCCCAACCAGCATTTTGCTAGTCTCAAGGAAAACATGTGAAAACCCAATTTACAAAATTCTAAAAAATTATTTTCAAGTCAACTCCACTTTTGGCTCAAAGAATTATCTTCAATAAATCTACCAACTTTAGCATACTAATAAAAATGAATGAAGAATTCAAAACCCTACCCATATGCTAAATATATTCCATTTAAGCTCGATCTCAGAGTGAGTGTCTGTATGTACAGTCTACACATAGAATAATCTTTATCTCTAAGTAGAATTATAATTTTTGAACTCCATCTAAAATATGTTTTGACCTCAATCCTCACTAATAAACACACACACAAAAATAAAATCTCTCAAATAAATGGTTCAAATCATATCTCTTTTTTAAATATGTGAGCAAAGTCAATAAAAACAAATTTATCTCAAATATACCTGTAAAGAATGGGAGCTACCAAGGAATTTAATTTTTGATCCCTTAACAAATGATAAGATGCCATTACCTATGAATACTAGATATATTACCCCTTAAATCCTATCTTTCACATCCTCATCAAGATTATAGTCATCCTAAAATCAATAAGTCTTCAAGTGGAACGAAACGTAGGCTTAGGACACGGTACAAAAGAAAGGGTACAAAGGATATTCAAATTTTCTGAAAAAATAAATAGAGGTCTTTTAAAATTGGGAATTCTTCCTTTACTTAGTAATAAAGTGAATATTTGTTTTTCCATATTTTTGCACTCTCTATACTTTTTTCTTTTTCTTTTTGCTTTTTTCAATACTTTTTCCTTCTTTTCAACACTTTTGAATCTCTTTGAAGAATATTTCTTTTCCTGATATTCACTTTTCTACTTTTATTGCAACTAAAAAGTATATCTTCATTCATCTCTAACTTATCTTTTGAAGAAAATAGGTCCTGGATGTATTATACTAGGTTACTATGGGTAAAGGTTATATGGGTGACAAAAGAAAAGGCTTATATAAGGCTCAAATTGGCTAACTAGTAGCAAAAATACTCTTTTGAGTAGGATTTATTTATCTAAGTTAATAACAAGAATGGTCTAAATCATTTTCTAGGTTTCATCTAATCAATCATATTCAATGAAATTCAAGAATTTTAAAGGTAATACTCTAATTATTCAGGTAATTAGCCAAATTTAAGAGTCGATGGGATCAAATTTTATTTATAACCTCTAAAACAGAATGAATGGCTCTAAAACTTACTTAGGTTATAGGTCTCCACTGACTTTCTCCAGGATCTCTAAGTTATACGACTTAACAATTTAGACTATTTATATGCAACTATGTATACAGATGTGATCCAAGACTTTGCTTTCATGGAATACTTTAGAAAATGAGTAAAATGATGAATTAACCATGTTCAATTTCATTAATGAGCTAAAATTATCTAGATTATACTTCAAAAAATCCAATTGTCCTCATAGTGTAGGAATTAGCCTAAAATTTTCATAATTCTAAAAAAAATTAGCAATTTTTTTTATTTTTTAAATTAAGAATAATAATAATAATAATAATAATAACTAAAATTTGTTAGAATTCTTCACCCCCAAAGTTAAAAGAAACATTGTCCTGAATTATTGAAACATAGCACTTGAAATGAATATGGGTGATGCAGAAAACAATTAAAAAAATACAAAAGCTGTTACAAAGGGATCATATCTACTCAATCCTAATAAATAGGATCATCTAGAGTTGTGGACCCAACTTCTAGATTCTCATATTCTAGGAAAGGCTTTAAACATTGACCATTCACTTTAAAAGTATGACCAGTCCTAATATCCTTAATCTCAAACGTGCCATATGGAAAAACTTCTTTTACTACATATGGACTGGTCCATCAAGATCTAAGCTTACTTGAAAATAGGTGGAGCTTAGAATTATAAAGCCGAACTTTCTAGTTTAAAGGATTTTTTTCATTATGTTTTTATCATGAAAAACTTTCATCTTTTCTTTATATATCATATTACTCTCATAAACTTCTTGCCTAATCTCTTCCAACTCATTAAGTTGAAGTTTTCTATGTGAACATGCTTTATGCATATTGAAATTAAAGGTCTTTATTGCACAATAGGCTCTATGTTCCAATTCCACAAGCAAATGGCAAGCCTTACCAGACATACCAATTGAGGTTTGATGTGTAGTCCTATAAGACTAGAGCACATTGGTTAGTCTAAGAGACCAATCCTTACAATCTAGATTAATAGTCTTTTGAAGAAATTGTTTCATAGCCCAATTAGATACTTCTACTTGTCCACTTCTTTGTGGGTGATACACTATTGTAGCATTATGTGTAATATTATAATTTTCATGAGTACTTCAAATGGTTTGTTGCAAAAATGTGTACCGTTATCAATTATAATGGCTCAAGGGCTCCCAAATCTAGAAAAAAATGTTTTCTTTTGAGAATTTAACAACTACTTTGTGATCATTATGAAACATAGTCTATGGCTAATAAGATATAAATATACTTAAAAGAAGGTGGGAATGGCCCCATCAAATCTGTGCCCCCATAATAAAAAACTTCTATGACAAGGATAGGGTTGAGAGGCATCATATTCCTTGGTTTATTTCTCCTAAATTTTAACATCGCTCACATGCCTTAGAGAACACATGTGTCTTTAAACAATGATGGCCACTAGAAACCACTCTGCAAAATCTTTATAGCTATTTTTTGTGCAAGAAAATATCCACCTCATGCTTCTAAATGAAAAAATGAGATGACACTATTTTTCCCTAAGTCACGTACACATCTCCTAATTATGTGATCTAGGCAATACTTAAACAGGTATGGATCATCCTAGAAGTAGTGCTTACCATTGGAAAAGAATTTTTACTTTTCTTGTTTATTCCAATATTTAGGAATCTTCCCTGTGACTAAATAATTTGCAATATTAGCAAACACAAGAGGATGGAAACATAAAAATGTTGCTTATCAAGGAAAGTATTCTTAATTTTCAACTCATCCAAAGGTTTTGCTAGGATTAAGTGAGACAAATGGTCAGCTACAACATTCTATACTCCTTTCTTATCTTTTATTTCAAAGTCAAGCTCTTGGAGTAGAAGAATCCATCTAATTAGTCTAGGCCCAGCATCTTTCTTGGAAAAAAGATACTAAAGGGTTGAATGCTCAATGAATATGACCATTTTAGATCCAACCAAGTAAGACCTAAATTTATCCCACACCTGAAGACAATTGCTAAGAGTTGTTTCTCCAAAGGAGAATAATTCATTTGGGTTCTATTTAGGGTCCGACTGGCGTAACAGATGGCATATGGCTTTTTCTCTTTTCTTTGCCCTATATAGCTCCTTCAACATAATCATTAGAATCACACATGATTTCAAAGGGTAGACTCTAATCAAGTGGTTGTATGATAGGTGCAGTGGTTAACTTGTCTTTCAGCTTTGTAAAAGCCTTTAACAATCTTCAATCCATTCAAAAGGGGAATCCTTTGTGAGGAGGTGACACAATGGTTTAGATATTGCACTAAAATCTTTAATAAACCTCTTATAGAATCCTGCATGATATAGGAAAGAGCAAATATCCTTAATAGATTTTGGGATGAGTAGTTGGTAATTAGGTCAACTTTGGCTCTATCTACCTCTATACCTTTGGATGACACTACGTGGCCTAAGACAATTCCCTTAGGAAGCATGAAATGACACTTTTCCCAATTAAGCACTATGTTCTTTTCTTTACAATGATTGAAGATTTTCTTAGATTTTCAAGGCATGTTACAAATGAATCACCAAAACAGAAAAGTTAACCATGAAAACCTCTACGATTCTCTCTACCACATCACTAAAGATACTCAACATGCACTGTTGAAATGTGGCAGGTCATTCTTTTATAAGCAAAAGTGCCATAAGGACATGTAAAGGTGGTCTTTTCCTGATCCTCAGGTGTAATTTCTATCTAGTTATTCCCTCAGTAACCATGTAAAAAACAATAGTATTGATGTTCTGCAACCCTTTCTAACATCTGATCAATAAAGGGCAACCCTTTCTATCTAGTTATACCCTCAGTAACCATGTAATTTCTATAGTGACAATATTCAACTTTCTATAGTCAATGCACATACGTCAACTAGTGTAACTCTAGTGGGGATTAATTCATTGTTGGCACTAGAGATCATTGTCACTCCAGACTTCTTTTGGAATAACTTGAGTTGGACTTACCCATGTTCTATCACTTATGGTATAGATGATTCCCACATTAAGGAACTTAAGAACTTTTGCTCTGATCACATTCTTCATATTCATTTAACCTTCTTTGCATTTGATTGCATGGTTTAGCTTCATCCTTTAGACATATCCTATGAGTATAGATTAAAGGGTTAGTTCCCTTTATATTGTTGGTATATAACAATGCCCACCTCAATGAGATACCACCTGGAGTACCACAGTGGTATGTGATTTGTATGACCGCCTTAGTGTTGATGAGGTCATTAGGGACCGCAATGGTTACAAGAAAGAATAACGAGGGTTCAAGGGCAACACCCCTGTGTTGCGGGGTCTGGGGTAGTAGCCTTGGTGGGGATCTAAGGGGGCAGTGCCCCTAGTAGTTTGCATTTTGCATTATCTATCAATGGAAGGTTGACTATCAACACGAAAAATCACCTACTACCACTCCTTACTTAATGCATTAAATGATCAACAGCTACTCTTATTGTTGTTCTACAGCTATCATGTTAGAAGTCTAATGAAAGGTCAAATCAATGAGTTGATTGGTGGAGAAGGCTATAAATTAGCATACCACAAGCCCCCCAAAGAGCATTGAAGATTTTCGTTGCTTTGTAGATCTTCTTTTCTATTGTTCTTCTTATATGTCCAGAAGCCATTGAAGCTCTGCTAAAGAGCACATGGTGGGACAATCCATTATTGTATTATGTTATTGTCAAACTAAAATATTAGTGGTGTTGAGTAGTATTGTCTTTCTCCTAGATTGTTGTTTAGAAGTTCCGAGTGCATACTCGTATGTTTACATATATCAGCTATAGTCTATTCTTTAGCACCTTGTGTTCCTTTAAAGTTTCTATTAACTTTTCCTTTTGAGATACTTCTAATTGGGAGAAAATTATCATAGGAAAAGTCTCTTTTTTCTCCTAAATAGGTTTATTTTAAATCTAATGGTAGAGATTCAATTCAAGCTTAGGAGGTTCTACTAATGATGGATGAGGAGTGAATTTCCTCTATGGAAGTTCCACGAAATGAGGTTTCCATTTTTCTGTATTCATAATAGGAACAAAATTGAGGAGGACATTAACTTCTTCTATTAATGAATCCTCATTAAACTTATTAAAGTGGGCCAAATAGGCCTTAAGTTAGTTTGACAAGGAAGATGATTGAAAATGATCTTGCACAACTGAATTTATCATGTTGACATAATGCAAATCATCAGTGAGCTCACCAGGTTGCTTACAAATGTTGAAGATGTTTAGCTCTAATGTCATATTACTAAAAGACAATTTCATAACACTATTTTTACAGTTAATTAAGGCATTGGACATAGTCAAAAATGGTCATCCCAGGATGAGTGATAGTTCATTCTTCTCATTCACCAATGGTTGTATATCTAGAACTAGAAAATCTACAAGGAAGTAGAAACATTCTACCTAAACAAGCACATCTTCTATTAGCCCCCTTTGTATCTTCATAGAACGATTAGCTAACTAGAGTGTAGTCAAAGTAGGTTTCAACTCACTCAGACCTAACTGTTCATATACCGAGTATAGTAGTAGGTTCACACTAGATCCCAAATCAAGTAAAGCTTGATTAATCTTATAGTCGCCAATAATGCAAGTAAGAGTAGGGCAACTTAGATCCTTGTATTTTAGTGGTATGTGATGATGAAGAATGGAACTAACTTGTTAAAAAAAAATGCCTTCTTGTAACATTTAGTCTTCCTCTTATGGAACTAACTTATTTATCTTGTTGAGTCAAAGAATGGAACTAAATGTCCAAGACGCACACTAGTTCATCTCCATTACCAAGATGCACATGCTATCGCACTTAATACATGTGATTTCGTACATGTCTACCAAAGTGCATCCAAGGCACAATGTCTATCAAGGATGAAGCACCCGAACTATCCGTTCTATACTCCTTTGATGTATGACCTAAATGGTTGTTCCTTAGGTTTTTTGCATCTAAAAATTCAATGGATGACTCAGATCATCCATTCGAGCTATCCTTGAGGTGGGTTTTTAGGCCAGGATAGTTTTCTCTGATGAAACTTCCAATTTCTCTTGACTGTCAATATATTATTCATGTAAGTGGGGTCCACTTAGAAAATTTTCAAAATTGCCCTTCACGAGAAAAATCAGGCCTTATTCGTCCAAACTTTGATTATAACAAACTTAGCGCTATTGGAATCATTTCTCCTAATACAATCCAAATATGAAGGTTTCAACACTTGATTTGATGTACATAAAAAATTTATTTTCTAGAACTCCAAAATTTACTTTAATTAAGATTTAAAAATTATGGATGTTACATTAGGTCTTGCCAATCTAGCTCATCTTATGATTTCTAGGTTTTAATTAAGTCCAACTTTGTTTATATTTAATCTTTCTTCACAAAATTGGTCTGTGTTGTTGAGACAAATCCAACGGATGTCTTGGATCAAAAATCAAGTTTATATTGCTCTATAATTAAAGATTTTCTTTTGCAAATCAAAATCAATGGTCCAAATCAAATATGGATAAAAAATTGTACAAAAAAGCATCACTAGGATGCATTACACCCATGACACTCATCTAAGATGCACCTAGGTGCATTTTAGTTGCCAGGACGCAAGTGGGTGAATCTTCATTACCGGAATGCACATGTAGCCTATTTCGCCCGTGAACAATGTGTGTGACACCGTCACATGCACAGTCGTGCTTAATGCATGTTCTGCTAAGCCGACCAGAGTGCATCATGGGAGCAACATCCGTCGAGGATGAAGCACTTAAACAGTCTATTCTTTTTCCATTTGATCTATGGTCCAAACAGTCCTAAAATTTGACTGTTTTCATTGTACCTCTAATTTTTAAGGTCTAAGAATTTAATGGACAACTTAGATCATCGATTAGAGTTGCGAATGAGGTGGGTTTTTGGCTATGATGATTTTCTTCAATGAAACTTCCAATGTCTCTTGACTATCAATCTATGATTCATGTAAGTGGGGTCCACAAAAAAATAACAAAATTTTCGTTCATGAGAAAAAACACAACTTATTTGTCTAAACACCCATTTCAACAAACTTAGTATTGTTGGAATCATTTTTCCTAGTATATTCCAAATATGAAAATTTCAACACTTGATTTTTTATTCGTAAAATTTTTGTTTTCTAGGACTCTAAAATTTACTTAAATTATGATTAAAAAATTAGGGATGTTACATTAGATCTGGCCAACTAGCTCACCCTATAATTAAGTGAAACTATTGTTAGATCAAAGTTTTCATCAAAAAATTAGATCCATATTGTTGAGACGAGTCCAATGGATGTCAAATAAAAAAATTAGGTTTATATTGCCTCCAAAATTGAAGATTTTATGTTTCAGATCAAAATCAATGATCCATATCAAATCTCAATAAAAAACAATACAAAACAACATCACGGGACGTGCTTTAGTGTGTCTCAATCGCCAGGGTACATACGGTGGCTTCTCCATTAATAGGATGCACATGCATCCTATTTTGCCAATGAACGGTGCTTGCAATGCCCTCTCACACAAGGTTGTGCATAGCCCGCATATTCTGGTGCACATCTGTCAAAGTGATCCTTGGCACAACATCCATTGATGATGAAGCACCTGGACTGTCCATTCTATTTCACTTTGATCTACTATCTAGATGGTCCCAATATTAGAATATTTTCATAATTCCTCGAGTTTTAAGAGTCTAGGAATTCAATGGATGACTCAGATCATCCATCCAAACTGTCCTTTAGGGGGTTTTCTTGGCCAAGATGGTTTTCTCTAATGTAACTTCCAATATTCTTGAATGTCAAGCTCTAATTCATGTCAGTGGGTCCACTTAGAAAAATTACAAAATTACCCTTCATATGAAAAATCAAAACTTATTCGTTCAAACTTCAATTTCAGCAAACCTAGTGTTGTTGAAATTAGTTTTTCTATTATAACCTAAATATGAAGGTTTCAACCCTTGATTTGATGTATATCAAATTTTTATTTTCTAGAAATCCAAAATTTACATAAATTAAGATTTATAAATGAGGGATGTTACATTAGATTTGGCTGATCTAGCTCATCATATTATTTTTTAAGTTTTAATTAAGTTAAACTACTGTCAAATCTAAGTTTTCATTTCAAAATTAGGTCCCCATTGTTGAGATGAATGGAACAGATGTCTCAGATTAAAAAATCAGATTTATATTGCCTTTAGAATTGAAAATTTTCTATTTCAAATCAAAATCAACTATCTTAACCAAATCTGGATTAGAAACAGTACAAAAGTGCATCACTAGTGTGCACTCTATTTGCGATGGTCATCCAAGATGCACTTGGGTTGCTCTCAGTAGAAAGGACACATGTGGGTGCACAGTCTGGCTCAATGCACACCTTCTAGTGCGCATCCACCATAATACATCCTGGCTCAACATCCATTGACGACAAAGCACCCAGACTGTCCATTTTTCACCCCTTTGACCTACGGTCTATATGGTCCCAAAATTTGACTGTTTTCATTGTTCCTTGAGTTTTAAGGGTCTAGGAATTCAATGAATGGCTCAAATCATCTATCCAAGTAGTCCTTAAGGTGGGTTTTTAGACCATGATGGTTTCCTCCAATGAAACTTCCAATGTCTCTGGATTGTCAATCTCTAATTCATGTAGGTGGGGTCCACTTAGAAAATTATAAAATTGCTCTTCGCGAGAAAAATCATAACTTATTTGTCCAAACTTTGATTTCATCAAACTTAGTGTTGTTGGAATTGTTTTTCTTAGTATAATCCAAATATTAAGGTTTCAACACTTGATTTGATGTTCATAAAATTTTTACTTCCTAAAACTCCAAATTTTAATTAAATTAAGATTTAATAATCAAGGATGTTACATTAAATCTAGCCAATCTAGCTCATCTTATGATTTATCATATCTAAATTTTCATCAAAAAATTAGGTTGCATCATTGAGAAAAATTCAAGGATGTCTCGGATAAAAAATTAGCTTTATATTGCCACAAAAATTGAAGATTTTCTATTTCAAATCAAAATCAATGGTCCAAGACAAATCAGGATTAGAAATAGTACAAAAGGGCATCCTTGAGATGCACTGCATCCATGATGGGTGTTTAGGACGTGCCTAGACGCTTCTGAATTGCTTGGAACCACGTAGGTGCTTCTTCATTACTAGGACGATCGTGCATCCTATTTCAACCATGAGCGTCACATGAGCCACCCTAATGCCGAGTTTGGTCTCAACGTGAATTCTAGTGCACATCTGTCAAAGTGCATCATTGTCGCAATGTCCGTCAAGGACAAAGCACCAAGACTATTTGTTCTTTTTCCCTTTGATCTACAATGTATATGGTCCCGAAATTCATTTTTTTTTATTGTGCCTTGAGTTTCCAAGGTACAGGAATTCAATTGATGGCTTGGATCATCCATCCAAGCTGTAATTGAGGTGGGTTTTTTCTACCATGGCTATTTTCTTCAGTTAAACTTCCAATATGTCCTAAATGTAAATCTCTTATTCAAGTAAGTGGGGTTCACTTAGAAAAATTACAAAATTGCCCTTCACGAGGAAAATCATGACTTATTCATCCAAACTCCATTTTCAACAAACTTAGTGTTGCTGGAATTGTTTTTCCTAGAACAATCCAAATATGAAGGTTTCAACACTTGATTTGATGTCGATAAAAATTTTATTTTCTAAAACTCAAAAAAAAAAATTAAATTAAGTTTTAAAAATTAGGGATATCATATTAGATCTGGTTGATCTTGCTCATCTTACAATTTTTAGGTTTTAAATAAATTAAACTATAGTTAGATCTAAGTTTCTATCACAAAATTAGTTTCGCATCTTTGAGACAAATCCAACAAATGTCTCATATCAATAATCAAGTTTATATTGCCTCCAAAATTGAATATTTTTTTGTTTCATATCAAAATCAACATTCTAAATCAAATATGGATTAAGAATAGTACAAAACAGTGTGCTTAGGATGCACTACATCTGTGACGAGCGTCTGGGACATGCCTGGATATGTGTTAGTTGCCAAGATGCACACGGGTGGGTCTTCATTACCAAGGTGCACGCAACATTCATTGGGGACGAAGCACATCTTGGGTGCAACATTGATTAAGGACGAAGTACTAGGATTGTCTATTCTTTGCCTCTTTGAACTACAGTTTATATGGTCCCAAAATTTGATTATTTTAACTATTCCTCTGGTTTTTAGGGTCAAGGAATTCACTAGGTGAGTCAGATCATCCATCCGAGCTATCCTTAAGGTGGGGTTTTTTGGCCATGACAATTTCCTTTGATGAAATTTCCAATGTCTCTTGATTGTCAACATCTGATTCGTGAATGTGAGATCCATTTAGAAAAATTACAAATTTGCCCTTCACAGAAAAAAAAATCACAACTTATTCGTCCAAACTCTGATTTTGTAAACTTAGTGTTGTTGGAATTATTTTTTCTAGTACAATCCAAATATTAAGGTTTCAATGCTTGATTTAATGTCTATAAAATTTTTGTTTTCTAAAACTCCAAAATTTATTAAGATTAAAAAATCAGGGATGTTACATTAATCTAGCCAATCTAGTTCATCCTATGAATTTTAGATTTTAATTAAGTCAAACTAGGTTAGATCTAAGTTTTCATTACAAAATTAGGTCCACGTCATTGAGAAAATTCCAACAGACGACTTGGATCAAAAATTAGGTTTTTATAGCCTTCAGAATTGAAGATTTTCTATTTTAGACCAAAATCAAAGGTCCAGATCAAATTTGGATAAAAAATAGTACAAAATAAAATAATTGAGCCGCACTGTGTCCATGATGGGCCTGGGTGTGTCCCAATTGCTAGGACACAAGTGCATCCTGTTTCAACAGTTAATGGCACATGCGGTGCCTACATGCTATCGCGATTAAGCCCAGCACAAGCATTTTGGTGCATGTTCATTAGAGTGCATCCTGAGTGCAACATCAATCAAGACAAAGCACCTGAACCGTTCATTCTTTTCTCCTTTGATCTACGACCTAGATGGTCCATAATTCAATTGTTGTCACCACTCATAGAGTTTTGAGGATCTATGAATTTAGTGGACAACTTAGATCATCCATTTAAGCTGTCCTTGAGGTGAGTTTTTTTTGCTAAGACTATTTTCTTTGATAAAACTTCCAATGTCTCTTGACTGTCAATTTCTAATTCATGTGAGTGGGCTTCACTTAGAAAATTTATAAATTTGCCTTCACAAGAAGAATCACAATTTATTCATCCAAACTATGATTGTAGCAAACTTAGTGTTATTGGAATCATTTTTCTTAGTACAATCCAAATATGAAGGTTTCAATTCTTTATTTGATGTCCATAAAAATTTCCTTTTATTGAACTCCAAAATTTTCTTAAATTAAGATTTAAAAATCAAGGATGTTACATAATTTAGCTACATTTAAATGTCCCATCCAAAACATTCAAACAAATCATTATACTAGATCTAAGACATCCATCTACTTCTCTCTCTCTCTCTCTCTCTCTCTCTCTCTCTCTCTCTCTCTCTCTCTCTCTCTCTCTCTCTCTCTCTCTCTCTCTCTCTCTCTCTCTCTCTCTCTCTCTCTCTCACTCACTTAACCCTCGAAAACATGTTATAACCTTACACTTGTAAGAAGAACAACTAAGAATGAGATCAATGGGAAGATTGCAGGGGAAGAAAAAAAAAAAGGAGAAATGAGATCAACCTAGAAATAGTCATCTACTTTAGGAGAACAAAACACAAATTTTGGGTAACTATACCTATTACCAGTTAATGTTAAATTTGATCAAGCAAGTGTTCTTTTCGTTCATCTATACCAAGAGTTAAGATTTAGTAAGCATACCATGATTGTGACATATATTTGGATCCAAAAATTGATTGTATACTTTCTTATTTACATTCATAAGAGTGTTTCAAGTTATTTTAAAACTTATATAACATGTATTTTAGATCTAAGATCTAATCATTTACTTTCTAATTTGCATGCATAAGAGCATTTCAAGTTATTTTAAAACCAATACAAGATGTATTTCATACCTAAGATCTAATAATTTACTTTATGATTTTCATGCATAAAAACATTTTAAGTCATGTTAGAACTCATATGGCATGCATTTGGATTTAAAATATTGTTATTATTGTAATAACCCAATTTCTAAATCCCATTCACATTCAAATTTTGAGTTATTTTTTAATGAAATGAGAAAATGTACTTTTGTGTTATATGTTTTATGAAATTGACCTTTTAAAGAACACTTAGTTGACCCTTGAAACCTCAATATTTGTATTGTACATAGAAAGAGCTTTCTAAAGACATTAAGAACACTAAAATTAAAGTTCATATTTTTCTAATAAGGGTACTTTTGTAAATTTACTAGTGGGACCACTTATAGAAATCCATAATGAACAAGTCAAATGACATTATTAATAATAATATACATGTATATATAATATAGAAAAAATAAAGAAATGATTAAAGAAAATTAAAGGAGGGGTCAATTTTGATATTGGCACCCCCCCCTTTAAGTTAGCCTATTGAAATAGTCGGTTGTTACCTAATGCGAGAAAGAGAGAAAAATGGGAGAGAGAGAGAGAGAGAGAGAGAGAGAGAGAGAGAGAGAGAGAGAGAGAGAGAGAGAGAGCGAGAGAGAGAGAGAGGGAAATCACTTGTCATTTCATCCCATGGGCACACCAGTGAAGGGATGAAATTTAGCAAAAGTGAGAAAGCTATCGGAGACTTGTGTTCATAGTGCAAATCATGGTAGGGATCAATGTTCCTAACCATTGAGCACATTCATCTCATCAAAATGACCAATCCTATTTAAAAATCATGCCAATTGGAGGTGCCTTGGGTCATTAGATCAATTTTTAATAATGCGTGATCCTCCAGCTATATTCATTGTTTTCAAATTTTTAGGCATCAAACAGTGATGAAATCTCACCAAACTTTACGGGAGTTAAGGTAAACCTGTTATAATTGAGACCCATGAATTGGTTTTTCAAAAATTTGAGTTTTTTGCACTATTTGCAGTTCTGCCAATGATTATTTTTTAGTTATCTTCTCCCACAATAGATATGGATGAGTATTAAATATGGATTAGTATGTTGTTTATGTTTGATGAATGATTTGAATTTGCGCATGCTATTTATGTATTGGTACATAGCTTACCTTCTTGAAAGCACAGTTAGAATGTGATATGAGATACTTGGTCTAAATGGTAAGAGCTGAGGAAAGGCTAGTGAAATTGATAAATTCACCATAAGAGGTAGGTAGTTTTATCATCATTAACTTTTCTTTACTTTTGGATTATGAACAAATAATCATTTTATTTGAATGCATGTTTGGGAGAATTTGATGAATTGACTAATAACATTGTTATAGATTTGGAAAGCATTATTTCTGGTGGAATCCATTTCATATTTAAATAAATGTATTTAATATATGTTTTATATTAAATTGATGTCTCAATTGAATTGTATACATAACCATGAATAGACATATATATTGTATAGGCAAAAAAGACTTGTATATTTGAAAAGACTATCATTTTCCTATGTTTCAGAAATATGTTATTCAAAAAGATTATGTTATATCTATACAATATTTTATGATTAAATTAGAGTGCTCACATACCATTGAAGACTAATTTAAATGCTTTCAGCATTTTTGATATGGAAACAATATTGATTATGAAAAGGGCACTTGATCACCTCATTATTCTGATGGTTTTTGGATGTCATCTTCATTATGAATGTGGTGTAGAATTGATATTTTGATTTTCAATCTATTTCAAATTGTTACCAAGAGATTTGAGTAGATGTGTACTTCTAATTTGATTTTATGTGCACTTCTACACTTTTGATAGATTTTTTCAATCCCATATTTTGACCCTAAGGGGTGTTTATGATTTTGAGCTTATAGGGACAGCAATATGTAGTACTTGTAAGTGTGATTTTGATTGCATACCAAGGCGCAAATGGGATTTTTTTTTTAAATATTAGGCAACTCAATTGAGAGTTGGACTTGGCTAAGGGTGATATGTGAGACCCCATCGATTGCTATGTTAAGAAGTCTAGTTGATCACTAGCTTCTTTCTTTTGATTTAGATACCTTCCTAAGGCTTTATGTTACGAGAGTTGAAGTACCAAGAGAGTTGGTGTAGTCGAAGTGGTATCCATTAACGAACACAGTTATGACTTAAGGATCCTTTATGAACTTAGTTGACCATCTAATGTGTGGACATTGGCAGAGATGTTAGTCATTCTCAAGAGTATAGTCCAGTGCTTGTGGAAGAAAGGTAATTGCCATTCACTGATTGATTGATTGATGGGTTTATCAATTGATTTTTTAATATAAGTTATTTAGATGTTTGATGCATCATGTATTGTCTGAGCTTGTTTTGATTGAACAGACTTTTGTTATCTACACATTTGATATCAATACTACATGATTGATTTTCAAATGTTTCTCTATGTCTTCTTATTTCAAGTACTTTTGGAACTGATAAATGAATGTGAATTTGAGATCAAATGATTAAATCAAAAGCTTTTCTTACTATACACTTATTACATATACTCCATGTGTTTAAATATCCATGAATGCATTATGTTCTTTAAAATTATATTATAAATGACTTGGACTTCCATATATATTTGGATTTATATGAATAGACTAACTTGATGCTAAGACTACCCACATAATTGCAAGCTTATTGAGATATTGTAATTTGTGTTATAATATCTTAGATTTGAAGAGTTAAAATTGAAGATAGAAAATATCATGCTATGGATGAAATACAAAACGAGGAATGGTTAACTATAGTAGCTCAAGACTACTTGTATGTTAAAGGTAAGCATTTTGAGAATTAAGATGTGTATCATAGTTTAATTTTCAAATAAAATGAATGTTTATATATATATATATATATATATATTAAAATGTTGACTCATGGTATTCTATTCAAAGTGAATGATGTGATGTGGTTGTAACTGGAGGTTATGGGATAGGATAAAGTTATTTATTGTATTTAAAACTTAAAAATTTTGTTGAAAAGTTTATAATGTTCACCATCACATGTGTTAAATGCATAGATGTCCAAAAAGAGAGGAAACTCTGTTAGATTTTCTGTAGTAATGAGGCATTCATTCCACCTCTAAGTACTTGTGTTTGTGAAAGAAATGACACTTGGGATTTTTAGAAACAATTTACAATGCAAATATTTTTTCCTCTTTTGTTTTCAAAAGGAATTTTCAAACTAAGAGTCATGAATTCTGAAAAAGTTTTTAAATGTATCAAAGCACAAATTCAGTCCACTCACAACCAGGAAAGTTATTGAGAGTCCATAAAATAAGGAGAATTTGATCCTTATGAGAGTCAAGAGAGAGTATTCTCATGGGTTAGTAGGGTTCTAGAATAAAGAACCATAGTATAAGATACAATAATTGATATCTTTAAGTGAAGACATTGTCAAGTGATCAAAGATCTATTTATATGGGTGACCCCACTACTAGATAGAAGGGTTTTAAAGTTGGTTAAAAATGTTAATAGAAATCAGTTATCAAAGCAACTCCTATCAAGCTGACTTAGAAGTATGGGACTTTTCAAGTTTGTTTACAATTTTTTAATTGAAAAGTCCTTAATTGTGGATTTCTTTTAAAGTTAGAATTTCAAATTCCAACTTCAAAGGTATGTAAAAATAATAATAATAATTCGTTGCTTTACACTACAATTATAACCTACATTGACACATACATCCAATGTCCTACTACATTGTTCTTACATTCTTTAAAGACATAAAAAAGAAATTTACATTCACTTCCACATTCAGTAGAACATCCAAATTCATCATCTATCCACATTTATATAAAATATATATGTAGCCTTTTTCTATCTTGAAAAGACTTGAAAAAAGAAACTACAACACCTTTACTTCATTCACTATGACATCCACTTTCACTTCCAACATATATAACACATTCAAGACATGATAAAAAATTCATAAGTACAATTCCCCATACATGCATGCCCATTTACTTCACACTCTAACTTTCCCCCATTTATCCCATATATATACTTCAATGTAAATAATGGAACTAGAAGAACATATGCATACAAATGAAGAAGATTATTATTGTATTAATGGATAAGGTATTTTGCATTGATGTAATTACTCCATTTGTTCTAATTAAACTTATTACATACTCATCCCATTTAGGATGTCTTTCTTTGAGATTTGCTTTGGAGTAACTCTTCTCATTTTCTCATTCAAAAAGCACAGCAACCTGTAATACAACATATTTAATTTAGTTGACACATTTTTTTGAGCTATAATTCATAAGAAATTCTGAAAAATATAAGATCATGACCAATAAAAAGTGTCTTACCTTTTCAAATTGTGATACACCAATACCATCAAGTATCAGGGTTCTCATGCATCTTAGCACATCATACCCACATTCCTAATTAGATTGCTCTTTATGGAATTGTGCAACAAGAAAAATAGAAGTATCAATAAATATCATGTGTAATATTGTAAGGTTAGTTTTTAAAATAGAGTAATTAACTAGTTTCCTTACCATGACATTCTTTTAAGTGAATTTTGGTGGCTGCATAGTCTCGATTATATTAGCCCATCTTAACCATGCAGTACATATTTATATTTCAAATGCATTAGATGCGGATAAAAAATTACTTATATGCTATACATAGTACATGAAAAGATTAAAAGCTTACTTATTTATGATTTTTATGAGTGCAAGACATCTGTGTGATCATAAGAATTAAAAAATAAGGTGTACCCATCATGCACATCCAAAACTAGCAGGATCCAAATACAATCATATGAATTGCAATTATAATTTATAATCCTTATGTGGAGGCCGGCCATGCTCTATGGATCAGAGTGTTGGGCAGTTAAGGAACATCATACTCATAGGCTGAGTGTCGCAGAAATGAGGATGTTGAGATGGATGAGTGGTAAGACAAGAAAGGATAGAATTAGAAATGAAAATATTAGAGAAAATTTAGGGATAGCACCAATAGGTAACAAGATGAGGGAGATTAGACTTAGATGGTTTGGACATGTTCAAAGGAGGCCACCAACAGCACCAGTTAGAAGGAGTGAGGCAATACAAGTTGAAGGTTCTAAAAGGGCAAGGGGAAGGCCCAAAAGAACATGGATAGAAGTGGTGAGGAAAGATTTAAAAACTTTGGGACTAAATGAAACCACGGTATTTAATAGAGTGGAATGGAGGAATAAGATTCATGTGGCCGACCCCTAATTGGAATAAGGTCTTGATGATGATGATGATGATGATGATGATGATGATGATGATGATGATGATGATGATGATGATGATGATGATGATGATGATGATGATGATGATGATGATGATGATGATGATGATGATGAATCCTTATGTGGAGGACTTAAGTTGGCAAGAAAACAAAAATATTAAAACTTACTTGCTATTTTAGGGAATCATTAAGACTTATCCCTTTGAGCACTAAAATAACCCTAGTTACGTATTATAAACTAGCCTCTCCATCAGTCATTGCTTCAATGCTCTACAAATGACACTAGGGTTAAGGATTTGGTAAAGTACATCCTCAACCTCAAAAAGGCTCATTGTATCATTTAGGAAGCTGTATAAAAGAAATAATTATTACCTACCAAGAAAAAATAATATGTAACATTAAATATCATTATACAAGTAGGTATTTACATATAGCCCATATGGGAGACAATGTGAGGTGCTTGAGTTGATTCCATTTGTAAACTTCTAATAGGTCCCCTACCATAAGTGGCACTTCAACATTGTCATTGGCAAGCACTCCAGCCTTGACTCATACAATTTTGACTGCCCTATCTTCATTCAGGAGTCCATAGAGTAACCTTAAGGATCATCGATGCATGTTTGGTGGGACTTCCATGTGATCCATAAACGGTTGCTATAAAAGTTGTAAAGATGTTTAGTCAATATCAATCATTGAAGACATTCAATTTTATGATGAAAAATAAACATAAACACTAGTACTGGTTCCATTGGTACAGTAGTTATAATATTTCCATTTATAAAGAAAATGGTAGAGATGCATACATAACCAACACCATGGTAATAGACACACACTTCGTGTGTGGAGGCATGTTATTTTCTTACAAAACAATTGATTCAAGCTCATAGCATGAACTAACTACGAGGACATTTTGATGGGTATCCAAAGATAATAATCATTCATTAAAAAGGTTGAGATAGGAGAGTTACAGAAAGATAATGAAAAAGTTCTAGTATTTACATGTATACATTCTTGGCTGTAATTTCTCTTTCGAAGGCCACATGTTGTCCTTCATGAACTTCTTATGTAGGAGAGTTGCAATAGCATTTGATTGAGGTACAAGGTTATGAGAAACTATCTCCAAACCTACTTCATGCAACTGCGTAATTACATTTATGTTATCTTTTCACACATCTATTCATAGGCTTCCACATCTTCAATTGAAGGTATTTTTCTACCAAAGTATTCAAAAGGACCAACACCACACCCTTGGCCCCTTATTTATCCAAGATGATCCTGCTGGTTACCCAATGCCCTATATAGGATGTCATTATTGGCAGTAGTATTACTTAGAGTACCTATACTTGCTTTCTTAGGTACTACAAAATTTTATTAGAAGGACACGATCAATTCAATTAATTAATTTTATAAAATTCAAGGGTAGTCAAAGGTAGACATGTGCAACCACTTATAATGCGAGTAGTAACTTCTATAATAGCTTCATCTATAAAGGTTTGAGCATTATGGCCCACCAATATGCCATCTTCTAGAGGATGTGCGTCAATGGGATCCATAATCCCTACTTTCTTTTCCTATCAAGTAAGAAACTATAGTTATGTGATGAAACATATATAACTACAATATAATTTGAAAGAAATAAATTTTCATAAAGACTTACTTCACATTCTTCCAAACAGGGGTAGGCCAACCTAGAGAGCTAGTACTACATATTAGTTTCATGCACCTTTTTCCCTCTCGCACTCTTTGCCTGCATATTTGTATGTACATAAATAAGCACAATCAAATGTTATATATAATTAATTCAATGAAACATTATTTTAGCACATACCTCAAATTCAATGGATGTGCGAACCTTTACAAATTCATTCCACATGTCCTGGTCAATAACAGGCACTGTGTATAGCCTCAATGGATCGTTAAAATTTAGAACTACATGATCCTTTAATGGCATGTCACCAGCATCTCTACGCCAGAAAATGGTAGGCACCACTTCTCTCTAGTAAGAAAAAAGGGCGAGAGAGAAGAAGATATTCAAAATGCAGGGGGTCATTTTGATAACAACACCCTCTCCATCTGAAAATGCATTAGCACTGCATCACCAATGTGTTTGCTCCAAAAAAGGGTAAGTGTTAAGTGTTCAATTTTGGTCAAAATACCCCTAATTTAGCATTCAATTAGATCATCTAACTATTCAATTTTACAAAACTTAGCTTGATTTTGAATTTAACTCCAATAGACAATCCAAACCTTAAATTTTCAAAATCAACGGTCAGATGATCATTAGACTTAATTAAATGACTAATGTACGGTTTAGATGATTCTGATTTAGTTTTTTCTTTTGCAGATTAACCAAAAGAGGCGTTGATGGATATGATTAAAAGTTAACGATGGAGATCATCTTAAAGGGCAATGGATGAGCCAGATCACCCATGAAGATGGATGTGATAGTTTCCTAGAAGACAATGGAGCTAAATTTGGAATCATGGACAAAAAGGAAACCCCTTCCCCACTTTTTCTTTCTTTTCTTTTTCCTTCTTTCCTTTCTTTTCTTTTTCCTTCTTTCCTTCCTTTTCCTTCTTTCTTTCCTTTACTTTTTCCTTCCTCATTTCTTCTCTTTCCTTTCCTTCTCTCACACGTTCTAAACTTCCGTTTCTCCTCCTCTCTCTCAAAAAAGACGTACCCACCTCTCTCCATTCTCTCTTTTCTTCCTCCCCCCTCTTCCCATTCTCTTCTCTTCTCCTCTCTCTTTCTCACGAACCCATCCCTATTCTCACCTTCCTCTTCTCTCTTTCAAGGCTCCTCTCCTTCTCCTTCTCTCTCTCTCTCTCTCTCTCTCTCTCTCTCTCTCTCTCTCTCTCTCTCTCTCTCTCTCTCTCTCTCTCTCTCTCTCTCTCTCTCTCTCTCTCTCTGCCTTCGTGCGGTTCTGGTTCTGTTGGAATCAGGCGCCAGTCCATCACGTAGACTGAAGCAGTCTAAATCCGCTCCACCACACCAGCACATAGACCAGCCAGTCCACTTCTCTAGGCTTCCACTAGCCTGCCCAGCTCGAGTTCCCCATCTCCATGTAGCACCAGAGTTCTCAGCTTCCAAACGACACGAGAGCACAGGTCTTTGCGTCTTCTGCCCCTGCTTCACTCTACTCCATATCGTTTCCACTACTACAATCCATCATCGGTCGACCAGTACTGGTTTTCCCCATCTCCCTGGATTTTTCCTCTGTCTACGCGTTTCTGACATTCTCTATCATTGGAGGTCAAGGCATCGTCGTCGGACGGTCTAGGACTAAAAACCCAACTCGGGTGTTTCCTCCCATGCCCTCCTCCTTCCTCTTTCCTTCTTCTCCTTTTCTCCTCCTTCTTCCCCATCTCCCTTCTTCGTCGGGTTTCCTGGTTTTTCTCTTAAAAACTAGATTTTAACCAAAATTCTAATTTAGCCCTCTCTCTTTAAAAGCAATTACAAATCTGTTCTTTTTCGTTAATTCCATCTGTGTCCCCAGTTTAATTCCATCTATGTCCCATGCTATTCCGGTTTTGTTTTATCTGCATTTTTCTTATCCAAGAACTGCCTTCTCTACCAGATCAATTAAGGCCTAACCCAATCAATGGGTTAGCCGTAATCAAACCAAATCTTCAATTTCTCATTCGTTTCTTCTCAGATTTCAAATTAATTTTACAGGTTCATTCTTAGGACATCCCTAGACATAATCAACGTATCCGATCTTCGATCTGAAATTTATCAATCAATCTGAATGGTCCAAATCTTGAAAAGACAAATTAGCCCAGATCTCTTTGATTTTGATGAATCTGACAAATCCAACTGGTGGATCACTAATCAAGAACGTTTTGAAGATATCTATAAACAAAGATAAGCTTTTAGAAGATCAGAGTTGAAGATTTTGATAGTGATTGATCTTGGAAAGTAGTTTTTTCTCATTATTTGATTTTGTTTATTTTCTTTAGGAATTGAAAATTCTGTATTTTGGAGAAGTTGATTAGATCTGAACATTGATTCTCATTTCAATAATTTCAGTAATTTTGAGTGATTTTTTTATAATTTTAAATAATTAGATTTTATTGAAACTCCATCATTTTAAATCAAGTCCTCGTGGGATCGACCAGTACTTGCATAAGCTACACTACAATAGTCCATGCACTTGTGGTTAAACAATCAACAAGTTTTTGGCGCCGTTGCCGGGGACTTGGAAAGGAGTTTTCATAAAATTTAATTAAAAAATCCAAAAAAATTAGAAAAATTCAAAAAAAATTCAAAAAATAAAAAAATTAGGAATTTCCATTTTTATCATTTATAAATTTTTAGGTACATTTTTCAATTGTTTTTAGGGCATAATCACCTTCTTTCCTGAATTTTGTACTAATTTCTAATTTTATTTTTCAAGAAATTGGAAAGTAGAGGAATTTGGCAAGAGGAACTTCACCAAAATGGAAAATTCCCTACTTTCCTAGAATAGGACTTTCTTTTTTCTTTTGAGTGAATCTTGTAATGAGGATCCTTGTAAATTGCAATTTTCATTTTAAATTTTAAAGGGTTGTATAATGCAAGGCAAGTGTGGGATAAGGTGGCCCACACTTGATCTTCATCAGAAACCCCACTATGAGTTTCCTCACTCATTTATTTTCTAGATTAGGCTTTGTATTTAGAATAATTTGCATTGTTTTGTAGTGTAACTCATATAGAAAGCATTTTTTTTAATTGTTGCATTTTAGGATTTTGCATTAGTTTACTGCTTTTAATTGCATTCTTAGGGCATGTTTAATGTTTTAAGGTGATTTATATGCTGATTGAATTTTCATAGTGTGTGAAAATTAATTAGTAAGGGCACCCTACCCCCATAAGATCAAGGGTGGATTTCATCACCACCGCTTGGCCCACTTAGGATAATCACCTCAAGCGCGCAAACCTTACTTTCACATTAATTTAAAATCAATAAGAAGAGACCTATAAGGCCATCACATGCTCATAGGACCCTCTTAATAGGACGCGATTTACTGTCAGTCTAGTGGCTTTTGATCACTGTGGTTATCGGGGGTTACTTAATAGAGTCTCGCTCTTCCCCCACCTCCTATTGATGTTTGTTGAGGTCTAAACGCCTCCTTACACGAGGGTTGTATTAAACACTTTGGTTAGAACTTAACTGGTAAGCAGTAATCAACTCCTAAAGAGAAGAGGAGCACTAGTCTAGGCTAATAAAAAATGTCGTCCCCACACAAATCCAAGAGAGTCAAATATATTGTTGCTTATTAGCCGTAGGATTATTTGAGTGTACCCTTTTGTTTGTGCATCATTCTAGAATTTAGGTTGCATCATTTAAGTTAGTTTTCTCAAAAACAAAACAAAAAACAAAAAGAAGCTTCCCTTGTATGCACTTTTAGAGACACGACAAAACTGAAAGGTTAGTCAAGTATGACCAAAAAGACATACAACAAGATCAGGCCACATCTATGACTGATCAACGCTCAAGGGGTAATTCACCCCATGGAAGTCAAGGGGCTCCACTCATCATAAATGAGGACCCACCACCCTGGATGATGAATATCAACCTCCACCAAGGAGGAATAATCATCAACCAAATACAGATTGGAGAAGAAATAATAGGGAGTGGGACCAGCAAAGTGAACATGGGGATGATAATATTGAGGGTCATCAAAACTTTTGTGGTAGAACTTTAAAAGACTACCTTCAGCCTACACACACTAGCACACCATCCTATATAATTCTTCCTCAAAATGCTGGTGCATTAGAATTAAAAATAGGAGTAATCCATTTACTTCCCAAATTCCATGGTTTAGATAGTGAGAGTCCTTACTTGCACCTTAACAAATTTGATGAGGTATGTAGTACCCAGAGAACTCAAAATGTAGGTCTAGATACTATCAAGCTTAAGCTATTTCCTTTTTCTTTAAAGGAAAAGGCAAAAATGTGGTTTAATGCACTACCATCAGGTTCCATAAGAACCTGGAATGAAATGACTAAAGAATTCTTAAAGAATTTTTTCCCTACCCATAAAACAAATACGCTTTGCCGCAAGATAATGAACTTTACCCAAAGGGATAAAGAATCATTCTATCAATGCTGGGAAAGGTTCAAAGAACTACAACTCACTTGCCCACATCATGGCTATGAACCATGGCACATCATCAGCTTCTTTTATGAAGGACTAAATTCTGACATGTGCCAGTTTGTAGAGATGATGTGTAATGGCAACTTTCTCAACAAACAACCAGATGAGGCAGAAGTGTATTTGGAATGGCTAGCTGAAAGTGCACAAACCTGGGCTGACTTAGAAAGAATAGAACATACAGATAGACCAAAGCCCAATAACACCCAGGGTAGGGGAGGCATGTATGCCATGTCTAAAAAAGATGAAATCAATGCCAAAGTGGCAACCCTAGCTAGAAAAGTAGAAGCCATGGAAATGAGGAAGAAAACCTCAATTAATGATGAACGAGTGTGTAGCATTTGTGAAAGTACATCACATCTTACTTAGGAATGTCCTACAATCCCTGCTTTTCAAGATGTACTTCATGATCAGGCTAATGGACTTAACACATATAAAAGACCTTTCTCCCCATATTCAGACACTTATAATCCCAACTGGAGAAACCATTCAAACTTTAGTTGGAAAAATGGACCTACTGCTAATGTTCCACAACCAGGACAATATCAACCTCATCAACAAAACCAAGGACTTCTTACCTTACCTTATCAAACTCATCAACCTCCTTCTGGACCTTACTTGTCCCCACCTAAAAGGCAAGTAGAGGATAATCAGCATGTTCAAAACCAGGAAAGGAAAATTTCTCAATTAGAAAGCCAAATAAAACAAACCAACAAGTCCATGAATGAATTAAAAAACATGATGAGTCAAATGATGCAAAGTATGGAAAAAGGAAAGTTCCCAACTCAACCATAAGCAAACCCTAAGGGAGTGCATGCGGTTAGGACTAATGCATCTGATGAAACATCTAGCTCTACCATGGAACAGACTAAGGCTGTTACCATTCTTAGGAGTGGTAAAAGAATTGAGAAAGATGAGCCTCAAAAGACCGAAAAGGTAGAAAAATCCATGAAAGTTAAAGAAAACTCTAAACAAAAGGACCATGTTTTACCTATTGATCCATGTCCTATACCTGCTCCATTTCCTCAAAGGTTGCGTCAAGCCCCAAAGTCTGCCTCTAATGATGAGATTTTAGAGATTTTCAAGCAAGTCAAGATCAACATACTGATCTTGGATGCTATAAAACAAATCCCATCATATGCCAAATTCTTAAAAGACTTATGCACCATAAAGAGAAAATTAAATGTCCAGAAGAAGGCATTTTTTACTGAACAGGTTAGTTCTATTCTTCAATACCATACACCACCAATGTACAAAGATCCTGGTTCCCCCACTCTTACTTGCATTATTGGTAACTGTAAGATTAACCAAGCTCTTCTTGATTTAAGATATAGTGTAAATCTATTATCATACTCAATATACGAACAGTTAGGTTTGGGTGAACTGAAACCTACATATACTACACTCCAGCTAGCTGATCGTTCTGTAAAAATACCGAGAGGGGTAATAGAGGATGTGTTAGTCCAGGTAGAACAATTTTGCTTCCCTGTCAATTTTCTAGTTCTCGATACATAACCGGTGATGAATGAGAAGAATGAAATTCCAGTCATCTTGGGACGACCATTTTTTGCTACATCCAATGCCTTAATCAACTGTAGAAATGGTGTCATGAAACTGTCCTTTTGGCAATATGGCATTAGAGCTAAACATCTTTAACATTTGTAACCAACCTAGTGAACCTACTGATGATTTGCACAGTATTAACATGATCAATTCAGTTGTGCAAGATCAGTTTCAGTCGTCTTCCTTGTCGGACCCACTAGAGGCCTATTTGGCCCACTTTATGAGATTAATGAGGATGCATTAATAGAGGAAGTTAATGCCCTCCTTGATTATGTTCCTATCATGGATACAGGAAAATGGAAACCTCATTTTGAGGAGCTTCCATTAAGTGAGATTACTCCCCTCCCATCATTAGTAGAACCACTTATAGAGCTTGAAATTCCAAATAAGCCTTTTAATGCAAAATATATACCCGATTAGGACCTACAGCCTTCATTTGAACAATCATTAAATAAGAAATTATGCCCACCTGAAGTGTTGCATGTGCCAATAGAACAGAAAAAGAAAGAGTTCATTGATATAATGTCCATACCTCAACCGACTCTAAGGTACACACTAGAAGATAACCAGGATGTAAGCAAAACCATGCTCCCTCCTCTATTAATACAAGAACAATCTTTTAAGGAAGGGCAAAGTTAGCTTATACCTCAATCTCAGGAAAATGTAAGGGAAAAGGAGGACCATTCACATCTATATGGTTCAAAAGAATTTAAAATCATGGTAGTTCACATTGTTATAAAGATTCCACCAGCTAAATTTTCAAGGTAGAGGAGTTATATTGATTACTGTGAAATTTTGAAGATAGGAGATCATCAAAGTGGTCTCATTCAATTTACATTCATGGTAATCTACTGTGTTATAATTCTACCATCACCAAAAATTTCAGGGTGGATGAACTATATAGACTATCGTGAGATTTTGAAGTGGCATGAGAAATCTTGCCATTTCATTATTGGAATTAGAAAAACTTAAAGATAAATGAGGATATGTCTAGCTGAAGACGTTAAACTTAACGCTCACTGGGAGGCAACCCATAGTTTTTCATTTTTGTTGGTTTTTGCATCACCCATATTCATTTTAGGTCCTACTTTTTAAACATTGAGGATAATGTTTTTGTCAGGTTGGGAGGTGTAGAATTCCAGCAAATTCTAGTTTTTTTAGTGCTTTCCTTGATTTAAAAAAAAATGAAAAATTTTAGGTTAATTCCTACACTATGATGAGAATTGGATTTTCTGAAGTATAATCTAGATAACTTTAGGTTATTAATGGAATTGAATATGATTAATTCATTATTTTACTCATTTTCTAAAGAATTCTATGAAAGCAAAGTCTCAGATCACATCTATACACGCAATTGCAAATAGATAGTTTAGATTGATAAGTGGCTATAACTTAGAAATTCTGAAGAAATTCAGTGGAGACCTATAACCTAAGTGAGTTTTTCGAGCTATTCATCCTTTTTTAGAGGTTATAAATATTCCTAATTTTCTTCAGTGTTCTTAAACAAAATTGATCCCACAAACTCTTAAATTTGGTTAATTACCTGAATAATTAGAATATTACCTTTAAAATTCTAGAAGTTCATTGAATTTGATGGATTATAGGAAACCTAGAAAATGATTTAGGCCATTCTTGTTGTTAACCTAGAGACATAAAGCCTATCCAGAAGTATTTTTACCACTAGTTACCCAACTTGAGCCTTTTATATAAAGCTTTTTCTTTTGCTAACCAAATTATCCTTTACCCATATTAACCCAATATAAATTATCCATTACCCATTTTCTTTGAAAAATAAGTTAGAGAGGAATGAAGAAATACCTTTTAGTTGTAATGAAAGTAGAAAGTGAATATCAAGAAAAGAAATAGTCTTCAAAGTGATTCAAAAGTACTGAAATAGTCTGAAAAAAAAAAGTTTGAAGAATGCAAAGAAAAGTGAAAGAAAAAAAAGAAATATTCACTTCATCAAAGAAAGAAAGAGTTATCAACTTTAGAAGACCTCTACTTATTTTCTGAAAAAACTTTGAATACCCTTATACCCTTTCTTTGGTACCTTGTCCTAAGCCTACGTTTCATACAAATTAAAGACCTATTGATTCTAGGAGAAATATAGTCTTGATGAGGAAATGAATGGATAAGATCTAAAAGAATGGTATTTCTAAATATTCAAAGGTAATGGAATCCATTCCCAAGGGATCAAAACAATAAAATTTCTTAGTAACTCTCGTTTTTCATGAGTATATGTGAGATACATTTGCTTTTATTGACTCTTCTCACATAATTAAAAGAGAGATTTGATTTGAACCCTTTATCTGAAAGATGTTATTTCTGAGCCTATGTCATTAGTGAGGATTGAGGTCAAAACATATTTCGGATGGAGTTCAAAAGATAAGTGTACTTAGAAATCAAGATCATTCTATATGTAAACTGTACATACACGTGCACACACTCTAAGATTTGAGCTTAATTGGAATGACTTTGGCATATGGGTAAGGTTTTGAATTCTTTAGTCATTTTTATTAGTATGCTAAAGTGATGTGATTTATTGAAGATAATTCTCTAAGGAAAAAGAGGAATTGACTTAAAAATAAATCTTGAAATTTGCTTTTTCACATGTTTTGCTCTAGACTAGCAAAATGCTGGTTGGGGGGTGTGTTAAGTGTTCAATTTTGGTCAAAATACCCCTAATTTAGTATTCAATTAGATCATCTAACTGTTCAATTTTGCAAAACTTAGCTTGATTTTGAATTTAACTCCAATTGACCATCCAAACCTTAATTTTTCAAAATCAATGGTCAGATGATCATTAGAGTTAATTAAATGACTAATGTACAATTTAGATTATTCTGATTTAGTTTTTTCTTTTGCAGATTAACCAAAAGAGGCGTTGATGGATACAATTAAAAGTTAACGGTACAGATCATCTTAAAGGGCAATGGATGGGCTAGATCACCCATGAAGATGGATGTGATAGTTTCCTAGAAGACAATGGAGCTAAATTTGGAATCATGGACAAAAAGGAAACCCCTTCCCCACTTTTCCTTTCTTTTCTTTTTCCTTCTTTCCTTTCTTTTCTTTTTCCTTCTTTTTTTTCTTTCTTTTCTTTTTTCTTCTTTCCTTCCTTTTCCTTTTCCTTCTTTTCCTTTTCCTTTCTCATTTCTTCTCTTTCCTTTCCTTCTCTCCCACATTCTAAACTTCTGTTTCTCCTCCTCTCTCTCAAAAAAGACATACCCACCTCTCTCCATTCTCTCTTTTCTTCCTCTCCCCCTTTTCCCATTCTCTTCTCTTCTCCTCCCTCTTTCTCACCAACCCAGCCCTCTTCTTACCTTCCTCTTCTCTCTTTCAAGGCTCCTCTCCTTCTCCCCCACATTCACCACACTCCCTCTCCTTCTCCTTCGTTCTAGATTCCTCTCTCTCTCTCTCTCTCTCTCTCTCTCTCTCTCTCTCTCTCTCTCTCTCTCTCTCTCTCTCTCTCTCTCTCTCTCTCTCTCTCTCTCTCTCTCTCTCTCTCTCTCTCTCTCTCTCTCTCTCTCTCTCTCTCTCTCTCTCTCTCTCTCTCTCTCTTCGTGCGGTTCTGGTTCTATCGGAATCAGGCGCCAGTCCATCACGTAGACTAAAGCAATCTAAATCCGCTCCACCGCACCAGCACACAGACCTGCCAATCCACTTCGCTAGGCTTCCACTAGCCTACCCAACTTGAGTTCCCCATCTCCATGTAGCACCAGAGTTCTCAGCTTCCAGACGACACGAGAGCACCGGTCTTTGCGTCTTCTGCCTTCACTCTGCTCCATATCGTTTCCACTGCTCCAATCCATCACCGGTCGACCAGTACCAGTTTTCTCCATCTCCCTGGTTTTTCCCTCTGTCTACGCATTTCCGACATTCTCTATCATTGGAGGCCAAGGCATCGTCGTCGGACGGTCTAGGACTAGAAACCCAACTCGGGTTTTTCCTCCCATGCCCTCCTCCTTCCTCTTTCCTTCTTCTCCTTTTCTCCTCCTTCTTCCCCATCTCCCTTCTTCGTTGGGTTTCCTGGTTTCTCTCTTAAAAACCAGATTTTAACCAAAATTCTGATTTAGCCCTCTCTCTTTAAAAGCAATTACAAATATGTTCTTTTTCGTTAATTCCATCTGTGTCCCCAGTTTAATTCCATCTATGTCCCGTGCTATTCCGGTTTTGTTTTATCTGCATTTTTCTTATCCAAGAACTGCCTTCTCTACCAGATCAATTAAGGCCTAACCCAATCAACAGGTTAGCCTTAATCAAACCAAATCTTCAATTTCTCATTTGTTTCTTCTTAGATTTCAAATTAATTTTACAGGTTCATTCTTAGGACATCCCTAGACATAATCAACGCATCCGATCTTCGATTGAAATTTATCAATCAATCTGAAAGTCCAAATCTTGAAAAGACAAATTAGCCCAAATCTCTTTGATTTTGATGAATCTGACAAATCTGACCGGTGGATCACTAATCAAGAACGTTTTGAAGATATCTGTAAAGGAAGATAAGTTTTTAGAAGATCAGAGTTGAAGATTTTGATAGTGTTTGATCTAGGGAAGTAGTTTTTTCTCATTATTTGATTTTGTTTGTTTTCTTTAGAAACTAGAAATTTTGTATTTTTGAGAAGTTGATTAGATCTGAACATTGATTCTCATTTCAATAATTCCAGTAATTTTGAGTGATTTCTTTTTAATTTTAAATAATTAGATTTTATTGAAATTCCATTTTAAATCAAGTCCACGTGGGATCAACCCGTACTTGCATAAGCTACACTACAATAGCCCATACACTTGAGGTTAAACAATCAACAGTAGGCCCAACCCCTCTCCGGTAAGAGAGAGAGAGAGAGAGAGAGAGAGAGAGAGAGAGAGAGAGAGAGAGAGAGAGATTCAAAATGCACGAGTCATTTGGTAATGATGCCCCATCCCTCTGACACTTTGTAAGTGACGAGTCACCACTGCGCCGCCATCATATTTGCGGTGGAAAAGGAAAGGAGTGAGAAGAAGAGATTCAAATCACATGGGGTCATTTTGTTAATGACACCCCTCCCTCCACCACTGTGTTAGCCCTACGTCACCAGCATGTCAACATGTGTCTACACCGGAAAAGGGTAGTTGCCACCCCTATCTAGTAAAAACAAGGGTGAGAAGAAGAGGATCAAAACAAAGGGGTCATTTTGATAATGACACCCCCTCCCTCCGATACTGCGTTAGCATCCACATCACCATTGTGTCTGTGCCGGGAAAGGGTTGGCACAACCCCTCTCTGGTAAAAAAAAGCAGAGAGATAAGAAGATATTCAAAATGCATGGGGTCATTTTGATAATGACACCCCATCCCTCTGACACTACATCAACGATGTTGCATCACCACTGTGCCACCACCGTGCCTGCCCTTGGAAAAGGGTAGGTGCTGCCCTCTCCTGTCATAAAAAATAAAAAAATAAAAAGAATGAGAAAAAGATATTCAAAATGCAAGGGGTCATTTTGATAACGTCATCCTCTCCCTTCAACACTGCATTAGCGATGCATCACAACCGCGCCACCACCGTGTCTGTGCTGGAAAAGGGTAGGCATTGCCCCTCTCCAATAAAAAGAAAAAGAGCGAGAATAAGATATTCAAAATGCAGGGGGTCCTTCTAATAACAACTCCCACTCCGTCCGACACTGTGTCAGCACTACATCACCATAATGTCATCGGTGGAAAAGGGTAGGCGTTGCCCCTATCTAGTCAGAGAGAGAGAGAGAGAGGAGAGAGAGGAAGAAGAAGAAGAAATTCAAAATGCAAGGGGTTGTTTTGATAATGACATCCCCTCCCTCCGACGCTACATCACCATCGTGTTGCCATCGTGACTACATGGAAAAAACGTAGGCATTGCCCCTCCCTTGGTAGGAAAAAAGGGAGAGAGAAGAAGTGCAGACACAGTGGTGACGTAGAGATGACGTATTGTTGGAGGGAGGGGGTGTTGTTAGCAAAACAACCATCTGCATTTTGAATATCTTCTTCAATCTCTTTTTTTTTTACCAGAGAGGGGCAGAACCTACCCTTTTCCTGCATAGACATGGTGGCTAAGCGACACTAACAAAGTGCCAGAGGGAGGGGGTGTCGTTATTAAAACAACCCCATGCATTTTAAATCTCTTCTTCTCCTTTCTTTTTGACCCAAGTGGGTAGGTGCCAACCATTTTCTAACATAGAAACAGTGGTGACACAGCATTGATGTAGTGGCAGAGGGATGGGGTGTCTTTATCAAAATGATGCCTTGTGTTTTAAATCTCCTTTTCACTTTTCGTTTTTTTACTAGGAGGGGCGGCTCCTACCCTTTTCTAGCTGACAAGATGGTGATCAGCGCTGATGCAGTGTCAGAAGCATGGGGTGTCATTATCAAAACGACCTCCTGCATTTTAAATCTCTTGTTCTTTCTCTGTTTATTTTTTTTTACTAGAGAGGGACAATGCCTATCCATTTTGGGCGTAGACACAGTGGTGACACTATGCTAACCCAGTGTTGGAGGGAGGGGGTGTCATTATCGAAACAAACCCTAGCATTTTAAATCTCCTCTCTCTCTCTCTCTCTCTCTCTCTCTGACCAAAGAGGGGTGGCGCTTACCCTTTTCTAGCTTTGACTGACGAAGTGCCGGAGGGAGGGGCTGTCGTTATCAAAATAACCTCTTACGTTTTGAATCACTTCTTCTCTCTTTCTTTTCTTTTTTTTGACCAGACAGTGGCGACACCTACACTATTTTGGCAAAGACACAGTGGTGACACCCCCTCCCTCCGATACATAATCAATGGCGCATCACCACGATGTCACCTGTGTGTCTGCATCAAAAAATGGTAGGTGCCACCCTCTCCAAGCAAAAAAAGGGGAGAGAGAGAGAGAGAGAGAGAGAGAGAGAGAGAGAGAGAGAGAGAGAGAGAGAGAGAGAGAGAGAGAGAGAGAGAGAGAGAGAACAGGAGAATCAAAATGCAGGGGGTCATTTTGATAATGACACTCGTTGCTCTGAAATTGTACAGCACCGTGTCACCACTATGTCAGGTCCAAAAAAGGGTTGAAGCAGCCCCTCTCTGGTCAAAAAATGAGAGAGAAGAAGAGATTCAAAATGCATAGGGTCGTTTTGATAATGACACCCTATCCCTCTAACACTGCATAAGCGCCGAGTCACTACCGTGCCCCCATCGTGTCTACACTAGAAAATGGTAGGTGAGAAGAGATTTAAAACGAAGGGGGTCATTTTGATAATGAAACGCCATCCCTCTAACAAGTAGGCACCCCTCTCCAATAAAATAAAAAAAAATGAGTGAGAAGAAGAGATTCAAAATGCATGGAGTCATTTTAATAACGACACCCCCTCCCGTTGACATTGCATTAGTGCCGTGTCACCAGCATGTCAATACTGTGTCTACGTCTTTAAAGGGTAGATGTCACCCTCTCTGGTAAAAAAAAAAGAGAGTGAGAAGAAGAGAATCAAAACGTAGGGGGTCATTTTGATAATGACACCCCGTCCCTCTAACACTGCATCAGCGACACATCACCACTATGTTTGTACCAAAAAATGGTAGGCGGTGCCCCTCTTTGGTGAGAGAGAGAGAGAGAGAGAGAGAGAGAAGATGAAGAAGAAGAAGAAGAAGAAGAAGAAGAAGAAGAAGAAGAACAACAACAACAACAACAACAACAACAACAACAACAACAAGATATTCAAAACACAGGAGGTCATTTTGATAACAAAACCCCCTCCCTCTGACATTGCGTCAATGCCACATCACTAGTTTGTCTGCACCAGAAAAGCCTAGGCAGCACCCCTCTCTAGTAAAAAAAAAGGGAGAGAGAGAAGAAGAGATTCAAAATGCAAGGGTCATTTTGATAATGACACCCCCTCCCTCCGAGATCATGTTAGTGCCACGTCACTACTGTGTCTATGCCAAATAAGTGTAAGCACTGCCCCAATCCAGTCAAAAAGAAGAAGAAGAAGAAGAAGAAGAAGAAGAAGAAGAGAGAGAGAGAGAGAGAGAGAGAGAGAGAAGAGTTTCAAAATGCAGGGGGCCATTTTGATAACGACACCCCCTCCCTCCAACATTGCATTAGTGCAGCGTCATCACTATGTCAACGCTCGAAAAGAGTAAGCACTGTGCCTCTTTGGTAAAAAAGAAAAAGAGTGAGAAGTGTGACGACCCAGTTTTTTGTAACACATTTTGTAAAACATTTTTCAAAGGAAGGGCCCTTAATGGTAGCAAAACCCAAGTCTCACATCAAGATACATAATACACATAGACATTTTGTATAAAATAAAATTTTATTGAATACCAGGAATCATCTAGTAGTTCACTCTTACACAACCCCTATATTATAATTACGAACCATTGTCCAAATTACATAATCTAAAGTTCAAACTCACCTTACATTAAAAACTCTCAATACAACACAATTGTCTCAAAGAAAAATACATGTCTTCAAGGGACATACCCTGATTGATTATTCTCTTCAAGTCTTCTACCATCTTGAACTCCTAAGTCTTCAAGCTTTACTTCCTTAAGTCTCTTTTCCTATATCTGAGATATTGTAAACATTCAAACATTTACAATATCTCAGCAAGCTATGCTTGATAGGGGACACAAAAATATACTACTTTACTAATATAAGAATAACTACCTTAGTCATCATTTCATCATGGTTTTCTACTCAACATAGAGTATATACGTTATTTATGTAGTATAGGATAAATTAGTAAAAATAGTAAAAATTGCTCAAAACTTGTTCCTTCCCCTGGCTATACTTCCACTTAGGAGATCAATATTCAGCCAATTCTCATACGGGGATTTTCTTTCCAGGAACTCATGTAGTGGCATTTCATCATGCCATGGCATTACACTATGCCTATCATATGTGCAGCATAATGTAAAATAGTCTCAATCTGTACAGCGCCAAGATAATTTATAATCCTCCACTGATACCAACTGTGGAAATAACAAATCCATATCCTCATGGGGTGGACCATGGCTGTCACAGTGGCGACCTTCCCATTATTGCCCTACCCGACATTTAACCTCTCTTTGGGCATGGTATCCATCATATAAATTTCAGGAGGTGGGTGGCCAGACCCTCATAACTTTCCTAGCATAGCATTCCTAGTCTTAACACTATGTAAAACAAAATCACAAGCCACCATGCTTGTATGTAAAATACATTGTACATATTAGATGATGTGTTCGTTTAACTAAGGCTAGAATATTTTCTATGCCCTATTCTTAGGGTTTCCTTAGTCTACACATCTCATTACTTTTACCTCATTTAATTAGGTCATTAGATAATTGAATTGGATCATAGGGTTGGTTTACTTGGATCATGTGATTGGATCATGACTATGCTAAGGTACTAAGCATACTTATATCATGAAGGTCTATAATTACAGACAGAAGATCATGTATGTATACACATGAATCCTTAATATATTCTTGTACATCCACCTACCTCAAAGTGGTATCAAGGTCTTGATTCATACATCTCAAGTGGTGTTCACTCCCTATTGTCCATCATGATCTTGATTCATACATCTGTCAAACCATAGGTATCAAGTTATTTCTCTATACAAGTATGTATTCCTATAAGGGATGCCCTAATTTTCCTTGAATCATATATGATCAAGGTTTTAAACCTTCTAAGTTCACAATCTCCACTATAAGTAAAATCATAGAACAATAGTAAAATCTACATTATATTTCTTTTCTTTTTGTTTATGATCCTTCAAGATCTCTCTTGGATCTTCTTTGATCTTCCTTATCTTATTTACAATTTTTATTAGGATTAGATGATTTACTAACATTTTATGCTCTTATTATTATTACTCAACCTGTTAATGTTTTACTAGTTAAGGATAGCTTATTCCATCCTAAGTCTAAATAGCTCCTCTTATGTTAAATTGGCTAAGGCTTACTAGCTGAATGGTTGAACACAAAGTGGTTACTTCAATCCTTGTGTAAGGAGGTATTTAGACCTCACAAACGTTAACAGAAGGTAGGGGAAGAGCGAAACTCTATTAGATAACCCCCTTAACCACCATGTTCATCATCCACTAGTGTAACCCACTAGTGTAACCTTAGCTCAACCTTTTATAAGGTTCCTATGAGCATTTTAACTCTAAGTACTATTTCTAATTGATTTTAATTAAATCCATGAACATTTAAATGTCATTTATGGAGTTTCATTATTCTCCTAATTTGGGCCAAGGAAATGATATTCCTTATATTCTACTAACTATAGCCCTTACTATCATTAAGTCCATGTCATTTATTTCATGTAAATGTCCTTTCTCTAATTTCATTTAATTACATTTTCAAGGTAATTTTCATAATATAAACATTAAAGCATAAATAATTAATTAATTAAATCTACTAAGTAAAAAATGAAAATTATAATAACATTTAATAATTCAAATGAAAATCTAACATGCCTTAATTATTCATCATGATCTAATGGTCATTATTCATCTTTCATCTCTTTTAGGGTTTAGATCTTGATCTTTTCATTTTTCTTTATATCTAATATATCTTCTTGATGTGATTTCATTATTAGATCATTGATGCATTTCATCCAATGATCTTATCTTTCTTGATCCACCCAATCAAGAAGATCTTACATCCTTTTATCCAATTTAAGGGCATAGATCTTGATCTATCCCAAATCATCATCATCCAGTCCATAATTCCATATGATATTAACTTCATATCATCATCAAAACACATCCATACTATCCAATCATCCTTGATCAAGGAGATTACCATTCATTTTTTATGGATCTTACTACTTTTTAAGGCTAGATCTCTTAATTAAACAGAGATTAGCCACTTATAACCATTGATTCCATGTTTTAAAGTAACAAGATCATCAATGGATTATAATTATATGGTTTGATCATTCCAAATTTTACTAATCATAAGAATTAGTAACACTTTTCTTTATTAATAGAATTTTACATGTATCAAAATATAAATTTTCTAAGTTCAGTAGGTTCTACTCATCACAAGGAATCCAACCCAACTTTTCGATCTCAATTTGGAGTTAAATTGATATCAGAATTGGGATTTTAAGATTTCAGCCTATTATAAGAGCTGAATTTTAATCTTATTATTTTTGTTGATTTACTTGATCTAAAAACCTATAAATTGTACTATGATCATATTTCCTAAGATTTTGGGACCTCCTAAACCCATATATCGATTTAGATCTCTAATTTGAGATCATTCTTATCATGATCCAACACTATTGGAATGGATTTTAGTAATTTTCATAATTAAATTTAGCTAAAAACATAAATATTATGAGTTCAATAGCTAATACACATGACAAGGATTCTATAGAAACTTTTTTATCTAAATTTGGAGTTTAGATTACTCCACAATTGGATTGTGAAGTTAACAGTCATTATTAGGGTCCAAATTTGATCTGGGCCCAATGGAATGAACTATGGTGACCCGGGTTTTTGAAAATAATTTTTTGAAATATAATTTGGCAATAAAACTCTACTGCAGGATTTTTTTTTTTTAAGTATATATAATACATATTTATTTTTCTCAATTCTACCCTCAACCCAATGTCACATTAAAACCTTCACATATAATAGCAGAATAAAACATACCATTATAGGATCTCCCTGGTCACAGCCCAACAATAAGGAACATAAATTTAAGCCATAATTCAATTTAAGTGTATCATTGTCACCTATTCTATTACATTCACCTCAAATGTTCATTATTTCAAAATAATAATTGAAATGTCTAACAAACTACTTATTCATACTTCTTTCCTCCTTGTTCTCCTTATTTAAACTGGTATAGTTGATTGCTTAGTCCTTTCGTGCTTCACCTAAAATGTTTTGTAGGGGTGAGTACAATAACTCAATAGGAACAAGCCTAAACCAGGCATTTAAAAAATGCAACAAGAGTATTAGCATAAATTAAGTAGTGAAAACAATTACATGCTCAATCCTATGTACGATACAAACATTATGAAACAATTATACTTTTGTAGAAATCTAGTATTTCTAACAATTTTCACTATATCCTTCAATTCTCATACATGCAAGCCCATTAGGACTTTTATCAAAGAATGACTTATCACAATTTGTGATATTACTAAGTGGCAGCGTCCTACCACAAACCCATCCCAGAAATGGTCAAATATCCTCGAGGATGAACCGACATGTCTGTCCATGTCTGATAACTATATGGCATACTATGCATGTAGAAGACACATCCAACTACATTTGGCCGTGGATACCACACGGGCTACACCAGTCCTCATGGGGGCACTGGATCACAAGAGAGTTGTCTCCCCATGATATAATACTCTCTAAAATAGGCCTCTTAGGATAGGTATCAACTTTCAAAAGTCAGTGGCCAACTGATCTTCCTAGCATAGCAACCATATGGGGCTTACATTTTTCCCCAGGCTAGGCCCAACTCACATGAATCGCCTAATTTTAGGCTAGGCACAACTCTTTTGAGTTGCCTAATTTTCATTTATCAAATCATTTTGCATTGCTCAATACATCTTAATAAATATTTACAAAGTTTTCCATTCACAAGCCATGTTTCCTCATTAGATTCAAATTAAGGAGAATATGCACTAGATAAGAGGATGATCAAAGTATTCATGCATTACTGTGTGAAATTAAGGATGTACGCACATTTAGAGTTTACCCTCATTAGTGCACAAGTGATAGTTTTGTGGTGCCTAATGTGCACAATGATTGGTAGTTGGGTGCTTAAGCTAATACTCATGTGGTGTAATATGCATCTCCTAAGTATTGGGTATTAAGCTTGTCACCCATGCAGGAGGTGTCAACAATTGTATGTCATATCTAGATCAATAATTCAAATATGTACATAGTGCTTACACAATCCGATCAATAGTGAGCATGATTTAAATGAGCTCACGATATTTTTAAATCATGAAACAAATGTCACATGATACATCTATAAGCATCTAAAGCATAACAATTCCATAGAGGATCAATCTAATATTGTGTGACACTTATTAAGGGGATCAATGACCAAGATTGACTTGATCCACTTAGGAAGGGTGGGCCTCTTTCAAAAGATTAATAGTTGAATTTTATTTATTTATTTATATTTTTAATAGATTTAGCAAAGATGCGCCACTTTAGGATGGAACAAACTTAATTTCATCTATCCATAAATCTCATGCCCTCATTAAAAGATTTGCATATAATGAAAACTATGCTTAGATATAAGGTTGAGATGGATCAATAAGATGGTATGAGTTTGATTTTTCATAACACCAAAAGAATATGGCCCAATGTTTGCAAGCATTCTTGCATGCTGCTTATATGTATTATGCAGTAATGATTGGATCTAAAATTATCTTCCTATTTCTAGTCTCTCTTATTGATCTAACTGGTCAGGAGCATACATTCATGATTACACTTTATATGGTTTTGTGCTGGCAGAAGTTGATTTGATCTTGGTGGTCAATAATCTATATTCATCATCACTAGTTAGCTCTTTTAGTAATATCCACTCCGTCATTCAGGCTATTGTGTAGTTTTGGCTGATTTGGATCTCAAATTTCCTCTTATTCTATTGCATTTGGATTTATATTCAATCAATGTCATGCTAGATAAATTTTGATATTATGTCCCAGAGCTAGAGTTAGCCTCTCTAGTGTTGATGCTTGGTTTTCTTCCACAACTATAAATCATGGTATCTCTTTTGTCATAGGATATTTTTATGTTTCGTCAAACACCGGCATTGATAGCTAACCCTGAAAGACTTGGATGAATTTCAACATGATTTAGTGAAGTCCATAAAATTTTAGTAGCTTATCTGACATTGTCTATCATCTTTGATGTCAATGTGTTGATCCCTGAATCCAAAATAAAGGACATTTGTTATCATGCTTTTCAATATGCAAAAGGTGAGGAAAAAGGAACGAAGAAACTAAAACTGGACTGGACAAGTCTTAATAAAGAAAACAAAGGAAATCTACACACCACAACTGCCACCGCTTCCTGGTCAATGGGAAGACAGAGTGTAATTTTCCTATTATTGCAAGCCACTCTTCATCATACTAAATTTCATAAGGTCCTGGGCCTGACTCAATTTGAAGAATCTAATAACTCAAAGGCACAACACATATGCTTTATTAGCTTCTGTCAATGGCAACCATAAACTGCCTTCTATTATAGCTGAAAATAAGATAGATTACTTGTAAAAATTTGCACCGTGGAAGGCACTAGTCAAGTGTAATGAATTTGATGACTGGGCGATCCTCTCCACGCTGAACAACGGCTGGAATTTGCAGTGAAGATGAGCAGAAAACCAGTATGGAGGCTTCAGTTTATACAATAGTTCTACAGCAATCTTACTCCCTAGAGTTTGCTTCCGAACTTGATAAGTACATAGTCAATATTGAACATGAAGTTATGAACACATATGCACTACAAATGCACACATATGTATATATGAATGACAAAGAGGAGACTGATATGCCAGCACAATTAGTACAATAGATGGTGGGTAGTATTATAAGCATAATTGAAGAATCTAGAGCAAGTCAATCCACTTGGAATTTGATAAAGATTAGACAAAACCCAAAAAAAATGCTAATTATCAGGAAACAGATTAGCAGGGACATATCAAATACAAAGAAGTTGGGGAATCATAGTAAACATTAGTTCTAGTTTAAGTTATTAACTATGTCTCTAGGTGGATATGAGAATGCACAAGTAGTTATGAGTATATAGGAGGTAGTGGGAGAATTCCTCAACAGTGAAGGTAATTATGTTTGTTGTCCTTTACTTGTTTTGATATTTTGCCCTTCTATGTCTTTTCCATAGCAATATTTTGTTACTAACTCATTTTGTATTTCTTACTCTACACTATAGATGAATGAAGATTGCAGAAGCCAGGTGATCAAATGCAAAAACAAGAAGCTTCGTTGCCCTTTACTTGTTTTGATACTTCCCCCTTCTATGTCTTTTCCATAGCAATATTTTGTTACTAACTCATTTGTGATTTTTTACTCTATGCTGTAGATGCATGATGATTGTGGAAGCCAGGTTATCAAATGCAAAAACAAGAAGCTCTGTTGAAAATATTAAAATAGAAGTGCCTTTTGAAGTTTGTAATGGTGGCCAAATGTATGTAAACAGACTATTGTACCTTTGTCTTTGTGCAAATCAATGGGAATGTATTTGCAAGTCAATGAGAAAAATGTACCTAAACAGCCTATTGTACCTCTTCTTATGAAATTCAATGAATATGATTTGTCAACCATGATCTTTGTTGAATTCAATCATTCCCCCTGCTAATTTTCCTTGATTTCAGTGCTAATCTCATTGACACAATTGCCAAAGGCGCATGTTTATGATTCAGAAACTATGCATATTTATCAATACAGGGAGATCTAGTTCAATGAAAGAAAGAAAAAACTTTTAACTGATAATCTATAGCAGTTTCATTTATAATTGGATCTTGGTGGATTTGAACTACCATCCTCTTGAGATTAATTCCCAAGCGCTCTACCACATTTGAGCTAAAGACCCAAATGCACTCACACCTAAAGTGAGTGCATTGATTTTAATACTGTTAATGTTTGCAAGCATATCATAATCACATTACAACACATCAAAAACATTCATTTAAGTGCAAAGGAAACAAAAAATAGACATGACGACAAATAGCATAATGAAACAAGATATGACACATGTCAAGCAGCACAATGAAAAATGGCAGAGATTAATGATAATAAACTATGTGAATTTCATGGGTTCTGTTGTAAAGGTACATGGAACCTAAAAACAAGAAAAGAAAACAATCTTGTAGAACATGGAGAGCTACATCTTAAAATTGCAAGTATACTGAAATGGAGCAATAAGCTGGTTGTTCCAGTTGTGTTTGGTATGACTCCTTCTTTTGGCATGCATGCGAAATTGTTAATGTGGATTGTCACAGTAATTGTGAAAAAGAAATTTTTCTTTGGTAACAGAAATATAAGAAAATCAATCAGATTTGAATAGAATCTGACTATTACCCATGGCTGAAAAATCAAACCAACAACTTTTTGTCAGAACCCCACACATGACAATATTCCACTGCATGCCAAATTTTGCATTTGGAAGACAAATGATTTTGGATTCTGCTGCACTTTCTCGAACTTCCTCTGATCAAATGATGGCTGCTTTTTATACAACAAACTTCAAGAAGTATCTAAGAAATGGCATGTAATTGACCGACCAATTCCATTACGATGAACAACCAGGAAACTAATAGAAAGAATGCAAAGAATCTAACCAAATTGACTCTCCACATCTAAGACAGAATTTCTTCCTAGATATCAAAGATGCTCAAACCATAGTAGCACACACTAACTCAGCAATCATAGAGAGAGATGGATTTAGAACATTAATAGAATATTTCAAACCAACAGTTTCGAATGCTTCTTCATGCCTTGCTTGAGTCAAGCTCACTTTATAATGGAGAAAGGGGATCAAAAGCAATTATTCCTCCTTTGTAATTGTGGCTGTCGCTCTTTCTTGAATATAATGAATTTGAGCCTAATAAAAAGTAGATCAATAAAACTGCAATGGAATTTCTAGCTAGGACATAATAAAATCCATGCACCTTATAAATGACTTCTTCAATCACAAGTCAGCAATTAGAAAACTTTGATGAATAAGCTTCTTTAAGTTTAAGCAACAATTTATCAGTTCCCTATATTCATCAAAACTAAAGTAATGAAATCATGAAAGTAGATAATAGCTCAATAAAGGTGAGGGATAGAGGAAGTATTCAAACATACATAATTACAACAGTCGTTGTTCCTCTTCCATTTGCAGCCCCAACAACATTCATGCGAGCTGAAAGAGGAGCACTGAGACTGGTACCTATAACTTCTATCTTCATAGGCTTCCCATCGAGCTGAACGTTATTATATCGCTTTACAGCTGCCAAGGCATCACTTCTCTTTGTAAACACTACCTCTGCTGAGCCGTGCAAACCAATAGTCAAGATCACAACACAAGTGGGGAAAAAGTTACAACCCCAAACCACTCAAAATCCATTATGCAAACACAAGCAGTGGGTAAGTAAACACTAGTTACCAAAGCAATGGAAAAAAGGAAAGCTCTAAATATGCATACAAACGACATGAACCCAAGCAGTAAATCAAACAAGTACTAGCAAGAAGCTCAGCATCAAAGCATTAATGATGAAAGGCATAAAACAAAGGAAGCACGGCAATGATAAGATCCATGAGATCATTTCCACAGACAAAATTTCAAAAGGAGCAAATTTGAGAATTAAGGCGTGTTAGCAACAGGTGGTTTTGGTAATGTCTCAAAATGCATGTTTTTTAATTAGTCATACCGCTAAAGGAAAATTACCAATGAAGCTAATGTTGACAGTTTTGGAGAAATTGGTCAAAGGTGGGGTTGATCTAGGGGGAGAGAGAGAGAGAGAAGAGAGAGAGAGAGAGAGAGAGAGAGAGAGAGAGAGAGAGTACCTCAACGATGATGGATTGATCTAGCGAAGGTGGGGTTGATCAGGGGAGAAATGGAGGCGGGGTTGCACGGGTGACGGGAGAAATGGAGGTGGTGGGTGGTGCGGGTGACAGGAGAAATGTCGGTGGGTGGCAACCGCGGTCTTTGTGTAGTCAATCAACGCCGGTGTATTAAGTCGGCCGTTGGTCCGTTGGGTCGTTCTTTAGCTAATTACCTGGATGATTAGAATACTATCTTTAAAATTTTGGAAGTTCATTGAATTTGATAGATTATAGAAAATGATTTAGGCCATCTTTGTTATAAACCTAGAGACATAAAGCCTACTCAAAAGTAATTTTACCACTAGTTACCCAACTTGAGCCTTTTATATAAGCTATTTCTTTTGTCACCCAAATTACCTTTTACCCATATTAACCCAATATAAATTATTCATTACCCTTTTTCCTTGAAAAATAAGTTAAAGATGAATGAAAGCAAACCTTTTAGTTGCAGTAAAAGTAGAAAAGTGATATCAAGAAAAGAAATATTCTTCAAAGTAATTCAAAAGTACTGAAATATAAAGAAAAGAGTCTAAAAAAACAAAAAGTTTGAAGAATGCAAAGAAAAGAGGAAAAAGAAATATTCACTTCATCAAAGAAAAGAAAATTTGTTAACTTTAATAGAAGACCTCTACTTAGTTTTTGAAGAAATTTTGAATACCCTTATACCTTTTCTCTCTCTCTCTCTCTCTCTCTCTCTCTCTCTCTCTCTCTCTCTCTCTCTCTCTCTCTCTCTCTCTCTCTCTCTCTCTCTCTCTCTCTCTCTCTCTCTCTCTCTCTTGTGTTTTCCTTTTCTTCCCCGTTTTCCAGCAAAACCTAGATCGCCCACCCGGGAATCCCCTCTCCTTCTTCTGCCTCTGGATTGATTCTCCTTCATCGGATTGGTTAGCCATCCCCAGACTATCATTAGCCCTCTGCTCCTTCGGCATTCTTCCCCGCCTTTGGCCAGCCCAAGCATTGTCGTCGACCAGTCAGACTCCTCTCTTCTCTTTCCTCCCTCCTCCTCCTTCTCCCATCTTCCTTCTTCTCCATCTCCTTCTCCAGTTTTCTCATCGGGTTTTCCTTTAGTTTTTTTTTAAAACCAAAAATCAGGCCAATTTCTAATTCTGCCCTTATCAAATCTCATTAATTTCACCTCTATCCTCATTTTAATACCATCTGTGTCCTCAATGCTATTTACATCTGTGTTCCTGAATATTTCGATTTTTTCTTATCCTTATTCTACCTATCCAGGGACAGTGTTATCCAAGATTGCTTATTTGGTTTCAATTTCTGTTTTTTTTTTTTTAATTAGAAAGTTTGTAAATTGTAGCAGTTGAATAAATCTAAAATTTTATTTTATTGTCATTTTATTTCTCTTATATTCATTAGTTTTATTTTTTATTTTTATTAATTGAATTTTATGTAAAACTCCATCTTTTAAAGCTAGGATCAACCCGTATTTGCATAGCTATACTGCAATAACTCATGCACTTGCGATTAAACATCAAAAGTATTGTCTCTACTGCTTTTGTATTCTCTTATATGCTCAGTTTATCCAAATGTTAATTCTTAGGTTCTCGTTACCATGGATATATGTGGTGATGGTCACACAACTTTCTCTGGCATCATTTTGTGGATCTTCAGAGGAACACATTTCAGTTGAAGATGCCAACAAGTCGAGAAAGTCTAGATATGAGAGCCGTGGGAGTAGGCATGAGGTTCATTTAGACTAATGGAACATGGAGCTGTGGCTCTTACTGAAGATTTTGATTGGGTGGATCAGTGGTTCATAAGTAAATTCCATCAGAGACATGTAGGTTCTGTGGCCTATATAAATGCTTTTAGCTTTCGTCTTGTTTTATATTAGCTTCTCTTTTTTAAGTTGATGTACTATTGTTTGGAGATGGTGGATTGAGGTTTCTGTTGAAAGTTTCTCTTTTTATAGTTGTGAGTTCTTTAGCTTGTGTCTAGAGATGTCTATTTCACATTGTATTTGTTAGCTAAGCGATTGAGTTGTCTGGGTCTGCTAAGGACCAATTTGATTTTTAGAAGGCACAATATTTTGTTTTGTGGTAAAATTGTTACTATGGTTGTAGTCACCACTTTCATTTTGTTGTTGTAATTCAGTTATCCAAATTAAATGACAGCTAGCTGGTGTTGTTTTATGATGAAGAAAATACTAGCGGTGTGGTAAAGGTACAAGCTATTCTAATGGGATTTTAGTCTGTAGTTACATGTTTTATTTTTCATAGGAAATCATTCAAGTTTCTTCAACTCAATTACTGCTGATGTAATGTCTGTGTCACACAGATACGTACTTAATTGGTTATTGTTAGGAAAATGAAGCAATGACATCTTGTATATGCTTACTAAGACAGCCAAATCCAGAAAATAAATTTTCATTAGGTTGTTATTCTTCAAGCATGTTTGTAGGGATTCTCTAACTTTTGAGGAATTATCTGGTCTAATGGTTTCTGGAGGAAGAAAGGTGAGCACTTTTAGAGGAAGAAGGATGAGGGTCTCTTTTCTCTTTACCAGAGAGCATGCAAGGAGAAGTTTCTTTAGTGGCGTTTTCATATGAGAGTTTCATTTGAGAGAAGTCTGGGGTGGTTTTGAGAGAGGTGAGTCCTAACAAATTTCACACAAAAAGAAAATGAAAAAAAAAGGGAACTGCAGGAACTTGTTAGTCTATGAAGCCTCAGCAAGCACACTTCTGTACCCAACTTGCAAGATGAAAAGGACCTTGAAAGCCTACTTAGGACATTTCCATTTACTATTCCTCTTATAGTATGACTAATGTATAATGCATGTATGTCTTGTATGCTTGGTAATATAATAATACTTCTTTTTTTGGGTTTATAATGAAAGGATGCATAGTTGAACTAATTCTAGTTTTCTTGTAGTAAAAGCAATTAATGAATCTATTTACAATTTAAAAAATATACTACATTGTTGGAAAATGATAAATCTGCTGCTAACTTTCACTCGCACCCTAAAGGCTAAAACCCCCTGATCTACTTGCACGTAGATATAGAATAAAAAGTCATCCATTATTCCCCCATTATTTGCCTCTTTTTTTCTCTAAGCACTCTTTCAGAACCAATTAAAGATGCTGGACAAGCTTTTGGGGCAGTATGGAGAGTTCCAGAGTAGTAGTCACCTTCTTTCTCTCCAAACCTCACTGGAAGAAGATATTCTCTTATTTTAAGAAGTTTAGCATACTTATCTGTCTGTCTTTCAAATAACTCTTCATTTTTTGTAGGATATTGTATGCTAAGATACTTTAGGAGTTCCCACAAATAGAAAGTTACATTAAAGATTTTGCGATATGGGTTTTGGGAAACCATATTCCCAACCAAAAAAAAAAATGCAAAAGAATTGATGTGGATCCTTTGTAATTTCCCAGTTCACCTCCAAAACCTAATCTTGGAGAAGAATGGGGATGAAGAGATTGGCAGCTGTCTTTGATGTGTTCTTTATTGTATAAATTATCATGTATCAACATATAATGTGAAATGTTACTCAATAACAAAAAGAAAAGAGAAGCTCAGTGTGTGGAACTTCTTTTATAGTTGTTATTTTACAATTATTGACGGTAAAGGAGAGATCTTTCTCACTGTCTAATTTTATTTGGATTGTGATTTCTAAATTTTCGTAAATGGTTTTACGATCTCCTCCATACTCGAAGATATCGTCTCTTAAGTACAGCTTAGCCATGTCTGTAAAGCTAATATTTTCTGGTTGTTTTAAGCCATTGTCACTCTCAAGGATATAGCATATTTTTCTTTGTAGTTGTCATAGTTTTTGCAGATCTTAAGGAAATTTCAGACTCAATTGGAGGCATACCAACATCTTCATTTTCTTGTCATGTTGATAAGTAACCCCTGAATACTTTCATGCTTCCTAAATAAGTTTTCATGGTTCCTGAATAAGTTCTCATATCTACTAGTTGCTCATCTCTACTTGTCTATTGTCCCTACTCCCATCCGTGTGAATTCAGTAATTTGTCATTTAGCTTACATAACTGCATTTTATTTTATTTGGAATGGCTCACTCCTAGTTTCTCCTACACACATCATGGACTAGTCTTGTTCATGTTTACTTCCATGCTTTTTGGAACCTGTGTTTCTTGTACACGTGTAGGCATTCCTCAAATTGGTTAGTGTTCATTTTATGCTATCATGTGTATGGTTTCTTTAGTTACGATTTGTGATTTAAAATACTCATTTCCTTTTAACCAGTGAAAGTGATGTTAGTTACTGACCCTTATCTTAAGCAAGAGTATCATCCTTCTACATCAATTAGTATGATGCTTTGGATTGGAGCCAACAATATGTGACCATTGTGGGTTTTGATAATGAGTGCATATTGAATATTCAATCTCTTGTCGGAGAACACTTGTGTTCTGTTTGTTGCCCGCTTGTCTTTCCAAATGAAGCAATACAAACGTGTACTGCAAACCATGCCTAACTCATGTTGCCAGCACCATACAGGCCTACCCCTATGATGGGTACCTCGTGACAGAAGTGGATGCCAACGTTCTTTAGCTTATTTTGATTTCTACAGCTTCTCTAAATTTTCTAGGCACCCATAAACTATATTAGGACATGATAATATATCATTGCTACAGCCATTGGTTGATGCAAATAAACTAGTTGCCGATGCCATAGGTGAAAGGCAAATACACTGTCTCTATCACAGGAGTGGATGCACATGGCAGGGTCCATTGTCACTGTGTACCCCTCACTATGCTGGGCCTTTGGCTGTTCGCTTATTGGTGAGCAATCTAAAACATTTACTCTCCCATTCAGTTTAGTTGGTAGTTATTTCAATGACGGTAAATTTTCATTGTTTCCTTCAGGTGTAGGGTCAGGTTCATGGCCCAACCGCTTGTAAAGAGTTGAGCCTGATGGTGCTGGAAGTTTGAGGAGTGATTTGGTTGGTTCAAATGTCCTATCTGGCAACTTCTGGCGTGGAGAGGCATTGGGCCCCCATAATTTGCCAAGTCACTTGCAATTGGGGAAAGCAATAGGACCAGGTCAGTTATGTAATGGTGAGACAGTTGATTTTGGTTGCTTTCCTAGCAATTTCTAGATGGGTGAATCAAGTGTTCCAGGAGATTGGTCTTCACACAGGCGCATTAGTGAATCAATTGGTGGCTATTTGCCTACCCACATTCGTAATGGTGACTCAATATTTGGGAGCAGTTTTCCTTTGTAATGTTTCCCAAGTGAAGGTGGATTTTATAATCAAGTGAGCATCTAATTCGAATTCTCTTCAACTAATTTGGAGTAGCTGATGTGTTGCAATTAGATTTGGTCTTCTATAAGTTTGTATGATGTGCATTTTCTTGATGGAAATTAGCATATGTGACCACATATCTGCCTTTCATTTTTGTTTGTTTGTCTATATTTATACAGCTACATTTGTTGTAGATGCAAGTATATATGTAGACTTTTGTTTATTTGCTTGTTCATGTTTACCCAAATTAGCAATTTGAAATGGATAGAAATTTGGTCTCTCGATTTGTGGTGCATGTTCTTCTTCTTGACTAGGGGCCGCTTCAAATTGACATGGACTCTTTTGACCATCCATGGAAGAGGAAACATGAGAGCATGGGGTGGTGCTGCATATGCAAAATTGATTGCGAATCAATTGATGGCCTAGATTTGCATTCACAAATAAGGGAGCACCAAAAGATGGGAATGGATATGGTCCTAAGCATCAAGCAAGACAATGCCATGAAGCAAAAATTGTTAGCATTGTCTCTACAGCTTTTATATTCTCTTATATGCTCAATTTATCCAAATGTTAATTCTTGGGTTCTCTTTACCATGGATATATGTGGTGATGGTCACACTACTTTCTCTGGCATCATTTTGTAGATCTTTAGAGGAACACATTTCAGTTGAAGACGCCAACAAGTCAAGAAAGTCTAGATATGAGAGCCGTGGGAGTAGGCATAAGTTCCTTTAGACTAATGGAACATGGAGCTATGTCTATTATTGAAGATTTTGACTAGGTGGATCACTAGCTCATGAGTAACTTCCATCAAAGACATGTAGGTTCATTGGACTATATAAATGCTTTTAGTTTTCTGGTTGTTTTATATTAGCTTATGTTTTTCAGGTTGTTGCATTATTGTCTGGAGATGGTTCTTTGGATTGAAGTTTTTGTTGGAAGTTTCTTTTTTTATAGTTGTGAGTTCTTTAGTTTGTGTCTAGAGATGTCCATTTCACATTGTATTTGTTTGCTAATGGTGCGGTTGAGTTGCCTGGGTCTACTAAGGACCAATTTGATTTTTAGAAGGCATAATATTCTGTTTTGTTGTAAAATTGTTGCTATGGTTGCAGTCACCACTTTCATTTTGTTGTTGTAATGCAATTTTATCTTCAGTAGTTATCCAAATTAAATGACAGCTAGATGGTGTTGTTTTATGATGAAAGAAAATGCTAGTGGTGTGGTAAAGGTACAAGCTATTCTAATTGGATTTTAGTCTGTACTTGTTTATTTTTTGTAGGAAATCATTCAAGTTTCTTCAACTCAGTTACTACTGATGTAATGCCTGTGTCACACAGATACAAACTTAATTGGTTATTGTTAGGAAAATGAAACTGTGACATCTTGTATATGCTTACTAAGACAGCCAAATCCAAAAAATAAATTTTCTTTCGGTTGTTATTCTTCAAGCTTGTTTTATTTGTGTGAGCTTTTGTAGTTGTGATAGTTTCAAGGTAATCTGTTTGTGGGGGTTCTCTAACTTTTGAGGAATTATCTGGTCTAATGGTTTTTGGAGGAACAAAGGTGAGCGCTTTTAGCGGAAGAAGGATGTGGGTGTCTTTTCTCTTTAACAGAAAGCATGCAAGGAGAGGTTTCTTTAGTGGGGTTTTCATATGAGAGTTTTGTTTGAGAGAAGTCTGGGGAGGTTTTGAGAGAGGTAAGTCCTAAAAAATTTCACAAAAAAAAAAAAAAAAGGAACTGTAGGAACCTATTAGTCTATGAAGCCTTTGCTGCCACATTTTCGTGCCCAACCTACATGATGAAAAGGACCTTGAAGGCCCACTTAGGACATTTATGTTTAATATTCCTCTTATAATATGATCGATGTATAATGTATATATGTCTTGCATGCTTGGTAATATAATGATACTTCTTTTTTTGGGTGTATAATGAAAGGATGCATAATTGAGCTAATTCTAGTTTTCTTGTAGTGAAAGCAATTAATGAATCTATTTACAATTTAAAATAGTATACTGCATTATTGGAAAATGATAAATCCGCTGCTAATGTTCACTTGCACCTTGAAGGCCTGAACCCCCTGATCTACTTGCACATAGATATAGAATAAATAGTCATCAATTATCCCCTTGTTATTTGACTCTTTTTTTCTCTTAACACTCTGGTAGAACCAACTAAAGGTGCTCGGCAAGCTTTTGGGGCAGCATGGAGAGTCCCAAAGTAGCAGTCACCTTCTTTCTATCCAAACCTTGCTGGCAGTAGATATTCTCTCGTTTTAAGAAGTTCAGCATACTTATTTGCCTGTCTTTCAAATAACTCTTCATTTTCAGTAGGATCTTGTATGTTAAGATATTTTAGGAGTTCCCACAAATAGAAACTTACATTAAAGATTTTGCAATATGGGTTTTGGAAAACCATATTCCAAACTAACAAAAAAAAATGCAAAAGAATTGATGTGGATCCCTTGTAATTTCTTAGTTTGCCCCCAAAACCTAATCTTGGAGTAGAATGGGGATGAAGAGATCAACAGTTTTCGTTGATGTGTTCTTAATTGTATAAATTATCTAGTATCAACGTATAATGTGAAATGTTACTCAGCAACAAAAGGAAAAGATAATCTCAGTGTGTAGAACTTCTATCATAGTTGTTAATTTGCAGTTATTAACGGTAAAAGATAGATCTTTCTCACTGACTGATTTTATTTGGAATGTGATTTAAAATTTTCGCAAATGGTTTTAGGATCTTCTCCATGCTAGAACATATCCTCTCTTAGTACAGCTTAGCCGTGTCTATAAAGCTAATATTTTCTGGTTGCTTAAAACCATTGTCACTCTCAAGGATATTGCATATTTTTCTTTGTAGTTGTCACAGTTTCTGCAGATTTTTAGGAAATTTTCGACTCAATTGGAGACATACCAACATCTTCATTTTCTTGTCATGTTGATAAATAACCCCTGAATACTTTCATGCATCCTAAATAAGTTCTCATATCAGCTAGTTGCTCATCTCTACTTGTCTGTTGTCACTACTCCCATCCGTGTGAATTACGTAATATGTCATTTAGTTGGCCTAATTGCATTTTATTTTATTTGGAATGGCTCACTCCTAGTTTCTCCTGGACACATCATGGACTTGTCTTGTTCATGTTTACTTCCATGCTTTTTGGAACCTGTGTTTCTTGTACACATTTAGGCATTCCTTGAACTAGTTTGTGTTTATTTTATGCTATCATGTGTATGGTTTCCTCAGTTGTGATTTGTTATTTAAAATACTCATTTCCTTTTAACCAGTGAAAGTGATGTTAGTTACTGACCCTTATCTTAAGCAGGAGTATCATCCTTCTACATCAATTAGTCTGACGATTCAGATTGGAGCCAACAATATGTGACCATTATGGGTTTTGATAATGAGTGCATAATGAATATTCAATCTCTTGCCGGAGAACACTTGTGTCCTATTTGTCGCCTTCTTGTCTTTCCAAATGAAGCAATACAAATGCGTACTACAAACCATGCCAAACTCATGTTGCAAGCACCACGTGGGCCTACCCTATGATGGGTACCTAGTGACAGAAGCAGATGCCAAGGTTCTGTAGCTTATTTTGATTTGTATTGCTTCTCTATTTTTGCCCGACAGCCATAAACTGTATTATGAGGTGATAATATATATTTTCTGCAGCCATTGATTGAAGCAAATAAACTAGTTGCCGATGCCATAGGTGAAAGACCAATACACTGTCTCTATCATAGGAGTGGATGTACGTGGCAAGGTCCATTGTTAGTGTGTACCCCTCACTGTGTTGGGTGTGCCTTTGGCTCTTCGCGTGTTGGTGAGCAATCTAAAACATTTACTCTCCCATTCAGTTTAGTTGGTAGTTCTTTTCATGACGGTAAGTTTTCGTTGGTTCCTTCAGGTGTAGGGACAGGTTCGTTGCCCAACCACTTGCACAGAGTTAGGCTTGATGGCGCTCGGAGTTTGAGGAGGAGTGATTTGGTTGGTCCAAATGTCCTGTCTGGCAACTTGTGGGGTGGAGAGGCAAGGCACCCATAATTTGCCAAGTCACTTGCGGTTGGGGAAACCAATATGACCAGCTCAGTTATGTAAGGGTGAGACAGCTAGTTTTGGTGGCTTTCCTAGCAATATCTAGAGAGGTGAATCTGGGGTTCCAAGAGATTGGTGCTCACACAGGCGCATTGGTGAATAAATTGGTGGCTATTTTTGCCTACCCACATTGGTAATGGCGACTCAGTATTTGGGAGCAGTTTTCCTTTGCAAGGTTTCCCAAATGAAGGTGGATTTTATAATTAAGTGAACCATCTGATTCGACTTCTCTTCAACTAATTTGGAGCAGCTGATGTGTTGCACTTAGTTTTGGTCTTCTACAAGGTTGTATGATGTGCATTTTCTTGATGGAAATTAGCATATGTGACCACATATCTGCCTTTCATTTTTGTTTGTTTGTTTGTTTGTTTGTTTGTTTGTTTGTATATAGCTACATTTGTTGTAGATGCAAGTATATATGTAGACTTTTGTTTGTTTTCCTATTTATGTTTGCCCAAGTTAGCAATTTGAAAGGGAATGAAATTTGGTCGCTCAATTTTCTATGCATGTTCTTCTTGACGAGGGGCTACTTCAAATTTACATGGACTATTTTGGTCATCCATGGAAGAGGAAACTTAGGAGCAGTGAACCAGTTGATGGCCTGGATTTGCATTCACAAACAAGGGAGCACCAAAAGATGGGCATGGATATGGTCCTAAGCATCAAGCAAGACAATGCCACGAAGCAGAAATTGTTAGTATTGTCTTTGTTGCTTTTGTATTCTCTTATATGCTATGTTTATCCAAATGTTAATTCTTGGGTTCTCGTTACCATGGATATATGTGGTGATGGTCACACAACTTTCTCTGGCATAATTTTGTGGATCTTCAGAGGAACACGTTTCAGTTGAAGATGCCAAGAAGTTGAGAAAGTCTAGATATGAGAGCCGTGGGAGTAGGCACTAGGTTCCTTTAGACTAATGGAACATGGAGTTATGGGTATTACTGAAGATTTTGACTGGGTGGATCACTAGTTCATAAGTAACTTCCATCAAAGACATGTAGGTTCATTGGACTATATAAATGCTTTTAGCTTTTTGGTTGTTTCATATTAGCTTATGTTTTTCAGGTTGTTGCACTATTGTCTGGAGATGGTTCTTTGGATTGAAGTTTCTGTTGAAAGTTTCTCTTTTTATAGTTGTGAGTTCTTTAGTTTGTGTCTAGAGATGTCCATTTCACATTGTATTTGTTTGCTAATGGTGCGATTGAGTTGCCTAGGTCTACTAAGGACCAATTTTATTTTTAGAAGGCACAATATTCTGTTTTGTGGTAAAATTGTTGCTATGGTTGCAGTCACCACTTTCATTTTGTTGTTGTAATGCAATTTTATCTTCAGAAGTTATCCAAATTGAATGATAGCTAGCTGGTGTTGTTTTATGATGAAAGAAAATGCTAGTAGTGTGGTAAAGGTGCAAGTTATTCTAATGGGATTTTAGTATGTACTTACTTGTTTTATTTTTCTTAGGAAATCATTCAAGTTTCTTCAGCTCAGTTACTATTGATGCAATGCCTGTGTCACACAGATACGAACTTAATTGGTTATTGTTAGAAAAATGAAACAGTGACATCTTGTATATGCTTACAAGACAGCAAAATCTAGAAAATAAATTTTCATTAGGTTGTTATTCTTCAAGCTTGTTTTATTTGTGTGAGCTTTTGTAGTTGTGAGAGTTTCAGAACAATTTGTTTGTGGGGGTTCTTTAACTTTTGTGGAATTATCTGGTCTAATGGCTTCTGGAGGAAGAAAGGTGGGCACTTTTAAAGGAAGAAGGATGAGGGTCTCTTTTCTCTTTACCAGAGAGCATGCAAGGAGAGGTTTCTTTAGTGGGGTTTTCTGATGAGAGTTTCATTTGAGAGAAGTTTGGGGATGTTTTGAGAGAAGTGAGTCCTAACAATTTTCACACACACACACACAAGAAAAAAAAGAAGGAAATGTAGGAACCTGTTTGTTTATGAAGCCTTGGTAGGCATACTTCTACGCCCAACCTGCAGGATGAAAAGGACCTTGAAAGCCCACTTAGGACATTTTTGTTTAATATTCGTCTTATAGTACGAATGATGTATAATGCATATATGTCTTGTATGCTTGGTAATATAACAATTCTTCTTTTTTTGGGTGTATAATGAAAGGATGCATAGTTGAGCTAATTCTAGTTTTCTTATAGTGAAAGCAATTAATGAATCTATTTACAATTTAAAATAGTATACTACATTGTTGGAAAATGACAAATCCACTACTAACTTTCACTCATACCCTGAAGGCTAAAATCCCCTGATCTACTTGCATGCAGATATAGAATAAAAAGTCATCCATTATCCCCCCGTTATTTGTCTCTTTTTTTCTCTGAGCACTCTAGTAGAACCAACTAAAGGTGCTCAATAAGCTTTTGGGGCTGTATGGAGAGTGCCAAAGTAGCAGTCACCTTCTTTCTCTCCAAACCTCGCTGGAAGAAGATATTCTCCTATTTTAAGAAGTTCAGCATACTTATCTATCTTTCAAATAACTCTTCATTTTCAGTAGGATCTTGTATGCTAACCGTTAGTGCTTATGGGTTCTCTTGCACGCTCAATTATTCTAGCAACAAGGAACGAGATCAAAGCTACATCCCACCATCAAGCAAACCTTCTGTTTAGATCATTTTATTTGTTTATAAACATTGCAATTCTTTTTGAAAATTTTGCTACATGGACTTAATGAAGGAAAGTTATTGAAGTATATTTTTCTTAACCCATTCATTTATTTTATTAATTAATAATAAAATCCTTTTACTATCATGTAATAGATTTCTGCAATAATTTACATGATACACAATATATTGGCTTTTATATTGAACCATATCAGGGACACAATGAAAAATACTATTTCACAAGATAATTATCATTCATTCCATTTAGTGATAAAAGACACTTCTTAAGTTCAAACATACCTTCATCTTAGACAATGAACTTGACTCCCACACGACATACTACATAAGTGCATTCTCTTTGCAATTTCCATAATTTCTGCCATAAACATTATATTCTCGGAAGTCACAATAATCTGACGACGACCCTTAATACGCAAGTAGCAGTGCAACTTAATAGGTCTCTTCACATCCATAGGACCAATTGCCATTTCCTGACGGCACAACAATGTAAACATTGATGTCTGATCACTGCGTACATAATTGCCGATCTTTGACACATGTAGCCATTGGAATGGAAAAAGCATCTGTAAAACATGGTTTTGCAACATTACTAGGTTCGCGAACCAATACAACATACAAACACATAGTACCAGCACCGAATGGATGGACTTCATTCCTACTATGACCACTTACGTGTCCCATACTTGAATCAACATTGGACACAACAATCATTTCAATCACAATCATTCCACTTATACCTAAAGTCCACAACTTGATTCTCCTATCATGACAATCACAAGGACCTTGACCAAGTGACGGCATATTAACATAGTCGTAGAAAACATCCCGTCTCTATACCGTTCGCGGGACATATATACTCGTCTATTATACCGCGATCAATATATGGCATAATATTCGTACGTCTCCATATGCGCTTATGATAACTGATTATACTTTGTGGTAATCCCCTTGTTCCAACAAACAAACGGCGTTTAGTAGTCCTCACAGACGGAGTGGATGGTACCCATAAAAGCTTTTGCCGAGACGTACTTCCGCGCACATTCATGACAGTGAGACCAACTATACACTGCACCAATCTTACCATTAGATATAGCATTTAAATTTTTATCATCTCATATTGATTGTTTCAGTCTTCATTTAGTTAAACCACGGCCAAATGTACACAAATAACGATCCCGCTTACACACCGTACTATCACAAATAATTCAATTATTCGACCCAACATTGTACACGGCACATGTTTGCCAATGTAGAACTGACGCACAGTAACGATCATCGAATGCATCATCTAAACATTCAAATGACAAGGCCATGTTTAGCAAACATGCCCAAAATATACATTATAGATGGCTTCTACTATGATTCCTCTTACAATGACCTCATCTGCGATGATAGCTGTAAAAAATTTCCATCATTGTTGGGTGCTACTTTCATGAATTTCGATGTTTTATTTACAGCTCTTGTGGACGAAAATACCCACGTTTTACTTTTTCGTAGCCAATCAAGCCAAGACGCATGTTGGAAGGGGAGGGCAAGGGAGGCATCTTTTGCACTCTATATAACTCCTATGATTCCACCCTTTGGGGGAGAAAGATTGGCTGGGAGCCGGGAAGAGTAGGAGCTCCTATATTTTTGAGATTGCCACTCGTAATCAAACTTAGTCTTCCTCTTGCATTTTGCGTCAATAATTATTTATATACAGCAAGATGCACTCATCATCATTCTACTATTCCAGACCTTGCAAAGTTAGATAAATTGGATTCTAAGTATGACTGGATGTGATATGTACCCAGGTAATGGAATTATGGTAGACCGTGCTAGAGTTGTGTCCAGCTTATTGGGAGGAACAGATGAGTGATACTCCATTTGAGGTAGGTGACGACATTTAATGTTGCATATCATTTTCTAAAATCTTGCTTCATCATAGCATTTTGATTGATTGTGATTGGTTGTCATATAGTTTCTTATTACGCACACTGGTGATCTGCAAAATTCTATGCTATGATTTGATATGATATTCCGATAGCACATTGAATGGATTTTACTCGATCGGGTTTTATGGTTTTAATACTCATGGATCTTGTATATATATTATGAATATCTCATCTTGATTGCATCACAAAAATTGGATGATTTCCATAAAAATTGATAATGGAGGCTTGGTGGCTAGTCCTTGAGAGTGTAACCTTAGGATGAGGGGGTGCCTTGGGATTGTGAGGCATGAGTGCTCCTAGGTTTTTTCGAGATCCGTAATTTTCGTGTTTGTGATTTATGATGGGTGATCTCACCTAGTGGATGTCATGCTAAGAGGGATTACGGTCGGCCACCCACCCTCTAAATTTATGAGATGATAAACACATGCCTACAAATGGCATTCGGTAGGGGTTGGTAACAAGGGTAGTCCACACTACCAGTCCAAGCCTACCTATGGGGATGGACAGTGAGTCTCCCATTATGGTGTCTACGAAGAGTGGTAGTGGTTGAGACCCTGGTGTGCTTGTCACTGCAGCATGACGATCCACTCTTATTCTATATGCTTGCATTATGAGCATGGAGATCTTATTGTTTGTTTGAGTGTGACGACACTCAAAGGATTGGTATGAGTACTCATGACTTGTTGTACGAGTGTATGGGGCACTCGTGGGACCCACGTACCTTGGGGTGCCTTACTTGTTTATTTTATACCCATTGAGATTGTATCATGTCATGTTTTAGTATCATGTGATTCCTGTTTTATTGTACATGATACTTTGCTACTCGTATCGATATAATTTATGAAATTTGTATTCTATGGTTATTATGCTCCACGCTCTTATCACCTCTTATCATTTGAGTTATTCTTTTATGCCATAATTTCATTACATTAAATATGGTCACCTACACAAGCGTAGTTGGGAGGCATTGCTTTGTTTGCAATGCCTCGCATACAGAGAGTAGCAGTAGGTTTGATATGTTGATGGAATAGGCAAAAGCAATAGTAGTTTCTAGTAAAGTATTGAAGATATTTCAAAACCATAAGGTTTGTTTGGCTTTCACTTCAGTTATGATATATGGACTATACATTATTAATATAATTTGCACTATGACCTGGATGTATGGATAAGTATTCATGTTGGATGTGATGGTTGTGCATGGATAGACCCTGGGGAATGTTGTCATGTCTTGATTTTATTTTCTATTGTTGTAGTACGTATTTTATTGAGTAATATGATTGGGTGTATGAGCGTGGAGACTGAGTCTCCTAAGTGTCATGTCATGTTATTGTGTTTGTTAGGTGGTTTTTGTATTGCACATGTTATGTGCAATGGTCCTAAATGCAAAGGAGACTTTATCGAATTATAGTTAGAAATGCGATGTCATTTCACCGTTAAATATGTGATTTTGTAGTTATACGACTCCCATGATTTTGAAGGAAGTGCCTTTTTTTTAGTTTTGTTTTTGGTCAATTTAAAAATCAAAGTTTTTTTTTACAAGGATCCTGACACATTTTGAAAATTGTTATTTATTGTTGCTGAAAAAACTTAGGGTGTCACAATTAATGAGACCTAAGATGAGTTGATTTAATGATGACATATATTTTCCTCAGCAATAGGTGATTCGGGAAAATGTGAAGCCGTTTGTGACAATATTAGAGATGACAATGAATTAGAGACTTTGCTATAAACAAACAGGTTCTAGCAAGGGTTCCATTGAGGAGTTAGGCTTTGTTTGGATACTGAAGTGGCTAAAACTCTTTTGGTAGAAGTATCATTTGGGTAGTGAGTGACATCAAAGGAAACAAAGATAAAACCTATTTGAACTAGAAGGTAGTGGCAATCCTACCTAGTGGAATTGACCAAGCTCAAAGGAAAGAAGAAGATATAGGCAATCTAGAGTGCACGCATAATTGCTTTACACATTATTATTGTGTGAAAGAATAGTCTACTATATTTTGGAGGTTGACCATAGCGTCTTCATAGGCACACTATTTAATAGATTCACCTATTTGAACTTATTTTTCACAAGAAGAGATATTCAAAATTGAGGGTATTAATTTATCACTTAATGATCCTTAAGAAAAAAAATTTAAATAATTATCTTATAATTTTACTGAGATTGTCAATTTAGCATGTTGGCTCAAGTTGGGACCAAAGACATTATTAACTTGGCACAATTATCAATTTATTAGTCTTTAATTTATGAACTAGTATCGTGCAAGGCTACATGGTTGGGGATTCAATTCATTCAATTGTTCTAAGCCCCACTTTAGATAGGCAAGACCTAAGTATTTTTCTGCATTCTAATGTTTGAATTGGTTAAACTTTTAACAGATAATGCTTTGAACTTCTAGTTAATCCATTGGAGAATGCATTGCATTTCAAATCATGAAAAACTATGGGCATCTAACATGCATTTGCCATTCATAAATCTCCCCATTGATCCTGACTAGCAGACACCATATAAGATCTAATCAATGGAGAACAATTTTGCTGTATGAACAATCAAAGCTCTATGTTCCAACAATTAACGGCAGCAAATCACCAGACCTTCGGTCCCACCCATTTCTTCAGGTAAATCTCCACTCTAATACACGCGCAAGCACTGTGTGCAACCTTCGCACAGACAACGTCTGCAAGTGCCAGAACACAATGCACGTCTGGCACATTATGCATTCCCTGCATTATCCATCTTGGTATTCAAGGGTGCCTGAATTTGTTGTAGGCGCTGTTGTAGATGTGGAAATGAATGTAAGTTTATTCACTTTGATTCAGAACTAAGTTTTATTTCTTGCCTCTGTTACGAATCTTTTCTTGACAACAAGAATGTACTCTGTTTTGGTTACACATTAAATTAGCCATGAATCTGGAAAGTTGTTCTTGAATTTGCAAATCAGCCACACATCTGCTTTGGAAAGTTTCTTCAATTAGTAGAATGTACTTTGATTTAGAACTATTTTACAAAGAGTTGCAGTTTGCAGTGCCACTTTTGTGGTTCTAAACAATTAGGCTTGCATCTGGAAAAAAAATTTTGGTTTTTTTCCTACACAAGTCATTGTTAGAGTAAGGATATCATGAAACTAGGAGGAAGAGAGAAGAAGCAGAATTTTTGTTATGACTGAGTTTATGTTCTCATTAATAAGTCATCTAAAGTGCTCTTATGTTGCAGCCTGATTACGTGCAAGCAAAGTTTCTAAGATATCATTACCTAGTACCACATATTACTTTGGACTCCCGTCAAGCTGATATATTTCATTAGACATATTCAACTTGCTAATCAATTAGGCTTCTTTATGATCCACTATTTCATGATTAAAGTGGAAATCTCTCTATGTGCTTTGATTTAGCAAGAAAGACTAGATCCAGTTACATCTTACTAGGACTAAGGCTATCACAAAATGAAGCCTAAGCTCTTGTAGCCAACAGTATGATCCCTGTCAGCTCTGTTATTAAAGCCCTAGCTCCATGCCTAGACCTTGCACTTATGTGGCCATATGTATATGACTCAACCGCCCCATGCCACCAAACAACCACTAATATGAATCTACCATGTGCCATAGCAACATAGAACTTCCATGTAATTTGTTCCAACTAGTAATGGTCTATCATCTACATTGGAATTAGTAGGATCACAAAAATAGATTGTCAAAACTTGCTCATCATGATGAAGACAAGTGTCAACATTTGTTAAGATTGGACTAGATCTAACTTGGAGCACAATATACCCAGATCCCAAAAGAAGGTGGCTGAAGGTGAAGGCACAGACAATGTAAGCTGTCTCTCTCTAATCACTGCCCAATGGGGACAAGATCGTGTATCTGCCCCCATAGAAAACTATGTGGCATGAGATTAAATTTTTACCTGAAGTAGGAGAATAGCGAGCATATAAATGATGTCATAGTCGCAACAATCTAATACAAGTCAATTGAAAGGAGAAAGCTTTTTGGACTGAGAAGATTGTAAAATCAATGATGTAGGAAGAGCTTCTTGGGCTGAAAAGCAACATGTGATTTTCAACAATCTTTTGACTAAGCAACATTCGACTGCATACATAGTAATGACAACTATCATGATTGAAACAGTTATCAAGCAAGCTTGAAGTGTGAGATCTCTATCTTGGAGGAGTGACTAACCAGTTGATGATATAGGTGGCTGTATGAAATGCCTTTGTTTGGACATTATGCATAGCACTAGCATGAAACATCATGGAGGCATATAATGTGAAGTGTTTCACGGCCATGCTGTTTGCAAATGGAAAATGATATGGAGATGCATTTGATACACTATACAGGATGCAATTAGATCATGTGATTAAGTGAGAAAAGAAAGTGAAAAAAGAAAGATAAGAGAAAATTGAATCAGTTCCTTGATTTTCTCCATGATTTGTTGAGAGATGTGCTGATGTGGCAAACTGTTATCAGTAGTATTCCGGAATTGTGCATCCAAGACTGCTTTCTCCTAGTTCTCTAATGGTGTATGGCATATGAGAACTACTTAACTATCTGTGCAGAGTCGCATAGATTACAAAGACAGTACATACTCTTAATTTCACCACTTTTAAACTTAATTCAAGAGCCATGATTAACAGTAACATAGGTAATGGAGTGAGAAAAGACATGTTCGACTTGGACTTACATTTAAGAAAAGTCACCAAGAATACCATCTCAAAAACAATGCAAAACATGATCCTAGGAAAGAAGGCACATGAGGTGGTCTCCAAGCATCAGTTAACTAATTCAGGAGGAGAAGAATATATTTTAGTTATAATTAGGAAATCAGATTAGAGATTGCTTATTGAGCTTAAAACTACAAAAGGCTTGATGCGCTAAAGCCTTACTACCAGATACGTAGGGAATAGTGAATTTAAGTAAGAAAATTCAATAACCTAGTTTGTGCCATAAGACAAAGAAGGAAAAGATACATGCATCAACAGCATCTCCAAGTTCAAATGCAAAGAAGTCTAATGGATAGATATGAGAGGTAGGAATTAGAAACAATCATGATGGAGGTTACTAGCAAGGAGTTGCCCCAATTGTAGATTCTTTTGTGATCAAGCAAAAGTTTTTGATAAAGTAAAAAGAAATTGAGATGTAACTTTAAAGAGAAATGCAGTTTATGTTGAAGACTCTGATGACATAAACATTAGGAACATAAAATGGAGCAAGAAGAGGAAGGAATGGCCACATGACCAACAAGAGATGGGTAGTGATCCCAGCCCTAAAACAATGTTAGGAGCACTCTTAGAAACAAAGATGGATGTGTATTTGGATCATTAGTTAAATGATGTGATTCTCTAAGACATCTAGAATCATCAGAGTGAGATGTACATGAGAGATTCCTATATAATGGTCGAGTTTTGATTATGACAGGCTATACTAGTATAACTAGCCTTCCCTGCACTCCCCTTCCGCCATGCGTCTTGGCGTGATTGGTTGCAAAAAAAGTAAAGCATGGATATTTTAGTGCATGGGAGCTGAGAATAAAACACCAAAATTCGTGAAAGCAACACTGGAAAATGGTGGAAAAATCTGACATTTGTACACACAATGTTAATTGCTTTGTGACGTGGAAAGTATGTACTATCAAAGTATGGTCTGTGTTTATAAATAACCCCGGTTAATAAACCATGGTGTGTTTGAATGGAGCCCTCTAACTTGGGTCAATTGTGTCGCCTTGCATGCAAGTACGACCTGCTTAGTCACCTTCAAATATTGTATTTGCTATCTATTACATATATAGTTTAATATGCAAACAGTCCGGAGTGCGAGAAAGGGATTATATTTGATTGTCTCTTGAACATCAGCAAGACGGCCTCTTGAGGAGGCGTTTGGACTTCTTCTAAAACACAAGAAATAGGCCCTTCTTGAAGAGGAGCTAGAGAAAGAAGGGAAGGGTTCCACAGATGTTGCAAACAAATCCTCAATTCGCAATAACATAACTAACAAGTGTCAATTTCTCGGATGTTGTAAGTTCTTATTCTCATGAACATGATTATATAAATTTTATTTGAATCATTACATGTTCACTGAACGAAATATCATTTTATAGCACAATTAACACCTTAAGACTGTTCATAAAAAGTTGCACCAAACAAATAAACAGTGTCAGTATAAGTATCCTCCAAATCACAACTTAGTGAGTGCCTATAATCTGTTCAGACTTTTAGAAATCGAGACTTCCAAAATGGAAGTGAAGGACGTACTACAAAACCAATATTTTTCGCCCCTCGTATAAACTCAAACTTATGTGTTGTCACAATAGAGAAACGATCTGCATTATCTGAATTTTTTGAGTAAAACTCTTGATCCGCATGTAATCCCCTAAATATCACAGCCATTGTTGGGACAACAATTCCGAGCGAATGGTCTACTACAAGCCACAACCGCAAATATTGGAACCCATTCTTATTATTTCCTTGATCATTCAGGACCAAGCTGCCACATATATCAATCTACGTGGTCCTTGTTCTGTTTGTATGCCTCGTTTGCACCAAGCTCACAAGATTGTAAATGTTTGCATGATGGATGAATCCAACATCCAAGAAATTGACGCTCCTTAGTTCTGTTATTGCAAATTGAGGACTCATTCATAACATCCATAGAACCCTTCCCTTCTTTCTCCAACTCCTCTTCAGGAACTGCCTGTTTCTCATGTTTTGAACGAAGTCCAAACTCCTCCTCACGGGTGGCCTTGCTGGCGCTCAAGAGACAGTTGAGTATGGTTTCTTTCTAGTACTCTAGGGCATTTGCATACTCAACTATATTTGTAACCAATCGCAAATATAATATTCGGAGGTGATGAAGCAGGCCATAGTTGCAATACTTGCATGCAAGGTGACACAACTGACCCAGGTCAAAGCGCTCCATTCTAATACACCATGGTTTATTAACCATGGTTATTTATAAACGTATACCATACTTTAATAGTACATTCCGCGTCACAAAGCAATTAACGCTACATGCACAAAAGTTAGATTTTTTAACCATTGTTGAACTCTACTTTCACAAATTTTGGTGTTTTATTCTGAGCTCCCATGGACCAAAATACCCATGCTTTACTTTTTCGCAACCAATCATGCCAAGACACGTGGTGCAAGGGGAGGGTAGGGAAGCACCCTATATAACTCCCACGCTCCCACCCTTTGGGAGAGAAAGATTAGTTGGGAGTCAGGAAGAGTGGGAGCTCCTATATATACGAGAATGCCACGAGCTACCAACCAATTGTTCTATATCGCCAACAAGTCTATTTTCCTTTTCCAAAATGCCCCTTATCCAAAGAAGAAGCCCTTACCCAACTAAAGACATTGTTCACACAAAGACCACCCAATTTCATATGTGCGGCTGTAGAGCAACACGATGATGGGAACCCTCACCTCCACTACCTGCTGTAGTTTCCTTTCAGATTCGAAACACAAAATCAATGTTTGTTCGATCTATGTCCCCTACCAATTCAACACATTTCTATCCGAACATTCAAGGAACTAGATCAACATTGGCAGTAAATTAGTACATCGCCAAATATGGGGAAATCATAGATTATGGACAATTAAGGCTCAGTAGGATTTCTTCTGCTGACGGTATGTACAGAGATGCATTCCTTTCTGGTTCCAAATGTGCTGTGCTAACAATTATTAAAGAAAGAAATCCTAAGTCTTTCGTATTAGCATTTGAAAAAATTAACTATAATCTTGATTTAATATTCCGCTTCCTCTAGTGCCATATCACAATTCGTTTGGTCAATTGTCAACAGAAGAACTGATCACAAGAAGAAAAAACAGAGAGAAGAAGAGATTCAAAATGCAAGGGATCATTTTGATAATGACACCCCTTCCCTCCGACACTGCATCGGCATCGCGTCACCACCATGTCTACGTCGGAAAAGCGTGGCATCCGTTTTCAGTAAAAAAAAAAGAGAGAGAAGAAATGATTCAAAACATTGGGGCTCATTTTGAAAATGACACTCCATCCCTCTCACACTATGTCAGCAGCACATCAACATTTGTCTTTGTCAGAAAAGGGTAAGCCTTGCTCCTCTTCGGTCAAAACAAAAAGAGGGAGAAGAAGAGAATCAAAACATAGGGGGTCACTTCAATAACAACACTCCCTCCCTTCGACACTACTTCAGCACCGTGTGACCATTGTGTCTGCACCGGAAATGGGTAGGCACCAACTGTCTTCAGTCAAAAAAAAAAAAAAGATAGAGAAGAAGAGATTCAAAATGCAGGCGTCGTTTGATAACAACACCTCCTCCCTCCAACACTACGTTAGAGCTATGTCTGCGAAGGAAAAGGGCAGGCGTCACCCCACTCTGGCCAAAAAATAAAGGAGAGAGAGAGAGAGAGAGAGAGAGAGAGAGAGAGAGAGAGAGAGAGAGAGAGAGAGAGAGAGAGAGAGAAGAAGAAGAAGAAGAAGAAGAAGAAGAAGAAGAAGAAGAAGAAGAGATTCAAAATGCAAGGGGTCGTTTTGATAATGACAGCGTCTCCCTCTGTCACTGTGTGAGCGCAATGTCACCATAGTGTCTGAGCTCAAAAAGGGCAGGCACTGCCCCTCTCCGATCAATAAAAAAAGAGAGAGAAGAACATATTTAAAAGTTAGGGGATCATTTTGTTAATGACACTGCATCATTTAACGCTGCATCAGTGTCGCGTCTCCATCATGTCTGTGGCGGAAAAGCATAGGCGCCTCTGCTCTCTAGTAAAAAATAACAGAGTGAGAAGAAGAGATTTAAAATGCAGGGGGCATTTTGATAATGACACCCCATCCCTCTAACACCAATTCAATGCCACGTTACCACTGCTTCTATGCCAGAAAATGGTAGGCGCCTTCCCTTTTCGGTAAAAAAAAAAGAGTGAGAAGAAGAAATTCAAAATACATGGGGTCTTTTTTATAACAGCACTCCCACCCTTCACCATTGTGTCAGTGCTGCGTCACCAAAACATCAACACTGCATCTGCATGGGAAAAGGGTAGTTGCCACCCTTTTCGGTAAAAAAAAAAATAGAGAGAAGAAGAGATTCAAAATGCAGGGGTTCATTTTGATAAGGACACCCCATCCCTCTGACACTGCAATAGTGCCGCATTACTATCATGTCTGTGCTAGAAAAAGGTAGGTGCTGCGCCGCTCCTCTCTGGTAAAAAAAGAAAAAAGAGTGAGAAGAGAATCAAAACGCAGGGGGTCATTTTGATAACGACACCCCCTTCCTCCTACACAGCCTCAGATGTGCATTCACCACCGCGAGACCACTATGTCGGCGCTAAAGAATGGTAGGCGCCGCCCCTCTCTAGTCAAAAATAAAGAGAGAGAGAGAGAGAGAGAGAGAGAGAGAGAGAGAGAGAGAGAGAGAGAGAGAGAGAGAGAGAGAGAGAGAGAGAGAGAGAGAGAGAGAGAAGAAGAAGAAGAAGAAGAAGAAGAAGAGATTCAAAATGCAAGGGGTCATTTTGATAATGACACCCCTTCCCTCCGACACTGTGCCAATGCCTCGTCACCACTGTGTTTGCACAAAAAGTGGTAGGTGCTGCCCCTCTTTGGTAGAGAGAGAAAGTGGTAGCTGCCGCCCCTCTCTGGTAGAGAGAGAAGAAGAAGAAGAAGAAGAAGAAGAAGAAGAAGAAGAAAAAGAGATTCAAAACACCGGTAGTCATTTTGACAATGACACCCCATCCCTCTTACATTGCGTTAGCACCACATCACCACCGTGTTTGCACTGGAAAAGGGGAGGCGGCACCACTCATCGGTAAAAAAAAAATTGAGAGGGAGGAGAATCAAATCAAAATGCAGGCGGTCATTTTGATAAAGATACCCCCATTCCTCAGACACTGCATCAGCCACTTCATCGCTATGACTGCACCGAAAAAGGGTAGGCATCACCCCTCTCCTGTAAAAGAAAAAAGAGTGAGAGAGAAGAAGAGGCTCAAAATGTAAGGGGTCATTTTTTATAATGACATCCCTCCCATTGGCACTGGGTCAACACCGCTTCACCACTCTGACACCACTATGTCTGCACTTAAAAATGGAAGGTGCCGCCTCTCTCAGGTTAAAAAAAAAAAAAAAAAAAAAAAAAAAAAAAAAAAAAAAAAAAAAAAAAAAAAAGAAGAGAAGAAGTTATTCAAAACATAGGAGATCATTTTGATAATGACACCCCATCCCTCTGAGGCATCGTCATCGCCGCTTCACCACCATGTCTGCTCCTAAAAAGGGTAGGCCCCGCCCATCTCCAATCAAAAGAAAAAAAAAAAAAAAAGAGTATGAAGAAGATATTCAAAATGCAAGGAACCTTTTTGTTAATGACACCCCCTCCTTCCGACACTACATTAGTGCTTCGTAACCACTGTATCTGCACTAAAAAAGGCTAGGCGCCGCCACTCTCAAGCCAAAAGAAAAAAAAAATTTGAAAAGAAGAGATTTAAAACACCAGGGATCATTTTGACAATGACACCACCTCCCTCCGACACTGCGTCAGCGCTGCGTCACCACTATGTCTGCTTTTAAAAAGGGAAAGTGCTTCCTCACTCTGGTCAAAAACACAAAGATAGCGAGAGGATAAGAGATTCAAAATGTAGGAGTCATTTTGATAATGACACGCCATCCCTTTGACACTGCATTAGTACTGTATCACTATCATGCTTATGTCGAAAAAGGGTAGGCATCACAGCACTACGGTAAAAATAAAAAAAAAAACAGTTAAAAGAAGATATTCAAACCTCAAAGGGTCATTTTGATAACAACACCCCCTACCTCTGACACTATGTCAGTGGCACAACACCACCACGTCACTAGTGTGTCCATGCCGAAAAATGGTAGGCGCCACCCCTCTTTAATAAAAAAATAAACAGAGAGAGAGAGAGAGAGAAGAAGAAGAGATTCAAGACGCAGGGGGTCGTTTTCACAACAACACCCCCATCTTTCGAAACTACATCACCACTGTGTCTGCTCTGAAAAAGAGTAGGTACATCCCCTCTCTGGTAGAGAGAGAGAGAGAGAGGAGAAGTGATTCAAAACATAGGGGGTCATTTTGTTAATGACAACCCATTCCTCTGACACTACATCAGCACCGCGTCACCACTGTGCCACCATCGTGTCTGTGCTAAAAAAGGGTAGGCATCACCCTCTCTAGTGAAAAAAAAAAAGAAAAGAAAAGAGTAACAAGAAGAGATTTAAAATACAGGTGGTCGTTTTGATAATGACACTCCATCCCTCTGACACGGTGTCGTGTGGCGTCACCATTGTTTCTATGCCGAAAAATGGCATACGCCTCCCTTCTCTAGTAAAAAAAAACAAGAAGAAGAGTGAGAAGAAGTGATTCAAAACACATGGGGTCATTTTGATAAGGTCATCACCCCGACACTATATTAGCGCTGCATCACCAGAATGTCAACATTGTGTCTGCGTTGGAAAAGGGTAGTTTCCACCCTTCTCTGGTAATAAAAAAATGAGAGAAGAAGAGATTCAAAACATAGGGGGTGGTTTTGATAAAGACACCCCATCCCTCTAACAGTGCATTAGCATTGCATCACCATCGCGTCTATGCCGAAAAAGGGTAGGTATGGCCCTTCTCTGTTCAAAAAAAAAAAGTGTGAGAAGAAGAGAATCAAAACATAGGGGGTCACTTTGATAACGACAACCCTTCCCTTTGACACTATGTCAGTGCAATATCACCAATGTGTCTACTCTAGAAAAGGGAAGGCGTAACCCCTTTTTCAGTCAAAACAAAAGAGAGAGAGAGAGAGAGAGAGAGAGAGAGAGAGAGAGAGAGAGAGAGAGAGAGAGAGAAGAAGAAGAAGAAGAAGAAGAAGAAATTCAAAACACATGCCTCCATCTGACATTGTGTCCACACTGCGTCACCAGAACGTCAACACTGTGTCTGCGTGAGAAAAGGGTAGTTGCCACCCCTTTCGGTAAAAAAAAAGAAAAAAACAAAGAGAAGAAGAGATACAAAATATAGGGGGTCTTTTTTATAAGGACACCCCATTCCTTTGACACTGCATCAGTGCCATATTACCATCATGTTTATGCCGAAACAAGGTAGGAGCCGCCCTCTCTTGTAAAAAAAAAAAAAAAAAAAAAAAGAGTGAGAAGAAGAGACTCAAAACACAGGGTGTCATTTTGATAATGACACACCCTCCCTCCTATACTACCTCAAATGTGTGTTCACCACCACGAGACCACTATGTTTGTGTCAAAAAATGGTAGGTGCCACCTCTGTAACAACCCCAATTTTTGTAAATTGATTAAGAAAATCAATTTAGTTTGAATTTTAAAAAATTTTGGGTTAGAATATTATGGTTATTAAAAATGCACTTCTTATAGAAGTATAATCAAAGTATAAGACATGTATAATTGAAAACATACTCAACGAATCCTTCAGAATGACTGTAAGCATGACAAATTCTGAATTCGGATGAAAAATCCTTATTTTTCTATATTTTTCTGAATAAAAGCGTAAAATGGTAATTTTACCCTTAACCAAGAACTAAGACCTCAATATTCATGATGTACATAGAAATACGAATCCAACACCACTAAGTACGCTCAATTCCGAGTTCGGGAGAATAAAATAGATTTTTCTCCATAAAAGGACAAAATGGTCCTTTCACACCCCCGTGGGGCTCACAAACGAATCCAACGGCCAGAAAACACGTAATGAGTGGTCAAACCATTACCAACTACTAGTGGAGAAGGATGTGGTAGTGGAGGATCCAATGTTAATTAAATATTTAAAAGAATTGAAACATAATAATTACACATAATCATGAAAAACACCCAAAATGCCTATAAATACATCCCCAAAAATTCTCCAAAAATGTTTATAAAATTTTTCATGAAATTAGCTTGCTTTCTCTGCAAAAACAAACATAGATCCCTTTTCAAAATTCTAAAAATCCCAAAAATCCCTTTTCTTTCACTTTCTCTCTCCTCTCTCTAGATTTGAACAAGATACCTAAATTCAATTAGGCACTCTATTTCAGATCAAATATCACAAATCCCACCATCCAAATTGTCCTATACTACCTTATCTACAAAAACCCCAAATCAATTTCAAGATCCAATGGTGAGATCAATAGAAAATCATAAAACAAGGAATTATTGGGCTATATTATCATCAATGAGTATTTTTCTCAAATTGGGCATCAAATCTAAGTTGTTTCTCCAATCAGGTAGGTAAAACTACTCCCTAAACTTATTTATTGTTGTTTTATAAAAAAATTATTTTTCTGTAATTAGGTTTGGGTTAAAAATTGTAAAAATAAAGTAAGGATCATATTCTTCAATTCTAGATGATGGAAGACTCAGTTGGAAAATCTAATCATCCAATCAATCCAGAAGGGTTCAAAACCCCTAAGTTAGAAATTTCATAGCATTAAAGTCCCCCAATTGTAGAGGGATTGATTGGACGGTCCAAACAGACTGTCCGATCTCCCAATTGGATCGGATTTCAGAGATGCAGCGCAAAATGCAGCGTGGAAATGTGCCATTCGATGGCATTTCTGCATGCGCAATGAGTGTGCAAAGTCATCCCGACAGGATGACAACGTGAAAGCACCGGTCCTGGGCACAGTGCGTCACGCGGACATCCCGATGACAGACATGCGATCGACCAGTCCGCCCGATTTTGTGCCCCCGACTATCGCCTAACCATTTGGGCCGTCCGTTCTTATGGGCCCATATCAAATTGGAACCTAGGAAGGACTGTGAACTTCAAAGCTCAATTAAGGAGTCATTTGAACTCCAAATTGAGATCGGAAAGAAGCTATGGAAATCTTATTTCATCTATTTTCTTCTGAAATCATAAAACATAGAAAATTCCTTATGAAACTTTTTGTATTTATGAAGTAAGTTTCCAACTTTCAAGATCTTTGAGATCTGAGATGATCAGATCTTGGGGATCTATTTTAATGATGATATAATATTGAAATTATGTAATATCCACTATTTATCATATGGTTACATTATGCTTTGAATTTATAATTCATTTATGGTTGAATGTTATCAGTAGATTTACTTGTTATGAGATAAAGAGCATAAAACATCAAAAATGTATTCTAATGAGAAAGTAGAGTTTCATTACATAAATAAGAATGGAGTACTTTGGACTTAATTAGTAAGGGCTATAGTTAGTAGGACAATATAAGGATTATCAAGTCCTTGGCCCAAATTAGGAAAAGAATAATAAACCCCATGGACTTAATTAAAATCCATTAGAAAGAGTACTTAGGGTAAACATGCTTATAGAAACCTTATGAAAGGTTGAGCTATGGTCATTCTAGTGAATGATGAACATAGTGGTTAAGGGGGTTATCTAATAGAGTCTCGCTCTTTCCCTACCTTCTGTTGACGTTTGTAAGGTCTAAACGCCTCCTTACATGAGGATTGAAGTGCAATGACCCCAATTTTTGTAATATTAAAATCCCATGAAAAGTTCAGTTTTAAAGATAAGGGCATTTTGGTCATTTCACTAGTCGCCTTGACTAAACCCAGAAACATGGTCCTGAAAATGGTACCATTAGATGCGCCTCAGAAAAAGGAATCCAACAAGACCAAAATCACCCAAAACGGAGTTAAAATGAGCAAGTTATGGCCCTTTGAAGTTCAGAGGCAAAACTGTAATTTTTACCAAAATGGATTTAACTGCAAAACACAGGGGCCCGTTTTGATACAGGCACCCTTCATCTTCAACCTCTAGAGGGTTCTAGAACGGCGGTGATTGGAGGTGAAATTACCGCCATTCTGGAGGTTTCTCCACCGCCATTCAAAGGCGGTAAGAGCCCCCTCTAGAACCCTCTCTTAGCTCTATAAATAGAGCTCTTGGGCGCCTCTAATGGCAGCCCAAAACGTTGAGGAAAAACCATTGAGGAGCAGTGCCCTAGAAGAGAAAACAAGGAGAAAAACCCAGCAACGAGACAGGTACGCCCAAAATCCCTCAAAACCCATCTCCACCATAGTTCCAAGATTAATTTCCCTAGGTTTTTGCATGAAAAACCATGCAAAACGGAGCCCAGGAGAGCCACCAAGGACCCAGGGACGTCCCCTGGGCCACACTGGTTTGACAGGGTCGAACCAAGGTATCCCGAGGACGCCCCAGTCCCCCATTCGACGAAGACATTCCAGTCGGAACGTGATGCGTCGAACGCGTCTGAAGAAAACCAACGGGCGCGTCCAGGGACGCGCCCACAAAAGAGAGAAAAGGCGAAAAAACTCAGCGCGTCTACAGAAGAGCCCGCTGAGGCACACGCCGCAGACGCGCAGCGCCCTAGCAGTGCGTAGTTTTTCTGTTCCTTAAGGAAGCTAGGGCACACGTTGCAGACACGCAGCGCCCTAGCATTCCGTCTTTTTATTTTAAAGACTCCTATGTACGTACGACACTAAAATGCTTATAACTTGAGATCTAGAGCTCCGATTGAGGCGCCGCAAAAGGCGTTGTGTCCGTGTCGACGACGCGGACACATCCAAACTATAAAATCCCTGATCAAGGCCCAATCAAAGGTGGGCATGACCCTTAGAATAGGATGGTGGTGCGTGGCCACTAGAACTTTGAAAAACTGAGGATACCAAGGCCCAATTAGGACCGTAGGACACCCATAGGCATAGGGATGGACCCCAATGCCTAAGTAATAAGATCAATTACTCTAAAACCCATAAAAGATAGGCCAAACTAACCTTGATTCCCCAAACCATGATCAGGAGCGTCCGAGGACAAAAAGGGTTCGTGCGACATAGTCAGGTAGGTGCTCTATCACTATTAGATTCTTTTAAAAGATCTATTATTGTTTTGAGAACATATGTTATAAGTATATGACTTGTTTAGCATGACTTCATTCAGCATGCATGTGATAAATGTTTTGTACATAGACATGTTTCGTAAATGATTGCATATACATTATGCACATATATGTTTTGCAAACAAGTGCATACATTGCATGATTTAAGTACTAGCAAAGATTGCATGTCCTTGAGGGTTGCCAAAAGACGCTGGAGTGCCGAGTGACAGGCAGTTGTGAGGGACCCAAAGAGGACTGGTTTTGAAGAGAGGTTTTTGGCTTATTTGATCGTACATGATTTGGGCTAGTAAGCTCGTAGGTGCTATGCCGAGGGGTGTGGGTTGGCCACCCAGCCTCTACCACTATTAGGTGGATGGGTACCACGCCCAAAAAGGGCATGTCCCTGCTTCGACTACATGTGGTACAGGGGGCTACCACTGGTGTCACGACACTGGGTCGAAGTGTCATATGCCCCGTGGAGGTATATAATCCTGTGTCCCTAGGTACCCGGGGACCACACGGCAGTGAGGTCGTGGGCATAGTGGGACCCTATGGTTTCGTGGACTTATGTGCATTGCATATGGCATGATATAAGGTTGGTCGACCATACCATGATAGATATCCATGAGTTGGATTCAGTTGAGCATCTGATGCATATTTTTATGATTATGATATATGATACTTTCGACTTGGATTATGATATTTTTTTAAGTCGACAGTATTCCGATTTGACAGTGGCTTTTAATATCGATATTGAACGTGATTATTCGAACAACATGCGTATGGTTTTATGAGCACATGATTTTAAACATCGCATGCATTATAAAACTAATAGTGATAGACTCCTACTGAGTATAGTATATACTCACCCTATCCTTAACATTTTTCAAGATAATTCCATCCATGAGTAGAGGATATCTATGTTAGTGCCACAAGCAAGTGAATCAAAAAGGAAACAATTATACGTGTAAGTAAATTCTCAACCCTTTGGACATGTATTTGTATTTAATTACAGTTGGGTCATGGTGTCAGGATTTGGATAGATCTGGGGAAAAACACTTATGATTTTCTAAAGCTTTTTTTTCAAAAACTACTTTAGTGGTTGTGAAAGCAAATGACACTCGGGGTTTTCAAAATGAATTCCAAATAAAAGATTTTTTCACTACATTGCACTGTTTTTCAAATCGGGATCCCACCTTAGGAATTTAGACTTTTCATTTAAAAATGCATGAGAAAACCCAGGTCGTCACATGAAGTAACCACTTTGTGTTCACCCATTCAGCTAGTAAGCCTTAGCCAATTGGAAATAAGAGGAGCAGTCTAGATTTAGGCTTGAATAAGCTACTTTCAACCAGCACATTAACTGGTTGAATAATAATAATAAGAGCATAAAAGGTTAGTAAATTACCTAACCCTAATAAAAACAGTAAGTAAGATAAGGATAATCAAATAAGATCCATTAGATCTTGGATGATCAAGAACAATAAGAATAAGAATACTATATTGTACTTAGTATGCATGTTTATTAGTATACTTGTTATAGTTCATTAGATTAGATAATCCAAACCCTTGATCAAAGATGATTCAAGGAAGAAAACCAAGATCATCCTCCATAGGGATGATCCAATAACTCAACTTAGATCAAAGAAGAACTAGATGATAGAAGATCTAGGACCTTGATCTTTATCAACATGTGTAGATTGTCAATCAATGGATCTATGAAAGATCAAGATCAAGGAGATGGACATACAAAGACTTAAAGATAGAAAAATACTTAGATATGAATGATCTAAAGATCATTCTAAATCATCAGGTCTAGTGATCAATAGGATTGTTCATAATTTATATATTGACAATATGTATGGATGTACAGATTTCATACATCAGTCAGGATCATGGAAGATTGGGGAAAAGAGATCAATCCTTAAAGGTAGGAGGATTTGATGAATGCATTTACATGAGATATACATGATTGTACTCACGATCTTATGTTGACAAGAATAATGATAATACTTGTACTAAATCTCTTGAAAACCTTATGATCCAACCAAACACATATAAGATGGTTAAGGACTAAACTATAAGTGAATAGAGAACTAGAAAATATTTCAGCCCTAAGTAAACAGACATATGGTTTGATATATATGAAATCTATTTTACATACAAGCTTGGAGGCTTGTGAGTTTGTTTTAATAGGCATAAGCCTAGGGGAATGCTATTGCTAGAGGAGTTATGAGGGTTTGGCCACCTGCTCCTTGAAATTTGATAATATGATGATACCTTGCCCAATGAGAGGCTAAAAGTCAGCTGGTGGCAATTATGGGAAGGCCACCACTATGAAAGTCTTGCCCCCCCATACGGGCAGTGACATAATATTTTCCACCGTGGTATCAGTGGTGAACAGGGCAGTTATCCAAGCGCACTAATACGGATCGATCACAAAGATAAAGCAACCTTTCTAATTATTTTGCACTATGATGCATATGAGAATAGGCATAGTGAAATGCCTTATGTTATAGCATAATGAAATGCTAGGTAATTGTATATTACCAATATTTCCCAAAAAGAAAAATTCCCAGTATAAGATTAGCTGTAATACTCAATTCTCAAAATGAAGAGAATTGATTAGCTTAGTTGGGAATGATATTTGACTACTTTCACAAATTTAACTGATTTACCCATGAAGGGTATGTATGTATGTATATAGATATACATAGCTTACAAAGTAAAGAGTATGTTTAAGAATAATGAGATTATGAAGTATTGGAATTACATTGTCAATGTTATGTTTCTTGAATCCCCTACCAAGCATTGCTTGCTGAGATATTGTAATTGTTGCAATATCTCAAATACAGGGAAGGAGAGTTAGGAGCTAAAGACTATAGAAGACTTGAAGAAAATAATCTTCAAGGTATACCCTTAAAGAAATGTATTTTTCTTTGTTGAGAGTTTTATTGTATGGTGAGCTTCAGTTTTGGATTATGTAATTTGGACAAGTATTGTACTAGATTTGGCTGTACTGTGAACCACTAGATGGATCCTAGAGATTTAATAAAAGTATATTCCTTCAATGGAATTTTATTTTGTACACAAATTGTACTTATGTTATGTATGAAGTGGTGACTTGGGTTTTCAAAACAAGTTCTAAAGAAAAGAATTTCCGCTGCTTTATTTTGCAAAAAAAATTTACACTCTTAAGGGCCCTGCCTTTCAAAATACTTTACAAATCATGTTTCAAAAACCCGGGTCGTCACAATTCTCCTCCCCTCTCTGTTCCTCTTTCTTCCCCCTCCATTTTCCCCCAGATTCTAATTGTATCTGGTCTCACCGGGTGATAAATCGTCGGTGAAACCAGTGATGGTGGATATGTTGCAGATCCACGACCTAGGTAGCTCGGATGTGAGATCTGAGCTGCCCAACGTGTTCGTGGGACCCCAAAACCCCAGAAAACCTAGGACAGTCCAGGCATCGTGGCATCCTGGGAAACCCTAGAAAACGCAAGACAGTCTAGGCATCATGGCATCCTGGGCATTGATCCAAAGCCGGGATGGTTGGACAGTTCAAATCGGACCACCCCATCCAGGTCGACCTGTTCATGTGCCGAAGACGCACATGCACGATGCCGCCTGAAACGCTTGCCCTAGAGCGTCTCTCTGGCTTGTGCTAAACTGAAGTGAGGGAAAATAGAATTGTCTAGTCAGAGTTAGTAGAACAATAAGCAAACAAGGTAAAGCTTATGAGAAGACGACTTCTCGCAGCTCAAAGTCTATAAAAGAGTTACGCCGATCAACGACGAAGACAGTTGGAATTTGAAGTTGAAGATCATGTTTTCTTGAAGATATCTCCAACTAAGGGCATTATGAGGTTTGGTGTAAAAGGGAAACTCAATCCTCGATTTATTGGACCATTCGAAATCCTAAACAAAGTGGGAAAGACTGCCTACAAGATAGTATTACCACCACAGTTATCGGAAGTCCACAATGTTTTTCACATATCCATGCTTAGAAAGTATATTCCTGATCCCACACATGTACTTGAGCAAGTACCAATTGAGCTACAACCAAACTTGACCTTGGAAACAAAATCAGTACAAATTCTAGACAAGAAGGTCAAGAAGCTAAGGCGTAAAGAGATTCCATTAGTTAGAGTTCTATGGAGGAATGCATTTGTCGAAGAAGAAACTTGGGAAGTCGAATCCAAAATGAGAAATAACTACCCTGAAATCTTTTTTGGTAATAGATTGTAGAATTTCGAGGACGAAATTCTTTGAAGGGGGTAATGATGTAATGGCTCAAAATTTTAAGTTATTTTGTATCACTCATCCAACAACGATCAATCATGATGATTATCATTTACTAAATTGTTATAGCTTATTTATTTTGGGAATTAATATATATTAAATTATATTAAATAGGAAGATAAATGTTCTATTTTAATTAAAATATGAAACGAAGGAATTTGTGAGGAATATCTGCATAATTAGATTCTACGTTCGAAATGGAATCCAATACCTCAAAGAACTCTAAAAACGAAGTTCGTATGACCAAGTTATGGACTTGTGAAGATGTAAGGCATTTTTGTAAATTGCATTTCAACCTAATACAACTCGAAAACGCAAGTGGTCGTTTTGATAACGACACCCCCCTCCATCATCTTCCTCCTCCAGCCCATCCTGCACCGCCTTCCCCAGCATCACCTCTGCAATGTGGAGCCGAAAAAGATGGCAACACTGCGTTTCCCTCCTATATATTTCCTCCACTCCCCCTTCCATCATTGCGTTTTCTCCCCTCCAAATCACTCCCTCTGTGTTTTTGGCAACGAGGTTTTTCAGTTGCGATTAAGGCCTCCATCGGGCATCATCGTGGGATCCTAGGTACGATTCTCCTCCCCTCTCCATTCCTCTTTCTTCTCCCTCCATTTTCCCCCAGATCTCGATTGGATCTGGTCTCACCGGCGACAGATCGCCAGTGAAACCAGTGACGGTGGATCTATTGTAGATCCACCGCCTGAGCAGCTCAAATGCGAGATCTAAGCCACTCAACGTGTTTGTGGGACCCCAAAACCCTAAAAAACCTAGGACAGTCTAGGCATCGTGGCATCCTAGGCGTCCACTTATGACTATTATTATTATTTTCATCCTGGGCATCGTGGCATCCTGGATAGTCCAAGCATCATGGCATCCTGGGCGTCCACTTATTCACTTTGAATGATTAGTATTTTTAGATTCTCATGACTACTATTATTATTTGTGTCGCCAAGATATATGCATGCATGAGTGGATGCCACGATGCTTGGACTATCCTGGGTTTTCTAGGGTTTTGGGGTCCCAAGAACACGTTGGGTGGCTTAGATCTCACATCCGAGCTGCCCAAGTGGTGGATCTACAATAGATCCACCATCACTGGTTTCACTAGCGATCTGTCGCCCGATGAGACCAGATCTGGATGGGATCTAGGGGAAAATGGAGGGGGAAGAAAGAGGAACGGAGAGGGGAGGAGAATCGTACCTGGGAGCCCACGATGATGCTCGATAGAGGCCTTAATCGCAACTGAAAACACTCGTGCAAAGGGAGTGATTTGGGGTTCAGAGTTCAGGTTGGAGGAGGAAGGCGATGGAGGGGGTGTCGTTATCAAAATGACCCCTTGCACTTTTTAGCTATATTAGTTTGAAATGCAATTTACAAAAATGCCCTCCATCTTCAAAAGTCCATAACTTGGTCATACGAACTCCATTGTCATCTTTCTTTGAGGCATTGGATTTCATTTCGAGCGTAGAATCTAATTATGCAAATATTCCTCACAAATTCCTTCGTTTCATATTTTAATTAAAATAGAACATTTATCGTCCTTTTTCATATAATTAAATATATATTAATTTCCAAAATAAATAAGCTATAACAATTTAGTAAATGACAATCATCATGATTGATCGTTGTTGGATGAGTGACACAAAATACCTTAAAATTTTGAGTCATTGCATCAGTAGGTAACTTGATACTACTAGTTTGAAAACACGGCATGCAAGAGATTATGCTAGGCAGTCATAAGAACATGCAATTCTGTTTTTGGATAACCATGGGTATGTATGCATAAGCTATGAAACTTGTAAATTAGCAAAATAAATATTACGAAAGTGGTAACAGTAGATCCACTCATGGATGCATATATCTCGGCAACACATAAATAATAATAGTAGTCATGAGAATATGAAAATACTAATCATTCAAAGCGAACTAACCAGTCACGAGTACTCGTCTACGACCATCTCAATGCTATATGCATATCAATAAAACTGAAATCATAGGGTCACTATGCTCATGATCAGAACACATTTGGAATCGTGTTTCCAGTATTTAGAGACCAGTCCACCATAGCCTTCATGGTGACTATGGATATGTCCTCGAAAAGTGTGTCGTGAACACCTCTAGTGGTTGTCCCTGTTTACCACAGTAGTCGAGGAAGGGACAATGTTATTTTGGCAGTAATACCATCCACCTTTGGCGATTAGAGACCGGGAGGCCAACCCCGTACATAAACAACCTCTCAGCATAGTGCCCACCAGGCTTATGAGCCCGAAAAATATAGATACATGTAATCCCAATCTCAATCATCGTAAATCATGCAATTGATGTAATGATTTTCAAAACATGTGAGCAATGCATATAAATATGCATATATTCCGAATCTCAATCATCACAAATCGTGCAATTTATTCAACCAGTTCCAAAACATGTATGCAATACTTATATAAAGACTATTTACCAAATATGCAAGCAATTTCATTCAAGATCATACGAAAAATCTGCATACTCCTTATGAGAATATCATTTCTCAAAAAGCATACTAAACACGGTCATCAGGATTAAATAAATCAATTATATTCCTGACTCCACACATGTACTTGAGTAGGTACTAGTTGAGCTACAACTGGACTTGACCTTGGAAACAAAATCGGTACAAATTCTAGACAAGAAGGTGAAGAAGCTACGGCGTAAAGAGATTCCATTAGTTAGAGTTCTGTAGAGGAATGCGTCTATCGAAGAAGAAACACGGGAAGTTGAATCCGAAGTGAGAAATAACTACCCTGAAATCTTTTCTGGTAATAGATTGTAGAATTTTGAGGACGAAATTCTTTGAAGGGGGTAATGATGTAATGACACAAAATTTTAAGGTATTTTGTATCACTCATCCAACAACGATCAATCATGATAATTGTCATTTACTAAATTGCTATACCTTATTTATTTTGGGAATTAATATATATTAAATAGGAGGATAAATGTTCTATTTTAATTAAAATATGAAACGAAGGAATTTGTGAGGAATATCTGCATAATTATATTCTACGCACGAAATAGAATCCAAGTCTCAAAGAACGCTGAAAACAAAGTTCGTATGACCAAGTTATGGGCTTTTGAAGATGGAGGGCATTTTTGTAAATTGCATGTCAACCTAATAAAGCTCAAAACACACAGGGGTAGTTTTGATAACGACACCCCCCTCCATTGTCTTCCTCCTCTAGCTGACGCGCCTACACCGCCTTCTTCAGTCAGCCTTTGTGGCGCTGAAAAAGATGGCGGCACTGCCATAGGATGGCACCGCCTTCCCCAGCACTGCCTCTACAATGCAGCGCCAAAAAAGATGGCCGCACTACCATGGGATGGCACCGCCTTCCCCTCCTATATATTTCCTCCACTCCCCCCTTCCCTCACTCTGTTTTCTGCCCTCCAAATCACTCCCTCTGCGTTTTCGGCAACAAGGGTTTTTAGCTGCGATTAAGGCCTCCATCAGGCATCATCGTGGGCTCCCAGGTACAATTCTCCTCCCCTCTCTGTTCCTCTTTCTTCCCCCTCCATTTTCCCCCAGATCCCGACCAGATCTGGTCACGCCAAGTGACAGATCGTCGGTGAAACCAGTGATAGTGGATCAGTTGTAGATCCACTGCTTGGGCAACTCGGATGTGAGATCTGAGCCGCCCAACTTGTTTGTGGGACCCAAAACTGCAAAAAACCCAAGATAGTCCGGGCATTGAGGCATCCTACGCGTTGATTCAGAGCAAGGATCATTGGACGGTCCAGATCAGACCACCCCATCCAGGTCGACCTATTCATGTGCTAAAGACGCACATGCATGACGCCACTCGAACGAGCACCCTAGAGCGTCTCTCATGCATGTGCAGTCATGCGAGTGCGGTCGCGGTTCGATCAAGATGCACGTGCGTCTTAGGATCCGTCACGGGCGTGCCCATGCCAAAGATGCACGCGTGCGATGCCGTCTAGAATCCACGTCCTGAAGCATCCTTTGGGCGTGCGCAAGCATGCGAGTGCAGTCATGGTTTGACTAGGACGAACATGCGTCCCAGGAACCATGATGCGCAGGCCCTGTATTGTTAAATCTGGTTCTTCCATGGATTCGCAACACTAAAAATGCAATTAAGATGGCTATATAACTCCAATCGACGATCTGAAAGAACCATTGCATTCGTAATTACGACGCGGATCTACTTATGCAATAAAATTTAGGATCATAAGGCTGTTCAAGGTGACTATGCCTAAAAACCATAAAGATTTCATGGATCTACAAGATCAACTATGATCAGATCTCATTAATTGATCTATTAGATACCTTAGGACATCATTAGCCCAAGATCAACCCAAAAATCACATAAATCAACTACTAGGGACCCACAAATCGTATAGATCTAGCCATTGATCTATGAATCTATAAATAATACTTGGATTTTATATCCAAATAACATCTAGGACCTTACCAAGGTACTCTAGGACTCAAATTGAAGAGGGACGCAAGTTAAGTGACGACGATTGAGGTAGGTAGTTTGATACTACTACGTTTTTAATGCATTTCCAATTTACTTGATTTATTTAACTCCTATTATCGAGTTGTCTTCAAAATACGATTATTTGCATTGAGACAAGTTTTATGTATGCATTGCTCGCATGTTTTGAAACTCATTACATAAATTGCATGTGTACAATGATTGAGATTGGGAATTTCATGTATCTATATCTTTCAGGCTAATGAGCCTGGTGGGCATTATGCTGAGAGGTTGTTTATGTACAGAGTTGGCCTCCTGACCTTTAACCACCAAAGGTGGATGGTATCACTGTCAAAATGGAATTTTTCCTTCCTCGATTGCTGTGGTAAATAGGAACGACCACTGAAGGTGTTCACGGCACCTTTTTCGAGGACATATCCATAGTCGCTGTGAAGGCTATGGTGGACTGGTCTCTAGATACCAGAGACACACGATTCCAGATATGTTCTGATCGTGAGCATAGTGACCCTATGATTTTAGTTTTATTGATATGTATATAGCATTGAGATGATCGTAGATGAGTACTCATGATTGGTCAGTTTGAGTTGATTTACTAATAAACCCCTATGCATGATGTTCATGGCTATGTTCTTATTCGCTTTGAATAATTAGTATTTTCATATTCTCATGACTACTATTATTATTTATGTCTCACTGAGATATATGCATGCATGAGTGGATCTACTGTTACCACTTTCGTAATATTTATTTTGCTAATTTACGAGTTTCATAGTTTATGCATACATACCCATGGTTATCAAAAAACAGAATTGCATGTTCTTATGACTATCCTTAGCATAATCTCTTGCAAGTCATGTTTTCAAACTAGTAGCACCAGGTTACCTACTGAGTATGATGAATACTCAACCAAATCCATCATTTTTTTCTAGATCAAACAAAGTACAATTAGGAGTATCAAAGAGCGTCAGGGCTACAATCAAGTGAGTACAGGTAAGGCTGAGTGAGGACTTATCTAGTAATCCTTTTAGTATTTGATGTAAACTTGGTTGTAAGTGCTTATTTGCAACTTGGGCTGTAATTAACAATCTTGGGAGTGGTAATTACTCATTTTTGTGTTTTTTCTATAAAGTTGCCGTGGCATTATGCATTATCTATTTGTCGAGATTTGTTAATGACACTCGAAGTTTTTATAAAAAAGTTTTGATGAAAAGAAAACATTCGCTGCATTCTTTTTGGAAAAATTGTTTTAAAATAGAGATCGATCTCGCCAATAAAATCTGATTATCATAAAATTGCATCATAAAAACCCAGGTCGTCACACACCCTATCCCTCTTACATTGTGTTAGCACTAAATCACTAGGTCTGCACTGGAAAGGGGTAGGAGGCACCCCTCATCGGTAAAAAAAAAAAAGTGAGAGGGAGAAGAAGAGAATCAAAATGCAGGAGGTCATTTTGATAACGATGCCCCATCCCTCCGACATTGCATATCCGCTTCGCAACTGTGACTACACCCAAAAAGGGTAGGCAACACACCTCTCCTGTAAAATAAAAAGAGTGAGTGAGAAGAAGAGGCTCAAAATGTAGGGGATCATTTTTTTATAACGACATCCCTCCCTCTGACAATGGGTCAACGCCGCTTCACCACAATGACAACACTATGTCGGCACCTAAAAATGGAAGGTGTCGTCCCTCTCAAGTAAAAATAAAAAAAAACAAAACAAAACAGAGAAGATATTCAAAACTTAGGGGATCATTTTGATAATGACACCCCATCCCTCTAACACATCGTCACCACCGCTTCACCACCATGGCTAAGTCGGAAAAGGGTAGCCGCCGCCCATCTTTGATCAAAAAAAAAAAAAAGTGTCTCAAGAAGATATTCAAAATGTAGGGGACCTTTTTAATAATGACACCCCCTCCCTCCGACACTATGTTAGCGCTGCATCACCACTATGTCTATGCTAAAAAAGAGTAGGCGCCGCCACTCTCTGATTAACAAAAAAAAAAAAAGTGAAAAGAAGAGATTCAAAACACCAGGGATCGTTTTGAAAATGACACCCCTCCCTCTGATACTGCATCAGTGCCGCATCACCACTGTGTCTGCTTCTAAAAAGGGAAAGTGCTGCCCCACTCTGGTAAAAAAACAAAGAGAGCGAGGATAAGAGATTCAAAATGTAGGGGTCATTTTGATAATGACATCCCATCCCTTTGACACTGCGTCAACACTACCTCACAATCATGTATATGCTGGAAAAGGGTAGGTGTCGCTGCACTCTAGTAAAAAAAAACTACAGTTAGAAGAAGAGACTCAAAACTCAGGGAGAGAGAGAAGAAGAGATTCAAAATGCACAAGGTCATTTCAATAATGAGACCCCATCCCTCATACACTGTGTCAGTGCCGCATCACCACCGCACCACCACCGTGTTTGTGCTGAAAAAGTGTAAGTGCCTCTTCGGTAGAAAAAAAAAAGAGCAATAAAAAGAGATACAAAATGTAGGGGGTCATTTTTTTATGATGACGCCCCTTCTCTCCAACACTACATCACCACCGTGTCACCACTGTGTCTGCACCAAAAAATGGTATGCGCCGACCCTCTGTGGACAAAAAAAGTGAGAGAGAAGAAGAGATTCAAAATGTAGGGCATCGTTTTGACAATGACAGCCATCCCTCTAACACTGCGTAAGCTCCACATCACCATCATGTCTGCAAAGGAAAAGGGTAGGTGACCCCCTCTCTAGTAAAAAAAAAAAAACGAGTGAGAAGAAGAGATTTAAATGGTAGGGGATCATTTTGTTAATGACACCCCATCAATCGACACTGCATTAGTGCCGTGTCACCATAGTGTCCGTCGCAGAAAAGGGTAGATGCCTCCCCTCTCTGGTAAATAAAAAAAAGAGTGAGAAGAAGAGATTTAAAACACAAGGGGTCATTTTGACAATGACACCCCATCCCTCTGACACTACGTCAATGCCACATTACCACTGCTTATGTGCCGGAAAATGGTAGGTGCCTTCCCCTTTCAGTAGAAAAAAAAAAGAGTGAGAAGAAGAAATTCAAAACACATGGGGTCGTTTTGATAGCAACACTCCCACCCTGCAACATTGTGTCAGCACTGCTTCACCAAAACGTCAACACTGTGTCTGTGTGGGAAAAGGGTAGTTGCCACCCCTTTTCGGTATAAAAAAAAAACAAAGAGAAGAAGATATTTAAAATGCAAGGGGTTGTTTTGATAAGGACACCACATCCCTCTGACACTGCATTAGCGCCACATTACCAATGCGTCTGTGCTGGAAAAGAGTAGGCGCCACGCCACCCCTCTCTGGTAAAAAAAAGAAACAAAGAGTAAGAAGAAGAGAATCAAAACACAGGAGGTCATTTTGATAACGACACACCCTCCCACCTAAATTGCCTCATATGTACGTTCACCACCGCAAGACCACTATGTTTGCTCTGAAAAATGGTACGCGCCGCCCCTCCCTAGTCAAAAACAAAAAGATATAGAGAGAGAGAGAGAGGAAGAAGAAGAAGAAGAAGAGATTCAAAATGCGAGGGGTCCTTCTGATAACGACACCCCTTTCCTCTGACATTGTGCTAGCATCGCGTCACCACTATGTTTGCATGAAAAAGTGGTAGGCGCCACCCCTCTCTGGTAGAGAGAGAGAGAGAGAGAGAGAGAGAGAGAGAGAGAGAGAGAGAGAGAGAGAGAGAGAGAGAGAGAAGAAGAAGAAGAAGAAGAAGAAGAAGAAGAAGAAGAAGAAGAAGAAGAAATTCAAAACATAGGTGGTCATTTTGATAATGACACCCCATCCCTCTTACATTGCGTTAGCACCACATCACCACCGTGTCTGCACTGGAAAAGGGTAGGTTACACCCCTCATCGGTATAAAAAAAAAAAGTGAGAGGGAGAAGAAGAGAATCAAAATGCAATGGGTCATTTTGATAACGATACCGCATCCCTCCAACACTACATCAGTTGCTTCACCACTGTGACTGCACCGAAAAAGGGTAGGCATCACCCCTGCTATAAAATAAAAAAAAGAGTGAGAGAGAAGAAGAGACTCAAAATGCAAGGGGTCATTTTTTATAATGGCATCCCTCCCTCTAACACTGGGTCAACACTGCTTCACCCATGTGACACCCATGTCTGCACATAAAAATGGAAGGTGCCTCCCCGCTCAAGTAAAAAAAATAAAAATAAAAGAGAAGAAGATATTCAAAACATAGGGGATCATTTTGATAATGACACCCATCCCTTAACACATCGTTACCACTGCTTCACCACCATGTCTGCGCTAGAAAAGGGCAGGCGCTGCCCATCTCCAATCAAAAGAAAAAAAAAAAGTCTGAAGAAGATATTCAAAATGTAGGGGACCTTTTTTATAATGACACCCCTCCCTCCAACACTACGTTAGCACTGTGTCTGCACTAAAAAAGGGTAGGTGCTGCCACTCTTTAGTTTAAAAAAAAAAAAAAGTGAAAAGAAGATATTCAAAACACTGGGGATCATTTTGACAACGACACCCCCTCCCTCTAACACTGTGTCAGCGTCGTGTCACCACTGTATCTGCTTCTAAAAAGAAAAAGTGTTGCCCCGCCCTAGTCAAAAAACAAAGAGAGAGGATAAGAGATTCAAAATGTAAGGGTCATTTTGATAATGACACCCCATCCCTTTGACACTGTATCAGCACTACATCACTATCATGTTTATGCCGGGAAAGGGTAGGTGTCGCCGCACTGTGGTAAAAAAAAAAACATCAATTAGAAGAGAGATTCAAAACTCAAGGGGTCGTTTTGATAACAAGCCCCCCTCTGTCTGACACTGTGTCAGTAGCACGACACCACCACGTCACCAGTGTTTGTGCCAAAAAATGGCTGGCGCCACCCCTCTCTAATTGAAAAAAAAACAGAGAGAGAGAGAGAGAGAGAGAGAGAGAGAAGAAGAAGAAGAAGAAGAAGAAGAAGAAGAAGAGATTCAAGACGCAGGGGGTCATTTTGATAATGACACCACCACCCTCCGAAACTACGTCAGCACCGCATCACCATCGTGTCTGGTTTGGAAAAGGTTCCCTCTTTGAGAGAGGCATACGATGTTCCGTAATAGGTAAGTTCCACTAGAGAAGTTACTAGGAATGCAAACTCACTTGTTTTGAATGATTGCTAGATACGCGATTGTCGTTGACCATTATACGAACAATTCTAGTTGAATTGATCGGACATTGCAGACGTATTGAATGAGGCATTTGTTGACTTCAATAGATAGACGACGTATGTGATGTTGGGCTTCATCGGTTAGAGAAGGCATGATCAATTCTATTCATTTTGGTGAGGAGGATGTAAAAGCCCAAGGGCCCCACACAAAACAATATTGTCCACTTTGGAGACTGGAGCCCATATCACCTAACCTCCTCGCTGCTTTGTTCTTCTCTTACGGGAAAAGGTCTTGTTGTATGTGAAGTCCTCTTAACTCTTATCAACAGCCAGTCACTTTTCCCTTAACAATGTGGGACTAACCTCAGGCACCCACGTGCAGCCCACTTCAGCGTGCAGCCCACTTCAACCCTTCTAGGCCCGGCTTACCCCGCCTAGCTTACACCTTGTCCCCTTATCCCAATTAAGGGAGCACGCTTCCCCAGGTGCAGCTAACCACATACCAGATCATGGGTTGGCTCTAATGCCACTGTAACAGCCTAAGGGCCCCACACACAACAATATTGTCTGCTTTGGAGACTGGGGCCCATATCACCCAGCCCCCTCACAGCTTTGTTCTCCTCTTACAAGAAAAGGCCTTGTTATATGTGAAGTTCTCTTAACTCTTATCAACAACTCAATCACTTTCCCCTTAGCAATGTAGGACTAATCTGAGGAACTCACGTGCAACCCACTTCAACCCTCTTGGCCCGGCTTACCCCGCCCGGTTTATGTCATGTCCCCAAAAAGTAACATCCCAAAAAACAAAAAACAAAAAAAAAAAACAAATAAGGAAATTTTTCCTTAAACAGAAGGGGGTCGTATTTGATACAGGCACCCCTCCCTCTTAAACAAAAGAACAAACCTTTAGGTCTGTTCCAAAATCCCGATCCCGACAAAACAAAAACCCAACGAAGGGGAGAGCGAAAGAGAGAGGAAGAAGGAAGGAGAAGAAGAAGAAGAAGAGGAAGAAAGAGAAAAGGAGAAGGGAAAGGACCGCACACCAAAAAATGCAAATCACCAAAGGAGATGGGCGTGCCAGCGATGAAGATTTTATGGGTTTTCTGGGTTGTCAGATTTGTAGATGTCGTCGGAGAAGATGACATCTCGGATCGATGATCCGAGCCAATCAATATCTTCAATACATGAGCAAGAACTGGAACCCTAAGTTTATTAGAAGATCTGAGATGACATGGACCGTCGATTGGAGGTGAGACAGTGCTTACTATGAGATTGCAAGGTTTCAAGCAATATGGTGATCAATCCGGCTCATCCAAGGGTGAAAAACGCATGGAGATGCATCCAAAAGGTAAGATCTACAAAGCCCAACTCGTGATTTGAGGTATTTTTCAAAATTCGAATTGTTTATGCTAGATTTAGGTTTTGTGGATGATCCAGCTATACATTTTTAAATCAAAACTTAGGGAAAGGTAAATAAGTGCTTGATATAGCTTGGATTCATTTGAGATTATAAATCTTGGTTGAAAAATTGATCAGACAATCTTAGCCGTCTGATCTATCACTATTCACACAGTGACTTCTTGACGTCTAATTGATGATCAGATGCCATGGATGAGTTCTGAAGCATTCACTTAACTAGTATATGGCAGAAATTGAAAGATCTAGATCAAAATTGAGTGAAAATCTTAACAATTCAATCGAACAATAGAAGAATGAGAGCCTGACAATGCTTGATCTATAATCAGATGCTTCCATTATATTCCTAAACTTAAATTGACATAAGGTGAGTAAAAATTCCTTGATCCATTAGCAAAAATATTAAATAACATACTAAGATCAAGAGATCCGACTACTTATAGCCATTGGATCACCAATCTAGAGAATGAATAGCAGATCAAAGAGTGATCTAACACTATTCTTCACATCTGAACAATGATCAATCATTGGTGAATGACTGATTAGAACCCTAATAGCCTTAGACAATCCATGATGTAGGAAATGAATTAACATCCTGAGTAGCCAAGATTATATGGTGAAGAGTGATGGATTGATATATCCAATGACCAAAACATATATATTCATCCTAGAAATTAATTTAGACCATTGATCTGACTCAGAACTTTAAATTTGGGTGATCTGAGAATGATCAGACCGTCAAATCAAAGTATAAATCATGGATATACACTAGAATGAATTTATAAACACGAAATTGAATTGGTTATGATGATTAAGATTAGAATTCACAATCAAATCACAAATCAAGGTGATTAAGAGTGATCCAACGGTTGGATCATCTCCAATTCCATCGAGATAGAATAAATTGATTCATGGGCGATTAGGAGATCTTAAAATAACAAATCTTAATTTGATTGATTATTAGATCAAGTAGAGTGTTGGATGTTAGAAAAAATGAATAATAAAGATAAATCAGGCGATCTTGACCGTTGATCTAGATCAAAAGCTAGATAAGAGGATCATTGGATAAATTAACTTATGAATTGACACAAGTAGAGATAAAAAAAATTTATAATGGGGTATATAGATGGAAATGAATGACACGAAAAAGTACTATAGTACTAACTGGTACATCATGGTCAATGTCCTTACGATCAAGTTGTGGATCGTTGCGATCATCATGGTAGGAGGATCAAGTTGTGGACTTTAAATATAAGTGGAACGACTGTGATTGAAGCTGTTGAATATAGCACAGTATTGTATGGCTTTACTTAGCCTTAGTCTTAGTTTTGTTTTATTTTTAGTGTGTGTGTGAGTGCAAAATAACCAACACACATTCACCCATTCTAAGGGTTTCTCAGATCTCTCTCTCTCTCTCTCTCTCTCTCTCTCTCTCTCTCTCTCTCTCTCTCTCTCTCTCTCTCTCTCTCTCTCTCTCTCTCTCTCTCTCTCTCTCTTGGCTCCACTTTAACATGGTATCAAAGCCATAAGAGAAACCCTAATTATCTACCTTCTTTTTTTTCCCTTTTAGTTTGGTCATGTATCCATTCCTGCAATTTCTTTGGCGACCGTGCTTCTTTACCAATCACCCCTCTATCATCTCTGGCTTTCCCAGATCATTGCCACTGCCACCAGATTGTTGTTGCCGCCGATCTTCGCTACAGACCACCCAAATAAGTAATCATGGCTTCTAAAAATGGTATTTTCGCTTCTATAATTTTTGGATCTCCTGCTATTACATCAGAGAAATTAATTGGTAGTGAAAATTATCTATCTTAGTCTACTTCTGTGGAATTATGGTTCATGGGTCAAGGTTATGAAGACCTTTTGGTCTAGAAAAAGGAAGATATTTATGTTGCAAACAAAGTGCAATGAAAAAAGATTGATGCACAATTATGTAACCTATTATGGCAATCTGTGGATCCCAAAGTTTTACATCATCTTCGCGCCTATAAAATATGTTTCAAATTTTGGACCCAAGCTGAGGGCTTATACACGAATGATATTCAATGTTTTTACAAAGTTGTTTCAGATATTGTTCATGTTATACAACAGGACATGAATCTTTCAACTTACATAGGAAAGATTGCGTCCCTCAAGGAGGAGTTCGTCTCTAATGCCTCCTATTGATGGTGTAAAAGCCCAACAAACACAGATTGATAAGTTTTTCATGGTGTTGACTCTCATTGGGCTCCACCCTAACCTTGAATCTGTCAGAGATCAAATTCTGGCTAGCCCTTCAGTGCCTTCATTGGATAAAGTATTTGCCCGCTTATTGCGTATCTCCTTTACTCTGACAGTTACTTTTGATGGCCCTTTAGATTCCATGGTTTTGGCTTCTCAGGAAAACACTAGAGGCGGCTGTGGTGGTGGTCATAATCGAGGACAGCATCCTCGGTGCACATACTGTAATAGGATTGAACACACTAAGGATCGGTGTTACTAACTACATGAGCAACCTCCTCGCACTGCTAACATCGTCCAGTCATCTGACACCCAATTACCTAACTCATATGAGGGCTCCACATCTCAGAATATTGCCTTGACTGGTAGTGACAATGATGCGTACCTCCAGTGTCAGGTAGCTAAGTCATCTTCCGTTGCTTCCGTTGCTCAAACTGGTAATCCCAATGTTTGCTTTACTCAGTCTTCTTCTATTGGCCTGTGGATTCTAGACTCTGGAGCTTTTGATCACATATATGGTAACAAACACTTTTCTCCTCTCTTACTTGTTCTTCTACTTTACCTACTGTCACTCTAGCCAACAGGTCCAAAACTGTAGCTAAAGGAATTGGTTTGGCTCATCCCCTTCCCACTCTTCCTCCCACCTCTGTACTTTATGTACCTGAGTGCCCGTTTAATCTTATTTCCATCAGTAAAATGACCCGCACTCTTAATTGCTCTCACTTTTTCTAATAAATTTGTAATCTTGCAGGACCAGCATACAGGGAAGATGATTGGTACAGTGCATGAGTCTCAAGGCCTTTACCATCTCACATCACCTGCACCTCTTGCCGCTTGCATCTCCACTGATTCTCCTGCCCTTATTCACAATCATTTGGGCCATCCTAGTCTCTCCAAACTTCAAAAGATGGTTCCTCATTTTTCTACTTTGTTGTCTCTTGAGTGTGAGTCTTGTCAACTTGGAAAACATACTCGTGTTTCTTTTCCAAAGCGTCTTAATAATTGGGCTATTTTCCCCTTTGAACTTGTCCACACTGATGTTTGGGGTCCTAGTCGTACTATTTCTAGTTTGGGTTTTCAGTACTTTGTAACTTTTATTGACAATTATTCTCAATGTACTTTGTTATTCCTTATGAAGAATCGATCTGAATTATTCTCAATTTTTAAGAATTTTTGTGCTAAAATTCAAACTCAATTTAATGTTGTTATCCGTGTTTTTTATGTAGTGACAATTTACGAGAATATTTTTCTGCACATTTTTCTTCTTTTATGCCTCAACAAGGAATTCTTCACCAGTCATCATGTGCCCACACTCCTCAACGAGTAGCTGAACGCAAAAATCGTCATCTCATAGAGACAGCTCGCACTTTACTTCTTCACAATTATGTTCCCTTTTTTTTTTTAAGGTGATGCTGTTCTCACTGCTTGCTACTTAATTAATCGTATGCTTTCTTCTATGTTGCACAATCAAATTCCTCATTCCATTCTCTTCCCCACACAACCTCTTTATCTTCTTCCTCCTCGTATTTTTGTATACACTTGTTTTGTACACAACCTTGCACCTAGGCAAGATAAGCTTTCTGTCAAGGCCACAAAATGCATCTTTTTGGGAAATTCCAAGCTTCAGAAGGGGTATCATTATTATTCTCCTGACACTAATCGATATCTTCTCTCAACAGATGTAACTTTCTTTGAGCAATCGCCATTCTTCTCATCCACTGTTAAGCCACTCTTCATTTTTGAAATTTTACCTCTTTCCTATATTTCCACGTTTGTGGATGATGTCTCTCATCCTCTTCAAGTTTATCATCGTCGGCCTCCTCTTGAAGCTGTTGCAGGTTCCACTGAAGTCCCTGATGACAATCTCCTTGGCCCACCGGCTTCGCCTACTTCGGCCCCGCATTTAATGGACAGCTTGCCTATTGCTCTTCGAAAAGGTGATCAATCTACTCGTAATCCTCATCCTATCTACAATTTTTTGAGTTATCATTGATTATCTTTACCCTATTATGCATGTGTTTCCTCCTTGTCCTCTATTTATGCTCTTAAAAGGACCAATGAGGCTCTTTCACATCCTAGGTGGAGACAGGCCATGGTAGATGAAATGACTGCTTTGCATACAAATGGTACTTGAGACTTAGTTCCTTTGCCACCTCATAAAACTATAGTGGGTTGCTGTTGGATAAATATTGTTAAGATGGGTCTTAATGGACAAGTTGATCGACTTAAAGGCTCCCTAGTTACTAAGAGCTATACTCATATTTATGGTCTTGACTATGGTGACACCTTTTCCCCAGTTACGAAGGTTGCCTCTGTTTGATTATTCCTCTCCATAGCTGCTATGCGGTATTGGCCTCTTTACCAGCTGGATATTAAAAATGCTTTTCTTCATGGTGATCTAGTAGAAGAAGTTTATATAGAGCAACCACCTGGCTTTGTTGATCAATGGGAGTCTAGTTTAGTGTGCAAATTGCGCAGTTCTCTATACAGTTTAAAACAATCTCCTCAAGCATGGTTTGGACGATTTAGTTCTATTATTCAGGAATTTGGAATGCTTCGAAATGAAGCAGATCATTCTGTTTTCTATTAGCACAACTCTTTAGGTCAGTGTATCTATCTAGTGGTTTATGTGGATGACATTATCATCACAGGCAGTGATCAAGATGGCATTCAAAGACTTAAACAACATCTCTTCCATCACTTTTAGACTAAAGACCTGGGAAAACTATAAGTATTTTTTTGGAATTGAGGTAGCTCAGTCTAGTACAGGTATTGCCATTTCACAAAGAAAATATGCTTTAGACATCTTAGAAGAGACTGGTATGCTAGATTGTAAGCCCATGGACACACCCATGGACCCAAATGTTAAGCTTGTACCAGGACAGGGGGAGCCTCTAGCAAACTCTGGAAGATATCGGAGACTTGTAGATAAATTGAATTATCTCACCATTACTCGACCAGATATCTCTTTTGTTGTAAGTGTAGTCAGTCAATTCCTATAGTCACCGTGTGATAGTCATTGGGATGCTGTGGTTCGCATTCTTTGATATATTAAAGGAGGACCAGGTCAAGGTGTGTTATATGAAGATAAAGGCCACACTCAAATTGTTGGGTACACAGATGCTAATTGGGCTGGTTGTCCTTCAGACATGCGTTCTACCTCAGGATATTGTGCTTTTGTTGGAGGTAACTTAGTATCTTTGTAAAGCAAGAAACAAAATGTAGTTGCCAAATCAAGTGCAGAAGGTGAGTACCAAGCCATGGCTCTAGCAACATGTGAACTTATTTGGCTAAAATTACTACTTCATGAGATGAAATTCGAAGAGGATTGAAGTATAGAGCTAATATGTGATAATCAAGCAGCCTTACATATTGCATCTAATCCCATTTTCCATGAAAGGACCAAACACATAGAAGTAGATTGTCATTTTATTAGAGAAAATATTTTGTCAAGATGTATTGCTACTAGCTTCATCAATTCAAATGATCAACTAGCAAACATCTTCACGAAATCTCTCAAAGGACCTCAAATTAAATACATTTTTAACAAGCTCTGAAGATTTGCGCATCGAGTACGATGAACAGAATTCACCAACCGGTGCTGGGAAATTTGGCTAATGAGCGTGAATAGGGCAGAAGAGGGGGGCAATTTGGGCTAGATGGTGTGGTGCATTGGAGAACTGGGCAAAGCAGAGGTAGACGGCAATCTGGGTTACGCGAAGACAGAGTGGAGAGTAGGGAAAGCCAGTGGAGAAGAAGACAGAGAAGGGTGCAATGAAAGGAAACAAAGCAGATGGAGTGAATAATGGGAAGAGTGAGAAAATGAGAGATAGTGGAAGGGAGAAGAGAGATGAGAGGTGAGAGGGAGAATCATCCAGTGTTGGAAGTTGGGTGTCGGGTTGGAGTGAAGAAAGAAGGAGATGGTTTGGGCATCAACTGGGTAGTGGCTGAGGAGAGGGGGTGATTGGTGAAGATGTGTCGGTCTGATCAGAAGAGGGTTGACGCTTGGGCTTTGAAGGGAACAAGGTAGAACATGTGATGGATTGTGCAGTAAAAATCAGATGCTAATGCTAGGGTTGACAGGGAAGAAAAGAGAGAAGTGGGGAAAAGGAAAGTAGCCGATGATGGGGAAGAGACGGGGTAGACGATTGACAGAGACTAGGGAACGTGCCTGGCTGGGGAATCAATGGAGATCGGGTGGAACAGATGGTGTGGGTGATGGAAAAACAACAATGAATAGAAGTTTGAACAAAGGAAGGACTATGCGAGAAACCGATAAGAAAAAAACATGGAAGAAAGAAAAAAACAATGAAAAAATAACCAAACCTCCCCCTTTGGCTCCCATGATTCCCTCTTATAAAGCTTTTTCCTTCTAATTCTCTTCTCCTCCTCTTTCCTTATCCTTTAGGAGTTAATTTCCTACTAGAAACTTTCTCTTCGTTCCAAATCTTATCCATCATCTCCTCTCTTTATTAGAACTCTTTTTCTTTTAGGAAATCATCTAATCTTACTTTGTGAGTGATCTGGTTTGTTCAATGCCCCTTGAGTGATCTGCACTGTTGATTAGCCATCCAAACCATGATATATTTGATCTGCAAAATATAAGACTAAATTAGAGTCATCTAACTATACATTAAGCATCTAATTAGCTCGGATGATCATCTGACTGTTAAATTTGACAAATTATAATTGGATGGTCACTTTGAGCTAAAATTCATATTTTATCTAAAAATCATCAAATTGATGAGTTAGATTATCTAATTAAATGCTAAACTAAGGGTCCTTGGCCAAAATTCGGCACTTAACACACCCCAACTAGCATTTTGCTAGTCCCAAGAAAAACATGCAAAAAATCTTTTTTTTCAAAACTTGGTATAAATTGCCACTTTCGTAAGTACTCATGATTATATTTAGCATATCCAACAAGCCCTTGAACCCCTAGTGGACGAGTTATGCCTCGTGAGAATTTACAATGAATATACCTACAAAATTCAATAAGGTTCAGTCTCTTATTTTATCTCAGAGAATTCTCATTCATTAGCAATTTACTAATTTTTCACAACTTAATAAAGAGGATTTGACAATTTTACACATCATACACATATTAAAGACATTTGAGTTATTTCTTGGAGTGTTTGTGTGTATAGCCACATAAATCTTAACTTCTAACCAGACATGCTTAAATTCCATTGAAGATATGTCTTGACCTCAAATCCTCACAATTATACTCTTAGAAATGAAACTCTCAAAGATGGGTTTAAATATATTTCTCTCATTATGTGACCAAATCCAACAAGCAAATGATTAGCATAAATCTTTTAAATGCTCATGAGACAAAGAAAAGTGATCCCTAAGAATGGATCTCATTGTCAAGATTATTAAGTGTATTTTACCTTAATTCCTTCCTTTTATCCCCTCTTTAAGGCTATGTTCCGCCTAAGATCAATAGGTCTTTAACTAGAAAGAAACATATGTTTAGGACAGGTTTAGAAAAGAAGGATTTAAGGATTTCAAAGGTTCAAAATTGAGTAAAAGTCTTCAATGAAGATCTGTTAGGACAACTTTTCTTTTGGGTTGTACTTAAGTGAATATCTCTTCTTTGGAAGATAGATGGCTAATTTTCACACTTCTTTGACTTTTTGTCCTCTTTTTGAACTTTTCCTACTAACTCTACTCATTTTGGTAATGGGTAATGGATATTTATTTTACTTGCTTGTTCTGGGTTAAGGTAAATGGGGTGAAGAAAGAAAATTTTAATAATAGGCTCAAAGGGGCTAATTAGTGGTATGATATACTGGGTAGGCTTTATATCTCTAAGCTGAGCAAGGATGGCTATATCATTTCCTAGGTTTCCTAAAGCCTATCAGATTTAATAATTTTTTTAGAAATAAAGCTATTACTCTTATTTATTCTTGATGTTTAACCAAAACAAGGATAACGAGATCACACTAAATTACATACGCTAAAGAAATTGTAGAATTACTTATTACTCTCTGAAATAGGTCACCACTAATTTTCCTCTAAGTCTCTAAGTCATACCTCTTTATTAATCTTGACTATGTGTTGTGCGTAAATGGTTTCTGAGAATTAACTTTCATAAACTACTTCAATATATGAATAGTATGCAAAACTAGTTATATGCATTCTCCTTAAGAGATGAAAATAGTGGAATTACTAAATTCTAAACATCCCGTTCTCATCACAATAAGGGAACTCTACCTTAAAAACAAAATTTTAATTTTCTTTCCAAAAGAATCAAGAAAACTTAAGAAAATTCAAAATCCCTATATGCATCTACACCCCCAACCTAAATGAAACATTGTCCCCATTGTTTGAAAACATAAGGTCCAATATGAAAATTGAGTGATGTGGACTCTAAAACCATAGGTTGCCTCCCAATAAGCGCTAAGTTTAATGTCTTCAGTCGGACATTAACAATTGAATTTACAATGTGTAAGACAAGCCTCCAATGGATCAAAGGTAGATAATTATGGTAGAACTTGTGGAATTAAATCTTCAATCATGTTGCAAGAATCATCAAGATCAAATTGTTGATGGTTGGCATTGAAGACATTGAGCTCAACTTTCATATTGCCAAAGGATAGTTGTAATACACCATTTCTACAATTCATGATTGCATTGGACGTCGCTAAGAATGGATGTCCAAGAATCATCGGGATTTTATTATTAGGGTCTGCTATAGGCTAGGTATCTAGGACAATAAAATCAACAGGAAAATAAAACCAGTCCCACCTATATTAATACATCCTCAACCATACCACGAGGAATCTTAATTGATCTATTGGCTAACTACAATGGGGTGTTGGTTGGCTTAAGCTCACAAAGCCCTAGTTGCTCATAAACAGAATATTGCAACAAATTAACACTAGCCCCTAAATCAAGTAATGCCCTATTTATGACATGATCTCCTATAATGCTAGAAATTGTAAAACATCCTACATCTCTAAATTTTGGTGGGGTCTTGTGTTGAATTAAAGAACTCACCTACTCGATGAGAAAGGCTTTTTTTTACACATTAAGCTTTCGCTTTGTAGTGTAAAACTCTTTAAGAAATTTGGCATAAGAGGAAATATCCTTTATAGCATTGAGTAATAAAATATTGATTTGTACATGTTTAAACACTTCCATTATCTCATTAAAATTTGTTCCTTTCTTAGCCTTGTTGAGTAATTGAGGGAATTGGGCTTTCAGCACATAAGTTGCCTCCACTGTAGGCTTAGAACAAGTGGGAGATGTCAATCTAATCTCTTTCTCATGTATTTTGGTTGCCTCTTTCTCGTCTGTAGTTTCCTTAGCCTGTCTTATTTTCTTATTAATCTGAGGACCACTCTTAAGGGTGGTTATAGACTTGGCATGCTCATGAGAGTTAAGGTTTTGAGAACTTGACCCTATCTCAAATTGGGCCTTAGGGTTAGCGATGAATTGACTAGGGAACTGAACATTTCCTCTATTATGTAGTTCAATTGACAATTGGCTCACTTGCATCTCTAATTTGGCTATGGCTTGAGAGTTGGCATTGGCTGACTCTCATTTTGCAACTAGTGTAAGACCTCTTTAGTGTAATCATTATCTTTTGTCATTTTTTCAAGCATGGTAAGGATGATTTCCTCTGAAGATGGTTTCTTTTATTGTTGAGGTTGAAAACCAGGTAGCTATTTGGGAACTGTAGTTTAGAGAGGAAAGTTTTGGACAGGAGGATTTACATATGGTCCCCCTTTGTGATTATTCTTTGACCCAAAAAATTTGGGATACCTAGCCCATCCAAGGTTGTAGGTCTCAAAATACAAGTTGTCACTAGGTTGGCAATACGCATTCAATGCATTCACTTGGTCAACAAGATTGTCGCTTAATGCTCTATTTGATGGACAAGACGAGGTGATATGGGCTGGGCTAGAACACAGCACAAACCTCTTGTGGAGGTTTCTAGGATAAAGAAGTAGCTATGAAAGTTTCAAACATGGTTTCAAGCTTGTCCTTTTTTTCACCTAATTTTTTAGCTACAGAGTCAAGTTTATGGGATAAATCAAGTATGCACTCCTATCTCATTGAGACCCCACTTCTTAGTGGCCTAGTTGGTTCTTTCTCTCCTATTTGAATAATCCCATTGCTGAGAATTATCGGCCACTGTCTAAAAGAATTCTCATGCCTCACTTTCATCCTTTAGAGTGAGGGTCCCTCTACTCGCTACATCTATCATTTATCTATTTTGAAGAGTCAATGCCTCACAAAAGTATTGAACCTACTGCCACTTTTGTAATCCATGATGAGGGCATTTCTACAACTGTTCATTCCACCATTCTCAGCATTCGTAATATTGTTCATCATCCCTTTGTTGGAAATTGATAATTTCATAACGTAGGGCATTTGTTTTGTGAACAAGGAAGAACTTGTTTAAAAACTTCTTAAACAATTGGTCACATGTATGTATGAAACCTACCTCTAAGGAATTAAGCCATGACTTGGCTTTGTCTTTAAGTGAGAATGGGAAAAGCCTAAGCCTAATAAAATCATCTGAAAATTTTCAGAACCTAAATGTGGTACAAATATCAATGAACTCTTGATGTGTAAGTAGGGATCTTCTTAGTCTCGACCATAAAAAGTGAGTAATTGAATGACTTCTAGCTTTAATTCAAAGTAGTCTGCATGTGTGGGAGGTAAAGTTATACAATGTGGGGTATTAAGTTATAGTTATTTTGCACTCAATCTCTACTGGTAGTTCAACCATATAAATACAAATTAGGTTTCTTTCACCTTGTCATTAGATGCATTGAATCTATGAGTCTAAAGGTACTACCTCTAAGTTTTGAGATTGACACCATTGCATAAACTACCCTAATCTAAATGATGACTCTAACTCCACGTGATGCGTAAACAAAGGGCATAATCAAATAATCCTTAGGCTAATAAACAACAATATTTTAACTTTCTTGAATTTGTATGGGGGCAATGTTTTTATATTAGCCTAATCTAGCACTCCTCTCTTTCAGATTTGATTATTGTTTCTAATTAGATTTTGCGCTAAGGTGGTTAATACAACCCTTATGTAAGAAAGCATTTAGACGTCAACAAATGTGAACAGCAGGCATGAGAAAATCACTTGAATTTTAAGACACCCACTATAACCACAGTGCTCAGATGTCACTGGAGTGACAATAGATCACGTCTTAGTAAGAGGGTCCTACGGGCATGTGACGACCCTATAGATCTCTTCTAATTGATTTTATATTAATTTGAAAAGAAGGGTTGCGAACTTGTGGTGATTATCCTATGTGGGCCAAGAAGTAATGAAATCCACCCTTGATCTTGTAGGGCCAAGTGTCCTTACTAATTAATATACATCTACATGGTAATTCGATCAACATATATATCACTTTAAAGTAGTAAATGTGCCATAAGAATGCAATTAGAAGCAATAAACTAATGCAAAATCCTAAAAATGCAACAATTATCAAATATGCTTTTTATATCCAATTATTCTACCAAACAATGCAAAATTATTCTAAATGCAAACCCTAATCTAGAAAATAAGAGTGAGAGATACTTATAATGGGGTTTCTAATGAAGATCAAGTGTGGGCCACATTATCTCACACTTGCCTTGGTTTATACAACCCTTTTAAAATTGAAATTGAAATTGCAAATTACAAAGGGGCCTCACTACAAGATTCCCTTAAAAGAAAAGGAAAATCATATCCTAAGAAAGCAAAGAAATTTCTATTTATTGGATGAATATCTACTTGTCAATTTCCTCCACTTTCCTATTTCTTGAAAAAGAAAAATAGAAATAAGTACCAAATTCAAGAAACAAGATAATTATGTAATAAGAAATTTTAAAAATGCACCTAAAAATGCCTAAAATGCTAAAACAATGCAATTCCTTAAAAAGAAATCTGATTTTTATTGATTCTTTTTGGATTTTTAATTAAATTTTATGAAAACTCCATTGCAGGTCCCCAACAACGACACCAAAAACTTGTTTTTATTTTACGACAAGTGGACGAGATATTGTAGTATAACGTATGCAAGTACGGCTCAATCCCACAAGGACTCGCTTTAAGAATTTGGAGTTTTAAATAAAATTTAATTGGTCAAAATTTTAAAATAAATGACAAAATTTAACTAAAAGTGCAATCAGACTTCAGATGTATCTAATCAATGAAAATTACAAAGGTTCAATCCAAAAAGACAGAAATTTAACTAAAGAAACAAGAAAAATCTACTACCTTAGATTGATTATCGTCAAATTCTTCAAATATTGTCTCTTAAACTTCAATCATCCTTCATCAATCTCTTTTTGGTACTTTTGATTGATGATCCACCAGATGGATTGGGCAGATTCCATAAAATCTAAGAGACCTGGGCTAAATAAGGACTTTTAGATTTAGACAGTTTAGATCACTTTCTTGATTTCAGATTTCAGATTAGAGACATTAATCAAGCCAAGGGATGTCCTAAGAATGTAATCTAAAAATTAATTAAAGATCTAATGTGAAATAGAGGATAAATAAAGAGATCTTTATTGTTAAGGCTAACATGTTGATTAGGTTAAGCCTTACTTAATTTAATTTAGATTATACAGTTCCTGGATAATAGATTATAGACAAAATTAAAAAGGAATAGCAGTAGGGATACAAATGGAATTCTAATTAAAGGGTAAAGAATAAAACTAGAATTTGAAGAGAACTTCATATTTAATTGAAATAGAAATAGGAAACCCGATGAGGACGATGGTTATGCCGAAGAAGAGAGGAGGATCAAGCATCTAGTGTAGTGAAGAAGCAAGGGGCTACATGATGTAGGGGGCAGGTCCCAGTGCTGTGTAGTGGAGAGAAGGTCCAGACAATAGTGGTGGAGCTGTGAAGATCTGGGGGTCAGGTATGGTGAATAGAATTCACCAACCAGTGTAGGGAAATCCAGCCTGTGAGGGTGAACAGGGCAAAAGAAGGGGCGATCTAGGCTGGATGGTGCTATGTGTTGGAGGACTGGGCAAAGCAGAGGTAGATGGCGATCTGGGCTGCGCGCAGTCGGAGTGGAGAACAGGGGCCAGCTAGTGGAGAAGAAGACAAAGAAGGGTGTGGTGAATGAAAACAGAGTAGAGGGAGTGAATGATGGGAAGAGATAGAAAATTAGAGATAGTGGGAGGGAGGAGAGGTGAGAGGGAGAGTCGTCCGATGCTGGAAGTTGGGTGCCGGGTTGGAATGAAGAAAGAAGGAGATGGTTTGGGCGTCAACTGGGTAGTAGCTGAGGAGAGGGGTGACCAGTGGAGATGTGCCGATCTGATCAGAGGAGGGTTGGAGCTCGGGCATTGAAGAGAACAAGGCAGAACTGGTGATGGATTGTGTTGTAAAAATCAGATGCTAGTGCTGGGGTTGACAGGGAAGAAAAGAGAGAAGTGGGGGAAAGGAAAGTAGCCGGTGATGGGGAAGAGACAAGGTAGACAATTGACAAAGACTTGGGAACCTGCCTAGCTGGACCCTTACTATTAATTTACTTGTTTCTTAATGACCCCATTGCAGATGTTGTTTTCAAGTTGGATGCAGAATGAACAGATGTTGTTTTCAGCTTGGATGTAGAATGAAAAAGGCTGCATATGGTTTCAGGAAACATTAGTTTCCATCAATCATGTCTTCATTCATGTTTCCCTTTCTCCCATGCAGACAAACTCTACATGAAAATTACAAAATTCAGCAAATAATCTAATCTCAAAAGCCAAGAACTAGAGAATTCATGATTTGGTAGTATGACACGACTAATCATGTATCATTTCCTTGTATCAGCTTTCTTATATTACTATAAGAAGAAAGAATGATGCACATAAAAGAAGCAAAAATTTCATTTTGATGTAAAAAATATAGATGCAGAATTTATATGTGTATATAGTTCCAATAAATCTTAACATTATCCTCATCATAGAGGACCTAATCAATCCAAAAGAATACTGCAGACGTTGACCAAGTCCAGAAGCATGCACTTAAAACAACCTACTAAATTCTGTAATACCTAATGAAACCAACTCTCTCTCTCTCTCACGTATATCGTGCAATTGATAGATTATGCATGTCAGAGATATGTCATCCATGAAGCAGTTTGAGAGTTACTACATACCAGGAAAAAGAAAGATTGGAAGAAAAGGAGTTGATAGTACATGCAATAGGGGTAAGAAAACCCAAAAAAAGCACGAGGAATAAATAAGAGCTGTTCAAAATTCTTCTGTCTCAATCAGGTTTGATGTAAACTTTCAAACTTACAAACATTGCTAAAAAATATTCAACAATGATCCTTTAGACAGTCCTGACGAAAAACCTAGAAGCTTTTGTAAGCAAGATTCATACGTAGTACAAATTACCACTGCTCCTGAGCATGACTATTTGAGAATGCACATCAGTTAATACGAACACACAACTTTCCTAAAGAAATAAGTTCCCTTAAACCAACTTTTAAGAAACATTAAATACTCAATAACTAGCTAGGACCCACAACTGAAGTCATAAACGATTGACAATATAAAAATACTGCAGCGTTTGTCTTATACTCTTTGGTCACTGCATTAGTCGGATTGACGTGTACAGCAGTTAACCTACCCATGAAAATGGATTAAATGGTATTAGCCTCGTCTTTCAGTTTCTTGCTTTTCTTTCTTTGAATTTGGTCGTGGAAGGGATGCAAGTGATGCACCTGTGTCCAATCACCAATGGCTTCTTCTCATATTTGTTATTCATCAACTTATCGAATGTCTGAGAGAAACTGGTATTCATATTTCCTAACTTTTGTATTTTGCTAGACACTTAGTTATTCTTACAGACCTGGTATTCATTCACGGCCCTAGTATTTATATTCTGCCACTGTTCCTTCTTTTTGTAGGTTATCGTTATTTTTTTTAAAGATAATTTATGTAATAAAAGATAGACTCCTGGTATCTTCAAAAGCTAAGGCAGCATCATATTTTCAGACGCTGACTTAATTTTTGGAAGATCCAAACCATCCATACTATTCAGGATTGCTTAGGTTACCACTACACCAAAAATTGCTTCTATTGGATGCTTGTGGCCTTACATTTCTTTGTGCTTTGAATCACAAGCATTGAAATAAACAATGAAACAAAACAGTAGTTAGGATCATCAGATTGGCATATTTTTCATTGGCAGGCTAAAACAGAGTTGGGAACAGAATGAACGCCTTAGATCTAAGAAAAACAACAAAAGGGCAGCGTCTGAAAATAAGATGCTGCCTTAGCATTTGAAAATACCAGGCTTCTTAAAAATATTTCTGTTGCACGGTTTATGATTTCTTCATGTCCTTTCATATATTCAAGAACTTCCTGTCACTATGATTTTGAGTTGTTGCAGAATCCGAAAGTGGAGTCTATTATTCCAAATGGGAATTCTTTTCCAGAGCCAAAGACAATTTCTACAGAAAATGGTAGTGTATTAGAGACCTAGGATAGGGACGTTGTTTTGCAAGGCCTTGGATCACTTGTAGTCTATGATCGATGGATTCCACCTTCAATATCTGGACAATGTCCTAAAGCCTGATATGAGGTACCTTACTCTGATTCCTACTAGTGGGGGTTGATTTTTTCTTCATTTTGGGGTACTAATTTTTCATAACATGCTTCTATGCTGGATCTTCTGAACGTCTGCAGCATGGAGCAGCACTGATTCAAGATAAAATGTATGTTTTTGGTGGAAACCATGTCTTGGAAGCTGCTGTAGTCATTTCCCCTTATGATAGTACTTTCTTGCTGAAGAAAGGGGAATTACCACCCTCAAGAATTAAGATATGCTTTCTGGGAAGATCTCCAAGAAGTTTATTTGAAACTCGACATAGGCTTTTCAAGTTTAAAATACACTCCTTTAGAGTACATTTAAATTCAACGGTTCAGTTCATATACTCCTGTGGCTTTACCAAAAGGGAAAAACAATTGGATAGAACTTCTAAATAGGAGGCACTAAGAATAGAGGAGAGCTGCTGTTAATTTTGAAAGAGATAAGAATTTATCTTAATATGGATGGCTTAGAAAGTCTGAGAAGTACATGTACAAATATGTCTGCAAATCACTGGGTTCACATTATCCTCAAGAGAAATTTAGCGTCTGCCCTATCCATTACAGATCCGCGGGAATAAATTGTTTAGATTATCAAACCTCGAACACCACTTCTACTGTGCCACAACCCTCTTTTTTTCTAGAAAGGTATGCAAGTTTAGTCATCATTGTTCCATGTATGATGCCTATTTCTAAATGACTGGATTTCTCACTTATATTCAGTTTTTTTATTTTTTTAAATTGTGACGTACTGCATATATGAAGGGGAGCCTTGGCACAACGGTAAAAGTTGTCGTCATGTGACTTTGAGGTCACGGGTTCAAGGCGTGAAATCAGTCACTTGCAAAATGCAAGGTAAGGCTGTCTACTATAGGCCATTGTGGTCCGCCCCTTCCCCAGACCCCGCCCCCGGACCCGCATAGGTGGGAGCTTCGTGCACCGGGACTACTCCTGTGACGTACTGCATCTCCTGAGACTTCATGAACTTAGTACAGCATATTAAGGAGAACCCCATTTGAAAGACCAGAAAAGATTGAAATTGAGTAATCTGGTGATCTCACCATTTCTATATTTTTAAGAATGTTACCATCAAAAACAACTGTACAGCATATTAAGGAGAACCCCATTTGAAAGACCAGAAAAGACTGAAATTGAGTAATCTGGTGATCTCACCAGGATGTAATTTTGGCATTATCCAGTGAGTCCCCATTGCCGTTCAAGCTATATGGTACTACTCGTGATTGTTTTTCTTGTTTCCAGCCTTTGTTGGTATTTTTGGGAATTCTTGGTGTAGATTAAAATGAGTTTTGCGTGGGACCCTACACGAGCATTCTCTTATGTCTGAAATTAGCTCAAAATTGGATTTTGTTAAAAGAATATGTATATTTCCTAATTCGACACCCATTCCAGGTCCCGCATCTGTTGTTGGCTTTGGGTTGTTAGTTCAACTAGGGGTTCTGGAAACCCGTTTGTGACTTAGGGTCTAATTGTTTAGGGCAGTCCGATGTTGGAACCATGAATAGTTTGTCAGAGTTGGAAATTCTTTTGTCTAGAGTGATCACAAAATGCTGGTGCATTATTCGATTTGCTTTATTTCTATACTAGAATATCAAACTTTGTTGGCTAAAAATATGCTAGAAGAAATAGTTTCTTTCTGGCCTGGCCATTATTTGAATTTATTTCCTTAATTGTTTTGTAGGGGTCTGCCTCACTTCCCCTAGGTCTGACCATGCAGCTGCGGCACATGCTGAGTGGTATCTTCTGATCTTTGGCGGGGGTTCACATGCAACATGCTTCAATGATCTGTATGTTCTTGACTTGCAGAGAGTAAGGGGCCACCACCCACTCCAGATACTTGTGCAGTTGCAACTAATTTGGATTTAATCTTTAACTTCTTCAACTGATGTGTTTTCACAAATGGAATGGTCAAGACCTACACAACAGGGTGATATTCCATCTCCACGAGCTGGTCATGCCAGTGTAACAGTAGGAGAAAATTGGTTTATTGTGGGAGGGGGTTATAACAAAAGTGGTACGCCTTTCAGATCTTTATCTGAATATTGTCAGGATTTTTGTCAGTTCATAACTGGGCAGTATTCATAATCTGTTGACTGGCTTAAATTTCTGCAACTTTCTCTTAGCTACAAACTATCATGAATATGTTTCTCAGCTATTGCTCTGTTATTCTCCAGGGTTAAGTTAAATAACACAATTACGAAGTAACCTAAAACACCCATGTATTGAAGGTGAAAGAGTCATAAGCTGGCTTGCATTTGTTGGTTGTCGGTAATGAGGTTTCAAAGTCTATGGATAACTGCAATTTGCATATGCTATAGTTTTTGAAGCTCTAAAATATTTCCATAAGGCTGGGATCATGTGCACCTTGATTGTTTGGCATTGCCATGAGTAAACATTGCAGAGATCCTTGCACAAGGCAAGGCTCGCCCTAGCAACTGCTCTTGGTAGAGTTCAGCTGTACGAGCCAAGGAGTGATTTAAGAGCATCGTCATTGTCAGTGATAAGCCATCAATCACCATCTTGCCCCTAACTTACTGGAACTTAGTTTATCCTCCATCTGTGCATGTGTACTTCAGTTGTTACTAACTTGGTTTTTTCCATTCATCAAGACAGACGAAACCTTTTCTTATTGATGCTTCTGCCAGATCTTGTAGATTTCTGTCAATTAAACAATTCATGAGAAGAGGCTTGAATACTAAAACTATGCAACGATGCAAATCTTTTTGTTGTATATTATGGTCACAGTTTTTTGTGAGTTGCTTATAGACTAATCAACCAGTGAATACCAGGCATCAGCAGACAAGTGAACCAGATCACTTAGGTCAAGGCCGAATGTCAAATGGTTGTTCTTCAGAATGATGGATGTTTGTAGACCATGATGTTTTGAACTGGTGTTGGGGATGACAAAAGCATTAAAAATGCATGAAAAGTTCAAGATAACATTACTCACATGTCATCAGCATGATCAAACTGCTTCACGTGATTGGCCATGTTAGTTGTATGGATGATATGCTCTATCAAGCAAAATAGAGTGGAGAAGGAACAGAACCATATTCACATCTCTGAAAAACAGTTTGAAAGAAAACTAGAGAAGAAACCTTGAAATTTTACCAAGTATTAATCTTTTAGTGTCCTCCCATAAGAGATGAGGCACATCGTGCATGCATTTCTATCCACAAATGTCTGTGTGATGTACAGATATATGTACCTGAATATACATACTCATACATGTGTCATATCTTTGTGAAACAGTTTGTGTCTTCGTGACTTCTACTCTGAGTTATGTGAGTATTCAACACCTTGTGATCAAGATCAAGATGTAGCATGTCCCTTGGGATCTGAATTGTTGTGGTACGAGCCACTATTTGTTCAATTAATTGTAAATGTGTAAGAAGGGAAGCCTTGGCGCAATGATAGAGTTGTCGCCATGTGACTTGGAGGACATGGGTTCGAGGCATGGAAACAGCCTCTTGTAAAAATGCAAGGTAAGGCTGCACACTATAGACTCTTTGTGGTCTGCCGCTTCCCCTAACCTTGCATGTGCGGAACTTTGTCCACCAGGCCCCTAATTTATCATTCCTAGTTCTCTAGAAGAAGTGACATATAAATAGTTATATGGGAGGCTTCCTAACTGCCATGCCAATCAACTACTAACCTTAGTAGAGTGTCCCAGCACAAGACCTAGTAAGCTAGTGAAACAAGGAAACATCTCTTGTATGCTTACTTTTTTAAAGAAACACCTGTTGAAATTTCATTCGAGAAGTTGAATTTGATTCAATATTTGAGAGGAAAATGATCTTGCCAACTTCCTTGCTAAGGGTACGAGGATGATGATTGGTATCTCCTTGCCTAGATCTAAAACCTTGCATTCATTCCCTTCTTCATCTTTACCAATTAAGTTTGTTACTTTACTGTCAAACAAAAAGGAAATGTGGTGTACAAGACTTCAATAGGATCAGCGGTGAGAGTGTTAGATGGTCTCGTTGTTCTTATTCTTGATTTTATGAAGTCATTACCAACCTTTCTTTCATTCAAATCATCACAAAGGGGAGGAACTAAGATAAATCATCTTTTGGGCGAGAATTGATATATGCACTTCCTTCTTTCAGGGTGGTCTGTCTCTCCCCTTCTCCAATCAGCTTTTAAGGGCTACAAAGTTTAGAAGATACTGCCAACTTTCAATCAGTAAATAACTATAAAATTTACAATGCCATCATCTAAATGGGTAATGCAGATCACAGATATCAGCATTTCTTATTCAATGGTAGATGGAATGAATTGTTTTGATCATGGAGTATATACAAACATAGAAGATGCCGTGAGTTTCTTAACATTGTGATTAGTAAATTGTAGTCAAAAGGATAGGTATCCTATGAAACTGCTCTGTTGCTTTTAGTTTGTTTCATGGCTTGGTTGTAATCTTATTTCGTAGTTTTTTACATGGGTCTCTGAAACTGTTGTTCTTAACATGTCCACATTTGTTTGGTCAGTTGTAACCACTATGCAAGGACAAGCACCTCTTGCTAGGGAGGTATATACTCTTTCTTCAAACAATCTAGTTAAACAAAAGTTGGCATCAAAGGCCTATGGATATGATGATTCCATGTTACTTCTAGTTACTCAGAGAATACGTAGGAAAATAGCAAGCTGAATTAATATTTTTTGTTTCTTCAAAAGTGCACATTTTATTAATGGTATTGGTCTTCTTGATATTTATCAAGTGAACAGGCAAATGGTGGCTAAAGTAGTCTTTGACATGCTTCATTTAATTTTAAATCAAATTTCTGCAAGGAAAAGCTTATTCTATGCATCTTATTTAATAAGTGGAAACTAGCCCACTAACTTGGTATTGCAATCTTTTCGGTTGATTTTTCAGTTGCAAGGCCACCCTCACCCTCAAGTCCTAAAAGCTTTTTGATTAAGTTACCCTTACCAGACCGAGCTTTAATTCTCCATAGTCTATGAAGTCGCCATATTTGGCGATGTACTGACTGACTGCCGATGTTGATCCAGCTCCCTGAATGTTCAGATGGAAATGTGTTGAGCTGGTAGGGGACGTGAGATTGAGCAAACATTAATTTTGTGTTTTGAATCTGAAAGGAAACTACAACAGGCAGTGGAGATGAGGGCTCCCATCATCGTGTTGCTCTGCAGCCACACGTTTGAAATTGGGTGGTCTTTGTGTGAACAATGTCTTTAGTTGGGTAAGGGCTTCTTCTTTGGATAAGGGGCATTTTGGAAAAGGAAAATAAACTTGTTGGAAATACAGAATGATTGGTTGGTAGCTCGTGTCATTCTTGTAAATACAGGAGCTCCCACTCTTCCCCACTCCCAGCTAATCTTTCTCCCCTGAAGGGTGGGAGCGTGGGAGTTATATAGGGTGCTTCCCTACCCTCCCCTTCCGCCACGCATCTTGGCGCGATTGGTTGCAAAAAAAGTAAAGCATGGGTATTTTGGTCCACAAGAGCTTAGAATAAAACACCGAAATTCGTGAAAGTAGCGCCTAACAATTGTTGAAAATTTTGACCTTTGAATGCGATCGGTTACGCATATAGTTCAGTATGCAAATGCCCTGGAATACAAGAAAGAGACCATATTCAACTTTCTTGGAACGCCAACAAGGCCGCCCATGAGGAGGCATTTGGACTTCATCCAGAGCACGAGAAATAGGGCGTTCCTAAAGAGGAGCTTGAGAAAGAAGGGAAAGGTTCTACATATGTTGCAAATGAGTCCTCAATTCGCAATAATAGAACTGAGTGTCAATTTCTCGGATGTTGGATTCATCCATCAGGCAAACATTTACAATCTTGTGAGCTCAGTGCAAATGAGGCATACAAACAGAACATAGACCAAGTAGATTGATATATGTGGCAGGTCGTTCGTAAATGATAAAGGATGTAATAAGAATAGGTTCCAATATGCGCGGTTGTGGTTTGTAGTAAACCGTTCGCCGGGAATTGCCATCCCAACGATGGCTACGATATTTAGTGGATTACAGGCGAATCCAGAGTTTTACTCGAAAAATCCAGATAATGCGAATCGTTTCTCTGTTGTGACGACACATTAAGTTAGAGTTGATATGAGGGGGAGAAAATATTGGTTTTGCAGTTCGTTATTCACTTCCATTTCGGAAGTCTCGATTTCTGAAAGTCTTGACAAATTATAGGCACTCATTAACTGGTGATCGGAAGCATATTTATACTAGCGCTATTCACTTGGTTGGTGCAACTTTTTTTGAATGGTCTTGGGCTGTTAATTGGGTGCAAAAATGATATTTCGGTCATTAAACATGTAATGATTCAAATAAAATTTATATAATCGTGTTCATGAGAATAAGATCATACAATACTCCACCCTTGTAAGGCTTGTTTAATTGCTAACATATACGATTCTACTAAAATAACACCTATAATATCCAAATGCCTACATACTAAAAGGCGAAGTTGCCTAAGTATCCCATAGTAGTTGGAAATCCATTTGTCTGTCCATATACGCCATGTGGAATAGAAACTCATTATTTTTAGCTCTTTGCGTGTATTGTAGTTCATTTGGAATCGAACTACAATGGTAAATTGTCAACTTGAATCCCCTTGATGTAAATTAAATAGGGTGGTCTCCACGCCCACGTTCCCTTGCGGCATTGTTGTTGAATCCTATGATTCTCCACCCGGATCTGTTCTTCCCACATGGACATACTTTGTTATAAATTTATCCACTCAACGGCAGTCAGGACACTAATGATGTTTATACGTTTGTTTCTTCTTCGCCTGTCTGTGAATCAATTTGATCGGAGGTAGAGTGACTGTCACTGTTGAAGTGTAATTCAGCATTCTTTAAAGTACAGGCCTGCAGAGCTTGGTGTTTGGGTTTATCTAAGTACTCCTTAAAGGAAGAGCCTTCTCTTGTAGTGCAAAGAACAATAGTGGAAATGCCTCCTTTAATCCTTTTGGGTTTCCCGTACTTTAAATTGGAAACCCAATCATGTTGTATGCCAATGAACTCTTTCCAATGTTTTAAAAAGTTAAGACTTATGTCATCGATAATGTTGTGCCATACATCATCATTGTAATGTCACTGGTCTATGTGTCCACAATAGTGGTTGTTGATCCCCAATGACCTGGCCCAAGAAGTCTTGCCAATCCTAGAGGTTCCCTCCATGATGAGACTGATCGAACGATGAGGCGTATCTTGTAAAGAACGAATATTGTGTAAGCTCCATTGATGTAAGGGCTCCGGTACGCATGAAAATTGACCAAATGGATTGTGATATGGCGCTAGAGGAGAGCTGAATATTAAATCAAGATTAAGTTAATTTTTTCAAATGCTAATACAAAAGACTTAGGATCTCCTTCTTTAATAATTGTTGGCGCAGCGCATTTGGAACCAGAAAGTAACGCATCTCTGTACATACTGTCAACAGAAGAAATCCTACCGAGCCTTAATTCTCCATAGTCTATGAAGTCGCCATATTTGGCAAAGTACTGATTGACTGCCGATGTTGATCTAGCTCCCTAAATGTTCGGATGGAAATGTGTTGAACTAGTAAGGCACGTGAGATCGAACAAACATTGATTTTGTGTTTCGAATCTGAAAGGAAACTGCAACAAGCAGTGGAGATGAGGGCTCCCATCATTGTGTTGCTCTGCAACCACACGTATGAAATTAGGTGGTCTTTGTGTGAACAATGTCTTTAGTTGGGTAAGGGCTTCTTCTTTAGATAAGGGGCATTTTGGAAAAGGAAAATAGACTTGTTGGCAATACAAAATGATTGGTTGGTAGCTTGTGGCATTCTCGTAAATATAGGAGGTCCCACTCTTCCCCACTCCCAGCTAATCTTTCTCCCCCGAAGGGTGGGAGGGTGGGAGTTATATAGGGTGCTTCCCTACCCTCCCCTTCCGCCACACGTCTTGGCATGATTGGTTGAGAAAAAAATAAAGCATGGGTATTTTGGTCCATGGGAGCTCAGAATAAAACACTGAAATTCGTAAAAGTAGCACCCGACAATCGTTGAAAAATCTGACCTTCGAATGCGATCGGTTACGCATATAGTTCAATATGCACATGCCCTGGAATACGAGAAAGAGACCATATTCGACTTTCTTGAACACCAACAAGGCCGCCCATGAGGAGGCATTTGGACTTCGTCCAAACCACGAGGCATACAAACAAAACATGGACCACGTAGATTGATATATGTGGCAAGTGGATCCAAAATGATAAAGGACGTAATAAGAATAGGTTCCAATATGCGCGGTTGTGGTTTGTAGTAAACCATTTACAGTTGAAAAATCTAACCTTTGTACATGCAGCGTTAATTGCTTTGTGACATGGAATATACTATTAAAGTGTGGTATGTGTTTATAAATAACCCCAGTTAATAACCCATGGTGTGTTGGAATGAAGTCCTCCGACCTAGGTCAGTTGTGTCACCTTGCACGCAAGTATTGCAAGTACACCCTGCTTCGTCACCTCTGAATATTGTATTTGCAATCGGTTACCAATATAGTTGAGTGTGCAAATGCCCTGGAGTACGAGAAAGAAACCATACTCAACTGTCTCTTGAACGCCAGCAAGGCCACCTGTGAGGAGGCGTTTGGACTTCATTCAAAGCACAAGAAACAAGCAGTTCCTGAAGAGGAGCTGGAGAAAGAAGGGAAGGGTTCTATGGATGTTGCGAACGAGTCCTTAATTAGCAATAACAGAACTAAGGAGCGTCAATTTCTCAGATGTTGGATTCATCCATCATGCATGCATTTACAATCTTGTGAGCTCAGTGCAAACGAGGCATACAAATAGAACACGGACCACGTAGATTGATATATGTGGCAGCTTGGTCCTAAATGATCAAGGGAGTAATAAGAATGGGTTCCAATATTCGCGGTTGTGGCTTGTAGTAGACCATTCACCAAGAATTGTTGTCCCAACAATGGCTGCGATATTTAGGGGATTGCATGCGGATCTGGAGTTTTACTCCAAAAATCCAAATAATGCGGATCGTTTCTCTGTTGTGACAACACATAAGTTTGAGTTGATACGAGGGGCGAAAAATATTGGTTTTGCAGTATGTTACTCACTTCCATTTCGTAAGTCTCGATTTCTAAAAGTCTTAACGGATTATAGGCACTCGCTAAGTGGTGATCTGGAGGATACTTATACTGCCGTTGTTTATTTGTTTGGTGCAACTTTTTATGAACAGCCTTAGGGTGTTAATTGTGCTATAAAAATGATATTTTGGTCAGTGAACATGTAATGATTCAAATAAAATTTATATAATCGTGTTCATGAGACTAAGAACTTACAACATCCGAGAAATTGACGCTTGTTAGTTATGTTATTGCGAATTGAGGACTCGTTTGCAACATCCGTAGAACCCTTCCCTTCTTTCTCCAACTCCTCTTCAAGAAGGGCATGTTTCTCCTGTTCTGGACGAAGTCCAAACACTTACTCACGAGGCAGCCTTGCTGACGTTTAAGAGAAAGTGGAATATAATCTCTTTCTCGTACTCTAGGCCATTTGCATACTAAACTATATCTGTAACTGATAGCAAATACAATAGTCGGAGCTAACTAAGCAGGGTGTACTTACATGCAAGGCAATACAATTGACCCAAGTCAGAAGGCTCTATTCAACCACACCATGGTTTATTAATCGGGGTTATTTATAAACACAGACCATATTTTGATAGTACATACTTTTCACGTCACAAAGCAATTAAAGCTACGCGTACAAAGATCAAATTTTCCACCATTTTTGGGAGTTGCTTTCACAAATTTTGGTATTTTATTCTCAACTCCCGTGCACTAAAATACCCACGCTTTACTTTTTTTGCAACCAATCACACCAAGACACGTGGTAGAAGGGGAGGCCAGTTATAGTAGTATAGCCTATCATAATCAAAACTCAACCATTATATAGGAATCTCTCATGTACATCTCACTCTGATGATTCTGGATGTCACATCATTTAACTGATGATCCAAATACACATCCATCTCTGTTTCTTAGAGTGCTCCTGACATTGTTCTGGGGCTGGGATCACCACCCATCTCTTGTTGGTCGTGTGGCCATTCTTTCCTCTTCTTGCTCCATTTTATGCTCCTAATGTTTATGTCATCTAGAGTCTTCAACATAAACTGCATTTCTCTTTAAAGTTACATCTCAATTTCTTTTTACTTTATTGCAAACTTTTGCTTGATCACAAAAGAATCTACAATTGGGGAAACTCCTTGCTAGTAACCTCCATCATGATTGTTTCTAATTCCTACCTCTCATATCTATCCATAAGACTGCTTTGCATTTGAACGTGGGGATGCTGTTGATGCATGTATCTTTTCCATCTCTGTCTTATGGAACAAACTAGGTTACTGAATTTTCTTACTTAAAATTCATTATTCTCTAAGTATCTGGTAGTCAGGCTTTAGCGCATCAAGCCTTTTCTAGTTTTAAGCTCAATAAGCAATCTCTAATGTGATTTGCTAATTATAACTAAAATATATTCTTCTCCTCCTGAATTAGTTAACTGATGCTTGGAGACCACCTCATGTGCCTTCTTTCCCAGGATCATGTTTTGCATTGTTTTTGAGATGGTATTCTTGGGGACTTTTCTTAAATGTAAGTCCAAGTCGAACCTGTCTTTTCTCACTCCATTACCTATGTTACTGTTAATCATGGCTCTTGAATTAAGCTTAAAGAGTGGTGGAATTAAGAGTGTACTATCTTTGTAATCTATGCCACTCTGCACGGATAGTTAGGCAGTTCTCATTTCCCATACACCATTAGAGAACTAGGTGAGAGCAGTCTTGGATGCACAATTCCGGAATACTGCTGGTAGTAGTTTGCCACATCAGCACAGGTCTCAACAAATCATGGAGAAAATCAACTGATTCAATTTTCTCTTATCTTTCTTTTTTCACTTTATTTTCTCACTTAATCACATGATCTAACTGCATCCTGTACAGTGTATCAGATGCATCTCCATATCATTTTCCATTTGCAAACAGCATGGCCAGGAAACACTTCACATTATATGCCTCCATGATGTTTCATGCTGGTGCTATGCATAATGTCCAGACAAAGGCATTTCATACAGCCACCTATATCATCAACTGGTTAGTCACTCCAAGATAGAGATCCCACACTTCAAGCTTGCTTGGCAACTGTTTCAGTCATGATAGCTGTCATTACTATGTATACGGTCGGATGTTGCTTAGTCAAAAGATTATTGAAAATCACATGTTGCTTTTCAGCCCAAGAAGCTCTTCCTACATCATTGATTTTACAATCTTCACAGTCCAAAAAGCTTTCTCCTTTCAATTGACTTGTATTAGATTGTTGCAACCATGACATCATTTATATGCTCGCTATTCTCTTACTTCAGGTAAAAATTTAATCTCATGCCATGTAGTTTTCTATGGGGACAGATACATGATCCTGTCCCCATTGGGCAAGTGATTAAAGAGAGACAGCTTACATTGTCTGTGCCTTCACCTTCAGCCACCTTCTCTTGGGATCTGGGTATACTGTGCTCCAAGTTAGATCTAGTCCAATCTTAACAAATGTTGACACTCGTCTTCATCATGATGAGCAAGTTCTGACAATCTATCTTTGTGAGCCTACTAATTCCCATGTAGATGATAGACCATTACTTGTTGGAACAAATTAGATGGAAGTTCTATGTTGCTGTGGCACATGGTAGATTCAGATTAGTGGTTGTTTGGTAGCATGGGGCAGTTGAGTCATATACATATGGCCACATGAAGTGCAGGGTCTAGGCATGGAGCTAGGGCTTTAATAACAGAGTTAACAGGGATCAAACTGTTGGCTACAAGAGCTTAGGCTTCATTTTGTGACAGCCCTAGTCCTGGTAAGATGTGACTGGATCCAGTCTTTCTTGCTAAATCAAAGCACATAGAGAGATTTCCACTTTAATCATGAAATAGTGGATCATAAAGAAGCCTAATTGATTAGCGAGTTGAATATGTCTAATGAAATATATCAGCTTCACGGGAGTCCAAAGCAATATGTGGTACTAGTTAATGATATCTTAGAAACTTTGCTCATAAGAGCACTTTAGATGACCTATTAATGAGAACATAAACTCAGTCATAACAAAAATTCTGCTTCTTCTCTCTTCCTCCTAGTTTCATGATATACTTACTCTAACAATGACTTGTGTAGGAAAAAACCAAAAACAACTTTCCAGATGCATGCCTAATTGTCTAGAACCACAAAAGTGGCACTGCAAACTGCAACTCTTTGCAAAACAGTTCTCAATCAGAGTACATTCTACTAATTGAAGAAACTTTCCAAAGCAGATGTGTGGCTGATTTGGAAATTCAAGAACAACTTTCCAGATTCATGGCTAATTTAACGTGCAACCAAAACAGAGTACATTCTTCTTATCAAGAACAGATTCGTAACAGAGGCAAGAAATAAAACTTAGTTCTGAATCAAAGTGAATAAACTTACATTCATTTCCACATCTACAACAGCCTCTACAACAAATTCAGGCACCCTTCAATACCAAGATGGATCTTCTTCCTATTGGATAAATGAAATAGAAATTAATAAACTCATTGAACTTCAGCAAAGACCATTACGATCTATGCAGTCAGTTCGTACGTAGTCATACCTCCAAGACTTTCACAAAGAGGTGGGTGCATTGCTTCAGTCGAAGCCATGCTTCCAAGTCCATTCCAACTGTATGAACAAGAAGAGACTCTTAGATAAAGTACATATGGAGAACAAGATGAAGAACTAATTATCGATATTGATCAGGTAAAATCAATCAAACAAATCTTTGAAAGGCAAGCCTAGAGACAGATTCTTGAAGAGAGCCTACGCTAGGAAAAAATGCTCTTAAACAAAAAAGAGATTATGGAAGTCAAGAAATACTAATTCATGTTAAGATCAATACAAAAAGGTAATAACACCAACAACAATAATAAAGAAAGAAAATATGGTGCTTGCTCAGACAGGTTGCCACCAGTAACCAAGCATGCACAAATATTATCTAGCAAACATAGAAGCCTACACGTTGCATGAGACAAAACTCTGCAAATTAATTTCCATCGGATAATAAAACAATAGAACAAGAGAGAGATTGTTCTCAGATTCTTTAGGATAGTTTTATGTTGCATTGTTTATTACAATATATTTAAATATTTGTAGATTCATGAAATCCATTTTTAACTACACAGAAGGACCAAAGGGACAAAACTAAAGACCTAGGTGGTCTACATATAACCAAACATCACACATGTCAAATCCCCATCCACAGACAAAAACTCCCAATGCCTTACTAGATCTATCACATCCTATCATAATTTTACAGCTAAGTATTAAGATTAATAGATTAGAAAAAGTTGATGCTCAAGCTATATACGAAGTAGAAAGGGAAAAAAATAAAACCAAGTAAAATAACTTCTGCTTAGATTTCTAAGCATCTCAAACTAAATGGGTTTTCTTTACCTTGGCTCATCTAACCACTATTGTCCTAATAGGAAATAAGCCAGAGTGAGAAAGCAATGATCTACTACTGCCAACTGAACATTCCAACGCATATGAGTCAATGAAAACTTTTAAACTATAACATAACTGTCACATTCTAAGTTCCAATTTGGTAATGAGTAGATCAGAGTGGGTGAGCAAATGATCAACGGCATAAAGAAGCAGAGCGGACAAGAGCCAAATTTCATGCATAGAATGCCACTAAAGCTCCAAGAGGGATAAGATTCCATATAAAGTGATGGTCTGTAATCTGATTCAGCAGAAACCATTGCTGAAATATCATGTTAATGAAAAAAACAATTGGACAAGCAAGCCAAAGCAGTGTCTTTTTGACGTTTTTGAATTTTATATGTTACTGTGGTTAGTTTTGTTATCTTCAACAATGTTTCATTGTTCCATCAAAAAATCCAAGCCAGACATATCAGGTGATTCAAATCCAAGGACATTACGAATCTGTTTATCTTGCAACTGAACACAATGACATGAATAATAATTATTAAAAGTAACTCAAGTGGAATTGTTCATACAGGCAGGACACCATACAGAAGACAAATTGTGCATTAGAACGAAAACTCCAATCTGCTGCAACAGATATAGTAGTCATCATACATGCCTCATGAAAAGCTTCATAAGTTTCAAGCAAGCATATATCTATTAGCTCTCAATTTCAACCATGTTTGGTGTAGACTTGTAGCAGACTGTAGACTCTCAGTTCATCTCAATACATTCAGAAAGCTAGAAAAAGTAACCTCAGAACAAATCACATGCACGGACTAACATTATGTAGATTTGAGTCTACCCGTACCTCTGCCATTTGCTGTGCTCCACGGGATTCCACGCACGTGGTTTGGGGACTATGCAAGGTCCTACAGTTGCCTGCAATCAGATGCCAACCAAATTCAAGCCATTTCAAGAGCAGTTAATAGTTTCAGGAACAAGTTACAAGCCAGAAGTCCCCAAATAATCCTAGGAAGCCTTTCTAAAATTTCCTGACATTTAATAACTTTCAGCTTAACAAGAAACAGAAAATAATCCTAAATCTATTTGCCTTCACAAACTTCTCCAATAAAAGAAACCAACTACAAGTAACCCGAAATATCATCCCATTCCGATCCACATCTCAACATTAATGCCGGAGATCACTTGATCTACAATTACTTAAACAAGATCAACTCCCTACCACAGCAATCACTATCTCCAAGGCCCGGATCTACCTCAATTTTAATAAAACAACCCTAACTAGCAAAAAGCTATTAAATGAACGCATTCTTGCCCCGTGACTTACGCGGCAAACTCAGATCTCAATCGAATTGAGTGCCAAAAAATCGAAATCAGCAAGAATTCATGAAAAAGAATAGCAGATCCGAGTGAAATTCAAATAAACAGTGGAATGATAACCTGCTGATACAGTCCGTAGAGTAAATGCGCGAAATCATTCTGGAATCTGGAAATAGCGCCTTTGTTGGATGAATCAGATCCCCCAAATCCGGCGTATGATGCAGCAGCGTAAAATCTCTCGGGATAAGCGAGGGCAGAGCTTGCCCTCGCCATCGCCATTTCTGCGAGAGAGTGAGGAAGAGACGAAGAAAAAGAAAGAAGCTGCGAGAGAAATGGAACGATTTGGTTTATAACTCCCTTGCAGAGGGGCGAGTGCACTTGTTGGGTTTTTGATTCCCGGGCGAATAAATGGGGAGAAGGAAATGAAAATTACGGGAAAGAAAATGCAGGGAGTGCGTAATGCGCCAAACGTGCATTGTGTTCCGGCACTTGCAGACGTTGTCTGTGCGAAGGTTGCGCACGGTGCCTGCACGTGTATTAGAGTGGAGGTTTACCTGCAGAAATGAGTGAGATAGAAGGTCGGGTGATTTGCTGCCGTTAATTGTTGGAACCAGCTTTGATTGTTCGCAAAATTGTTCTCCATTGATTAGATCTTATATGGCGTCTGCCAGTCCGGATCAGTGTGGAGATTTACGAATGGCAAATGCATGTTGGATGCCCATAGTTTTTTATGATTTGAAATGCAATGCATTCTCCAATGGATTAGCTAGAAGTTCAAAGCATTACTGGTGAAGAGGATGTAAAAGCCTAAGGGCCCACACAAAAAAATATTATCCGCTTTGGAGACTAGGGCCCATATCACCCAGCCCACTCGCTGCTTTGTTCTTACCTTATGGAAAAAGACATTGTTTTATGTGAAGTCCTCTTAACTCTTATCAACAGCTCAGTCACTTTTCCCTTAGCAATGTGGGACTAACCTCAAGAACCCACATTGAGCATGCTTCAGCATGCAGCCCACTTCAACCCCTCTAGTCCTGGCTTACCCTGCCTGGCTTACACTATGTCCCCTTATCTCCCTTAAGGGAGCACGCGTCCCCAAGTGCGTCTAGCCACACACTGGATCATGGGTTGCCTCTAATGCCATTGTAACAGCCCAAGGGCCTCACACACAACAATGTTGTCTACTTTGGAGATTGAGGCCCATATCACCCAGACCCCTCATAGATACATACATAGGTGTACACTGTGGTCCCCAACTATAAGCTAAGATTTAATAAATCTTAGCTTAGATTGGCACCTAAGGCAACTTCTTGACAGCCATATCATTGGAATTCAACCAAGGCATACCCAATCTGATTCCTAAACACATTTGCACTCTTAATGTTGAGATCATACTTTTGTCTTTAGTAATGAATTGCTCAAAATATTTTTGTCCAAAAATAAATAAATAGAATGCCCCAAAATAATAGAATCTGAAGTATGTTAAAATCTTGTTCTTAAAATCAAAATCATTTGAATCTCCTCCAAAACTTCAAAAGTAAAAATTTCACAAATGCCCATTTGTCGCAAAATCAAATTGCACATAGTGGTGCATTATCTTGACTTAAAACTAATTTTAAATTCAGTATTTGATAGGTTGGGATATGCTTTTAACTTCTTAACCAGTCTTCCATTTATTTTAATTTAAATCTAAGGACAGTTGATCAAATTCATCCCACTTACTTTTAGACTTAAAAAACACTTAGGCATTTAACATAATAATGCATCAAAGAAAATGAACCAAGTCTTGAACTTCCCTTTAGGGTATACATCTCAACAAATATTAGTAAAAATAGTGAATGAAGTCTTGGACTACCACCCTTAATAAACAAGAATAATAGCACACGCTTCTCTTAAGGAGACATTCACAGTTAAGCTATGCTCCTTTGATGTAGACCACGTGCGATATATCTCCCTTGTCCAAGTGGTCTAAGCACAAAACATTTAATCCCATAGTAGACAGCCCATGTTTGGCACTTAGAATAGGTGAATCTATTAAATAGTGAGGCTATGAAGACAATATGGTCAACCTCCAAAATATAGTAGACTATTCTTTCACACAATAATAATGTGTAAAGAAATTATGTGTGCACTCTAGATTGCCTGATATCTTCTTCTTTCCTTTGAGCTTGGTCAATTCCACTAGGTAGGATTGCCACTACCTGCTAATTCAAATAGGTTTAATCTTTGTTTCCTTTGATGTCACTCACTACCCAAATGGTACTTCTACCAAAAGAGTTTTAGCCACTTTAGTATCCAAATAAAGCTTGGCTCCTCAATGGAACCCTTGCCAGAATCTCTTTGCTTATAGCAAAGTCTATGGTCATCTCTAATATTGTCACAAACGGCTTCATATTTTCCCCAATCACCTATTGCTGAGGAAAATATATGTCATCATTAAATCAACTCATCTTAGGTCTCATTAAATCAGCTCTAGATTGCTTGATATCTTCTTCTTTCCTTTGAGCTCGGTCAATTCCACTAGGTAGGATTGCCACTACCTGCTAATTCAAATAGGTTTTATCTTTGTTTCCATTTATGTCACTCACTACCCAAATGGTACTTCTACCAAAAAGAGTTTTAGCCACTTTAGTATCCAAAGAAAGCCTAGCTCCTCAATAGAACCCTTGCCAGAACCTCTTATGCATGGTCATCTCTAATATTGTCACAAACGGCTTCATATTTTCCCCAGTCACCTATTGCTGAGGAAAATATATGTCATCATTAAATCAACTCATCTTAGGTCTCATTAATTGTGACACCTCGGGTTTCTTCAACAACAATAAATAACAATTTTCAAAATGTATCGGGATCCATCGGGATCCTTGTAAAAATAAAACTTCAATTTTTAGATTGACCAAAAACAAAACTAAAAAAAAGGCACTTCCTTCAAAATCCTGGGAATCATACAACCACAAAATCATAGATTTAACGGTGAAATGACATCCCATTTCTATAGACAATTAGACAAAGTCTCCCCTGCATTTAGGACCATTGCACATAACACGTGCAATACAAAAATCACTTAACAAACACAATAACATGACATGACACTTAGGAGACTTAGTCTCCATGCTCATACACCCAATCTAACACAATACTCAATTGTAGCACCCCAGTTTTTTTTAATAATAATAACAATCGTAGTCGGGATCCCATGTTAAAAAAATTTATATTAATTATTTTATTAAAACATGTATTGAAAACCTCCGGGTGCTATTTTCTTTTTCCAAAACATCACGATTATAAATTTAAAACATAATTAAATTTTCACAGTGATACAATTGAAACAATACACATGTTAAACCAACATCAAAATCATCGGTGCCTTTATTTTCAAAACCATAATTATCCAAAACACAATAATAATGTGGCCCAGGGTCCATCCATCATAACATCCCATCTAAATGCCCATCATATGTATAACTATCTTAATCAAATCCATAAAATAAAAGTATACAGTCCATAAAGAAAGTCATGTGGTAGTCCATTTATTTACTCACGTCACTGTCTATGAGTCAAAGTAAAGGAAATCTCTCACTGCTATGTGGTCTCTCAGCGGTCTTGCCCTTCTTACTGTCGTGCTCGAGATCTAAGGCATTGCAAACAAAGCAATGCCTCAGCAAGCTATTACTTGTGTAGGTACATAGACAATTATTGCAATAAAGATGGAATAAACGAATAATAGTGGCGATGAAATAAAAGATCAATCATCTATAAAATAAAATCATTATAACTCATGCCAACATAGTATCAAATTATCAAGTTCGATAAAATATGCATCTCATGGATTTAAAACATGATATGATCAATGTAAATGAGCATACAATAATAACAGGGCACCCTAAGGTACATGGGTCTCACGAGCGTCCCAAACACTCGTATCACCGATCATGAGTACTCACATCCAACCTCTAAGTGTTGTTACACCCAGGCATACAATCACGTCTCCATGCTCATCATGCAAGCATATAGAATAAGAGTATGGATCGTCATGCCGCAGTGGCAACCTTCCCAGGTCTCAACCACCGCCGCTCCCGTCGACACCATAATGGGAGACTTAGCGTCCGTCCCCATGGAAAGGCCTGGACTTGTAGTGTGGACTATTCATGTTACCAACCCCTACCGAAATCCATTTACGGGCAGGTGTCTATCATATCACATCACAAATCTCAGAGGGTAAGTGGCCAGTTCTCTCCCTCTTAGCATGACATCCACCGAGTGAGAGCACCCGTCATAAAACTCAAAACACAAAATCACATATGTCAAAAACCAGGAGCACTCGTGGCTCGCAATTCCCAAGGCACGGTCCTCATCCCGAGGTTAGCCTCTAAAAGGACCAGCCACCAAGCCTCTACTTTCCTTTCTCATGAAAACTCATCAATTTCAGTGATGCAATAAGGAAAGATAATTTTCTAATTGTGCATAAGTGGATAATCTCAATCTCATGAAACCATCGGTCATAATCCATTTAATACATGATTGAAATCAAATAGCGATCATAGCATAAAACTCTAAATCTCACAAAATCATCGATTAATAATAAGTGCAATTTAAATCACAATAAATCATGATGTCATGATAATACAAGGTTTTAAAATCAAAATGAAACATTAAATGTCATCTCCTACCTCGATGTGAGATCACTCAACTTGAGCGTATAATCCCCTTCTCTTATACGTTCAAATGTACCTGTCAGTACCATAATGCTATTTTGTATTATTTATTTCATCATAAGGAAATATATGGTGATCTAACCATTGGATTATCCTCTAATATCCTTAATTATGATTTAGTTCTTAACTTTAGTCCCATCTCATGTTCATCTGTTAGTTTTGTGTGTGTATCTAACATTTATTCGTAAATTTGATGGTCAGATCATCTTCAGATAAACAATTTCTCAAGATCTTGGTTAGATCAATGGTCTAAATCAATTTATAGAGTAATTACATATAATTTACTCCTCTTTCCCTTCTTTAGTATCATATATTTTCTATTTGTTCAAGTTTTAGGGCCTGATCACCGTTTGATCGGCCGGATCTAAGTTATTAATTAATAGTTTATAATTTAACTAATTTAAAAGTGATCAATGGTAAGTTTTTAAGTTAAATCTAGGTATGCGTCATCAAGACAATCGCAACGGATATTTCTAATCGTGATTTGGATCTCTGTAGCTCTCAAGATCAAGTTTTTTGTAAAAATACTTCATAAATTAATATTATTAATTTATATGGGGTCGGGCGGTGCACCGATTTACACCGGCACCCTAGTTTACACCGAGTTACACCAGCCCCCAGTTTACATTGGGTTACACTAGAGGCCCCGGTTTACACCGAGTTACACCGGCGCCCAGTTTACACTGGGTTACACTGGCGGCCCTGGTTTACACCAGGCTACACCGGCGCGACGCAGAAACCGGCGCCGGGAAGACGACTAGAGTACTGTTGTCGCTGGTGACCCTACAGGTGTCCAAATTTCATGATTTTTACACCATTTTTCTTAGAATTTCATTTATTTTTCATTTTCAACACTCCTTTGGTTTGATTTTGCCAAAAACTAAGGTTTTTACTCTATTTTTCTCATGTTCCTAAATTTTCCTACATACTATTCTTCACTATTTTTGGCGTCGTCCGCCGTCGGATTTCCCTCAAACTTAAAGGGTTTGTTTATGGTTCCCTTATGCACTAGATGGATGGTTAGATCTCCGTTTTAATGAGGTTTTATCAACCTATTGATGTCTCAACAGTAGCATATACATATTCCAGGAAAATGACATTTTATTTTTCTTTTGATTTTTTATGCATGCTACTGATGCATATAAACACATGCAATTAGGGAATGTGAGGGTTGAAGCTTACCTTGATCCGTTGGCGATTGTTGACGCTGCTGGATCCCTAGTTGCTAAAAAACGTGATTTTTTTTCAAATTTTAGGATTTAGGGAAAAACTCAATGGAGAAGATAGAGAAGATGGTGAGAGGAGTCAATTGAGAGAGATATAGATCGTACTGGGAAGGGGGAAGAGAAACTCTTCCCTTATACGTTTCCCTCCTACAATTTTTTCATCAAAAACGTCAGATCTGATAAGGGAAGATAGAAAGGGGTGCCGTTATCAAATCAAGCTCTTGTATTTCGGGCCCCTCCAATTTACTAAACTGCCCTTATACTTCAACGGCTCATAGCTTCTTTGTTTGAGCTCCATTTTTTGGGATCTTCATACTGTTCAATTTCTCTTGATGTGTACTTTCTAGTTTTTAAGTTTTTAGGAACAATTTCCATGCATATAATTTTTCATTTAATTTATTACTAATTTATTATTTAAAAATTGAGGATGTTACATCATTCCCACCTTATTAAAATTTCGTCCTCGAAATTTCGATACATACCTCTATGTAAATAACTCTGGGTGGATCCTCCGCATCTCCTCTTTTGTCTCCCATGTGGCCTCTTGTAGTGAATGATGTTGCCAAAGGACTTTAACTAATGTAATAGTTTTAGTCATCAACTCCTTGACTTTCGTATCTAATACGTGCACAAGTCTCTCCTCAAAGGTCATATCAGGCTATAACTCTCCCGGGATCTGCTCCAACACGTGCTAGGGATCTGACACTTATTTCCTCAGCATAGATACATGGAAAACGTCATGCACATCTGCCAACTATGGTGGTAAGGCTAGTTGGTACGCTACTGGCCCAACTTTATGTAATATCTCAAAAGGTCTGATGTACCTGGGGCTAAGCTTAACTTTATTCCCAAACCTCAGCACTCCTTTCATGAGGGAAACCTTCAAGAATACATGCTCACCTTTAGAGAACTCTAGGTCTTTCCACCTCCTGTCAGCATAACTTTTATGTTGACTGTGCTGTCAATAATCTCTTTTGAATAAGTCCGACTTTCTTTGTGCACTCTTCCAACAACTCGGACTTCATTATACGTCTCTCTCCCACAACACTCCAACATAAGGGTGATTGACAAGGTCTGCCATAAAGTGCCTCGTATGGAGCCATGCTAATACTCACATGATGACTATTATTATAGACAAACTTTACCAGTGGTAAGTGATCTTCCCAGCTACCCTTCCAGTCCATAACACAAGCCCGTAGCATATCCTTTATCGTTTGGATGGTCCTCTCGCTCTGACCGTCCATCTGGGGGTGGAATGTTGTGCTAAATTTCAGCCTCGATCTTAGGTCCTCTTGCATGCTTTTCTAATATTTTGAGGTAAATCAAGTATCCCTATCTAATATAATTGTCAAGGGAACTCCATGTAGACTCACAATCTCTTTGACATATAATTTTGCTAGGCTGTCCACCATCTGATTCTGTCTGATAGGAAGGAAATGAGCGGACTTGGTCAACCTGTCCACAATGACCCATATCATGTCGTGGCCGCTAACAGTCCTCAAAAGACCCACAATGAAGTCCATGGTAATATGATCCCACTTCCACTCAAAAAGGTCCAATGTCTGAAGTAGTCTTGATGGACGCTGATGCTCAGCCTTGACCTACTAACAGGTCAAACATCGTGCAACGCACTCTCCAACATCCTTCTTCATACCATTCCACCAAAAATGTCTCCTAAGATCCTGATACATCTTCGTACCTCCAGGATGAATTGTATATGGGGACTAGTGTGCCTCTTGAAGTAACTCACGCCACAAATCATCATCTACTAGTACTACCAACCTACCCTTGAATTTGACTCATCCATCTGGTTCCCTCACAAAATCTGCCTTATCTGCTAGATCCTGTGTCTCTTTATCCTTGTCCTGTGCCTCTAAGATCCTATTAAGGAACTTAGACCGAGTCGATAAATTGGCAATCATTACTCCAGACTTCCTACTCAGGGCATTTGTGACGACATTAGCCTTCCTAGGATGGTATTATAGTAAAGTCGAAGTCCTTTAGATACTCCATCCTTCTACGCTGTCTCATGTTCAAGTCACTATGAGTAAAGAAATACTTAAGGCTCTTATGATCAGTGAATACCTCAAACTTCTCGCCATATAGATAATGTCTCCAGGACTTCAGGGCGAATACCACTGCCGCTAACTCCAGATCATGTGTTGGGTAATTTACCTCATGTATCTGCAACTATCTCGACACAGGCAATTACCTTCCCATGCTGCATCAACACCGCTCCTAATCCTTTACTTGAGGCATCACAATAAACTACATAACCACTTGCACCTGATGGTAATGTCAATACTGGAGTAGTAGTAAGTCTCCTCTTAAGTTCCTAGAAGCTCTCCTCACAAGCATTTGTCCAAATGAATTGTGTGTCTTTCCTAGTCAGGGTGGTCAATGGTAACGCAATCTTAAAGAATCCCTCTATGAAATGATGATAATATCCTGCCAAACAGAGAAAACTGCATATCTCAGTCACTGTCTTAGGCCTCCCCCAATGTAGTACTGCCTCAACTTTCGTTGAATCCACATCCACTCCATCTTTAGATACGACGTGGCCTAAGAACTACACCTGATATAACCAAAAGTCATACTTATTAAACTTGGCGTACAACTGATGTCGACAAAGAGTGTCCAATACCGTGTGAAGATGCTCCCGATGTGCCTCATGACTAGACAAATAAATCAAGATGTCATCAACGAAGACAATCATAAACCTATCCAAATAATCTCGGAAGACACAGTTCATCATATCCATGAATACTGTAGGTGCATTCGTCAATCCCAACGGCATCACTAAGAACTCATAGTGGCCATAACAACTCCTAAAAGTAGTCTTCGAGATGTCCTCTTCTCTACCCCTCAGCTGATGATATCCTGACCTCAGGTCTATCTTAGAGAACACTCGTGTTGATTGGAGCTGATCAAATAAATCATCTATGCGTGGCAAAGGGTACCGGTTCTTTATAGTGACATTATTCAACAATCGATAGTCGATGCATAGTCTTAATGATCCGTCCTTTTTCTTCACAAAAAGGACTGGTGCTCCTCGTGGTGATCCACTCGGCCTGATGAAGCCCTTATCTAATAACTCTTGCAACTGTACTTTAAGCTATCTTAGCTCTGCTGGGGCCATATGGTATGTGCCTTAGAGATAGACGATGTACCCAGAACCAAATCAATGATAAAATCGATCTCCCTGCTCGACAGCAATCCTGATAACTCCTCAAGGAAAACATCTACAAACTCATGGATGACGTCAATATCGTTAAGCTGTGGCTGCCTCTTGTCCTCAACAGTCACATATGCGAGGAACGCTCTGCACCATTGTGAATAAAATTGTGCCGCCTTCATAGCAGAGATGATGCATGTACTCGCCTAACCCTTTCTGCCCTGAAATAACATCTCTGGTTGCCCCAGTTATATGAAAAATGACTCCCTTCTTTCAGCAGTCTACGGTAGCCCAATATTTAGCTAACCAATCTATACCAAATATAATATCATAGTCGACCATGTCTAATAAAACGAAGTCGGAGTCCATCCTTACGCCTAATATCTCCACAGGTATCTCTCAAAGATACTCAGTAGTCTGTACTGTCTCTCCCACATGTATCATAATATCTAGCCCAAATGCTAATTTATGCACACATACATCAAGGCAAGATGCAAAAATGCATGATATAAAAGAATGAGTGGACCCTGTGTCAAAGAGGGCCCTGACATGTCGGTCTGAGACTAGAAGAGTGCCTTCAATGACCTGATGTGATGCCTGCATGTGTCCTGATGTGATGGCAAATACTCGTCCTTGACTATGTGGGGTGGTAGCAGTCTCTACACCCATCTCGGTCTTCCTCTCTCTTGCCCCTTTCGGATAGTCTTTAATGAAATGGCCTACATCTCCCCAGTTGACACACCTATATGGCTGTCTCGGGAAAGGTGGCTGGTGCTGTCGCTGTGGTTGGGGTTGCCTTTGATGCTGTGGCCTGTCAGATCTATTGCACCTTCGCCCACGGTGCCAACCTTTGCACCTATCGCATCTCTTCTTCTCTGTATCTCTCTTAAGCTTGGTCTGCGGCTGGTAACCTAGTGCTCTGTGCCTACATAGCACTAAAGGTCCTCTTGCCCTTAATGGGCTGGTATGCACTCCCTCTAGTCCTGAGAGAGTTCTTCTCCAGCATGGAGGCCATATCCACTACATCTCTCACAGTAGTAGGTCGGGAAGTAATCACTCGATCTCTCAGCCAGTGTGTCAGTCCATCCACAAATTTGTCCGTTGCCTGAGGTTTGAGGCAAGTGCGGTACAAGCAAACCTCCTTAGTTGGGTAAATCGGTTCAGGTAGTGCTGAATCGTCATGTAGAATGCTCCAAGGTGGCAAACTCCTTCAATGATTGTAATGCATGGGGTGGAAAGTACTGAGTATCGAAAGCCTGTTTAAAGGCCGCCCATGTCATCGCCTTTGTAGGATCTGGTTGCGTAAGTGTAAAGGTCTGCTACCAAGAGCCTGCCTCACCCTTTAGTAGATAGACAGCTACTTGGGCTTGATCCTTTGGTGCAATCTTCATAGCGTCAAATGTCCTTTCTGCCTCGAATAGCCATCGCTCAGCCTCCTCAGTATCACCATCTCCATAGAAAGGTGGCACCATCTTTTGGAATCTTTCTAATAGTTTATCTGACTTCTTCGGATCACTAGTAGCATCACCCTTCATGGTCTTAGGTGCTAGTGGTTCCTGTACGGGGTGGGTGGAATGAATAGACGAGTCCATCAGTGCCACTTGAGGCGGTGTGACAGGGTTAGGGTTCACGACCTAAATCGCTGTCCTAACCTGTTGCTGTATGAGCAGTATCAGCCCTAACATTACCCTCTTCACCAACTCGGCATCGCTATGCCCTTGATCAGAGGACTCAGCAGGGGGCAACTGGTGTAGCAGGGGTAGGCCTTGTCCTTCTTCAAGGAGCCATTTGTCAAAGATTTAAATACCACTAAGTGTAAGTTCTTCTCTCCTAGTTCCCCTTCAACTACAATTTATGGACTGTTACCCACATATAAATAGACATTTGTAAAGATTATGATGGAATAGACTAGGTTTTGATACCAACTGTAACACCCCAATTTTTTATAATAATAATAATAATAATCGTAGTCGGGATCCCATGTTAAAAACTTTATATTAATTATTTTATTAAAACATTTATTGAAAACCTCCGGGTGTTATTTTCTTTTTCCAAAACATCACAATTATAAATTTAAAAATAATTAAATTTTCGTAGCGATACAATTGAAACAATACACATGTTAAACCAATGTTAAAAACATCGGCGCCTTTATTTTCAAAACAATAATTATCCAAAACACAATAATAATGTGGCCCAGGGTCTATCCATCATAACATCCCATCTAAATGTCCATCATATGTATAACTATCTTAATCAAGTCCATAAAATAAAAGTATACAGTCCATAAAGAAAGTCATGTGGTAGTCCATTTATTTACTCATGTCACTGTCTATGAGTCAAAGTAAAGAAAATCTCCCACTACTATCACGGTCACTTAAAGGTCTTGCCCTTCATGCTGTCATGCTTAAGATCTAAGGCATTGCAAACAAAGCAATGCCTCAACAAGCTATTGCTTGTGTAGGTACATAGACAATTAATGTAATAAAGATGGAATAAACGAATAACAGTGGCAATAAAATAAAAGATCTATCATTTATAAAATAAAATCATTATAACTCATGCCAACATAGTATCAAATTATCAAGTTCAATAAAACATGCATCTCACAGATTTAAAACATGATATGATCAATGTAAATGGGCATACAATAATAACAGGGCACCCTAAGGTACATGGGTCCCACAAGCGTCCCAAACACTCGTATCACCGATCATGAGTACTCACATCTAACCTCTGAGTGTCGTCACACCCAGGCATATAATCACATCTCCATGCTCATCATGCAAGCATACAGAATAAGAGTATGGATCGTCATACCATAGTGGCAACCCTCCAGGGTCTCAACCACCGCCGCTCCCCGTCAACACTATAACGGAGACTTAGCGTCCGTCCCCATGGAAAGGCCCGGACTGGTAGTGTGGACTATCCATGTTACCAACCCCTACTGAAAGCCATCTACGAGCAGGTGTCTATCATATCACAATCATATCATATAACAAATCTCGGAGGGTGAGTGGTTGGCCCTCTCCCTCCTAACATGACACCTACCGAGTGAGAGCACCCATCATAAAACTCAAAACACAAAAATCATGTATGTCAAAAACCAGGAGCACTCGTGGCTCGCAATCCCCAAGGCATGCCCCTCATCCCGAGGTTAGCCTCTAAAAGAACCAGCCACCAAGCCTCCACTTTCCTTTCTCATGAAAACTCATCAATTTCAGTGATGCAATAAGGAAAGATAATTTTCTAATTGTGCATAAGTAGATAATCTCAATCTCATGAAACCATCGATCATAATCCATTCAATACATGATTGAAATCAAATAGCAATCATAGCATAAAACTCTAAATCTCACAAAATCATCGATTAATAATAAGTGCAATTTAAATCACATTAAATCATGATGCCATGATAATACAAGGTTTTAAAATCAAAATGAAACATTAAATGTCGTCACCTACCTCGATGTGAGATCACTCAACTTGAGCATATAATCCCCTTCTATTATACGTTCAAAAGTATCTGTCAGTACCACAATGCTATTTTGTGTTATTTATTTCATCATAAGAGAATCTATGGTGATCCAATGATTGGATCATCCTCTAATATCCTTAATTATGATTTGGTTCTTAACTTTAGTTCCATCTCATATTCATCTGTTATCAATAGTCTAGATCAATAATTTATTCCTAAATATGACTATCAGATCATCCTCAAATCAACAATTTCTCAAGATCTTGGTTAGATCAATGGTCTAGATCAATTTATAAAGTAAGTACATCTAATTTACTCTTCTTTCCCTTCTTTAGTATCATATATTTTCTATTTGTTCAAGTTTTAGGGTCTGATCACCCTTTGATCGACCAAATCTAAGTTATTAATTAATAGTTTATAATTTAACTAATTTAAAAGTGATCAATGGTAAGTTTTTAAGTTAAATCTAGGTCTGCGTCATTAATACGATCGCAACGATGTTTTCGATAGTGATTTGGACCTATGTAGCTCTCAAAATCAAGTTTTTTGTGAAAATACTTCATAAATTAATATTATTAATTTATAGGGGGTCGGGCGGTGCACCGATTTACACCGGTGCCTAGTTTACACCGGGTTTCACTAGTGGCCCCGGTTTACACTGGGTTACACTGGCGCCCAGTTTACATCGGGTTACACCGGCGGCCTCGGCTTACACCGGGTTACACTAGTGCCCAGTTTACACCGGGTTACACTGGTGGCCCAGGTTTACACCGGGTTACACCGGTGTGACATGGAAACCAGTGTTGGGGAAGACGATCGGAGTTCGGTTGTCACTGGTGACCCTACAGGTGTCCAAATTGCATGATTTTTTCACCATTTTGCTCAGAATTTCATTTATTTTCCATTTTCAACACTCCTTTGGCTTAATTTTCCCCAAAGCTAAGGTTTTTACTTGATTTTTCTCATGTTCTTAAAATTTTCCTACATACTGTTCTTCACTATTTCCGGCGTTGTCCACCGTCAGGTTTGTTTGTGATTCCCTTATGCAATAGATGGATGGTTGGATCTCCGTTTTAATGAGGTTTTATCAACCTATTGATGTTTCAATAGTAACATATACAGATTCCAGGAAAATGATGTTTTTTTTTCTTCTTCTGAATTTTCATGCATGCTACTGATGCATATAAACACATGCAATTAGGGAATTTGAGGGTTGAGGCTTACCTCGATCCGTTGGCGATTGTTGATGCTGCTGGATCCCTAGTCGCTGAAAAACGTGATTTTATTTTTTAGAGTTTAGGGTTTAGGAAAAAACTCTATGGAGAAGATAGAGAAGAGGGTGAGAGGAGCCAACTGAGAGAGATATAGATCGTATTGGGAAGGGGGAAGAGAAACTCTTCCCTTATACGTTTTTCTCTGACGATTTTTTTGGCAAAAATGTCGGATCTGATAAGGGAAGATGGAAAGGGGTGCCGTTATCAAATCATGCCCCTGTATTTAGGGCCCCTCCAATTTACCAAACCGCCCTTATACTTCAACAGCTCATAACTTCTTCGTTTGAACTCCGTTTTTTGCATTCCTTATACCGTTCAATTCCTCTTGATGTGTACTTTCTAGATTTTAAGTTTTTAGGAACAATTTCTATGCATATAATTTTTAATTTAATTTATTACTAATTTATGATTTAAAAATTGAGGATATTACATCAATAAAACATGTACTCCAATAATGGAAAATAAAATCAAGACATTACAACATTACTTAGGGTCTGTCCATGCACAACCATCACATCTAATATGAATACTTATACATACATCCAGGTCACAGTGTAAATTATATTAATAATGTATAGTCCATATATCATAACTAAAGTGAAAGCCGAACAAACCTTATAGTTCTGAAATATCTTCAATACTTTACTGGAAACTGCCATTGCTTTTGTCTGTTCCGTCAACATATCAAACCTGCTGCTACTCTCTATATCTGAGGCATTGCAAACAAAACAATGCCTCAACAAGCTACGCTTGTGTAGGTGACCACATTTAATGTAATGAAATTATGGCATAAAAGATAACTCAAATTATAAGAGCTACTAAGAGCATGAAGCATAATAACCATAGAATACAAATTCCATAAATTATATCGATACGAGTAGCAAAATATCATGTACAATAAAATAGGAATCACATGATACAATCTCAATGGGCATAAAATAAACAAGTAGGGCACCCCAAGGTACGTGAGTCCCACGAATGTCTCATACACTGGTACAACAGGTCATGAGTACTCATACCAATCCTCTGAGTGTTGTCACACCCAAGCACACAATAAGATCTCCATGCTCATCATGCAAGCATATAGAACAAGACTATGGATCATCATACTACAGTGACAACCACACCAAGGTCTCAACCATTGCTACTCCCCATAGACACTATAATGGGAGACTTGCCGTCCATCCCCATGGGTAGGCTGAACCAGTAGTATGGACTACCCATGTTACCAACCCCTACCGAATGCCATTTGTAGGCAGATGTCTATTATCTCATAAATTTAGAGGGTGGGTGGCCGGCCCTAATCCCTCCTGGCATGACATCCACTGGGTGAGAGCACCCATCATAAATCACAAACATGAAAATCATGGATCTCGAAAAAACCCAAGAGCACTAGTGGCTCACAATTCCAAGGCACCCCCCTCATCCTGGGGTTAGCCTCTCAAGGACTAGCCACCAAGCCTCCATTATCAATTTTTATGAAAATCATCCAATTTTCATGATGCAATCAAGATGAGATATTCATAATATATATATACAGATCCATGAGTATTAATACCATAAAACTTGATCAAGTAAAATCCATTCAATGTGCTATTAGATTATCATATCAAATCATAGCATAGAATTTTACAAATCACCACTGTGCATAATAAGAAACCATATGACAACCAATCACAATCAATCAAAATGCTATGATGAAGCAAGATTTTAGAAAACGATATGCAACATTAAATGTCGTCACCTACCTCGGACGGAGTACCACTCATCTATACCTCCCAATAAGCTGGACACAACTCAAGCAAGGTTTATCATAGTTCTATCACCTGGATACATATCACATCCAGTCATACTTAGAATCCAATTTATCTAACTTTGATTCTTAATTACACAACATCATGTTTTTGTATCTCAATATATAGTGTTCAAGACGATACACTGATTCTCAACATTAAAATCTCATGGCGGGGCCCACCCTAAATAGCTAATATTGAAATTGTACCCAATCGGGCTCACTCATAATCTTCTAGTCCTTCTTCTTAATCATATCATTGCACATTTCAAAGTTACTAAGCTCATATCATATCAATCTAGGTTAATTTATCATTTAAATCAATTAATTGGGCATTATTATATGACTATCATGCTCACTTGTATCTAATCAAAATCAATCAATTAGTAAAATGATTAAGATAGTGATCTTACCTTGAACAAGTCAATCTGAATAACCTCCAGCCCTCTTCTTGGTTGGATTGTCCATCATCGTCTCAATTTCGCCCAATTATCAAACATCCAAACTGATCTCATCAAAGATCCTCACATGATCGCCCTATATCACATAACAACTTATTAATTCTATTCAATTAATCTAATTAAGAAATCTAAATGGTTTGAATCATCAATTTGGATCCAAATTCATACCTGGATCTTCACAAACATTTCAGATCTAAAATATCTTGTATGGATCTTAGTCTATACTTTGTGAGGATCACAATGTACTATTAAAATTGAAAAATAACATCAGATCATCTCAAATCAGATGATCTGAAGTCCGATTAAGGGTCTAGTTAAATCGATGGTTAGATCTCCCCTGATTGATAAATGGGAAGTTGGGTATCATTCCTAGTGTTTCCATGATCACGAAGATATTCTCAGATCTCTCGGATTCTTCCTGGATTGTCCAGATTCATGGTTCAAAGTTCAAGGGTAAAAAAAAGGGTCACTGGGTCAACTCAGTGTCTCCCAAACTAGTTGGGGTGAGTTGACTCGGCAAGTCAACTCAACCCTAACTAGCCAAAGTCAAGGGCAATAGGGAGAAGGAGATGGTGGGGAGGGAGGAATTGGTGGCTAACAGCCACCGCCTGCCCGACCGCATGAGAGGGGGAAGACAAGGGGAGCCTAAATTCATGGGATGCCGGCCCACTGATGGCTGGCCGTGCTAGCAATAGACAATGTAGAGGGAAATCTGTGCGTAGCCGACCTATGTGTGGCAGGCCTGCACGCTACCCAAAAAATGGTCGAGAAGGGGGGGGGGGAATCTGGTAGCCAGTCCCTGAAGGAAACCTGATCTGGGTTCCATCATCATCGAAGGGAAAAGGGATTCTAGAAGGATGGAAGAGGGAGTGAAGTTTAACAGATGCTGGCCCGTCAATGGCCAAGTTGTGAGCTACACGAGCATCTGATCGGAGAGGGAAGGAGGGGAGGGAGATGGGGAAGAGGACTCCTTCCCTAGTGCGTCGGCCTACAAGGCTATTTCCTAAAAAATTTGGGTACAATCCCTTGTGTCATACAAGATATGATATCATTAGTTATGTCCTTTTATGCTTAATAAACACCAGATGATTCTAAATATTCTCTTATACTTTTAAGTATTTTATGTAAACATACTTATTTCAACTCCCAATTTTATTATTCTTAGAGAAGAAAGTCGTCACAAAATTATCAAGCATTAATATACCAAGTATGGAAGGCACGACATCATCCATGTATAAAATAATTTTACTCCCACCATCTTTGAGGCATAACCATTAATCCATGTCATTCTTTGGGAAACCAAATGAAAAACCATTAGTTGGAGCTTGCTTGAGAGAGAGAGAGAGAGAGAGAGAGAGTGTGTGTATTCTTAGCATGCAAATCAATTCTTTATCTTTCTCTAATCAAAACTCTTTAGGTTACATTAATGGAATTCTAAATAAAATAAGCTACCAAAGCTATGGCAATCTTTAAGTTCTTTTAAAATCGAGATACAAGATCTCCTGATAGTCAATGGCTTCTTTTGAGTGAATCTATTAGCTAGGACTATGAATTCATACCATTCTACATGTCAATTGAGTCTCTTTTATTTTATAGATCCATTTATACCTTGGCCCCTTAGAAAATTTAATGAGATCCTAAATATGAGTATTCTATTGATTTTTGTCTTCCATCATGGCATTGTACCACAACTTAGAGTTTTTTTCTATTCATGAACAATGAAGTGGCCTTTAGGATCATTACAACTATCATAATGAGATTGTTGTAGATAAAGTATAAACCTAATGAAATTGCTAATTTTTATCATCTCAAGGACTTTTTTAAGTCTTCTATGTTATTCACTTCTTTGTGGATTTTGAGCAATATATTTATGGCAACTTGTTTTGTATGAAGTTCTTGTTCTTAAGTTGGTATGGAACACATATTTCTCAAATTCTAGTATTTGATGGCTTCCACTCCTATTGTTGTCAACCTTAATAAATCTAGCAATCTTTTATTTCAACAATTATATAAATGAACTTGAATTAAGTATGATGGCCTATGTTACCAATACCTTTAGCAAATAAGTTAAAAAAATAGGGCAGCCTAGTGCACAAAGCTCTCACTTATGCAGGGTGAGAGGAGGTGGCGAACCACAAAGGGTCTACAGCATGCAACCTTACCTTGCATTTTATTGCAAGAGGATATTTTTGTGCCTCAAACTTGTTACCTTCACATCACACGATGACAATTCAACCATGACCTCCTAGGCTCCCATTTTTAGTAAACAAGTGCATCATTATAACCATCACGCTAGCAAAGGTTATAAATACTAGTAGTTTGGCTAACTATCCTTATAATTGGACCTAATTTAGGTCTATGCTTTGAGAATAAGAAAATCCTATACCTTTGGGCATCTAGGATTTTTCCCTTATGTCAGAAGAACCTATTCATATAATTTGATTGATTTATGAAATATGACAACTTTTATATGGGCCGAGTCATCACCTTTCACAATAATTGTAATTTGATGTCATAATGATGATTACTCTCATGCCTTTTCTAGATGGACACATCATATGACAATCATGACTTGAGATGTTTTGGCCATTCTAACTCGCTTTTATACTGCTAATAAGTTACTATATCATGAAATGAGTGGCATGATTTAATAAAAGAATAAGCATTAATCTGAGCATTCAAACTAATATAACATAATAAATATAAAATTATACCTAAGTACATGGATCCTTTCTTAAAATGATTGGCATGATTTAATAAAAGAATAAACATTAATCTGATCATTCAAACTAATATAAAATAATAAATATAAAATTATACCTAAGTACATGGATCCTTTCTTAAAATGAACATATATGGATCCTATAACAAAAGGGTCCTTGCAATTATTCTATATTTACAAATATGTCTCAGATGGAAATTTTACAAATTATAAAAATGATTTTATAAAATTGTTAAAAGGGTTCCTATTCTGTAAGAATAATATATAAGGTACAGAAATACCCTACTAAAAGCTAAAATTTAGTAGAAATGGTTCTATAGAAATTCTATAACTAATTCAAAATCACAATCATATCCTTATAAGTCTTTTGTTCTTAATATATTCCTACAAAAATTGTAACAATATGTTAATTTTCACAAGAAAACATATCTATGGCAAATAATCTTTGTCTCCAATCTCTCCGAGCCTTTTAAATTATAAAGAATGATCTATTGCATATACAAATATTAAAAATATGTAATATTTACAAACAAGAGATTATCAAGTATGATTAAATATATGATTTCTCAATATATGAAAAGAACAACTATCATAGAATAAGAAGTTTCATGTATATATATATATGCAAAGATTTTACCAAATAGTGAATTTCAAGTAATCCAAGTAGGAAAAGAACAACTATCACAGAATAAGACGATTCATGTGTGTATATATATATGCAAAGATTTTACTAAAATAGTGAATTTCAAGTAATCCAAGTATGTCTAATTTACTTTAAAAACTACAATACCATAAATTTTATGCAAAACACTAAGTTTAGTACATGGAAAATTGAAAGCTTATATTTTTACTTCTAGAAATTGGGCTTTAGTTTTCTCTTAAAATTGAAAACAAAAATCCATGAAACTTAATGAGATACTATAAAATATACCTAAAAACAAAACACATAATTTGGAATTTTTATTTCATTTTAAAATAAAAATCCAAAATCTAATCCAAAATGATAATTTCTAATTTTTTCTTTAAAAAATTAGAAAAATATTAAACAACCTAAAAAACTAACAAGATTTATTCCATTGGATTTATTTTGAGGAATTATATTATATACTAAAATTTGAAAAAAAAATTCGTAGTATAACTCATGGACCATTGAAAATACACTTCATAGTTAAATAAAAATTATTCATGAAACAAATCACATGTTAAATCTTATATACACATTATGTTATAGTTCTAAAATATCAACTAAATCCGTTTAATAGAATACAAGCACATGATTTCTTTCAAGCTTTAATATCAATTGTAAAACATTACTTATTTTATTTACTATATGAAAAATAAAATAAAATTCCTACTATTGACCATGCTAGGATGTTGATATCAAACTTGAATCTCTATATTCATGTTTTGATGGAGAAAGCTTCTAGCCATTTAGCAAATCCTTGTGAAAGGGATGATGGAGCCTGAAACTCTAGTTTCCTTAGAAGGCTAGGGCTTTCCTCAAATGCTTGTATCTTTATATAGATGATGCCACCAAATGTGTATGTATGTTATAGTGGGAGACTTTGAGAAATTTTTGAGAAAGTCTTCCACATAATGCCACCATTATAACTAGGATAAATAAAAAGAGGTTACTACAATGACTTGATTCTCTAATTACTACTTTGGAATTTTCTAAATAATAAAATTCTAAATTAGAAATAAGCAAATATGATGTGGCAATGTGGGCCATATTATGAGTTTGATTTAAAATTTTTAACAATGAGTAGAAGACTTAGATCATGAGTAAATACTACCTTTCTCATATTTTTTATTGACCTTCATGTTGTGCTATATCATATGTTTGCTTTCTTGTTCCTTCTCTCAATAAAAACAATTTTTTTTACAAACGGTGTTTGAGGAATTGGTTTGTGGTTATGTAAATAGTTATAGATTCTTTCTAAAACTTAATAGCTAAATTTCTCTAGTTTTTGGAATGATAAGCAAGGCCTCATATGTAGTAATGAATGTTGTGCAATGCCAAGGTCACCAAAAACATGTTGAATGTTTAACCACAAGTGGTATAGCTAAAGCAAGTACGGGTTAATCCCCACGAGGACTTGACTTTAAAAATGGGAGTTTAAATAAAATTTAATTGAAAAAAATAATAATTAATGGAATTGTAATTAGAATTCAGATCAAATCAACTGCTAAAAGTAACAAAATATCTAGTTTTAGAATAAAGAAAATTAAACTAAATAACAAGAAAAATCTACTTTCCTAGCTTAATCACTACCAATATCTTCAAATATAGTATTCTTGGAGTTAATCAGCCTTCATAAACATCTTCATAATGTCCTTGATTAAAGATCTGCCAGTTGGATTTGTCATATTCTTCAAAATCCTAAAGATCTGGGCTAAATTGTGATTTTGAGATTTGGACGATCTAGATCAAGTTATTAATTTCAGATTAAAGATCATAGCCATTAATTAAGTCCAGGAATGTCCTAAGAATGAAATTGGAAAGCTAATTGAAAAACAGATAAGAAATTGAGGATTTTTGGTTGATTAAGGCTAACCCGTTGATCTAGTATGGATTGAACAATTCCTAGATAAGAAAAATATAGATAAAATACAACTGGGATAGACAGGGACACAGAGGAAAATCAAAAGAGGACAGAAATGAGATTTCAATTAAAGGTCTAAGGGTAAAATTGAAATTTAGCCAGTTTCTGTTTTAAATTGAAAAAACAAAACGGAAACCCGATGAGGAGGAGGAGAGGGAGCCAGAGATGGGCGAAAAGGGAGAAGAAGAGAAGAAAGGAGGGGGGAGGAGAAGAAAAAGAGGAAACCTGTGACAAGCTTCTTGGTTTGAGCCAGAGACAGATAATGGTGCTTGTCATGCAAGAGAGTTGCGCCAGTGGACTGGTGCAGTGCTAGAGGAAGAAGAGGAGGCACAATCTAATGAAGCATAGAGAACCCAAGAAAGAGAGTGGTGCTATGCCGACCAATAAAGAAATGAGACATTGGTGTTGGCTAGTTTTTGGGGTAAGGATCTAAGCAGTGTGCACGATTGAGCAGAAGGAGAACGATGCCGATCTAGTGCGATCTGGGCAGGGCATTGGGTAGTTGGGTGTGGGCAAACCCTGCTGTGTGGTTTGGCATGGGCAGAAGAGATGGAGCGTGGTAAAGGGCTGGGTCATGTTGGGTTGGAAGACAGAGGAGGTGCGGTTTCTGGAAAACAGAGGTAATTTGAGAGAGAGAGAGAGAGAGAGAGAGAGAGAGAGAGAGAGAGAGAGAGAGAGGAGGAGGAGGAGGAGGAGGAGGAGGACTTGGGAGGCTGGTGCATTGAGATGAAGAAGACATGCCTATGCGATGAAGCAGAGGCTGGAGAAGGTGGAGTTGGGTTGATGGGAAAACAACGAGGGAAACAAAGGAGGGCAATCTGGGTGTGACAAATGGAGGTGATGGGCCAGTGGAAGGAATAACTTGAGAGTGAAAGAGTGTGTATGAGAGAGTGAAGAGGGGCGCTTTGAGTGAGTGCTCGCCGATGAAGGTGTGTCACTCACCAACACTGCTAGTGAGGGATGAGAGCAAGGTGTTATGAACAAGAGGGATCAAAGAGAGAGAGACATGGGAAAGAGAGTAGAGAAGGAGAGAGAGAAGAGGACGGAGGGAGAGAGGTATGAAGAGGAAAAGAGCTGAGAATAGAGGGAAAGAGAGAATGTGGAAGGGGGGTTGGTATGGTTTCCTCTTAATATCCAGCCCAAGAGAGGAGAGAGAAGGAGAGAGTGGTGGTGGTGTTGCCTTCCTTAAAACCCACCAACTTCTAAGTTGATTTTCCACTTTCCTTCTAGCTTAGTTTCCTCCATGGGGACTTCCAACTGGGGGGACTTTCCAAATCTTTTTCATATCTTCCTTTAACACAAAGTTCCTTTTAAGGAGCCATTCCATCTCCTTGATGGGTGATCTGCAACATTGATACTTAATCTTAGCCATCCATGCCCCTTTTGGTTGATTTATAAAATAAAAGACTAAATTAGAATTATCTAAACCATACATTAATCATTTAATAAGCTCTAACGATCATCTGACCATTAATTTTGACAAATTAATGATTGGATGGTCAATTGGAGCTAAATTTAAAATCAAGCTAAAAAGTATAAATTAGGGGTATTTTGACCAAAATTGAACACTTAACATAAGGTTAAATGTTCTATCTTAATCTATATCCCCACTCAAAAAGTTGTATAACTAGGTAAATGAATTAGATTTTTTGCTTTTGTATATTGGAACGAAGAAACCCATATGTTAGCTTGTGGATAAAGTGCAGTGTGGTAATTTTGAATTCATGCCCATACTAGTGTATGAATTAAAATAAAGATCATGGTTTTTATTTTCTTTAGTTATGACAAAGTGCTTAACCAACTATGCTAAGTGCTCAAGCCCCATTCTTTTTCTAAGAGAAGGACATTCATATTCCAATGATCTTATCTTAATTTACTTTCTAAATTTTAATTCTAACAAGTTTCACCTCGAGTTGTTTGTTCAACTTTCTAACTTAAGAACCCCAAATAGGCCACAAGAAGTATAAGCTTTGTAGCTTTACCACACAAGTCAATGTACACACCCTTGTTTCTCTAAAATAAAGCTCTCTTATCACTAAGGAAATTCCAAAAAAAAATCCCTAAGACATCTCTTAGGTCGTGCACTAAAAGTAAAAGAAGAAGAAGAAGAAGAAGAAAAGAAATCATTGGTATGATAGGTCTACCAGTGCCAATAAAGTCCCTGCTTCACAATAATAAAACCTTCTCGTCACCAAGGATATACTAAGAAAAAATCCTAAGTCATCCCTTATCTAACACCTTAAAGTCTAGAAATTATTAGTAAGACCAATCTGCTTGCTCCAAATTCTTAGTAGGAATGCCACTCCATCCTCAAAAGATCATATGTCTCAACATCAAGAAGAAACATTAATCAATTAAAGGGGATAGGGGAAGTGACATACACTTTCTCTAGAATATGCTACATGGCAACATGTGGACGCTTTCCCTTTAGGCCCATGAAAAGGTGACCTCCAAAATGCTACCTACAAAGCATGGAATGCCACTCCATCCTCAAAAGATCATATGTCTCAACATCAAGAAGAAACATTAATCAATTAAAGGGGATAGGGGAAGTGACATACACTTTCTCTAGAATATGCTACATGGCAACATGTGGACGCTTTCCCTTTAGGCCCATGAAAAGGTGACCTCCAAAATGCTACCTACAAAGCATGGCATCACTCTTATGACATTACTAAAGAGAAGGGGATCATTGAAAAGCTTGCATGTGGGTACAACTATTCTTCTATCTATAGGGGCACCTACCCCTCTCTTGCTTGAAGAGAGAGGCACCCTATGCCACCTAAGCATGCCATGTCCCCCCACTTTATCTATATAAAGGGGAGAGTTTTTCATGAGGAAACAAAAAATTCAGAGGAGAAATCAGTAGAAACCTTGCCAGTTGTCCATAGGATGCTGTAGGAGAGATTCTAAATTTGAGTGATTGACGAAATGATGTCTTTCTAAAGCCTATACATAATATTTCTTCCTTATTCAAGCTCCACTCTTTCATCATCAAGTAGCTTTCCTCTTATCCTTTTGTTAAAATTCCTAGGTGCTTGCAAAATTGTATATCATGTACGAGAAGGAAAAGAGCCTATGACTAGCCCTATGAGCCTTAGGATTATCAAGAAATATGCAATGGTGTATGCCTTGATTTTGTTTATGATTTTCTCTCCACTTTTGTAAGAAGTGTAAAAGTATATCATACTTTCTACATAGATTGGGCTATTTTTCATTAACTTGGCCTCTAACATGCCAATTTGGGTAATCCTTCTCAAAAACTTCTCAAAATAACCATCGTACTAGTAAAGACAATTCTGTGGGCTAAGTAGGTGCAATCTTCACAGTTCCTTCTCTTTTGATAATTGAGGAAAAACCTTAAATCTCTAGAAGTTGCAGGAATAACTAACTGTTCCATAGTAAGTCCTTTTTTTTCTTTTTTTCTTTTTTATAATTCCTTTGGGATGGTGGTTAAAAAGCCAAGGCAATATATCTGCCATTTATTAAGCCTATCAACTTGTATCTTCTTATTTAAATTATTGTTTTCGCATCATGTGCATCATATTTTATCAAGGTGATTAGTTGACTTATGGTAATAATTTTACCCTATACATCTACTAGCCACTCGAAAACCTTTTGCATTATATTTAATTTTTGGCACTTTCTCTTCTTTTAGGAAGGCCTAGTTAGGGATCTAATGCTTTGTGACCAAACAGACTACTATGCTCCCTGCCTTTTCATCTTTCTAAGTTAAAGAGCATCAGATTGAGGACCCCACCTTCTTAAATCATTAATCATTAAAAAAGAGTCTCAAGGAATATAAAGTCATGGATAAGTGGTAGGATCATATACCACTGTTGACTAAGGGGGGTTTATTTAACAGCACATTTTGAGCGTTTCTGCTGGCATATCTTGTGTGATGTCTACTGTGATATCTGAGATAAGTGTCATATGTTCTATGATCTTTTCTGTGATATCTGTGATATGTGATATGTGTTATGTGATACCTTTTGTGATAGTTTTGGTGATATCTGAAATATGTTTGAGAGATATTTTATTAATATTTTTTTGATAAAAATAATGCATCAACCAATCAGAATGTAATGACCTTCAAAGTATGGGTAAATCAGAGCTGTTGATGTGGATCGAAAATCATTAGATTCTCATCAACCTCAAATAGATGGCCAACACAAGATGTAAATCTGCACCAACCATGCATATGTTTTAGGTGGGCGTAAGCAACTGTTGTTCAAATTGACTTTAGGTGGGCCCATCTATAAGCAATTTGACTCCTTCTATGTACTTTGATCAATAATTTGATAGCCATCGAGTTTTCTTTAACAATATGAACATTAAGCATCACAACTATAATCTAAGTTGATATGCAACTCTTAAGTACTAGTGGGTCCAGAATCATGGTGATCTAAACCGTCACCAGCTGTGGATTGTGTAAGCTTAATTGGAAAAAAAGTAGCTTAATTATTATTTTTCTTTATAATTAGTTAATTAATATTTATGGAGAGAGAAGAATGAAATAAGCTAAAATTTCTCCAATAAATGGTCACCTTTAGCATTGTACTTCTTCTCCAATTGAACATTAGAATTATGTCACTCAAATTACTAAATTGTAGCAAAGTAGCTAAAAGCGCTTGTGGAGCTCAGATGTTCATCCACTGGATGAATGGTTTGGATAGCAAAATAGTTGGGTCTAAATGTACTATAAGTTGTGATATATTTGCTCAAGAGACATTATAATGAGGAGTTGCAAAGTAAAGTGGATGGTTTAGATTGTCCTGTCCCATGAGATTTTTCCATTTTGATGATGCCGATCTTTAGTATTGGAAAGTTGAAAAAGTTAAGAAGTAAAAGCATATAAGGCCATGTACGATCAAATAGGTAAAGATTCTTGCAAAAAAGGATGAATGGTTGGCCAACCACTGTGGCCCCACCAAATGTGGAGTAGAACAAGTGATCTCTTAATCAAGTGGGCCATGTGAGAGGATTGATCAGAGCTCTACAACCATCCATCAAGAAGCTGATTTCTAGATGGCCTAGTCGATCAATGATAAGGTATGCCACATTGCGACATATAGAAGAATGGTTTGGAATAAGATGACTAGATTATGGGCCCACTTGTGTTTCTATCAAGCAACAGTGGTCTACTGCCTTACACACTAAACTATACTAAAAAACATTTCTATACTAAAAAATATTTGATCAAGTGGTTAGGATCCATTGTTGATTTCATAGTGAATGGTCAAAGATCCATTGTAGTAAGCCAGCTTACATGAGTTGTGTAATAGAAAGCCCATATGCATGAGTGCAAGCATTAATAGTGAGCTTCTTTAAGGTTAAGACACCTATTTCTTCTCTCTCTAAAAAAATATGTTTTGAATTTTATTTTTCTCTCTCTAGAAACAAGCAAATTTTACATTATAAATAGGAGTTGACATATCTCTGATAACACCAAACATATCAACTTTGATAATATTAAATAAACTTAATATCGTATATATGTCTAATATATCATAGTTAAATAAATATGATATTTCAGATATGCCAAAGTTATTATTGTTAAATAAGCTTCACATTTGAGCTAAGCTATGATATCTTAGAAATGCACAAAAAGTACTTAAATAAACCCTCAATGAATCTTGTAGACCATGTTGACGTTTTGGCAAAATACGCGGGTAGAAACTCTAAAATTTTTTAGTTTTACCTTTAATGTAGCGACAGTACTGGGAAGAATGAGTTGTAGTACCAAATCCGCCTCCGATAATATTAATGTTGTATTTGAGAAATGATAGCATTGCTCATCACTAGACAAACTACTACGCTGCGCCCACTTTTGCACGAGGAGACCACTTAAGACTAAATTAACCGTACTGACTAAATTATCCGTTGCCGAAGATGTGTGGTTTAGAAACTAACGGCTCTGATCATCATGGTCCGACGCTTACATCCAAATATTTTGATCGAGGACGCTTAGGAATTTTCCTCGGACCCACATATCGGCGGTTACAACGGCTATTATCAACGTGAACTTTCCTTCGTTTGTAGAAACAGCCTCTTGGAAAATAATGCAGCGGTACCATAGGCCCTCTGTGCCCCGCCCTTCCCCGGAGGTACTTCTATGAAATCGGTCTTTACAACGGAGTGGCTTCTGTAAATTGACTTCACCCTGACCCCTTCTGCTACTTCTCTCATTCTCCATCACATCTCTCTCACTCCGAAGATGGCTGCATGGATGGCGGCGGCTCGTCAAGCCCCCAAGCTCATCCACGGGCGCGGCATTGCAGCTGGTGGAGGTGTATTTCCTCGTTCTCTCTCTTCACCATTTTCTTCAATGGCAGTTCATTCGTAAGGATTTTCATTTCCAAGCATTGTTCTATTCTCTGTTTTCTCCAAGGGTTTTGTCCAAATTGATTTGTGGCTGTTCTTCCTTTCAAGGTTTTCAGTTAGTCTCTGTATTATGAATGGAAAAAGGGGTTTGTTATCAACAATTTGCCACTATTTTTGCTTGAAATTTCTTTTTTCTCCGACGTTCTATGATGAGCAGAAAATGGGTTTTGGGTCTTAAATGGTTGACGATATTGGTGATTATAGGCGCCGTTTGGCATGGGACTAATATGCTTAGATATTCCTTGTTGAAAGCAACCCAGAAACAGAGCTTTCTCCCCTTAAATCTGCAGGTTAAAACTTCAATTTCTTACGTGATTTCTTATTATGCTATTGGGGTTTCTTCCTCCATTGCTAAAGATTCTTATTATTTGTTTGTGTAGAGAGGAATTCACAGCAGAAATAAGAAAGCAATGGAATTGGTCGCGAAAGGGTGGAGTGCGCTGCAAGAAGTTGATAGAGTTATCGACTATACTGAACCCAATGATCCTCGTCTCTTCCCCCTCCTTAGAGTAATAATAAGCTCTCCTTTTCATGCCTATTTGATTTATTATTCTTTCTTTATCTTTTCTGAAATTGTTTAGGACATGAACAACATTACTTTTTTTACATTCTTAGTTATATCACACAACCCATTGCTGCTTTCCCTGTTTAATGAATTCTAGTTGAGGAGAAATTTAGAGCCTCTCTGTAAGCCTTTAACGAGACTTGAATGGAACTTGGGTATGCGTGGTGACTCCAAAGGCGATTCTTAAAATCCCAAGATCACCATTAACGTTCTCTTCCCTGCCTACTCATCCTCTCTCTCTCTCTCTCTCTCTCTCTCTCTCTCTCTCTCTTCTTCTGAAACTCCATATCTTCTAATTTCTTCCATACACCTATAGTTTCTATCTCTGTCTTTCCCTCTTAAATATTTTTTCCTATTACTACTACTTCCTGGTTATGCTTGTACTCTTTCAATAACTAAGACTTACAGCAATCAAAATGGAGACTGTTATTGTACTTTGGATTTTACTCTACCTTTGGCTCTTATTTCTTATATCTAAATTGCTTATATATAGAAGTGGTAAGAAGTTTATGAACATGTCACCTGTTATAAGCTTGATTAGACCGCCTGATAAGCTTCTGGACAAGGTAAATGCTACTAATCTGTAGAGGGGGAATCCACCTAAATCTTTTGCCAAAATCTCCAAAGTTCAACTGCCATTGCTAAATGATTTATGGACTAGGGAGGAGTATCCTGAATATGATATGTTTAAATATATATTCACTGAAACAGTACTTCTATTCACTCTGACTATATTCAACACCAAACTTCTGTACAGGCTATATTTTAAAGCATGTTTCTGGTGGTAGTATAGGAGTATTGAGGTTTTGCAAGCGTTGATTCCAGTAGTTTCTTGCCATAGTAGTTCCTTTTCTCTCTTCACATTGTATTGAATGGTTTTGGGCTACTGTTTTAATTTTATATTTCTGTTACTGTTCCTTTTCCATATAAGACTGCGAAGGAGAACTTTGAATTGGCTTTGGAGGTCGACAATTTAAATACACACTCCAGGTATTGGCTCGCAAGGTTGCACTTCAAATATCATGCTCCTGGTGCTTGTAAAGCTATGTGGGTAACTAATTCCTCACTGTGGTCTATTTGTTTCATTTGTAATATTAGCCTTGTAAAAGTTAAGAATACCAACTAGATACTAGGGGCCAATTAAGCAATTAAAATTCCAATTTTATGAGTTCGACTTGGTCAAGTTGATGAAGATTATAGTGATGTGATAAAATTCCGGTTAGGAAACCTTATGCATGAAAGAAGTTGTGATGTTCTAGCCCTATATAGTTCAGAAATTTGTGCATCTGCATGTTAAAATATTGTGAGTTGGACCTTTCTAACCATTGGGAGAAACTTAGTTATAAATTGAGTTGGATTATCTGATTTTGTTATTTCTGATAGGTAAACTTTTATTTGAATGATCTTGCTTCTGATACGTAACTGATGGACTTGAACTCACAACGTCATAGTTATAGACTGAGTGATTATCTGATTTTGTTATTTTTGATGGGTATACTTTTATTTTAACAATCTTTCCTCTGATACATAACTGATGGACTTGGACTCACAACCTCATAGTAATAGATTGAGTTTGGATTATCTGATTTTGTTATTTCAAATAGTAAACTTTATTTGAACTATCTTGCTCCTATCAAGGGCTGCTAGGGTGTTCCCCTGTAAGTGAGGCATTGCAGCGGATCCCGACTGCAGTGGAAAATGCGCAAAGGTTGGTAGGGCATTCCCCACCCTAAGCGACACGTTGTGTCATATCTGGGATACAGTAGAAAGTAGGCAAGGGTTTCCGCACCATTCTAGATGTGCACAGGTAAAGTGACTAGCTTTGGAAAATAAGATTTGTATCCTCACATGGAATATAGGCATGTTGACAAATAAGAGCGTGAAGTTAGTAGATATGATGAAACGTAGGAGAGTTAATATAGCTTATGTCCAAGAAACCAAGTGTTAAAACTAGAGAAATTGATGGGTATGAGCTCTGGTATGCATAAAAGGATAATGATAGAAATGGCGTAGGGATAGTGATGGATAAAGAATTAAAAGATAAAAGTTGTAGATTTTAGAAGAGTCAATGATATAATTCTATTGATAAAACTTGTTTTAGAGAGAAGATCATAAATGTCATAAGTGTGTATATATGCCCTATAGGTAGGGTTATAGGTGCAGACTTAAATGATCGTGTAGGAAAAGAAAAGGATGGCTATGATAAGGTACATGGAGGGTATAGTATTGGAGAAGGAAATGTGATGGGGGAAGAGAGAAGTTGAAGATGATTTTCGTATTAATTTTCTTCTTGCAAATGAATATGCATTTGTATATTAGTTTGTAAGGAAGAAATGAAAATCATCTCTAGCTTCTTAAAAGTTGGCAACCATTGCGTCAGGTGCCAGCCGACAAGGGAGAAGTTGAAAATGATTTGGTTATTTCTTTCTTGTTTGCAAATGTTTGTAAGGAAGAAATGAAAATTATCTTCAGCTTCTTAAAACTATGGCAACCCTAATATGACATGAATCGAAAACTGACATTCCCTCAAGCTAGGGCGTTCACCATAAGTGACGCGCTGCATTGGATCTTGGGTGCGGTGAAAAATGGCAAGGATTGCTAGGGCATTCCCCCAAAAGTGATGCCCTACATCAGTTCCGGGTGTAGTGAAAAATGGGCAAGGGTTGCTGGAGTATCCTTTTAGAAGTGGCATGCTGCATCAGAACCTAGGTACAGTGAAAAGTGGACATGGGTTCATGCCATGGAGATTGGAAAGGAACTGGTAAATAGGATATCTTCAGAACATAAGATTTGTGTTGCCACATGGAATATAGGGACATTGACAGGTAAGAGTTTGGAGTTAGTAGATACGATGAAACGTAGGAGAGTCAACATCACTTGTATTCAAGAAACCAAGTGGAAAGGGGCTAAAGCTAGAGAAATCAATGGGTATAAATTATGTTATGTAGGAAAGGATAATAACAAAAATGACGTAGGAATAATAGTAGATAAATAATTAAAGGATAAAGTTGTGGACGTTAAAAGAATTAGTGATAGAATTATAATAATAAAACTTGTTCTAGGAGAGCAGATCATAAATGTTATAAGTGCATACGCACCACAAGTAGAGTTAGAAGATATAATCAAGAGACAGTTTTGGGAAGATATGGAGAGAGTTATGCAAGAAATTCCCAACATTGAGGGGATATTTATAAGAGCAGACGTAAATGGCTATGTAGGAAAAGAAAAGGAAGGATATCATAGAATACATGGAGGGTTTGGTATAGGTAAACGAAATGTGATGGGGGAAACTATCCTCGTTTTTGCTTTGTCATATAACCTGGCGATTGAAAATACACTCTTTAAGAAGAGGGATGAAAACTTAATAACCTTTAAAAGTGGACTTTATAATAGTCAAATAGACTTTTTTCTACTTAGGAATACTGAACGATCAATGTGTAAGGATTGTAAGTTGACACCCGGTGAGAGTTTAACCTCACAACATAGGTTAATGGTTATGGATATTCATATTAAAAGATGGAAGAAAAGAAATGAACTTAATAGGTATCCAAAAACTAATTGGTGGAACTTAAAAGGAGAGAAGATAACCTCATTAAAAAATAAGTTGATGGTAGAAGGAAACTGGAACTATGAAACAGAAGTAAACACCATGTGGATTAATATTGCTGAGTCCATTAAGAAAGTGGCAAAAGATGTCTTAGGAGTATCTAAAGGTAAAAGGCAATTAGTAAAGGAAATATGGTGGTGGAGTGAAACAGTGCAAAAAGTTATTAAAGAAAAATGGATGTATTTTAAAGCATGACAAAAGACTAGAAATAATGAAAATTATGAACAATATAAGAATGCTAAAGAGGTTGCTAAGAGAATAGTTAGTTAGGCTTAGCTTAAGGCATATGATGAGCTCTATAATAGACTAGGAACAAGAGAAGGTGAGAAATATGTGTTTAGACTTGCAAAAGTAAGAGAATAGAAGGGTAAGGACTAAGATCATGTTAGGTGCATTAGAAGTGATGATCAAAGAATATTAGTCAAAGATAATGAGATCAAACAAAGGCGGGAGATGAACTTTAAAAAATTGTTAAATGACAATGGCTCTGAGAATATAGGGATTGAAAATACTATAAATCTAAATAACATTGGATATTATAGATACGAATGTAGGATTAGAATACCTGAAGTGAAAGAGGCCTTAAAAAAGATGAAATTAGTAAAGGCCAAGGGGCCCAATGGTATACCAATAGAGGTTTGGAAGCATATGAGAGATACTAGGGTAGTTTGATTGATCAAGTTGTCTAACAAGATTATAAAATCAAAGGAAATGCTTGATGAGTGGAGGAAAAGCTCTATTGTACCAATTTATAAGAATAAAGGAGACGTACAGAGTTACACTAATTATCGAGGGATCAAACTTATGAGCCAAACTATGAAACTTTTGGAAAGAGTGATTGAGAAGAGGCTACAGCATGAGACAAGTGTATTGGAAAATCAGTTTGTTTTCATGCCTGAGAGGTTTACCATGGAACCTATTTTCTTACTAAGACAATTGGTAGAGAAATATAGGGAGAGGAGGAAAGACCTCCACATGGTCTTTATTGACGTAGAGAAAGCTTATGATAGAGTCCCTAGAGAGTTAATATGGAGGGTGTTGGGTGAGAAAGGGGTTTCGCAGGGGTATATAGACATAATTAAAGATATGTATGAGGGAGCGATAACAAGTGTTAAGACCGCTAGTGGTGAGACCAGTGATTTTCCTGTCATTATAGGATTGCACCAAGGATTGGCATTGAGCCCCTACCTTTTCACTTTGGTTATGGATGAGTTAACAAAATATCTGCACGAGGAGATTCCCTGGTGCATGCTATTTGCAGATGATATAGTCTTACTTGATGAGACAAGGGAGGGTGTAAACACAAAGTTAGAGTTATGGAGAGCTATGTAGTTAAAGGCATAGGGCGCACCGAGGCGCAAAGGGGTGCGCCTGGAGCGGGGGGCCTCTAGGCTCTCACTTGGAGCTTGAGGTGCAAAATTATATTTTTCATAATTAAAAATTAGCTAAAAATGCTAAAAATTAGCAAAAAATACAAAAAAAGCATGAAAAATACAGCATACATGAAGACACAAGCATGGGAAAGCTATATATGTGTATAAGAATAGGTATTAAATAATAAATATAAATAAAACAATTTTTTTCTAATTTTTATTTTCGGAAAAATCGAACAAAAAAACACTACAATACAAAAAAAGCATGAAATGTACATCATACATGAAGATACAAGCATGAGTAAGCTATATATGTGGATAAGAATAGGTATTAACTAATAAATATAAAAAAGAACAATTTTTTCCTAATTTTTGTAACTTTTTTTTGGAAAAATTAAAAAAATAACCCTAAATTACAAAAAAGAGATGAAAAAATTATCACACATGAAGACACAAGCATGGGAAAGCTATATATATGTGGATAGAAATACGTTTCAATGAAGAAATACGAAAAAACGACGACTTTTTTATTTCCATAACTGATTTTTTTGGAAAAACAGTAAAAAACCTAAAAACAAACTCAAATCTAGAGCAAAGAACTATAAAACTCAAATGGAATGTTTTCTTATACATATAAAACTAAAAACCATCAAGATCTATGGAAAATAGTTAACAAAAAACAAAAAATTTGAAAACACGGTACTGATTTTTACGTTTTTTTACAGAAACTGTATACAAATGCTAAAATTCATAAATCCATACCTTTTTTTCCTTAGCTCTGTGAAAAATCGAAGAGGAATGGTCGTTTTGACCTTCTCAGTAGGTTGGAAGATTGAAATTAGGGTTGGAAGGTGAAAAACGAAAAAAAAAAACGAGGTTTATACATTACTGGGTAAGTGGTCTGCGCCTGAAAGGGGCGCCCAGGTGCGCGCCTGGAGTTGGGGTGCGAGCCTGAAAGGGGCGCCTAGGCGACCACACCTCATTTCCTCTATGCCTGGCACTCTCCTAGGCGCTTACTTGTCGACATGCGCATAGGCGCGCCTTTTAACTACATTGATGGAGAGGAGCATTAGAATCTAAAGGATTTAAAATCAGCTGAACTAAGACAGAATATATGGAATGCAATTTTAGCAAGGAGTAGGAGTAGGAGTGGAACACTAGTCAAGATTGATAACTAAGAAGTCCACGTAAAAGACCGCTTTCAGTATTTAGGATCAATGATTCATGAGAGTGGAGAGGTTGAGAGGGAGGTTACCTAGAGAATCCAAGTGGGTTGGAACAAATAGAGGTGTGCATCTGGAGTTTTGTGTGATTGGCGAGTGTTGCTCAAATTAAAAGGAAAATTCTATTGGATGGCCATAAAGCTGGCCATGTTTTATGGATCAAAGTGTTGGGCAATTAAGGAACACCATGCTCATAAGATGAGCGTTGCAGAAATGAGGATGTTGAGATGGATGAGTGGTAAGACAAGAAAGGATAAAATTAGGAATGAAAATATTAGAGGAAATTAGGAGTAGTACCAATAAGTAACAAGATGAGGGAGATTAGACTTAGATGGTTTGGACATGTTCAAAGGAGACCGAAAATGGCACCGGTTAGGAGTGAGGCAATGCAAGTAGAAGGTTCTAAAAGGGCAAGGGGAATGCCCAAAAGAACGTGGATAAAAGTGGTGAGGAAAGATTTAAAAACTTTGGGACTAAATGAAGCTATGGTACTTAATAGAGAGGAATGGAGGAATAAGATTCATGTGGTTGACCCCTAATTGGGATAAGGTCTTGATGATGATGATATAACCTAGCTATATAGCAAACACATACTTTGAGAAGGGGGATGAACACTAGCCTGGTGCATGAAGCTCTAGCGTATGTGGGGTTCAGAGAAGGGGTGAGCCATAAAGGGTCTATACTATGCAGTCTTACCTTGTATTTTTGCAAGAGGTTGTTTCCATGCCTCGAACCCGTGACCTCCAGGACACATTATGACAACTCTACTGTTGCACCAAAGGTTCTTCTTGCTAACCTTTAAATGTAGATGAACCCTTAGTAATCCTTAAAAGTGAATCATATAAAAGCCGAACGAACTTCTTTCTACTTAAGAATACCATAAGATCAATGTGTAAGGATTGTGGTGATATCTGGTGAGTTTAACCACACAACATAGGTTAATGACTATGAATATTTACATTAAGAGATGCAAGAAAGGAAATGAAATTAATAGGTGTCCAAAAACTAAGTGATGGAACTTAAAAGAAAAGAAGATGACATTATTCACAAACAAGTTGATGGTAGAAGGAAAGTGGAATAATGATACATAATTAAACACCATGTGGATGAATATGGCCTAGTCCATTAAGAAAGTGACAATTGATGTTCTAGGAGTATATAAAGGTAAAAGGCTATCGATGAAAGAAGCTTGTTGGTGGAGTGAAAAGTGCAAAAAGTTATTAAAGAGAAATGGATGTGTTTTAAAGCTTAAGGGGTACTTTTGAAAGGTTGGTAAATGAGTAGTAAGTGAGGCTAAACTCAAGGAGTATGATGATCTCTGTGAGAGCTTAGGGTGAAGAGAAGGCAAGAAAGATGTCTTCAAACTTGTCAAAATATGAGAACAGAAAAGTAAGGACTTAGATCATGTTAGATGCATAAAAAGTGATGACTAAAGAATACCAGTCAAAGATGTCAAGATCAATCAAAGGTGGGGTTACTTTTGCAAATTGCTAAGTGACAAACGCCCTAAGAATGTAGAGATTGAAAGAATCGTAAACCCAAATAACGTTGGACTATATTGATACGACCATAGGATCGGGGTACTTGAAGTGAAAGAGGCCTTAAAAAAGATGAAATTAGGAAAGGCCCTGGAGCCTGATGGTATACCTATAGAGGTTTGGAAGTTGATGGAGAGAATGTAATAGTTTGGTTGACAAAGTTGTTTAACAAGATTGTAGAATCGAAGAAAATGTCAGATGAATGGATGAAAAGCTTTATTGTACTAATTTATAAGAAAAAAGGAGACATACAGAGTTACACTAATTATCATGGGATCAAAGTTATGAGCCATAAGATTAAACTTTGAGAAAGAGTGATTGAGAAGATGCTATGATATGAGATGTGTGTATCGGAAAACTAGTTTGATTTCATGCTTGAAAGGTCTATGATGGAAGCTATTTTGCTACTTAGACATTTGATAGAGAACTATAGGGAGAGGATGAAGGACCTCCACATGGCCTTTATTGACTTAAAAGAAGCTTATGATAGGGTCCCTCAAGAATTAATATGGTAGAAGTTGGGCAAGAAAAGGGTTTTATGGGGTTATATAGAAATAATTAAGGATATGTATGAGGAAGCAAGGATAAATGTTAGGACTACTAGTGGAGAGACCAATGATTTCCCTATTACTATAGGATTGCGCCAAGGATTGGCATTGTGCTTGTACCTTTTCATTTAGTTATGAATGAGTTAACAAAATGTCTCCACAAGGAGACTCTTGGTGTGCATTATTTGTAGATGACATAAGTTTAATTGATAAGACAAGGGAGGGTCTAAACACAAAGCTAGAGTTATGGAGAGATGTTATAGAGTCTTAAAGGATTTAAAGTTAGCCGAAATAAGACAGAATATATGGAATGCAGTTTTAGCAAGGAGAGGAGCAGGAGTGAATCACCAGTAAAGATTAATATCCAAGAAGTCTACCAAAAAGACTACTTTTGATACTTGGATTCAATAAATCATGAGAGCAGAGATATTGAGAGGGATGTTACTTAGAGAATCCAAGTGGGTTGAAACAAATAGAGATGTGCCTCTGGAGTTTTGTGTGATTGGAAGATGCCACTCCAATTGAAGGGAAAATTCTATAGGATAGCTGTAAGGCCTGCTATGCTCTATGAATCAGTGTTGGACAGCTAAAGAATAACATGTACATAAGAGGAGCATAGCCGAAATGAGGATGTTGAGATGAATGAGTGGCAAAACCAGAAAGGATTGAATTAGAAATGAAAACATTAGAGGAAACTTGGGAGTATCACCAATAGGTAACGAGATGTGGGAGGGTAGACTTAGATGGTTTGGACATGTCCAAAAGACTGAAAATGGCACCGGCTAGAAAGAGTGAGTCGATCCACGTTGAAGGCTGTAAAAGGGCAAGAGGATGGCTCAAAATGACATGGATAGAAGTGGTGAGAAAAGATTGAAAAACTTTTGGACTAAATGAGGCCACGATACTTCTTGATAGAGGGGAATGGAGGATTCTGTAGTCGACCCCTTATAAGGCTTTGATGGTGATGATTTGCTTTTGATAAGTAACTGGTGGACTTGAAACTCATAACCTCTTGGTTGTGAGAAGAGGAACTTAACAGAGTTGGCTAAATGCTCAAGTGTAGTTGACCTATCAATAGCCAAATTACATTGTATGGTTGGATTACATAATAATAGCGTGTAAATCACGTTCTTCACGGAATGACTTACATGTAAATAACCTGCACTCCTTTCTTTATTAATATTTAACCAGACAGACGTGCATCAGTGGCAAAGTAAACAACAAATTTAACTCGAAGTCATTCAAAAAGATGTCACTGTGTTCTTGATTTTGATAGATGCAAGAAGACTATATGATCCCTTTTTTTTCCCGAGTGTTGCATACACATACCCACACCCATGAACAGCCTCAAACGCAGACCACTGCCGGTGAGGTGCCTTCTTGCACCACTGCACCTGGCCTTGTCAAGTTAGTAGGATGAATCTTTTAACTAGGACGAAGCCTTGCACTCGAGCTCCCTCATATTCTATCCTTCTTGGATTACTCCTGCTTTTATGTTTCAAATAGTGCCACTTTTAGTCAAGTACTCATCTGGCAGTTCTCTCTCTCTTATTTTAAACCAGCAATTCTTCTGTACACTGTCTCACGGTAACTCAGGGTTGGGGAAGACAATTGCACTGCTTGTTTAATAAGACTGAGTCACTCATTTATATTATATATAGATAGTATTTTGTGGATGCTCTTGAATCCTAATGTTTTTGGAACCATAGTTCTGTTCTATATTATAGTCTGCTCGTAGCTCTGGTTTTCAGATGTGTGGGTGGGTAGACACATATATGCACACTAGGTATTTCAAAGTGATGAAGAATGACTAGTAGTCTCGTTCAGTCCAGTTTTTCAATTTCTTGCCATCCCTTTTACTTCCACTTCCTTTCAGTGCTCCATCTGAAGGAGAAAACATTCATAGTACTGTAGCCGTAATACTGACAAACTAATTAACAAAAAGTTCAGATTCTTTTTATTAGCTGCTGGCAGTATCCAGTAATGTGTTTGGAGGCCACTAAATCATCATAATCAAGACCTTATCCCAATTTGGAGGCCACTAAATATGAAAAATAAACATAAACAAACATTAATCACTATGCTGCTTTTGTCTAACGAAAGCAATCAAGACCATTTCACCTTCAATTAACAATGTTGATAAATAATTGCTGAGTGAAGTGTAATGTCCTTCATAAGTTTCTTTAGCTGTATCAGTTCATTGTCTATATGTTGCTACCTATTTAACTTAGACTTGGACTGTTTCAGTTTCAAACATTAAATCGTACGTACTGGTATACTCATACAGCTAGATGATGGTTTTCTTTAGTAAGGGCATCAAATATTGAAAAAGTGTGTTAAGGTAATTAGAATATGTTGGCATCGTAGAAGTAGTGGACAGATACTGGTTTTGAACAAGAAAAACTCTAAAACATAGGTATTCTCCTTATACCTCTTTTACAGTTCCCACATCACTAGAACGCATTATATGTGCCGGTACGTGTATTGTAGTGTAGCAGTCTGTCATGCCTATGTCTAATATTGTTATGTGTCTTCTATTCATAGTGGAGCTGCTTTACTAGTTGAAGCTGCAGAAATGGGCAACCCTGATGCGCAATACGAGCTTGGTTGTCGTCTACGTGTTGAGGTAATTTCCTGTTTTGTCCTGTATTCTTCTTGCAAAGTAATTTTTCTAAGACCTTTGAACTTACTAATATCATGTGAATGAGATTAAATATGTTTCATGGGTTTTGTCTATGATTTCTCACCTCTGCAAGCTTTCTTGAAGATTCTTGTTATTGCTTGTAGTCAAGTTTGGAAGTTTCTGTTTTTTTTAATGTCATTCATTCCGAAGATTGAATGAACCAAAATCTGTTGAAGGAGTTTCTACTGATTGCTTAAGTGGAAAATTGAGTCGAATCAAATGAACGAAAATTTTGAATTGCTAGCTAAGTAAGACTCTCTGATGTAGTTTTTTCCTTAGTTTTCCTTGCCTTCTGATGTGCCTGTGCCTCGTCAAGTTATGTGCCATATTATAGAGTTGTTTGGAAAATCTAAATAACTTATAGGTTTCATTTATCTCTTTGTATGGGACATGAAATTACTTATACACATCGTTAGCATCTCAGTGTTGTTTTTTTTTTCTTTCACACATTTTAGTAGCCATCTTTTATATCTGTTGACGCCATTATTGCCTGTGATGCTTTTTAACTTTTTTCTGGAACAGAATGAAAACGTTCATGCAGATCAACAAGCTTTTTATTATTTGGAGAAGGCTGTTGACCAGGTATATCTGTTATGTAGGCTAAAAAGTCTTCTCCATTCTATTCTGGAAGGCATAAATGCAGATCTACTCCCAATTCTTTTGAGGAACCTGAAACCCAATTGATAGATAGATTCCATATCTAGTCTGCCTTTTGGTATGATACTTAATGTAGTGAAATCTCAGATGAACCAGTTGAGTCGATGAAAAACAATTTTGATTTGATTGGTCTTTGTTAAACCAGTGGCTGGACTCAACTACTTCCAGTCCTTCTGAACTGACTTATTGAAGCTGAGTTCTCAGTTGATTGGTATGCTCTATTAAGATGGTTTACTCATGGGAACTTTACTATGTTCTAGTTGCATCCAGGTGCTTTGTATCTGCTAGGTGCTGTTTATTTGACTGGCGATTGTGTGAAGAAAGATATTGATTCAGCATTATGGTGTTTCCATAGAGCATCAGAGAAGGTAATAAACTACACAACTATTTAATGCACACAAAAATTTACTCATTACAAGATTGCAAATCATTTCATTGTTCGTGAACAGTGATGTTGCTGAAACTCCAACTTGAGGATTGAACTTATGATATTTCAATTTGATGTATCGAGTTAACATATTCTGTTTTATTGTTCATTTTGTTGCGCAAGGTTACTTCAGTATGATAATGCCAATAAATACCAAGTTTACTTTGCCTTAGGAAAAAATCTGACTTGTTCAAGAAGAGTAAGAACAAGAACATAATATGTGGTCAATGCTTTGGGGAGGGAGAAAACACATCAAAGCTCTCTTTTGGATACTGATAATAGAATGCTTCTGGGGTCAATACTTTCTATGGGACTTCCACTTATGCAGAACTTAACCTGGACTTTATCTAGAAAATCCAGTTTTAGTTACAACACTCACTAATAAAATGTGGTCTCTTTACATCTATAACATAGCAAACTAAGAGAAATTAGAAATGGTATTAGCGGTTCAGTCTTATCCTCATATGTCTTAACATAACCTTACGAGCTCATATGCACATTAAATTTATTCAGCTCGCTGATTAGATAAGCATGTCTTTCCGATGAGAGTCCTTATGGTAAATATCTGCGACTTGTTCTGTTCCTGATGTCATATTGGGGAACCATTTCTCTGCTCTCCGCATGAATGATGTGAAAATTGATCTCTGCATGTTCAGGATTTTGTGACACATTTTAATGGTAAATCTTTTGTCGCAAAAGACTGAGAAGGCTTCTGGTTTCAGTGTTGGCACTTCCTCAAAGTGTATTATCCATCTTAGCTGTTCTATTTTAACCCATGGCTCCATAAGTCTCTAGACTTGATCTTGCAACCATTTTATTCTTCTTGATACTCTGATGCTAGACATCCACTAAATTGCCTGCAATATGTTATGAACCTCTGATGTCTGGATCACTTGCCCAGTTTGCATGCGAGTGTTCAACCCTTTTAATACATGCGTTCATTCCTTCTGTAGATCAGGTCTCTACCAATGTTTCCTCTGATATACGTAATAATATAATAATATCCTTTCTACATCTTAAAGATGATTTTCTCTTGGACTGTGCATCTTTAAGCAGATGTTATTTACCGCATTGGTCAAATCATTTCTTGTAAAATAAGGTACTAAAGAGCTCCTAAAATGCTCCTGTGAGTAAGAGGATGCTTCATTTTTTTTTTTTACTTCCATTCTAGCCACTTTTTTGTTGGAGATTAATGCCTATATACTGGATTACCATGGTGTCTGCGTAAAGTATCTTATCTATGTTAGTTGTACTGAAGCCATGGATTTACGAGCCTCTGCACTTGACCTTGCAACTGTTTTATATTTCTTGATACTCCAAGGTACTGGACGTCAACTAAGTAGTCTGCAATACATTATTAACTCTGATGTCTGGATCACTTACTTCTAAATAATCAACCACTTCCATATATGTGTTTGTTTCTTTCTAGATCAATATTCTACCAATGGTTCCTTTATTATACCTAAATGTCCTTTCTATTGCTCAAAAATGATTTCTGTTTGACTGTGCATGTGTTGGCAAGGTAATATTGGGTCTTGTGAACATAATCTGCTAAGCTCATGGCGCTTGCTTAAGTACAAAATGGCTTTCTTTAGTTGTCATGCAAAAACTTTGTTGGCAGTTTCTTATTCTTTTGTTTGTCCATGCAGACTTCTTATTCATTTTTCACTTTAAATTTTTTGTTAACTAGAAAGCTTTTACATTCTTTTAGTTATGCCCCTTCTCCCGTCTTTGAATAAAGAATAAATGTTTGGCTCGCCATCTTCTTCCCCATTCCAAACTTTATAACTTGGTCTAGTCATCTTGTTTTGAACTTCGCCTATGTAGTATTATGACCTCGCGGTTGGTCCCAAGCCCGAATAAAGTAGGATGTTTGTGTCAGGTTTCCAGTAGGCATAAAATGTTTTAGCAAATATTATGACATGAATCTGACTATGACATTCCCTCAGGCTAAGGCATTCCTCATAAGTAGGCAAGGGCTACTAGGGCATTCTACTGTAAGTGACGCGCTATATGGAATCCTGAGTGCAATGAGAAATGGGCAAGGGCTGCTAGAGTGTTCTCTTGAAAGCGATGCACTGCATTAAAATCCAAGTGATGTGGGAAGTAGGCAAGGGTTCCCACGCCGTTCTAGATTTACGTAGGTAAAGAAACTAACTTAGGAGCATTAGATTCATATCACCACGTGGAATATATGTACATTGACATGTAAAAGTATGGAGTTAATATATACGATGAAATGTAGGAGAGTCAATATAGCTTGTGTCCAAGAAACCAATTGAAAAGGTGCTAAAACTAGAGAAATTAATGGGTATAAGCTCTGGTACATGCGAAAGGACAATAATAGAAATGACATAGGGATCGTTATGGATAGATGTTAGAAGAACCAGTGATAGAATTCTACTAATAAAACTTGTCCTAGTAGAGAAGATCATAAATGTTATAAGTGCATAAGCCCCACAAGTAGGGTTAGAAGATAAAGTCAAGAGATAGTTCTGGTAAGATATGGAGGGAGTAATGTGAGAACTTTGCAACTTAGAGAGGATATTTATAAGAGTAGACTTAAATGGTCATGTAGAAAAACAAAATGAATGATCTGATACATGGAAGGAATAGTGTTGGAGAAAAAAATGAGATGGGGGAAGCTATCCTCGATTTTGCTTTGGCATATAACCTAGTTCTAGCAAACACATACTTTAAGAAGTGGGATGAACACTTTTTAACCTTTAAAAGTGAATCAAATAAAAACCAAATGGACTTTTTTCTACTTAGGAATACCTAAAGATCACTCTGTAAGGATTGTAAGGTGATATCCGGTGAGAGTTTAACTACACAACATAGGTTAATGGCTGTGGATATTTACATTAAGAGATAGAAGAAAGGAAATGAACTTAATTACTGTCTAAAAACTAAGTGATGGATCTTAAAAGAAAAGAAGATAACATTATTCACAAACAAGTTGATGGTAGAAGGAAAGTACAACAATAAAACATAATTAAACACCATGTGGTCGAATATGGCCTAGTCTATTAAGAAAGTAACAAAAGATGTTCTAAGAGTATCTAAAGGTAAAAAGGCAACCAATAAAGAAAACTTGTTGGTAGAATGAAAAAGTGCAAAAAGTTATTAAGAGAAATGGATGTATTTTAAAGCATGGTAGAGGACTTGAAATTAGGAAAACATTGAGCATTATGAGAATGATAAAAAAGGTTGGTAAGAGAGTAGTGAGGCTAAACTCAGAGTATGATGATTTCTGTAATGGGTTAGGGTCAAGAGAAGGCAAGGAAGATGTATTCAAATTTGTCAAGATAAGAGAATAGAAAAGTAAGGACTTACATCACGTTAAATGCATAAAAGTGATGACTAAAGGATACTGGTCAAAGATGATGTGATCAATCAAATGTGGGAAAGTTACTTTCAATAATTGCTAAATGACAAATGCCCTGAGAATGTAGAGATTGAAAGAACCATAAACCCAAATAACGTTGGACTAATGGTGTACCTATAGAGGTTTGGAAGTATATAGGAGACAATGGAGTAGTTTGGATGACAAAGTTATTTAACAAGATTCTAGAATCGAAGAAAATGCTACATGAATAGAGGAAAAACTCTATTGTACTAATTTATAAGAAAAAAGGAGAGACATACAAACTAGCACTAATTATAGTAGAATCAAACATATGAGCCATACCATGAAACTTTGGAAAAGAGTGATTAAGAAGAGGCTACGACATGAGATGATTGTATCAAAAAATTAGTTTGGTTTCATGCTTGAGAGGTCTACCATGGAAGCTATTTTTCTACTTAGACAATTGATTGGATAGATACAAGGAGAAGAGGAAGGACATCCTTATGGTCTTTATTGACTTGGAAAAAGCTTATGATAGGGTTTCCAATGAGTTAATATAGTGGGTGTTGGGTGAGAAAGTGATTTCAATAGGGTATATAAACATAATTCAGGATATGTGTGAGGGAATTGTAACATTTGTTAGGACCACTAGTGGAGAGATTGATGATTTTCCTATCCCTACAAGGTTGGACCAAGGATCGGCATTGGTCCTGTATCTTTTCATGTTGGTTGTAGATGTATTAGCAAAACATTTGCACGAGGAGATTCCATGGTGCATATTATTTGTGGATAATGTAGTTTTGACTGATAAGACAATGGAGGGCATAAACACAAAGCTAGAGTTGTGGAGAGATGCTATAGAGTCTGAAGAATTTAAAATTAGCCGAACTAAGACAGCATATATAGATTGCATTTTTAGCGAGGAGTGGGAGTGGAGCACCAGTAAAGATTGATAACCAAGAAGTCCCCCACAAAGGCCACTTTCAATACTGGGGTTTGATAATTCATGAGAGCGGAGAGATTGAGAGGGATGTTACCTAGAGAATTCAAGTGGGCTGGAACAAATAGAGATGTGCCTCTGGGATCTTGTGTGATTGGTGGATGCCACTCAAACTAAAAGGAAAATTTTATAGGATGGCTGTAAATCTGGTCATGCTTTATAGATTAGAGTTTTGGGCAGGTACGGAACAACATGTAAATAGGATGAGCATGGCTGAAGTGAGGATGCTGAGATGGATGAGTGACAAGACAAGAAATGATAGATTTAAAAATAAAAATATAAGTGAAAACTTAAGAGTATCGCCAAGAAGTAACAAGATGGTAGATGGTAGACTTAGATGGTTTGGACATGTACCACGGAGACTGAAAATGACACTGGTTAGAAGGAGTGAGTCGATCCAAGTCGAAAGCTCTAAAAGGGCAAGGCTAAGGCCTAAAAGACGTGGATACAAGTGGTGATAAAATATTTAAAAACTTTTGGACTAAATGAATCTATGACACTTGATAGAGGTGAATGGGGAACAAGGTTTGTGTAGTCGACCCCAATTTGGGATAAGGCCTAGATGATGATGATGAATCATGTTCTTCCATTTTTCTATTTGTTGGCTGTCCATATTATTCCATTTTTTTATTGGTTGGGTGTCCATGTTGTTCATTATAGGCTTTAGCCACAAGAGTTTCCTTAAACCTGTCAATTTTGCAATTTGATTTTTGATTTAGAACACTGCTGTTGGGGCCTCTGAATATGTTTTAAAAGAAGAAAGGAGCTGCTGCTAGAGTCCAAAAGTTAATCTTAACACTACAGACAGCAATTACAAGCTTAACACTAGCTACAGAGTTCCTGATGCTGTAGCAGCTGCTACTTTTGTCGCATATTGGTTAATATTTTGTATATGTGGGTCCTAGCTAGTGTTAAGCTTGTATATGCTGTTTGTAGAAGTTGTGAAGTGTAATTAAGTCCTTTAGTAAGTTGTGAAGTGCAGTAATTAGAACTGTGGTTTCCCAGGGTCTTGCTTGGGGAACATGAAAGATCTTTGACTAGTCTAATGCTTTCCTGGAAGTCAAGTGTCTGCAAAAGGACTAGTGGAGAGTCATTTCCGGAGTTTTGCAGGCTGGAGTTTGAATATCATATGAAATATGTTGAGTTGGAGGAGCATTTTTCATATTTTTGGGTGCATTTTGGGCCTTCCTCACCCTTATTGCCACGTTTCTACTATTTTCCCTTTCAATTTTCTTTTTCTTCCTGGACTGCTGTAATATCCAGCTTTCTTGCAGTTGTTTCAGATCTGTCACCGCGTTAGTTGGTACCAGAGCTGGCTTAGGCCTACTTGTTGAACTCTTGCACTCATGGCGCTCCACCTGGGGGACAGGGATGAGGTGCTGCGGTTGATGTAGGTTTGCAGGAGGAAATGAGACAATTGAGAAGGCAAGTAGAAGCCCTTACAATGTCCCTACTGCAATCTGATCTGTGGTAATGACGACAATGGATTTGAGCAAGAACTTGAGAGAACCCAATTCATGTACAAACGCTTAGTCAACTTGAGGCATGGAAGCAAGTTTGTTGATGAATATGCAAATAAGTTTTATGAATTAAATTCATCATAATGATCTAGCAGAAAATGAAGAGCAGCTAGTTGCCTGTTATATGAGTGGTCTAAAGCAGTCCTTGCTAACTTTGCAGCCTACATGGACTGTTTCAAAGGCATGCTAGCATGCATTGGTTGTGGAAAGACAACTATCAAGAGAAAGTTAATAGATCTGGGCATTTTGCTAAGGGACGTCCACAACAGGTTATAGGAGAAAGTCAAACCAAGGTTGCCATGATGGGAAACAGTGTCGAAATTGGAAGCGAGATTAGGAAGAGGGAATGAGGTAACTTTCTAGAAGAGTAGGAAGCAGGAAGGATGAAGTTCGGACTAAAAAATCCAAAAGAATTACTAAATCCAAAATATTTATAAATTTACAAAAACTCAAAACACTTTGTTAACTAAACTAAATATGTAAAAAATTACATAATCACTAGAATTATTCTAACTAAAATACAAAAATGATGTCATAAAAAGTTCTTAACCTACTACTAGAATGACATCGTAAGAGGAGATTGCATCATAGTTCAACACAATTTAAATCATCATTATAATTTAATCAACCACGTATAATGTACAGATTCAATAGAAGTATACTATGAAGTATCAACAGCAAAGTAAATTATGATGGTGGTGGACGAGAAATGCTTCATCACGGAGCATGAGAATGTCATATACTATCCTTTCCTTGTAATCTCGACAACGAAATAGAGATTGCCTTTGAACAAGCTGATTCTAACAGTGCTCCATACTATATGCTAATTCTTGTGCATCCAGTTGTCCACTTCCATTAGTCGGCCCTTTCTACGCCGGGGGGGGGGGGGGGGGGTTATGCATGGGAATCATAGGATTTCGTGCCAACATTTAGAGGACGGTTTGGATAATGACTAGGCCTATCGATCCATTCGAAGCGGTGCTGTTGGATACCTATCCTTGTCATCTGAGGACCACCTACCCTGTAACCTTCTCCACTGAAAAAGAAAGAGTTGGGATCAAAGGACATACATGGTTTTTTGTTAGAGAGAGAGAACTGTTGATGGTGATTAGGAAAAGTTGAAAAATGATAATATGGAGATTCATAACCAACATAATATGACGAAAAATCATTTCATAAGTCAACAACACGTACATATCTTAAAACTTAAAACATTTCATAGTTCAAAAATCTAAGATTCATATCCATGATTCTTCATTGGTATTGTGAAATACTCATATAAAAAACTTTACTCATTATTCTTTTCAATTAGCATTCATCTTGCCCTTATTCTTGGGAATGTATGGACTTAAAAAAAAATTCGTTTAAAGGATGATGTTAGTAGTAAAATATCTTTTAGATTTGCATTAGAAAGTTGATATGTGTCAAGGATTAAGTTGAACTTTTACTATCCTTTCGATTACGAGTAAAGGGTAGTTAAGCTTCTATAACACCAATTATAACTAATAGGTCTAGTACCAGTACCTTTATTACCGGTAGGTGTTTGATTTTGAATACTCAGTGGAAGCAATGTAGGCCTAGGCTGCTCTTCTTTTTCATCACGTCCTTTCCATCTCATCTCTTCCAATGCAATCACATCCTCATTTACTGTTAGGAGCTTAGGATTGATATCCCATTTCTTTTACAACTTTGAATCATAATTGGCCTTGTAAAGCCTAAAACATACTAATTTGTAAGACATTAGTTATTGTAGGCGTAATATGTATTTGTAAATAATAAATGATTACATATGCTCATCTATACTTTAAAAGCAGCCTCAAGCTAGAATGATACACCACTTTTTCTACACGACCGTCACCAACTTTTTGTGCAGAACATTGTGTATAAAACCATAAGTGCTCCATACCCTCTCAGTTATAGATGCGCCAATGGGTTGAGCAAGAATCCTTAGGGCTACCTTCTATAGTTTTTTACCTTCACTAGATCCATCAATCAACGTGTGTTGTAAGGTAATCCCTAGCATCAGACTTGGCTGCTGCACTTCTAATCTTTCCCCTTTTTTGTGAAAAAGTAATTTGTTGTTTTCTTAATAACTTTTTCAGCTTTTCATTTTGGGTAATCTATTCTATTATATGCTGAGTCTCATGCTAGAGCCTATATAAGTGGATCATCCTCTACAAATAGAGCAGACAATTGTATATAGTTCATAATTCTTTAATTTGTGAAATAAATAGACATCAGAAATGATAAATATAAAACTAACAAATATATACATGTGTACGCACTTTCTTTACCTCATGGTGCTGGTAGCTCAATATAAGATCTTTCACAGTGTTAAGTGTGAGGGTATATGCCAAACAACATCGCCCAATACGCATCTTACAAGATAGTATCTCTAATCACCACACCTTTTTGGTATCATAGCTGCATTGCCTTTAGCCATCAAATCCGTTTATTGTTTTTCAAACATTAAAATTTATTAATCCTGCTTAACAATTACAAGCCTCATTAATGCCGTATGGTGGGTAGCAAACCACACTCCAACTTGGACTTGCTTCTGAATATAGGTAATGCCTAAGAGTGGTTACATATGTACTTGATGATGCCTCATTAGATATGTCTCTCTAATCCACTCAAACTCCTTCTAAAAGTCTTTGAATACCAAATTCAAAGTATGCACTACACATGGGCTCTAAAAGATATGTGGGTAAGCTTTTTTAACTCATTCTTCAACCTTTTTGTAATTATTTGCATTATCAATAACAACTTGAACTATATTGGAAGAGCCTACTTCTATTACCACAAGAAGATAGTCCCTTATATTCTCTAAATTCTCAGCTAAACCTAAAAATCCTTAGGATGTAAAAACATTAAACAATTCATGTTTGAACCCAAAATAGTTATCAAATGTTGGTTTTTTTCATTTGTCCAGCCATTTGATACGATGGATACTCCCAATTTTGACCAAGTATTCATGGCTTCCCCTAATTTTCGACATACTTTTTCTTTTTCATTATAAAAAAGGAATGGTTCTTGCCTTCTCATAAGATCAACTCTTATATCTTGGCATCTCACTTATTGTCATCACCATCTCCTGTTAATGTGGGGATTGTAGTATGTTGAATGATACTTTGTTTCCTGCCAAAAGCCTTAACACAAAGCAATCAACATCTTCCCTTTTAGTTTTCTTGAAAGCCTTCGCCAAAGGAAGGCAGCAATGTTGATCACTTTAGCAAAGGCTTTTAAGAAAACTGAAAGGGAGGATGTTGATTTGTAGCCCCAATATTATCTTCATTTGGGACTTTTAGAAAAGGCTTTTAAGAAAACTGATAAGGAGGATGTTGATTGCTTAGTGTTGAGGTTTTTGGTAAGAAGAGAAGCACCATTCAACGTACTCTTGTCTGCACATTGGCATGAGATGGTGACGGCAATACATAAGATATTAAGATAAAAGAGCCCAACTTATGATAAGAAAGAACCATTCTTCTTTATAATAAGGAATTTTTTTTTTTTTTTTGTGTTGAGAACTGAGGGAAGTCATGGATGACTGGCCAAAATATGGAGTATCCATCATTTCAAATGGTTGACAAATATAAAAAACCAACATCTGATTAATATTTTCGGTTCAAACATGGATGATTCAGTCTTTATGCAGGCTAAGGATTTTTTAGGTCCAGATAAGAATTCAGAGATTATAAGGGACTATCTTCTAGAATTAATAGAAGAAGTAAGTCCTTCTAATGTGGTTCAAGTTGTTACTGACAATGTACATAATTACAAGAAGGCTGAAGAATTGATTACCCAAGCTTACCCACATATCTTTTGCAGCCCATGTGCAGTGCATACTTAGAACTTGATATTTAAAAACTTGCAAAAGGAGTTTGAGTGAATTAGAGAGACATACCTAAATAGGGCATAACAAAATACATCTACAAGCGCTTTTAGGCATAACATATAATCAAAAGCAAGTCTAAATTGGAGCTTCTAAAAGTGGTGAAAATGCGGTGTACTACCCACCATACGACATTGAAGAGGCTTTAATTTTTCATAGCATTTGTAATCTCTAATGCTTGAAAAACAATGGATGAATTGGATGGCTAAAGGCAATGTATCTATGATGGCAAAAAGCACAGACCTTAGAGATACTATCTTGAAAGATATGTATTGGGAAAAGGAGAATAATCTTTATTGATTACAAAGCTAATATTTGAGATGATCAAATGATGTGATCAGGAAGACCCTTTAATTCGTGATGCCTATGAGGGAATGGATTCTATGGTTGGGAAAATAAAAGATGCATTAATTGATGAATGATTAGAACACAATTGAAAGAGTCATGGTCATAGTAGCCATGAGGTGGGATAAGATGAATCTAAGACTACGTTGTTAGGCACATGCCGTCACACCCAGTACTATGAAAGATCCCATATTGAGTTGACCTGGAAGGAAAAAAAGAGAGTCTCCAGGTATATATTTCTTAATTTTATCCTTATTATTTTCTTTAAGCTTGTTTATTCGACAATTAACGAATTATGAATTGTACAATATTGTCTACTTTTTTATTTTTTGGTAGGGTATGATCCACGTATATGGTAGATTGCCCGAAATGAAGAGTTGGCAAAGTTATTAGGAAGATAGCTCACTACTTTTTTTCATAGAAAAGGAGAAAGTTTGAAAGTGTAGTAGGTAGATTTGATGCTAGGGATTACCTTACAACATTCATTGATTAGTGGATCTAGCATATATTCGATTGTACGGAGCTACAAAAGGTAACTTTAAGTATTCTTGCTCAGTCCATTAGCACGTCTTCTACTAAGAGGGTATGGAGCACCTACAGTTTTATACAAATGTTCTATGCCACAAGTTGAGCACCAGTAATACAGAAAAGTTGTTGTATATTCATTCTAACTTGAGGCTACTTTCAAGATATAAATGAGTGAATATAGTTATTTATTATTTATGAATGCATATTGTGCCTATAGTAATTTGATGTTTTATATTTATACATTTTAGGCATGACAAGGCCAATTACAATTTGAAGTTATATAAGAAATGAGATGCTAATCCCGAGCTCCTAACAATAGATGAGGATGACATTGCATTAGAAGAGATAAGATGGAAGGGGCTTAATGAAAAAGAAAGGCAGCCAAGGCCTCCAACTAATTCTAGTCTTAAGTTGCCTCCATCGAGTATTCAATAGTGGGTTAAGAACTTATGATTTTTTGCATTTTAATTAGAAATAGTTCTTGTGATTATATATATTTGTACTATTTTTGGTTTCGTTAACAAATCTTATATTTTTTGAGTTCTTTTTGTAATATTTTGAATGTTAATTTTTTGTCCCGCACTTCCCACTTACTGTGGGTTGCTAAGGCATTCCCCCGGAAATGACGCACTACATCGGATCATGGGTGTTGTGGAAAAAGGGCAAGAGCTGCTAGAGTGTCCCTTCGGAAGTGACACACTATATCAGAACCCAAGTGCAGTGGAATGTAGGCATGGGTTCGTATCATGGGGGTTGAGAAGTGCGTGAGTACATCTAATTCTTAGATATTGATTCCTATATTGAAATCGAAAAAGTGTCTGCTCCTATTTTATTTCTTGACCCTCTTCTTTTATCTTTATTGGAGGACCAATATTTTGTCCAATTAGAAATGATTCTATCATTGATGTATTCGCAATTCAATACGGATGGATATATCTTGCATATATATGTCTCCCCCCTCTCATTTTTCTCGTACAATTTTTTGGAATACTGGAACGGTTGATATTCATTCTTCTTCTTTTTTTTTCGTCCTATTTCCTCCCTTTCCGAATGAAATCAGAGGAACATCTCATTATGATTTGAATTGCATGCTTATCTTATTCTTTCCTTAGGAACTACACTCTAATAAATACAATTCTAGAATCCGCTAACTCAAGAGCATAAGATTCATGTAGCCACATGGAATATAGGGATATTCACAGTTAAGTTTGGAGTAAGTAGATACAATGAAACGTAGGAGAGTCAACATCTCTTGTATCCAAGAAACCAAGTAGAAAGGGGATAAAACTAGAAAAGTCGATGGGTATAAGCTCTGGTGCATAGAAGGGGGGCAGCCCCGGTGCACGAAGCTCCCGCCTAAGTGGGGTCCGGGGAAGGGGCGGACCACAAGGGCCTAAAGTACACAGCCTTACCTTGCATTTTGCAAGAGGCTGTTTCCATGCCTTGAACCCGGGACCTCAAGGTCACATGACGACAACTTGTACCATTGCGCCAAGGCTCCCCTTCATAAGCTCTAGTGCATAGGAAAGGATAATAACAAAAATGGCGTAGGGATAGTGGTGGATAGAGAATTAAAAGATAAAGTTGTAGACGTTAAAAGGACCAACAATAGAATTATAATAATAAAACTTGTTCTAGGAGAGAAGATCATAAATGTTATAAGTGCATACACACCACAAGTAGGGTTAGAAGATTATAATCAGGAGACAATTTTGGGAAATGGAGTAATGCAAGAAATTCCCAACACAGGGGATATTTCTAGAAGCAGGCTTAAATGACTATATAGGAAAAGAAAAAGGAAGGATATGATAGGGAACATGGAGGGTTTGGTATCAGTGAACAAAATGAGATGGGGGAAGCTATCATCTATTTTGCTTTAGCATATAATCTAGCCCTTGCAAACACATTCTTTAAGATGGGGGATGAACACTTAATAACCTTTAAAAGTGGACTCCATAAAAGTCAAATAGACTTTTTTTTTTTACTTAGGAATACTGAAAGATCAATGTGTAAGGATTGTAAGGTGATATCTGGAGAGAGTTTAACCTCACAACATAGGTTAATGGTTATGGATATCTATATTAAAAGATGGTAGAATGGAAATGAACTTAATAGGTATACAAAAACTAAGTGGTGAAACTTAAAAGGGGAGAAAATACCTTACTCACAAATAAGTTGATGGTAGAAGGAAACTGGATCAATGAAACGGAAGTAAACACCACGTGGATTAATATTGCTGAGTTCATTAAAAAAGTGACAAAAGATGTCCTAAGAGTATATAAAGGTAAAAGACAATTAGTAAAACAAACTTGATGGGAGAGTGAAATAGTGCAAAAAGTTATTAAAGAAAAAAGAGTTGTTTTAAAGCATGACAAAAGATTAGAAATAATGAAAACTATGAATAACATAAGAATGCTAAAAATTTTGCTAAGAGAATAGTAAGTGAGGCTAAACTCAAGGCATATGATGATCTCTATAATAGATTAAGATCAAGAGAAGGTGAGAAAGATGTGTTTGAACTTGTAAAAATATGAGAATATAAGGGTAAGGACTTAGACCACGTTAAGTGCATAAGAAGTGGTGATCAAAGGGTATTAGTCAAAGATGATGAGATCAAACAAAGGTGGGAAAGTTACTTTCAAAAATTGCTAAATGACAATTGCCCTAAGAATATAGGGATTGAAAGTACTGTAAATCTAAATAACATTGGACATTATAGATACGGCCATAGGATTAGAATACCTGAAGTGACAGAGGCCTTGAAAAAGATGAAATCAGGAAAGGCTTTAGGGCCCGATGGTATACTAATAGAGGTTTGGAAGCATATGAGAGATACTGGAGTAGTTTGATTGACAAAGTTGTTTAATAAGATTATAAATCAAAGAAAATACAAGATAAATGGAGGAAGAGCTTTATTGTACCAATTTATAAGAATAATGGAAACATATAGAGCTGCACTAACTATCGAGGGATCAAACTTATGAGCCAAACTATGAAACTTTTTGACAGAGTGATTGAGAAGAGGTTATAGCATGAGACAAGTGTATTGGAGAGCCAATTTGGTTTCATGATTGGGAAGTCTACTATGGAAGTTATTTTCTTACAAGACAATTGATAGAGAAATATAGGGAGAGCAGGAAGGACCTCCACATGGTTTTTATTAACTTAGAGAAAGCTTATGATAGGGCCCTTAGAGAGTTAGTATTAAGGGTTTTGGTAGAGAAAGGGTTTTGCAGGGGTATATAGACCTAATTAAAGATATGCATGATGGAGTGGTAACAAATGTTAAGACCATTAGCGGAGAGACTGAGGATTTTCCTATCACTGTAAGATTGCACTAAGGATGGGCATTGAGCCTGTACCTTTTCACATTGGTTATGGATGATTTAACAAAACATCTGCACGAGGAGATTCCATGGTGCATTTTATTTGTAGATGATATAGTTTTAATTGATGAGACAAGCGAGGGTGTAAACACAAAGCTAGAGTTATGGAGAGAAGCATTAGAACCTAAAGGATTTGAAATTAGCCGAACTAAGATATAGTATATGCAATGCAATTTTAACTAAGAGAGGAGCAGGAGTGGAGCACCAGTAAAGATTAATGACCAAGAAGTCCCCATAAAAGACCACTTTTGGTACTTAGGATTGATGATTCGTAAAAGTGGAGAGAGTGAGAGGGAGGTTACCTAGAAAATCCAAGCAGGTTAGAAGAAATAAAGATGCGCCTCTAGAGTTTTATGTGATTGATAGGTGTCACTCAAACTAAAAGAAGGATTCTATAGGATGGTTATAAGGCCGACCGTGCTCTATGGATTTAGAGTGTTGGGCAGTTGAGGAACATCATGTTCATAGGATGCGCATAGCGGAAATGTGGATGTTAAGATAGATGAGTGGCAAGACAAGAAAGGATAGAATTAGGAATGAAAACATTAGAGGAAACTTAAGTGTAGCACCAGTAGGTAACAAGATTAGGGAGATTATACTTAGATAGATTGGACATGTCCAACAAAAACCGAAAATGGCACTGGTTAGAAGGAGTGAGGCAATTCCAGTCAAAAGTTCTAAAAGGGCAAGGGGAAGGCCCAAAAGAATGTGGATAGAAGTGGTGAGAAAAGATTTAAAAACTTTGGGACTAAATGAAGCCATGGTACTTAATAGAGGGGAATTGAGGACCAAGATTCATGACCCCTAATTGGGATAAGGTCTTGATGATAATGATCTCCTGCTTCTTGCTCTTCTAGAAATCACTCGAATCCCACTTCTGGTTCCAGTACCATTTTCCGTCCTGGCAACCTTGGTTAGATTGTCCATGAGAGCATGTAAGAGGAACATATACCATATGGGGAAGGAGGCAATGATACCATGAATCACGAAATCAATGATACCATGAATCACGAAATCTCTTTCGGAGTTCTTTGTATTTATAACAACTGTTTGAGATGCTATATCTTTATCTTGAGATGTTTGAGATGTTGCCGCATGACTTGGGGGTCACTAGTTTAAGCCAGGGAAGTAGCCTCTTGCAAAAATGCAAGGTAAGGCTACGTACCATAGACCGTTTGTGGTCTGCCCTTTTCCCGGACCCCACATATGCGGGAGCTTTGTGCTCTAGGCTGCCCTTTTTTTTTTTTACTTTTAGTTTTACTTTTAGACTTAGATAGATTGGACATGCCCAACAAAGACTGAAAATGGCATTGGTTAGAAGGAGTGAGGCAATGCAAGTCGAAAGTTCTAAAAGGGCAAGGGGAAGGCCTAAAAGAACGTTGATAGAAGTGGTGAGAAATTTTTTTAAAACTTTGGGACTAAATGAAGCCATGGTACTTAATAAAGGGGAATGGAGGACCAAGATTGATGTGGCTGACCCCGAATTGGGATAAGGTCTTGATGATGATGATCTCCCGCTTCCTACTCTTCTAGAAGTCACTCGAATCCCACTTTCAATTCCAGTACCATTTTCCGTCCTGGCAACCTTGGTTAGATTGTCCACGAGAGTATGTAAGAGGAACATATACCATATGGGGAAGGAGGCAATGGTACCATGAATCACGAAATCTCTTTCAGAGTTCTTTGTATTTATAACAACTGTGTGAGATGCAATTTCTTTATCTTGCAATGTTTGAGTTGTTGTTGCATGACACGGAGGTCACTAGTTTGAGGCATGGAAGCAGCCTCTTGCAAAAATGCAAGGTAAGGCTGCGTACTATAGACCCTTTGTGGTCCGCCCCTTTCCCGGACCCCACCTATGTGAGACCTTTGTGTTCTAGGCTGCCCTTTTTTTACTTTTAGTTTTCACATATAAAATTTGTTTTTAGTGAAAAAAAATTAAAGTCGTTGCACCTGCAATCTATACTAAGAAGGGCGTGATCGCAAACACCCCCCCACCACACACACACACACCCACACACCCCCCCTTAAACATTTTAAGGAGGAGCCCCTCTCACACCCTATTAGTAAGTGAAGACTTTTGAAGCTGGGAATCACAAGAATTAAGAAGTCCTCTATTGAATTGAATGGGGTGGGGAAGATAGGTTCGGAAATGGCCGGATTAGCAGGAGGGTGGCCCCTGGTGAATCCATTTCAGGGTTGTTAGCTTAGGTTGAATTAAGGAACATGAACCACTACTACCTACTTATCTTCCTATATGTCCATAATGTCACATTCAGTAAAGATTTATGATACATGTATAGGATGCACTCAATGTGTATGAGCTTGCTTCGCAGATGTAGTGGAAATGATACCTTGGGACTTCTTTGCTTTTGTGGCATAAGGAAATAAATGATAATAGAAAAGAATGGTTGCCCACTCTTGTACTTTACATCTGAGCATAAGCCTATTGGGAAGCATTAGAGAAAAGCAGGGGTATTGAGGATGGTTCTTGAAATGGAGAATACCATGCCTTTCAAGAAGGATGCAGAGCTCTAATGCAAGGAAAAGTACGGTTGCTCAATTTTCAGTGCTTGAAATGTAATATCTATTTTGATTGTGTAGCTCAATTATAGGACAAAGGATGTCGGCTCTCCTTATGTTGGCAACCATAATCTTAGTAAAAGACATAGTAGCTAGTTATTATCCTCTTTTGTATTTTCATGCTTGTCCTCATGATACATGAGACCTTAAGGATTCAGCCACTTACACTTTGGCAATTTACAGATATATATCTTCTATCGTTGTTGATAACAGACATATTATTATACAACCACATGAAATCTGATCTTTTCTGAGAAGCAGCTATTACATTAGCAGTAAACAATGGTACCCACATGAAAGTTGTTTCATGCTCTCGAGAACAAACACAAGCTACAACAAAGGTGAGAGGTCTTGTTGATGGCTTTTATTCATCGAGGCAGTCTTGGATGGTTAGAAGCAATGGGAGTGTGACTAATTACTTGCACAGGAATGATATCATCTGTATTGGACATTTATCCTCTTAAAGGGTCTAAACTATCTTTTATTCAGTAAAACAGATAGAAAGCAAGGAAGATTCTTCAAAAGAAAATTTAAGAAAAGATATTGAAGCACCAGAGCTTCTTAAAAACAACCTGGCTGCTCAAGAAGACAGCTCATATGCGTGCATAATTTCGGCAAAAATATTGATATTCAACTTACTCCAGCACCAACCAGAGAGTAATTAAAAGGGTTGCTCCACATAGGTTGAAGGATAACCTTATTTTCAAGCCTTTGTGAGCCCCTTCAACTACCGTAGATATTAGAATGAACGTGTAACAACATTCCTAACGCAGAAGCTGACAAATTTCCTAGAAAAAGCTGAAAAACAGAATAGTTTCTTTGTTGAAGTTACACATAAACCAAGTAAGACTCTTCTAAAGTTCAATCAAACACCTTGTACAAATCATGAAAATTTTTGCTTCTAAAGCACATTCAGCCTCATTCAAGCTACCTTGTACCTGCTCCTGATGTCACGAGTGACAAGATGACATCCTATTTAGGGCAGGAGTAGGGTCATTTTGGACCCAGAATTTTCTCCATTTTTGTCTAATGAGTTTTGATGAGTGACTGTGTTGGATTCTTTTCATGTACGTACTGATATGAGATGCTGACAATTCCTGTTGCATTTAGAATATTGTATTTATTCAATTAGCCACAGATAATGTTGGATCTGACACATTGTATCGCATGTACCTACAGGGGCATGCAGGTGCAGCAATCGCATATGGGTCACTTATCCTAAAAGGTACCTTCATGTTACAGTTTGTGTTGCGGTCATCATTTGTATTTCACTAAACCAGTTGCCTATGGAGCATCTCTTGTTTATCTCTTTCTGCCTTAACCCCAGGAACAAAATGTCATTACATCATTACTGGAATCTGCAAACTTAGTTTAGCATTCTCATAGAAGCTGTCTACTACTGTACCTGATTACTAACATGTTTGACCTTTTATTGGTGGTGTGTAATTGGTATTAGAAGCAGACAACCAACTTGGAGTTAAATATATCAAACTTAGTTTAGCATTCTCATGGAAGCTGTCTACTACTGTACCTACTTACATGTTTGACCTTTTGTTGGTGGTGTGTAATTGGTATTGGAACCAGGCAAACAGCTTAGAGTTAAATATTTCAAACATTGTTTTTAATAGGGAGAAATATTTTATTTTTTTCCTGCACAAGATGGTGGAGGGGATTGGGCTGTGGGCCCACACATGAGGAATCTAATTCCTAAGTGAGGAAATTAATTTCAGAATATGATTGCAGTGATCGTGCACTTGAAATAACCTGGAAAATTAAATTCTCATCTTATAATTAGAAAGGTCACTGCAGGTGATTCTTACCCAAATTAGATTCCAACAGGTCCAGTCTCTTATAGGTATATTTTGCCAAGGAATATGGTTATACTTCATATAGGAATAAAGAGACCTGCACAAATGAAGAGAAGAAAGAATGGAAAGTGGTAATAGAAGCGTACACATTCTGATCTGTCTTTGGTTGTCTTTGCTAAACTTCTTCATTGTCTTTCAAGAAAGTGTTTTGTTCACAGTTTTATTTCACCTCTCCAAATTCTGAACTGTTGCTGTAAACAGCTCACAGTGTTGCATGCAACCTCTTGTACCACAGAAGATATACCTTATCTTATGCTGCTAAAAGTAATAACAACAGTACTAATAAATAAATAAAAAGCAGTATGTAACTAGCAATTATGTGGTTTGTAACTTGGTACTTGGCTGTGCTGGCTAATTCAAGATAGCCCATATCATGGTCTATGTAGTCGTAGGTGCAAGGCGCACCCAAGCGCAAGAGGTGTGCCTTGCACCCAGAGGGACTAGGCGCGCCATCAAGGCGCAAAATTAAGAATTTTAAATATTTAAAAAAAAGAAAAAAATCAGAATAAAGCTAAAAATTTGCAAAACAAATCCAAAAAATATAAAAAAGCATAGAATATAAAGATATTAATAAATACTTGTCAATAATACAATAACAAGTTAACAACTTAAGGAGTAAGGACCTAAGGTTAAATCAATAAGGATTTGAGAAACATACAAATACAATAAACAATGAAACAACAGGGAGTAGCAGCCTAACAAGGAGGGATAACTCCCTCAATCTGCTGTGGTCTTGTCATCATCGCCATCATCTTCCTATAAATCCAGGAACAATAAATAATTAAACAACAGTTTTGTAAATAAAGTAAAGCAAATGTTAAAGTTAACTATTAAGATTTAAGAGCCATTTTCCTGCACCTCTTACTCATCAGGAAGATCAAGACCATCATCAGAATCATCTCCCTGAGAGATGTTGACATCCTCCTCATTAGTCTCCTCATCGCCCTGCTCTTCTCCAACATCCTCTTCTAGTTCTTGATGAGCATAAACTTGAGACTGAGAAATGTGGCTCCCCCTCTGCCCCCTCCCTTGCCTCTGGTATTGCCTACTAGATGGAACATTGTGCTCACTTGATCCTTCGGCAAGCTCAACATCTAACCAGGTGAGGTCATCACCTTGATGCACCAGATCTTCTTTAGCATCTTCTGAAACAATCCACTCATCACTTTTGTCGACCTCTCATAACATAATAGGATCTGTATACGTTTGTATTTTCAAATGATCCTCATGTCGATAATGAAGGCGCTGATTGTATTGAACGAATACTAGATCGTTCAATTTCTTAGCGTGCAGCCTATTCCTCTTCTTAGTGTGGATTTGAAAAAAGAAAGAAAGAAGTAAATATAAATTTAGAATACAATGAATATTATACTAAATTACTAATAACTAATTACTAATTTACTAGTATTGTACTACATATCAATATCTAAGTAGCTTACGTTCTTGAAGACACTCTAGTTATGCTCGTAAAGAGATGCACTGCATATCTGGGAGAGGACCTTAATGGCAAATGTTCGAAGATGTGGGGCTTCAGCCCCAAAAGTAATCCACCACTCACCTATATTTTGGAAAAAAATTAAAGTTAGAAAAATAAATAAAATTTATAAGTTAAAACTTAAAACATAGGATAACATAAAATACTTACAAGGGGCTTACGTTTTTCTTTTGCGTATTGCCAAGTCATTGCCAAACAAGCCTCTAGCATTCCTACAGAGAGATATCTGATCTATTACCATGTCAGCCTCATCTCTATCATATAACCTACTAATGGCATGTATTAGACCATTCTTAATATCACCATTATGCTCAATTTCAATGTTATGGTCATAATTGATGGACGGGTTGAGGTAACATCCCGCTGCATGCAAAGGCTGGTGAAGTTGAGAACTCTATCTATTGTTTATAATCCCCCAAACATGAGTGGCCTGGCGCTCATCCCCTGCTAGATTGGCTTAAATCTTGTCTTTGGCCTTGACTATAGCCTCAAAGATGTATCCCATCGTTGGCTTCTCCTCACTATCCACCATCCTCAAAACCTCTACGAGTGGAGGCATAATCTTCAAACAGAATAGGATGTGATTCCAGAAGCCTATGATGACACTTACACATTTGGTACAAAAACGGGGGGAAAAAAAAACCCTTACTGTTTTTTATTGGTTTCTGTCCACAAAAAAAAAAAAAGACAGTAAAAAAAAAGGAAGTCAATTAAGCTTATGGGTCAATCGTTTTTAGCATTATGATGGTGAGGATATGCATATTTGCTTAAAAAAAATGAAAAAAATACGGATTACTGATGTATTTATCATTTTTGAGTAAAAATTTACAGAAAACTACAAATTTACTGCATAATACACTAAATCAATGAAAACGGATGGAAAGAATGAAATGGAGCTTTTGTATTTACCTTTAGAGTATACATATTTTGAGTTTTCAAAGAAAAAAGAAGCATTATGCAAAAAAAAATGAAAAACTGATACTAGTTTTACCTTTTTTTTTTACAGAAAATTGAAAAAACAAAAAAAAGAAAGTAAATACTAAATGGAGGTTACAATCTTACGATTCTTACCTCAATTACTTGGATTTGGATGGAAGATCAAAGGTTCAAAGAGGAAGTAGTCAATTGGGGAAGAAGAAGAATGAAAAAAGAAAAAACCCGTAAGTGGGGTTTTAACTTTAAGTGACTGTCAATGCGCTTGGAGTTGGGGGCGCACTAGGCGCATGACTAGTTGCAGTGCAACTTAAGTAGCTGCGCCTGGTTGAAGTCAAGTCGCATGCCATGCGCTTCTTGCGCCTAGCGACTAGTCATGCAACTAGTCGCGCCTGCGACTACATAGATCATGGTCAAGGCATATGCCAGTACATTTCTGGGTTAGCTTGCACTATGTAAGATGGTACATGTCTTGGTTATAAATGGATAAATATAGCTCCCTAACTTTTGAAGAAATACTCTATTCATCTGCATTCAGGTTTTAGAGTTCCTGAAACTCTAACAAGACTTGATTCAAGAAGGCTCTCAAGTAGAATAAGGGGAAAGAACGTGAAGGACCGTGCAGAGGACCCAATAGAGAAGGCAAGAGAACAATTCCATATCGCTGCAAAGGCAGGATGTGATCTTGGTTTGCAATGGTTGAAAAGGCTTGCAGACAATGCGAAGCTACAGATCACTGAATGAACAACTTGAAGTCCAGGTATGCAATCCAGAATCAAGCTACTTATCACCAAGGTTTCCATGCTCAGCTTTCTATGTATTGTTGGAGGTAAATCCTCACATGCTTTTCACGCCAGAGTTTTGCTCTTATTGAGCATCGCTTTGGTCTTAGAAATCGGTAGTGTTGAAAAACAGTCCAAAAGGAAACATAGGCAACACATTTGTACCATTTCATTTTCTATTTATTTTGTTATTTACTTGTTGACCCTTAGATCTGTATCACTGTATTGCAACATCATTTGGTGATATGGAAAAATGTGGGGGGAGAGACTGCAAAAAATGAAAACCAATTGGGGGACAGATGAAATGAAAATCCATTGAGCTTTGACATATACATGCTTTACTGGATGGTTCACATCCATTGGAATGGAGGGGAGCTACCTTGGATAATGTCGTGGGAATATTCTACATTGGGTTAGAAGGCCTTTGCTCATTAGTAAATGCTCCTATTTTGTATTTATTTAATGCATATAAATTGTCATGTAATTCTGCTTAAATTACATTGCGTTAAGTACTGTTACTATTTCAGTCAGACCTGAAACAGAAATGAATGAAGAAATAGGATTTCAGAGAAAAACCATGGATAAATCTAGAAGGGGAGCCTTAGCGCAACAGTAAAAGTTGTCATCATGTGACCTTGAGGTCACGGGTTCAAGGTATGGAATCAGCCTCTTGCAAAGGCTGCCTACTATAGGCCCTTGTGGTCTGCCCCTTCCCCGGACCCCGCATGGGCGGGAGCTTCATGCACCGGGGCTGCCACCATGGATAAATCCATCATACCAATCTGAGAGATCTTTTCATGGGTTTGTACTGCAATTGGATCGGGATCGAATTGACTATAGAAATGACTTCAATTAATCCATTTGTTGGTGAACAAACTGAAATGAACGAAGACATGATTGTAGAGATAAGGAATGTATCCACCCCTTTCCTTTTGTGAGGCCACCCCTTTTTTGTAGAAAGAGACACAAGGAAGAAAAGGGTGATTTTAATCTATTTATAAACTAAGCTAATTATGTTTTTCTTTGAGCACTCAAAACTCTAGTTTTCCTTGTGACATATTAGCATATTTAAAATTGTAATTATTTTTATTTTATCATACCTTATTAGTTAGCTAATTGTTCCTAAGAGGATTAGTCTCCCTTTCTCTACGACATTTTGGTTCCTTAATTCTCTCTCTTATCTGTAACATTTCCTAAAATCTCTTTGTAGACTCTATTTATTTCTATTTGTTAGGCACATTCTCTTAAATCTCTTTATATTGTATCCTTTCTAAATTAGCAATCATACCTCATCTTAATGATTAAAGCCTTCCATCTAATAGCTCATTAATGTAAACAAATAAATCTTTACATTATTGTAAACAAAATAATATGAACCTCATCTTAGTGATTAAAGTCATCCTCTAGTAGTTCACATTAATGTAAAGAATAATCTCTCTCCCTAGAAATTATAAGCTACATTTTTTGCTAAGATTGTCCGCAGTTTAGATAGAAGGGGCCTACTTAAAGATGCCCATTGGATGAGATCTTTGGAGATGCCCGTTGGATGAGATCTTAGGAATCCCTACCTCTAGAGGAAGGGTGAATTTGATGAATGGCTTAGATCATTAAAAAAGTATAAAAAATGGGCCAAAGGGGAAAATTTTTATGCTACATAAGTGTAGCATGTAATCTCCAACACTTCTTTCTTGAGATTTTCTTTTACACATTCGCATTTATTGAAGAAAAAATGGGGTTTAGACCTACATTTTTTTGTATTTTTTCATCAATCAAATACGTTCATCTAACTTGGCTGCAATAAGATGTTTTTGGTACCAAAATTCATTTATAAAGTGAATATCTAAGGCCTTCATTTCTAGGCCTCTTTATAGTCATATAATAGATGGTGTAAAACAAAAAAAAACCCTCTTACCATTCATTTTACAATCATAAAGAAGCTAAGAAATGAACACCTTAGAAATTTTAGGTAGATGTGAGTGTTATCAAGGACATTTGATTGAAATAGAATCATATGAATGTTTTAGATCTATGAAAATTACAAAAGGTGAGCCCAAACCATTTTTTCTTTTTCTTTTTAAAATAAATATTAATACATATGTATGTATGGAAGAAATTTCCTCTCACTTAGATTTTTTTTTTCTTTTTTTCTTTTTTGAGCACTTAGAAGCCGATTTTTGTTTTGTGATGTCAGCACATTGAAATATTTAATTATTTTTATTTTATCCTGCCTTATTAATTAGATAAATTGGGCCATGGAAGATTTGCCTCTCTTTTTGGCCACAAATCAATTCATTAAATCTCTCTTATCTCTAACTGTTCCTAAGATCTCTTTATAAAGTATACACCGTAGAAATTTTAGGTAGATGTGAGTGGTATCAAGGACATTTGATTGAAATAGAATCATATGAATGTTTTAGATCTATGAAAATTACAAAAGGTGAGCCCAAACCTTTTTTTTTTCTTTTTAAAATAAATATTAATACATATGTATGTATGGAAGAAATTTCCTCTCACTTAGATTTTTTTTTTTTTTTTCTTTTTTGAGCACTTAGAAGCCGATTTTTGTTTTGTGATGTCAGCACATTGAAATATTTAATTATTTTTATTTTATCCTGCCTTATTAATTAGATAAATTGGGCCATGGAAGATTTGCCTCTCTTTTTAGCCACAAATCAATTCATTAAATCTCTCTTATCTCTAACTGTTCCTAAGATCTCTTTATAAAGTATACACCTTAGAAATTTTAGGTAGATGTGAGTGGTCTCAAGGACATTTGATTGAAATAGAATCATAAGAATGCTTTAGATCTATGAAAATTACAAAAGGTAAGCCCAAACCTTTTTTAAAAAATAAATAAATATTAATACATATGTATGTATGGAAGAATTTTCCTCTCTCACTTAGATTTTTTTTTTCTTTTTTGAACACTTAGAAGCCAATTTTCGTTTTGTGATGTCACCATATTGAAATATTTAATTATTTTTATTTTATCCTGCCTTATTAATCAGATAAATTGGGCCATGGAGGATTTGCCTCTCTTTTTAGCCACAAATCAATTAATTAAATCTCTCTTATCTCTAACTGTACCTAAGATCTCTTTATAAAGTATATCTCTTTCTATTTTTTAGACACCTTTTCTAAATTCTCTTTATAATGTATCTTTTTCAAATTAATAATCAAACTTCATCTTTCTGATCAAAGCTATTCATTTAATCTATATTAATGTAAACAAATAAACCTCTATATTGCTATAAATAAAGAAATATAAACCTCATCCCAATGATCACATCTGTCCATCTAAATAGTCTACATTAATGTAAACTAATAAATCTTTATATTAATACAAACAAAGGAATCCTAAGAGGAAATTCTTTTTCTCAAATTAGTAATCTTGGTCATCTAACTATCTATGCCACACATCTAATAGTCTATATTTATGAAACGAAAAAATCCTAACATAAAGACATGACCTAGCAAAAATTTCATTTTGTTAGACATAATTGGCAACTATTTCTATATTGTTATGTCAAGATATATAAAATTTTTAGAAAAGTATTATTAGAACCCCTCAATTATCATCCACTTTTTCATACCACCCCAACTATTGATTTGTCTATTGTAATCCGTTGTATTATAGACCTTTCATGGTTTGCTCCTTTCTCGGACCCCTCATATGCGGGAGCTTCGTGCACCAGGTTGACCTTTTTTAACCCCTCAAAGATGTTTCACTCTAATCTTTCTGTCAATATTTCCATGGAAAATACTGACAAAACTTACTTGGGAGCCTACAGAGACAAAAATACCTTGTACATAACTGTAATGTTTTTTGAAGGGGAGCCTTGGCGCAATGGTAAAAGTTGTCGTCGTGTGACTTTGAGGATGAGGGTTCAAGGCGTGGAAACAGCCTCTTGCAAAATTGCAAGGCAAGTCTGTGTACTTTAGGCCTTTGTAGTCCACCCCTTCCCCAGACCTTGTATAGGTGGGAGCTTTGTGCACCGGGGCTGCCCTTTTACATAACTATAATGTTTGCTACACAAAAATTCGTATCCCAGAGTAGATAAAAAAAGAAAAAAAGAAAAATCCTTCCTTTCCCAGAATAACCAAACAAAAAAAAGAATCACAAATAAATATAAAACAAAAACCTCCCTCCCCGTCCTTGAATTTCTACAAGTCTACATAATCATTTATGCTCCTAATGAATCAGAATATTTTTTTTTTCAAATATTAGAATGGGAATTTGATAAATAGTAGATAAATATAAATGAGTATAATAGGCATCTCATACAGCATGGGGGGCTGATAGTTAAATTCTTTTAACATGGGACGTTACGGAGCTTAAGGCCCAAAACAGTATGAAACGCCTTTTAATTCAAAATTTGCATAAGTATTTGGACCTGGCCCATGATGCTAAGTGTGTGAGGATGTTTCCTAATAAGGGTCCATGAGTTTGAGTCAAGGCTTGGTGCCCAATCAATTAGGTGGCTGGAATTAGAAAGACGTCAAAGGCAGCGAAGGGATGTTTTTTAGCTTGCAATGCTGGGGAGCAAGGAAACGAAATTAGAAGGAACTATATAGGTAAAAGATGTCTTAATCAATAAATTTAGCCGAAGAATTTCTTGGAGAAAAAGAGAGAAAAAAAGAGAAGGCGAGGAAACAAGAGAGGAGAAACCATTCGACAACCATCGCAGTCCATACCAGAGGAAAGAAAACGTAGGAGCATGGGGAAAAACTCAAGAAAAACGTTAATTTTCACACGTGTATCATCGGCGAGGTGAGTAACTCTGAAATTACTAAGTTTTCATTGACTTTTTCAAAAGTTTTTGGATGATGATGATGTTTCCATCAAAGATTGACAAGTGTTATGGTTTGGTTTTTACTACAAAAAGTCATGTTTAAAGACGTCTTATGCTAGTTGAGAAATTACCGATTTATGTGATTGTTTTGGACTGTAATCGTGCTATTTTAAGGATGTTTAACATAAACTATTTGTGCTTAAGTTTGAGCACTTTTATATGAGTATCAAGCATTGGTAAAATACCATGTTTTATGATTTAAGTACTACTGTTTTAATAATGAATTTCAACTTCTTTTTATGCTTACTATTGTTGATATTTTTAGCCTGAGAATATGACTGATTTTGTTGCTTATTTTGCTTGGTTTTTTATGACTGTTATTAGAAAATTGAAGCATGATTATATGATTGATTTCAATGTATATCTAGCATGATAAACTTTGTTAATAAAACATTACATTTGCACAAGTTTTATTAGTGAAATTCCACCCTAATCTTTAGCATGTTTGTGCACTGTTTTGACCAAGTTCTTCAAAAGTGCATATACGTTTTTCCAAAGTGGGCTTACTGTCATATTAATGGTCATATATTTTACAATTTTTTTTGAAAAGAAGCTTGAAAGAGACGTTTTTATGAGTAAGAAAGTGGTGCATAAAAATTGAATTTTAAATCATTGTAATACGTTCACTGTTTTGTACATTTTTCTTATGATTTTAAATTGAGGTTTCATCTTACTGTTTTAACATATGAAATATGCATCTTTTGATTTGATTTTGCTTTGCTTAAAACTCCAAAAAATTAAAGTTTTCACAGAAGTTTTATGGGCTTGAAAATAACGGTCTAAACACGACATTTTGGAAAGAAAGAAAACATTTTGCTTGGATTGATTTTGATTGAAAATCATATCATATTACTCACTGTTTTGGATTAAAAACAATAGCTGAGAATCATATTTTTGAGACTGTAATGTTGAGTAATGAAAAGTTGGTCTTTAGTAAATTTGCTAAACTATTAAAAAAATAATTTTTAAGAATACATGATGAGCTGTTTTTGAGCATATCTTTAGGCTTGAAAAATGATAAACTTTAGAACATGATTTGAGATTATATTATGTTTGATTTTAGCATGTGAATATGCTTGAGAATTAACGTTTTGAATATAATTTTCAAAATAATATATTATGAATTATCTAACTTGAGAATAAGCTGTGAATGTTTTGCATTTTAATTTTCTTGAAAAATAGTTAGTGTTATTATGCATGTGTTGAAAAGTGTATGAATGCGTTTTAGTAAGTTTTGCAAAACGTATGAGAGTATAGTGATATCCAATATTTGAGATTTGAGACAAGCTAAAGAGACTAAAGGGGAGCCTTGGCGCAACGGTAAAAGTTGTTGTCATGTGACCTTGAGGTCACGGGTTTAAGGCGTGGAATCAGCCTCTTGTAAAGGCTGCCTACTATAGGCCCTTGTGGTCCGTCCCTTTCTTGGACCCCGCATAGCCAGGAGTTTCGTGCACTAGGGCTGCCCCTTAGACAAGTTAGAGAGCTTGGTGGGAACTATGTTAGGAGGTTGGTACTGGTTGGCTACCATCACAAGATAGTAAGTACCCAAGCCCCAAAGGTAACATTTTCTCTGGTGGTGGATTTTATTGTAGGTGACACGACACCCTTTCAAGGCAGCTATAGGCCCCATGAGGATACAATGAAAGTCCTTCTTGGTCTACCAGAGGGCACACATTATAGTAGAGTTGTGTGTGAACATAGTTTGGATCCTACTAGATTTTCGTTTTTTTTATGCTCTTGGTGGGCAAGATGGATGGTTTGATAGATGAAATTATATTTTGAATGAGTATTCATGACCATATTGGTAGACTTGCTAATGAAAGGTCTATAATCCTTATGGGCACAAGATTGTGTTAGATTTGATATCACTACTTTAATTGATTTTTATGCATCTTGGATTTACTTGGATAAGAAAGTTTTACTCTATATGTGATCATAATGTACTATGATTCATTGCATGAATGACTAATAAGAATTTAGTCGTATAATTTACTACATAGAAAAATTGATTTCAAAGCATCTATATGCTTCAATACTATAGTGCTTTAATTTTTTATTTGTATTTTTTGTTTTATTTATTGAGTATATCTCTGTATACTTAACGTACCCAAAACCTTGTTGATCAGTGTGGAAAAGTTATAAGGAAACTTAAGGAGTTTTAGGAGCAAATTCATCGGCAAAAAAGTGAGGCACAAGCTAATGTTGGACATTATTTGCTCATTTGAAGTTATTAATTATTGATGTAATAAAGTACAATATACTAGACTTTTTATTTTGGCAAACTTTTTATTTATAATGGGTTGTGAATGACAAAACTATGGAAATCAATGTTTTTGAATTAAATAAATATTATGACTATTAATTGTGCTTGAGTAATTTTGAACATAAATTTTATGAAAATATGATAGATTTTGAAAAGAAACTTTCAAAATAAGGACCCCGACTTTCAAAATGAGTTCAAAGTTATGTATTTCAAAAATCTAGGGCATTACAAGAGAGGTCTCTCTCTCTCTCTCTCTCTCTCTCTCTCTCTCTCTCTCTCTCTCTCTCTCTCTCTCTCTCTCTCTCTCATAGGAGTGTTAGCAATAGCAAATTATTACAGGTGTAAGCTGCAGCTAACACCCAATTGACTGAAAAAAAGTAAAAAGTAGAAAAAGACAAAGGAAATGATACCTTTTTACTTTTTCTCAACGAGGTATTAACTGCAGCTTACACCTGCAATAATTTGCATACATACTCAAAATCTACTCTTTACTGCTACTATAAGACAATCAATAATGGTTAGAATGAGGTTTCTTAGATGAAAATAACATCAACCAAAGACTAAGATGATTTAGTATCTCTAAATGGGTTTTATCAATGAAATATCAATTATCGTAGGCTCCAAAGTCAATCTCGTTACTATTTTTGGATGGAAGAACTGACAGAAGGATTGCATTAACACCTTGCTGATAGTTTGAGGTGTTACATTAGACATTAAAATTTGGACGTGGTCCTTAAAAGTGGACGGTTGTTGAAGGGTCATTTACTTTTTCTTATATTTTTGTCTATTTCTATTTTATGCATATAAACAAATTGACCTCTAGATAGAATGCCTAAAAGGGCAGCCTCGGTGCATGAAGCTTCCCCCCATGCGGGGTCCGAGCAAGGGGCGGACCCCAAGGGCCTATAGTAGGAAGCTTTACCTTGCATTTTGCAAGAGGCTGATTTCACGCCTTGAACCCATGACCTCAAGGTCACATGACGACAACTTTTACCGTTGCATCAAGACTCTCCTTCTCTAGATAGAATGCCTATGAAATAGAAAGAGATGAAGTCACATGGGAGGCTATCCATTAGCTCTTAAGTGGAACTAGATTTGTGAAGATTCAAAATTTTCTATTAAGGTCCTTGACTTAGATAGGCTATGTGCCCAAAGTCTCATCCATTTGATATTCTTTGCCATTACTTCTTTTAGTCATAAAATGGTTGTTAAAACTTTTGATGTTTGTTTTACAACTTAAGAAAATAGTTGTTGGCATCATTTAACGATGGAACATCTAAGTCAATGCCAACATTGTAAATGATTCGGATCTGTCTATAGTATTAAAGAGGGGCTGACAAATAAAAAAAGGGAGCCGCAATTAATCACTTAACAAATGATCAAGGGAAGACATTTTGGGGTATTGCCTATTTAAATGGTTCTCAGAAGATGTGGTTCTTGTTGGTCCTGCCCCATTTTCAGGCGGCCACTGACTTCAACCATGGCGGGCGTCGCAGTCAGTTGCCGCCGACTTCAACAGTGGCGGGCGCCGCTGTCGGCCACCGTCCACTGACTTTTGTGTAAAATGTGTTGAAAATTAGGGCCCAAAATTCTTTATAAATAGGGATACCAAGAGGGTAAAGAACTAGAACACAGATATGTAAAATCCCCGTGTCTTCTTCTCTGTAAGAACTCTTGTATTTCATTTTACATAGTGAAATCATTCCCTCTCCGGTGGACGTATGGCCGAACCACGTTAATATCGGTGTGTTTTTGTGTGTGTGATCTTGGGCAGGGACTAAAATCCCCAACAAGTGGTATCAGACAAGGTTTTGCCGTGAAACAAAGGCAGAAAACGGATTTGCAGTTCCGCTGGTCGAGAGGAAGAAGAAAACTGTTCATGCTACAGTTTGCTACAGTAATCATCATTGCTGCTATAGTGAAAAGCATGTTATCATGTTACTACAGTACTGAGTTGGCATAGTACCCCAGAGGCGGGTTCCAACAATTCGAGTTTCAACAGATACGGAGTTACAACATTACAGAGTTGTAACAGTATGAGTTGCACTAGTACAGAGTTGAAACAGTAGCGGGTTGCAACAGTTCGAGTGCAACTGTAGCTGAGTTACAACAGTAACGAGTTGCAATAGTGATTCGATTAGAGCAGACCTATTTTTTTTAATAAGTTTTCAAGGGAGATATACCGGTTCTTGGCGAACACAATGGTGTTCTCAAATTTGCAAGATTTTCTCTTGAAATTGCTATAAGTACTCTATCTTTACTTATGGAGGCAAACATGAGCAAAATGATTTGCTTAAATGGTACTAACTATCACAAGTGGAAGGGAAAGATGAAAGATCTTCTTTTTGTGAAGAAATTACATCTACCTGTCTTTGCTACTCAAAAACCGGAGGATAAGTCCAAAGATGAGTGGGCTTTTGAACACAAACAGGTACGTGGTTTTATTCGACAATGGGTAGAAGATAACGTTTTGAATCATATTCAAAATGAAACACATGCTACAACTCTATGGATCAAATTAGAAACCTTGTACGCGTCGAGAACTAGGAATAATAAGTTATTCCTACTTAATCAAGCGATGCACCTGAGATACAAGGAAGGGAGTTCTATTTCCGACCACTTGAACGAGTTGATCGGATGCTTTCAGCAACTATCCGACGTTGGCGTTAGCTTTGACGATGATATCATGGGTTTATGGCTTTTAAATACTTTGCCTGACTCATGGAAAAATTTTCATGTTTCTCTAGCTAATTTTGCTCTAGGTGGTGCTGTGACACGGGAATCTGCGAGAAGCGCAGTTCTAAATGAAGAAATGAGGCGACAAGCTCAAGTTATCACCACATCACAGTTTGAGATTTTGATCTCAGAAAATCGAGGGAGAAGCAAGATCAAAGGACAGGAGAAGAATAACAGAAGCAGGAGTAAATCTAAGTCTAGATACAAGAATCTTGAATGCAATTATTGTGGCAAGAAGGGTCACATTAAAAGGCAGTGTTACAAGTGGAAAGCCGAGAACAAAATAAAGAATGCCAAGCAGGAGAGAAGAAATGATGAGGGGAATGATCGTGTAGCTGCCACTACTTCAGGCCTTGTTGTGGTCTGTGATGAAAATGAAATCAACCTAGCCTCCAATGAGATTGGGTGGGTTGTTGATAGTGGTGCTTCTTTTCATGTTACCTCGAGGAGGGAGTTTTTCACCTTGTACACTCCTGGTGACTTTGGAGTGTTGAAGATGGGTAACTATGGGCTGTCAAAGGTTGTTGGTATTAGATCTATTTGTTTGGACACCAACAACGGAATGAGGTTGATTCTCAAGGACGTTCGACATGTACTAGATATCCGGTTGAACTTAATATCAGCCGGAAAGCTTGATGATGATGGGTATTATAGTACCTTTTGCGATGGACAGTGGAAGCTCTCTAAGGGAGCGCTTGTGGTTGTCAGAGGGAAGAAATCATCTAGCTTGTATGTGATGCAAGCTTCGATTCCTATGAACCCTATGAACGCAGTTGATGTTGTTGGTTCTTCAGAGTTGTGGCACAGGCGGCTCAGTCACATGAGTGAGAAAGGACTAGGTTGCATAGTCAAGAAGAATTTGCTTTCAGGGCTTAAAGCTACAAAGTTGAGCAAATGTGCTCATTATCTTGCCGGGAAGCAGCAACGAGTTTCCTTCAAAAGTCATCCTTCTTCCAGAAAGCTAGGCGTGCTTGAATTGGTACATTCAGATGTATGCGGTCCTATGAAGGTACACACATTTGGTAGTGCATTATATTTTATCACATTTATTGATGGTTATTCTAGAAAACTTTGGGTCTATGTTTTGAAAACTAAGGATCAGGTGCTTGACAAGTATAAAGAATTTCAAGCTTCTGTTGAGCGGCAAACGGGGAAGAAGCTAAAATGTATTTGCACAGACAACGGTGGCAAGTACTGCGGACCTTTCGATGTTTTTTGTAAGAAGTAAGAGATTAGACATCAAAGAACTCCTCCGAAGACTCCTCAACTAAATGGTTTAGCAAAGAGGATGAACAGGACATTGATGGAGAGGATCAGATGCTTGCTTTCTGAAGCAAAGCTGCCCGGATCCTTCTGGGGTGAGGCATTATACACAGCAACCTATGTTATTAACCTTTCTCTAATTGTTGCCTTAAATGCATATGTTCCTGATAGGCTATGGTATGGAAAAGATGTCTCTTACGATCATTTGCGGGTATTTGGGTGCAAAGCGTTTATACATATACCCAAGGATGAGATGTCCAAGTTAGTCGTCAAGACCAAACAATGCATTTTCATCGACTATGGGCAGGATGAGTTTGGTTACAGGCTATATGATCCTGTTGCAAAGAAGCTGGTTAGAAGCCATGATGTGGTCTTTATGGAAGACCAAACCATTGAACACATCGACACAGCCAAAGTATCAGAAACTCAGAGTTCTGATACTCTAATAGATTTAGATCCAGTTTCTATTTCACATACGCCAAGTGTAGAAGGCACCAATGACCATGGTGGTGCTCCAGTTGATGTTCAAGATAATCAGGCTGAGGGAGAACATGAAGCTGCTGAAGACATGGATGTTTCGTCAGAGGCTGATGATATTTAGCAGGAAGTTCCTACTGAGGAACCAACAATTTCATTGAGATGGAGTTCGAGAGATCGTTAACCCTCCACTCGATATTCATCAGATGAGTACGTGTTCCTCACTAATGGGAGAGAGCCTGAGAGCTACACAGAGGCAGCTGAAAGTGAAGAGAATGCAGAGTGGATTGCAGCTATGAAGGATGAGATGAAATACTTACAAGACAACCACACTTTTGAGCTGGTAAGATTGCCTAAGGGCAGACAAGCTTTGAAGAATCGATGGATTTGCAGGGTGAAGTACGAGGCTGACACTTCACAACCACGATATAAAGCTAGACTTGTGGTGAAAGGCTTTGGTCAAAGAAAAGGTGTCGATTTCGAGGAGATATTTTCTCCTGTTGTTAAAATGTCTTCAATCCGAGTTGTATTGGGTTTGGTCACAAACCTTGATCTGGAGGTTGAGCAGATGGATGTGAAGACAGCGTTCCTCTTAGAGGAGGATATATATGGAGCAGCCAGAAGGGTTTGCTGCTAAAGGCAAAGAGAAGTACGTCTACAAGCTGAAGAAGAGTCTGTATGGCTTGAAACAGGCTCCCAGACAGTGGTAGAAGAAGTTCGAGCAATTCATGACCCAATAGGGTTACAGAAAGACTACTTCAGATCACTGTGTGTTTGTGCAGAAATTCTCAGAAGATGATTTTGTCATCTTGCTACTCTATGTCGACGATATGCTTATTGTTGGAAGCAGCTCTTCAAGGATCAGTCAGTTAAAGAAGGAGCTAAACAAAGTCTTTGTTATGAAAGACTTGGGATTTCTATCATTCGTGACAGGAGGAATAAGCGGTTATAGCTGTCTCAGGAGAAGTACATAGAAAAGGTACTTCAACGATTTCACATTGATAAAGCTAAAGTGGTTAGTACACCTTTTGTTACTCACTTTAAGCTTAGTAAAAATCAACTTCCAACGAGTGATGCTGAGAAGGAATACATGCAAGATGTTCCTTATGCGTCAGCTGTTGGCAGTCTTATGTAGGCCATGGTATGCACCAGACCAGACATTGCATATGCAATTGGTACAGTGAGCAGTTTTCTATCAAATCCAGGAAAAGAACATTGGAATGCAGTGAAGTGGATATTGAGATATCTATGTGGTAATTCCAAGTTGTGTTTGGGATTTGGCACTGGCAAGTTCGTACTTGAGGGCTACACTGATTCAGATATGGTTGGTGATATTGACACGAGGAAGTTTACTTCAGGTTACTTGATTACTTTTGCGGGGGGAGCTGTGTCATGGTAATCAAAGTTACAGAAGTGTGTTGCCTTATCTACGACAGAGGCTGAGTTTATTGCTGTGACAGAAGCATGCAAAGAGTTATTGTGGATGAAGAAGTTCGTGAACGAACTTAGCTTTATGCAGAAGAGGTATGCGTTATTTTGTGACAGTTAAAGTGCTATACACCTTAGCAAGAATTCTACTTTTCATAGAAGGTCAAAGCACATTGATGTTCGGTATCATTGGATACGTGATATTTTGGACTCAAAGTCGTTAGAGCTTGAGAAGATTCATACTGACGATAATAGTTCGGATATGATGACAAAAGCATTACCTCAGAGCAAGTTCGAGATTTGCAGGAAATTGACCAAAATGGGCTTTTGCTAAAAGTCCATACGTGAAGAAACCTCCTTCAGTTAATAGGCCTGGAGGGGAGATTTGTTGGTCCAACCCCATTTTCAGGCGGCCACCGACTTCAACCATGGCGGGCGCCGCAGTCAGTTGCCGCCGACTTCAACAGTGGTGGGCACCGCCGTCGACCATCGTTCACTGACTTTTGTGTAAAATGTGTTGAAAATTAGGGCCCAAAATTTCCTATAAATAGGGATACCAAGAGGGCAAAGAACTAGAACACAGATATGTAAAATCCCTGTGTCTTCTTCTCTGTAAAAACCCATGTATTTCATTTTACATAGTGAAATCATTCCCTCTCTTGTGGACGTAGGCTTATTGGCCGAACCATGTTAATATCGGTGTGTTTTGTGTGTGTGTGATCTTGGGCAGGGACTAAAATCCCCAACAGTTCCTATAATGCCTGTCTCCTAGTTTCGAATATAATGAGAAAGTATCTCCAAAAATTGAACTCAAGTTGAAACCGCAACCCTAATTCTCGTTTTTCTATGTTTGTAGAATTCACTCACTTACCTTGAAAATAGGTATGAAAACTACCTATTTTCTGATAGGAATTTATTTTCCTTGTGATTAGAGAAATACCAATGGATTCTTTTGACCCTTTTTTGCCCTATTCTCTGTTTTCTTGATTTTACTTCCTGGATCTTCTTCTTCTTCTTCTTCACTTGTGCATCATTTAGAAACCCTAGTTAGACACCATTGTTGATATGAGGATCACTATTTCAAAAATAACATGTGTCGACTCCAAATTCATACTACAATTATCTGATCAATGGTCTCTATTTTTCTTTCTTTGTTTCAATTCTTGTTTTCACTATTTACTATGCTTTCTACGTTTACGCTCTTCTAGAGTTCACCTTGGCTTGATCCGACTCATTCAGGGGATTGAATTATTATAGTCACTCCCTAGAATCATCCATTAGGGGATGCCTTTTTGCAATCCCTATTAGCCATCTAAGGGTGGACCGATATGCAAAGATTTATTTTTGTCTTTGTCCTTCTGCTGAACCCATTTGCTGGTTAATTTTGGTTTGGTCACCAAAAAATTAAGTATTAGTATTATATATTTTGTTTATCTAGGAATAAATTAGTCTTTTTGGCTGAAATTTTATAAGATTAAATATGCCGTTAATTTATGATATGAGTGCTGTTCTGTAGATGCAAAAAATAATACCTTTGAAAACGCAACAAAGGTAGGTTTTAGATTTGACTGTTCTAACTCAATTTAAGCTACCTATCAAAATTAATACTCATAGGATACGCAACAAATATAGGTTTTATATTTGATTGTTCTAACTCAATTTAAGCTACCTACCTAAATTAATACTCATAGGATGTTTGTAACTATTTTTTAGTTGAAAATTTTAATGATCTTGACTAATAAAGTTAAAATAGAATAAGCTATAATCATCGAGTGTTCATAAATTTTGGTATCTAGCCAATCTAAGACAAGCAGAACATGATGTATTAATGAGATTATCCCAGGTATGAGGTGTATCAAGTTGAATTTTTCAAGTACTTGTTATTTTTGTGTTACTAAATCATTTTCTTTATTGTATTGCTCGTAAGTAAATTAGGGTAAATTAGACTTTTAATTTAATATAGTGCGAGAAATAAAAACAATTGCCTTTCTCTCTCACATACAGAGAATGTGAATCTTTGACACTCAGTCGCCAAAGCTCTCTCTCCTCTCTCTATATATGAGTTGAAGAAGGAAAACCCAAGAAGGTAATCACACTCACCATGGATAATTGTATTGTAAATGATTGCATGATGACCTTATCTAAAGAGATATCTCAACATCTTATACTTGGAGAAAAGGCACATACTTAGTTCGGCAATGCAAAAGGTTATAAAAGATATTGATCTAATGACGACTAAAGTCTGAAATAATGTGCATCTAAAAGCTTTCTAAGAAATAGAGATGATACAAAACCTAAGAAGGTCATCCCAGTCATTGTAGTTAATTGTTTTGTAAACAATCGCGTGATGACCTTACTAAAAAAGAAGTTATCTTAGTATCTTATATTTGGAGGAAAGTATGTTCACATTTGGTGTGCTACACATTACTTTGTTGGATGGTGCCAAAGGGTCTAAAAGATATTGATATGACAATAATGAAAGTCTGAAGTAGAATATGCCTAAAGGCCTTCAAAGAAATAGAGAGGTTGCAACACAAATTCACATAATTGTCTTGCATTAATTATATTGCATTTTGTAACCTTTATTTAGAACATCTTTGAAATGAGAAACTACTAAATTTTGAGATATGAATCTTTTGCTCTTCCAAAACCTGTCTTTTTGCGGCTTAAATACTTGAATTACCTTAATAGCATTGATAAAGATCAGAATAGATCTAAACCAAACATTTTGGTCTTGGTCCTGAAATGTAATGCCCCAAGCAATTTACTCTATTTAACAAAAATAAATTGGACATTCTATAGGAAATGAACTATGTTAAATGTTTTACTTTATTTAAACTAGTAAACGAAGGAATTTGTAAGAAAACTTGGTACCATTAGATTCTACTTGAAAAATGGAATCCAACGCCTCAAAGAACGTCGAAAACGGAGTTCGTATGAAGAAGTTACGGCTGTTAAAGATTAGGGGCATTTCTGTAATTTAAATTAAAAAACAAAAAAGACAGAAAACGCAGGGGGCCGTTTTGATAATGGCACCCCGTCTTCTTCTTCCTCTAGATTACTTCAGAAACTCTAGTTTCTAGATATTTCCCCCACCGCCATTGGCAGCACCGCCATAGTAAGGCTATAAAAAGCCCTTATTCCCTCCTCTTCGAATCAAGATTTTCAGGCCATTTGAGGTTGGGGTTTCTGGCAAAAATCAGAAACCTAGCTTTCCCTGCACATTCCGGCCAGGCCCGAGTCAGGCCAGCCATTCCTATCTCTCCACCTCCCCTCTTCTTCCTCTAGCCTCATCGGAAGTTGGGGTTTTCCCTTTCTTTGTGGGTACCGGACAACGGGGGTTTCTAGCAGGCATAGAGGGAAACGCACCACCGAAAGATGGCACCATGTTGGGGCTGCCCAGGTAGGTTTTCTCCCCCTCTCTCTGAGTTTTTCCTTCTTCCAGGCTAGATCTGTGCCGGATCTGGCGTTTCTTGGCTGGAAAACACGCTGGGGAAAGCTGGTTCCATTTGGCTCTGTGCAAACAAGGCATCCCAGGGACACCATGCTTCATGTGCGCCTGGGATAGGGTCCCTGGGACTGGTTCCAGGGGTGCGACAATGCACACACGGTCCCTGGTGCGGCCTTCGGGTGTGCGTGCGATGTGGGGCACAAGTCCCGGCTCGACCGGGACACACGAGCGCCCGGGAGCTAAGGTGCATCGCGCCTGTGCCAAAGGCGCGTCTACGCGACACCATCCAGGACGGCATCATAGCGCATCGCTTGGGCATGCATGTGCGCGTGCAAACGCGGTCCCTGGCACGGCCTTTGGGCGCGCACGACGTGCAGGCATGGGTCCTAGTTCAACCAGGGTGCGCACACGTCTTGGAAACCATGATGCGCGGACCTAATGAGACTATAAAATTAGGATCATAAGACAATTTATAGAGTCTAACCATTGAATAGTAGATCCATATCATAGGATCTAGCCTGGCACTGAATTAGGCAAGGACCCATGAACCCTAAAAGGCAGACCTAGCGATCTAATTTCTAAATAGATCGAAATTGATAAGGACTCCTTGTTATCCATTCATATCCAGGATTTTATAAATGAGACCAGGGTCGGGTTGAGTAATGAAGGACGCGACTCCAGGAAACTTCGAGGTAGGTGCTCTATCGCTACTAGACTTTTTAAAAGAACCCATGATGTTTTGATGTAGGTGCTCTATCACTACTAGACTTTTAAAAAGAGCCCATGATTGTTTTGAGAATGCATGTTTTAAGTATAAGTTATATGACTTGTTTAGCATGACTTCATTTTATAAATGAATTCAGCATGCATATGATAAATACATTATGCATAGACATGTTTTGCAAACGATTGCATATATTGCCAAGACATGTGCTACATGCATAGATTGCATGATAAGTGTAGCCTTGGCCGATGAGGGCGGGTCAGAGAGAGCTGTCAAGCTTCTAAGCTGGCAGGCTTCTAGGCTGGCAGGCTTCTAGGCTATTAAGCTTCTAAGCTGGCAGGCTTCTAGGCAGGGTTATGACTTTGAATGCGATACTAGCATGAACAGATTTTATGCATTGTATGCATGTTTTGCAACTGATTTCATAAATTGCATGATTTACGATGAATAAGTATCATATGCCTCGTGGAGGCTATGACCGAGTGTTCCTAGGTACTCAGGGACCACACGGCGAGAAGGTCATGAGCATAGTGGGCCCTATGTTTTGAGGATTTACTTGCATTGCATATGGCATGACATGAGGTTGGTTGACCATACCATATGTCCATGAGTTGGATTCAGATGAGCATCTTATGCATATCATATATGTTTATGATATCTATGTTACTTTCGACTTGGATTATGCGATTCTTTAAGTCGTCAGTATTCTAATGCAACAATGACTTTTAATATTGATATTGAACATGAGTGTTCAAACATGCACATGGTTTAAAAAACATATGTTTTAAAACATAGCATGCATTGTAAAACTAGTAGTGATAGACTCCTACTGAGTATAGTATATACTCACCCAAATATATCATTTTTTAGGATAGCTCCACTCACGAGTAGAAGACGCCTCAGGAAATGTCAGTGCTACGAGCAAGTAAATTAAAAAGAGACAATTATACATGTAAGTAAACACTCTACCTTTGGACATGTATTTGTATTTATTTATAGTTGAGCTGTGAGCTGTGACTGGATAGACCTGGGAAAACATTTATGATTTCTGAAGTTTTTCAAAAACTACTTTGGTTGTTGTGAAAGCAAATGACACACGAGGTTTTCAAAATGAGTTTAAAACAAAAGATTTTCCACTACATTGCATTGTTTTCATAAAATGGTTTTGAAAAAGGGATGCATCCCGCCTTAGGAAGATCTTGCATTTAAAAATGCATGTGAAAACCCGGGTCGTCTCATTAAAGTTGGAATTGAACTTTGGTTTGATTTATTTTTTGTCATGTTGAAATCAAAGTAGTCAGGTTCTAATTTTGGGCAGAACTAGTTTGTTGATGGTCTTAACAAAAATATAAAGAAAATGCTAGAGGGAGCCTGACATTCAGCTTGTTTGCCCTTTGCATCGAGACCTTTGACTCATTAGTATTTTCACTTTAAAACTTTTGACTTAAAATCTCAAAATGGCATAGAGAAAATCATCCCTTGATCATGAGTTTTCATGTTTGGCAAAATGTAAGGCACTCCAAACAAAATGAATTGGTCAGATACTCCAATTATAGGGGGATTCCAATTTTCTCACTTCATGTAACTGAGCTTTGTGGCATATATTATAGCTGGAATAAGCTCAATTGTCCTTCTAACTTCCAATAACTTTGAGTGTGCTCATGTGTCTAGAGTTATAATTGGAGGATGAAGTGTTGGTGATTTTATGAGGAAATTGGCTTAGGCATTTAGAAAGGGGTTTCTACTATTAGTGTTTTTGTTTCTGAAGAAACCAAAGAAATGTGTTTGGTAGAGTTTTATTTTCAGATTTTATTAAGAAACATTTTTAAAAATAGCTCTAAAAAAGCATTAAATAAAAAGCAAATTAAAGGTTACTCCATTTTTGTGTGGAAAATCTAAATTACTCCTTATCTCATAACTCAGAATAAGAATACCCTCTTAGAGCATAACTTGAATATGTTCTAGCATTAGTTCGTAATTAGAGGGGATACATTAGAATTCATTGCGAGTTCAGAGTTAAGGAATACATTACCTTAGGAGCAAGAGCATCACTTTGTGGGAGGCATATCAAGTTAAGTATCTCCTGCATGATTGGCATTGGCAAGAACATATTCTAATGGACCGTAATTAAAATTAGAAAAGTACAATTTAGTTGCTATAATTATAGGGTCTGTACGCTTTAGTCCTTTAAAACTCTTTTTTTTTTTTTTTTTTGTGGCAGATCAGTTCCTCAACAGTTAAATAATTTGGACCATAAGTCCTTCCATCCATATTTATAGGCTGAATATATCATTTCCTTAGAAGTCGAACATAAAAGTTGTCAATTTTAATATTTAAATTTATGTGAAGTTAAAATTTATATAAGTATATGACATTATCTTAGGACATTTTTCATATATATACCCTAAGTTTAGGCTGTTTAGCATAGAAGGATCTACGGTTTTATTTGTTTAAATTTCGCATCCCAAAGTTTTTTATGTTCCTCCGCAATCCTTTCCTTTCTATCAAATAGCTCGACATTCATGTGGCCCTTTCGCGATCCCTTTAGTGCGCGTCGAAAGGGGATTTCATATGGGAGGGTGCAAATTAATTTTTGTCCAGTTCTTCTTTTAAGTTTTAGGTGAAGAAAAACACAACACTTCTTCAATGGCATGGTCCATAAACACCCATCAGATACAACTAAAAAGGACAAAACCTCGACACAGCTTTTCACCCAGGAAAACGTTACCCAAATTGCAAAAGTAAAAAATAAGAACCCAAAATCTTAGAAATTTGAAGGTTCCATACCCATGCAAAGAGTTCTAGATCCAAGCGCAGAAAAACCAAGCATTTCACAAAACAAAACCAATAATGAAAATTAGTTAGATCCTAAAATTAGAAATAGAGCTGCTACCATGGTACCCATGATCTCTACCAAGATGTATTACATCGATCAGTGCCATGATCTACCCAAAAGTAGAAAGGCATCATCATCCTACTCAAACTGTTGACGAGAACCACAAAATCATGAATTGGCTGATATCTAAGACTTAGAGCACCTTAACAGAATCAAGCATGGAACAAGCTTGATAATCTAGAAAATGATGGAAAAATATGGTAAAAACTTCACCATATTTCTTCACCAAATGGAATATTTGTGATAAAAATCTTGCGTCAAAATTAAAGAGTTGTTCATCCGTAAATTTGAAGGAATGAGAGAATATGCCGGTCTATGCATAATGTCTCTCTACGGGATCATACAAGTGCTCTCTTCAGAAAACCCAAACCCCTGTTCTACATTTTCCTCCCACTCCGCTGTCTCTCTTGTAAACCCAAAGCCCACTCAGTGCATCCGCATAAATCCCATTAACCTTTCTTCCTTCCTTTAGTTTGAACAAATCTTGCACGTTCTCAACTTTATCTTGATATTTCAATGAATTCGTCCAAGAAGGAAGAGCAGGACCTTTGTAAAGCTGTAGCGGTAGATTTGAGGAAGAACCCCAAAACGAGTTGAAAAACGAACGAATTGGTTTCTAACCATATCATTCATTGTTCTAAAGTACAATTCCATTATTATGGTTCAAATGGATAGAAAAACAAAAACCCATTAGACAGGCTCCACGAGTGTGTTGTGTTAAGGTTTTCCAAATATGCACAAGGGCCAACTATATATATATATACAGATGAGGGACTTTTGGCTATTTCTAAGGTGAATTTTGGCTTGGTGAACGGTAGAAGTTGGAGGATCTACTAGATCTGTGCTATGGTCTTGATGAATGAAACATTTACAAAACTTAAGTTTGCATAAGGGTATTGTTGTCATTTAACATCATAGTTAGACTTTTTCTTAAATGATTTTTGCTTAACATGCCTATTTTATGCTTATGAAAGACACATGACCTCTTTCTGCTGAGCTTTTAACGGTCTGTCAAGGAATGGACCACCAAAGAAGGAAAGTGAAACTTGGGGCACAAAATCTATGATAAGCAACCACCAATTGAGGGTATTAGTCTAAAATTATTCCATTATCTTATCACTCTTACGCTTAAAATTTACATTTCTATACTATGTTGTAGCATATCGGATAATGAATTACTTATATATATTGGACATTGGTGGCAAAGAAATGGAGGAGAGTCTTTGTACGTGTTTGAGGAACATAACATATTTGAGAAAACTATTTTTAGATTTTAATAAATTCCAAGGCACCCCCTTATGTTTGACCATTGTTTTGGGTAACTTGCACTCCCTTTAGTCTATAGATTTATCTTTTAGTTAGTTACTCAGGAGCATTCTGTCCATTTTTACCAATCTAATTATGATTGAGTGTATTGGGTTGTCAGATAATCAATTAGATGAAATGATTTCCTTGTCAATGCTTTCTAATCTATCCAAGCTTCCCCCCTCTTAACCTTTCAGACAATCAACATTCAGAGATTGAATCGTATGTCCTAGTTGAGTCCCATGTTTTCAGCTAGAGACTCTAATATTGTTAAACTATAACCTCATGAATAAAAACATTGACAGTGGCCTTCTAAGCTTCATCACGAGACTATGTATTGAAAAAACTAGATATTTCTGATACGTATAGTAGCATTCCCTTTCAGTTGTTGTATAACACTAATTTTTCGTACCCGTACCAAGAGGATAATAGTTTAGGCAGTCCATTTCCTCCATCTCAACTTAACATGACATCAAAACTAAAGGATCTTCGTATCTCCAACAATCACGAGGATTTGTAGTCTCTTCCCTAACTTAAGAGTTACTTGACATGTTTGAGAATATGTTGCAATGTAGTATCCCGTCATCCATCATTAGTTCTTTAAATGAACTACTTCTAGCTAATATAAGGGAAATGGTTCCTAGAAATCCCATGTAAGGGATTTGCCAATACTAAGTTCTCCATGAAAATAGTCTTACATAGAGCAATGGCAATAACTTGCAAGGGGAGATACTTCCTAGTAATTCCAATATAAGGGATTTGCTAATACACAGTTCTCTATGAAAATAGTCTTATAGGAACAATGTCATAAAAGGGCAGCACTGGTGCATGAAGCTCCTGCTTATGTAGGATCCTTGTTCAAACATAGCCATACCAAGAAATCGTGGCTAAGTGCAAACATGGGCCAGGAGGGCAAGTAACCCAAAGGTTCACCCGAATGAAATAAGATGGGAAGGGGTGGACTACAAGGATCTATAGTATGCAGCCTTACCTTACATTTTTGTAAGAGGCTGTTTCCACGCCTTGAACCTATGAATTGAAGGTCACACGACAACTACTTTACCATTGCGCCAAGGCTCCCTTCCATAGGAACAATGTCATCTTGCCTATTAAATCTTACCTCTTTATTTTATGTAGACATTAGGAATAATTACTTAATGAAAAATCTTGATAGTGCTTTACTTGTGCTTTCTACCTTGGAGTTACTCATTTAGGAGGAAATAAGCTTGTAGGCCACCTTCATAGGTGGTATCAAATGCGAACATTTGCTTCTTGGATTCATCTTGCAACCATCTTTTTGGGAACTATTTTAGCTTGCCCTCACAACATTAATTTTCCCACAACAAATACCATTCCAGTAGGTTTTATACTTGATTTCATCAGAAAAGGTTTGTCATTGCCTTATACAACCCTCGATTTCACACTGATGAATGGAATTGATGTGTCATTCAACAAATTAACTTGTATCATTTCATTGAAAATTGGATCAATAAGGGAACTATGTTTGTAGAGCTTGTATAGAAACCTTCTAACAGGGTTGATTCCAACATCCGTCCAAAACATGGAGAAGTTGGAGAACTTAGATCTTTCTTACCACGAGTTGAACAGAAAAAACCCTCTTGAAATGATTAAACTTAATTCACTTAACAGTTTTCAGAACATTTACCACGTTTATTGAGAGTAGTTTCACGCCCAACCAAGTCTTTGCTGTTAACCATTAAAAAGGGAACAAATCAAATTTTCATGATAAGATGGAAAAGTTGAAATTTCAGGCTCTTAAAGAATGATTTGCTTTTCTATTCATGCGTGACTTTGTTATGCTTTGAGATTTTGGAGTTCCATCATTATTCTTGTTTTAGAAAAGGATTGCCAATTGTTCTGCTATTCCTATCGAATATCAAAACCATAACGCTTCTTTCCAACCACACTTCCCATGTGACATAAGTGCTCTTGGGTGGGGTGGCCCATCATATAACACCTCTTTGATTGCTCGTCATACCAATGTGGTTGGTGCATTAGGCTAATCAAGTTTCCACCTTTTGGATTTGGCAAACTAGGGCTGCCCATTGCCTTGTTGCTGGGTCCGAGAATGGTGTTAGAAGAGGATGCAACTATGCCTGGTTGCTTTGCTGTGGCCAACCCCCAAATACACAAAAGAATTGAGGTTGGGGCGTCTTGTCCACACTGCTACCCCCTTGCTTCACATTATAGAGCCATGGATGCTTGTTTTAACTTTCGGTTGGAGAAGCTTATTCGCCATGTAAAAGGAAAATGTAATTAAAAAATAATGTTTCTCCCATCTAACATGATGTCTTTAGGATTACTTATTAAAGAATACTTGGATCTTTTTTGTTTATCTTGATATGTTTTTCATTGTCTATATTGGTATTTTACCATATTAATGGCCCATCATAAGATTAATTGGTGTTTTCTTACCAAGTTAGGGAAGTAGATTTTGTGTTTTATAGTTAATTTTTGTCTTTTTGAATTTGGAATTTTGTAATTTTCATTAGTTAAATAAATTTGAATTTTGATTTTATTGTTAGTTAATTTATGTCATTTCTTTTAATCTTTGGATAATTAAATTTTATTTATATGTCATCTTTTTAAGTTGAGTCCCTGAGGGATCAACTTGTACTTGCATCAGTTACACTATAATAGCCCATGCACTTGCTGTAAAACAATCAACAAGTTTTTTGTACTGTTGCTGAGGAATTGCAATGGAGTTTTTATAAAACTTAATAAAAACTTTAAAAAAATCCAAAAAATTAAGAAAATTTAAAAAATATAGAAATTGCATTGTTTTAGAGTATAAATATTTTTAGACATTTTTCAAATTTTCTTAGTACATAATCACTCTATTTCTTGAATTTGATATTGATTGCTTTTTTTACTTTTCAAGAAATTAGAAAGTGGAGGAAATTGGCAAGTGAAGTGTTAAGTGTTCAATTTTAATTGAAATACTTATAATCTAGTATCTAATAAGATCATCTAAGCAATCAATTTTGAAAATTTGCATTTTAGTTCTTGACCATCCAATTGTTTAATTGTAAAATTTAATGGTCAGATAATCATCAGATTTAATTAGATCAGTAATGTACAGTTTAGATGATTCTAATTTGGTCTTCTATTTTGCAGATTATAGCTTGGTTACTCGGATCAAAGTTAACAGTGCAGATTATTCTAAAGAACAGTAAGGCAAGATGGGATGATTTTTTTAAAAGAAAATGAGTTCTAAATAGGCGCAAAGCTAACAGCGGCACATGTGGGTATTTGTGGGAATTGTTGAAGTCGGTTGGACTAGGTGAAATGCTAGCTGCCGCATGAGTTGGATTTGGCATGCTAAAGTTTGTCCCATGCCGGGCAGGGCACTGCCACACTCACCCTCGCACTGTTCCCCGGAGCGGTCGTTGGTGAGAAACATGTCCTGTCTAGTTGCTTTCTCGAAGGCATGCGCACACGGTACCTTGGCTGGGCACCGTCCGCTGGTATGTGAGTTTGCGTCATGGGTCCCTTTTTTTTGCGTCCTCAAAAGTATGCTCCCAGGAAGCCTTTGGTGAGCACTACTTTGTGGGGTGGGAGGTTTCGCCAACCCTTTGGTGGCAGGCACTTGTGCCCTTTGCAATGTTCCTACCGAGGCAGTTGTGGGAATCAATGAAGCCAACAGGGCACTGCGGTGCTCGCCCTCGCACTACTCCCAAGAGCGGGCGTTGGTGAGACATGGGTCCTGTCTAGTTGCATTCTTGAAGGCATGCGCACACGACACTTTGACTGGGCACCGCCTACAGGTATGTGAGGTTGCGTCAATGGTCCCTTTTTTTTGCGTCCTCAAAAGTATGCGCCCAGGAAGCCTATGGTGGGCACTGCTCGTTGGGCTAGGAGGTTTCACCAACCCTGTAGGAGGTGACAGGCACTTGAGCCCTTGGCAGTGATCCTGTCGAGGCGGCTGTGGGAATCGGTGAAGCCAGCAGAACATGGTGCAATGCTAGCAGCTGCACGAGTTGGATTTGGCACGCTAAAGCTCCTCCCATGCCTGGAAGGGCACTATCGTTCTCTCCTTTGCATTGCTCCCCGGAGCGGGCATTGGTGAGACACGAGTCTCGTCTAGTTGCATTCTCGAAGGCATGCACACACGACACTTTGGCTGAGCACCGCTTGCGGGTATGTGAGGTTGCATCAAGGGTCCCTTTTTTTTGCGTCCTCAAAAGTATGTGCCTAGGAAGCCTTTGGTGGGCACTGCTCGTTGGGCCAGGAGGTTTCACCAACCCTATAGGAGGTGGCAGGCACTTGAGCCCTTGACAGTGTTCCTGGTGAGGCAACTGTGGGAATCGGTGAAGCTGGCAGGACTAGGCACAACGCTAGCTGTAGCACGAGTTGAATTTGAAACGCTAAAGCTCATCCCATGCTCGGCAGGGCATTGCAGTGCTCGCCCTCGCACTGCTCCTTGAAGCAGGCATTGGTTCAACTTTGGTCCCGTTTCTTTGCATACTTGAAGAGTTTGCTCCCAAAGATGCTATTGTTGGTGGAAGGAACTCGGGTCCCTGGAAGTGTTCCTACTAAATCACTTCTGGGACTTGTTGCAGCCGGCAAGACTAGGCGCAAAGCTAGTCGAGGCACACGTGGGCATCTGTGAGAATCGTTGAAGCCGGTAGGACTAAGTGCAATATTAGCGCAGCATGAGTTATATTTGGCACACCAAACCTCCTCCAATGTCAGGTAGGGTACTGCCACACTCGCCCACGCACTTCTCCCCAGAGTGGGCCTTGCTTTGACTCTGGTCCTGTTTCGTTGCATACTCAAAGATTTTCCTCCCAAAGATGCTATTATTGGTGAATGGCACTTGAGTTCATGGAAGTGCTCCTTCCAAGGAATTGTTGGGACCGGGTGAAGTCAGCAGGACCAGGCGCAATGCTAGCTGTGGCACGAGTTGGATTTGGCATGATAAAGATCCTCCCATGCCTGGCAGGGCACCGCTGTGCTTGCCCTCATACTACACGGAGTTGGTGTTGGTTTGACTCTGGTCTCGTTTCTTTACATACTCAAGGAGTTTTCTCCCAAAGATGCTATTGTTGGTGGAAGGAACTCGGGTCCCTAGCAGTGTTCCCACCAAGGCACATCTAGGACTCGTTGAAGCCGACAAGACTAGGTGCAGCTCAAGTAGGCATCTGTGGGAATTGTTGAAGCCGACAGGACTAGGCTCAACGTTTGCCGCAGCATGAGTTGCATTTGCACGCTAAAGCTCCTCCAATGTCCGGTAGGGCATTACTGTGCTCGCCCTCACCCTGCACACCGAAGCGGGCATTGGTGAGACATGGGTCTCATTTAGTTGCGTTCTTGAAGGCTTGCGCACACGGCACCTTTGTTGCCCATCACCGCTAGTTGTGAGGTTGCATCAAGGGTCACTTTTTTTTGCATCCTCAAAAGTATGCGCCCAGGATGCCTTTGGTGTGTATTGCTTGCCGGGCTAGGAGTTTTCACCAACTCTATAGGAAGTGGTAGGCGCTTGAGCCATTGGCAATGTTCCAGCCGAGGCAGCTGTGGGAATAGGTGAAACCAACAGGACAAGGCGCAACGCTAGCCGCAGCGTGACTTGGAATTGGCACACTAAAGCTCCTCCCATGCCTTGTAGGGCACTGCCGCATTCACCCTTGCACTGCTCCTTGGAGCGGGAGTTGGTGTGCCTCTGGTCCCATTTCTTTGCATACTTGAAGAGTTTGCTCTTGAAGATGCTATTGTTGGTGGAAGGCACTCGGGTCCTTGGAATTGTTCCTACCAAGGCACTTCTAGAGCACTTCGAGAACTCGTTGAGGCAAATAGGACTAGGCGCAAAGCTAGCCGTGACACAATTGGGCATTTGTGGGAATCGTTAAAGCTGGCAGGACTAGGCACAACGCTAGATGGGGCATGAGTTGGATTCGGCATGCTAAAACTCCTCCCTTGCCCGACAGGGCATAGTTGCGTTTGCCCTCGCACTGCTTCATGGAGCGAGCATTGGCTCGACTCTAGTCATGTTTCTTTGCATACTCAAAGAGTTTGCTCCCAAAGATGCTATTGTTGGTGGAAGAAACCCAAGTCCCTGATAGTGTTTCTACCAAGGCACTTTTAGGACTCGGTGAAGTGGCAAGACTAGGCCAATTCTAGCCGCTGTAGGAGTTGGATTTGGCATGCTAACACTCCTCCCATGCCTGGTAGGGCACTGCCACACTCGCCCTCATACTGCTCCTCGGAGCGGGCGTTCGTGAGACACGTGTCCCATCTAGTTGCGTTCTCGAAGGCATGTGCACACGACACCTTGGTTGGGCACCGCCCGCTAGTTTATGAGGTGCATCAATGGTCCTTTTTTCTTTTGCATCCTCAAAAGTGCATCCAAGGAAGCCATTGGTGGGCACTGCTTACTGGGCTAGGAGGTTTCACCAACACTGTAGGAGGTGGCAAGCACTTGAGCCCTCGGTAGTGTTCCTACCGAGGCAGCTATGGGAATCGGTGAAGCTGGCAGGACTTGGAGCAATGCTAGCATCTGCATGAGTTGGATTTGCAACGCTAAAGCTCCTCCCATGCTTAGCAGGGCACTGCCATGCTCGCCCTCACACTGCTCCCAGAGTGGGCATTGGTGAGACACAAGTCCCATCTAGTTGCGTTCTTGAAGGCATGGGCACATTGCACCTTGTCTGGGCACTACCCGCTAGTCTATGAGGTTGCGTCAAGGGTCCCTTTTTTTCGCATCCTCAAAAGTATGTGCTCAAAAAGCCTTTGGTGGGAACTGTTCACTGGGCTGAGAGGTTTCGCCAACCCTGTAGGAGGTGGCAAGCACTTGCGCCCTTGGCAGTGTTCCTGTCGAGGCAGCTGTGGGAATCGGCGAAGTCAGCAGGACTTGGCACAACTCTAGCCATGACACTAGTTGGATTTGGCACACTAAAGCTCCTCCCATGCCTGGTAGCGCATTGTCGTGCTCACCCTCGCACTGCTCCCTAGTGCGGACGACAGTGAGACACGGGTCCCGTCTAGTTGCATTCTAGAAGCCATGCACACATGGGCTTGGCATTGCCCGCAGGTCTGTAAGGTTGCATCAAGGGTCTCTTTTTTAGCATCCTAAAAAGTATGCGCCCAGGAAGCCTTTGGTGGGCACTGCTCATTGGGCCGGGAGGTTTTGCCAACCCTAAAAGAGGTGGCAGACACTTGAGCCCTTGACAATGTTCCTGTCGAGGCAGCTGTGGGTATCGGTGAAGCTAGCTGGACTAGGCACAACAATAGCTGGAGCACGAACTGGATTTGGCACGCTGCTCCTCCCATGCTTGGTAGGGCACTGCCACGCTAGCCCTCGCACTGCTCCCTAAAGCGGGCATTGGTACGACTTTGCTCCCATTTCTTTGCATACTCGAAGAGTTTGCTCCCAAAGATGCTGTTGTTGGTGGAAGGCACTTGAGCCCCTGGCATTGTTCCTACCAAGGCACTTCTAGGACTCGTTTATGCTGGCAGGACAAGGCGCAAAGCTAGTCGCAGCACAAGAGGGCATATGTGAGAATCGTTGAGGCCATCAAAACTAAGCGCAATGGTAGCCGTGGCATGAGTTGGATTTAACATGCTAAAGATACTCCAATGTTCAGTAGGGCACTACCGTGCTTGCCCTTGCACTGCTCCCTAGAGTGCTCGTTGGTTTGACTCTGGTCCCGTTTCTTTGCATACTCAAAGAGTTTGCTTTTGAAATTGCTACTATTGGTGAAAGGTACTCGGGACCCAGGAAGTGTTCCTACTAAGGAACTGTTGGGACCGGGTGAAGCCAGTAGGACTAGGTGCAATGCTAACCGCAGCACAAGTAGGCATCTATGGGAATCGTTGAAGCCAACAGGACTAGGCGCAATGCTATCCGTGGCACAAGTTGGATTTGGCATGCTAAAGCTCCTTCCTTGCTCGGCAGGCACAGCCGCGTTCACCCTCGCACTGCTCCACAGAGAGGGCATCGGTTCAACTTTGTTCCCATTTCTTTGCATACTCAAAGAGTTTGCCCTCGAAGATGCTATTGTTGGTGGAAGGAAACTCGGGTCCCTGGAAGTGTCCCTACCAAGGCACTTTAGGGACTCATTGAAGTTGATAGGATTAGGCGCGAAGCTAGTAGCGGCACAAGTGGGCATCTATGGGAATCGTTGAAGCTGCAGACTAGGAGCAAAGCTAGGCGCGGCATGAGTTGGATTTGGCACGCTAAAGTTCCTCGCATGCCCGGCAGGGCATTGTCGCTCTTGCCCTCACACTGCTCCCTAGAGCTGCCGTTGGTTCAACTCTAGACCCGTTTCTTTGTATACTCGAAGAGTTTTCTCCCGACGATGCTATTGTTGGTGGAAGGAACTAGGGTCCTTGGAAGTGTTCCTACCAAGACACTTTTGGGACTTGTTGAAGCGCACAGGACTAGGCGCAAAGCTAGGCACAGCACAAGTGGGCATTTATGGGAATTGTTGAAGCTGACAGGACTAGGCGTAGTGCTAGCTGTGACACGAGTTGGATTTGGCAAGCGAAACCACCTCCCATGCCTGGCAGGGCATAGCCGCGTTCGCCCTCGCACTGCATCATGGAGCGGGCATTGGCTTGACTTTGGTCATGTTTCTTTCCATACTCGAAGAGTTTGCTCCCAAAGATGCTATTGTTGGTGGAAGGAACTCAGGTCCCTGGAAGGGTTCCTACCAAGGCACATCTGGGACTCTTTAAAGCAGGTAGGCCTAGGCGCAAAGCTAGCCAGTGGGCATCTATGGGAATCATTGAAGCCAGCAGGACTAGGCGCAAAGCTGGCCACGGCACGAGGTGGATTTGGGACACTAAAGATCCTCATGTGCTCGATAGGGCACTATTGCGCTGGCCCTCTCACTGCTCCCCGAGCGGTAATTGGTTCAACTTTGGTCCCATTTCTTTGCATACTCAAAGAGTGCTCCAAAGATGCTATTGTTGGTGGAAGGAAATTAGGTCCCTGGCAGTGTTCCTACCGAGGCACTTCTGGGACTAGTTGAAGTCGGTAAGACTAGGCGTAAAGCTAGTCGCGACACATGTAGGCATATGTGGGAATCGCTGAAGCCGGCAGGACTAGGTGCAATGCTAGCCGCAGCATGTGTTGGATTTGGCATGATAAAGCCCCTCCCATGTCCGGCAGGGCACTGCCGCGCTCGCCCTCGCCCTAGCCCTCGCACTGCACTTTAGAGCGGGCATTGGTGAGACATGGGTCCCATCTAGTTGTGTACTAAATGGCATGCTCACACGGCACCATGGCTAGGCACTGCCCATGGGTCTGTGAGGTTGCATCAAGGGTCCCTTTTTTTCGCGTCCTAAAACATATGCACTCAGGAAGCCTTTGGTGGGCATTGCTCGTTGGGCCAGGAGGTTTCACCAACCGAATAGGAGGTGGCAGGTGCTTGAGCCCTTGGTAGTGTTCTAATCGAAGCAGTTGTGGGAATCGGTGAAGCCAGCAAGACTAGGCACAATGCTAGCTGTAGCACGAGTTGGATTTGGCACAGTAAAGCTCCTCCCCTTCTCGGCAGGGCACTCTCGTGCTCGCCCTTGCATTGCTCCCAAGAGCAGGTCTTGGTGCAACTTTAGTCCTGTTTCTTTGCATACTTGAAGTGTTTGCTCACGAAGATGCTATTGTTGGTGGAAGTCACTCAGGTCCCAAGAAGTGTTCCTACCAAGGCACTTTTGGGACTCGTTGAAGCCGACAGGACTAGGCTCTGAGTTAGTCGTGGCATAAGTGGGCATATGCTGGAATTGTTGAAGCCAGCAAGACTAGGTGTAATGCTAGCTGTGGCACGAGTTGGATTTGGCACACTAAACCTCCTCCCATGCTTGGCAGGGCACAGCTGTGTTCACCCTCGTACTGCTCCCTTGACTGGGCATTGGTGCGACTTTGATCCCGTTTCTTTACATACTTGAAGAGTTTGCTCCCGAAGATACTATTGTTGGTGGAAGGAACTTGAGTCCCTGGAAGTGATCCTACCAAGGCACTTCTGGGACTCATTGAAGCTGACAGGATAAGGTGCAAAGCTAGCCTGACACAAGTTGACGCCGGCAGGACTAAGCGCAACGCGAGCTGCTGCATGAGTTGGATTTGGTACGCTAAAGCTCCTCCCTTGCTCGATAAAGCACTACCGCATTCGCCCTCGCACTGCTCCCGGAGCTAGCATTCGTTCGACTATAGTCCCATTTCTTTACATACTTGAAGAGTTTGCCCCAAAAGATGCTATTGTTGGTGGAAGGAACTCGGGTCCTTGGAAGTGTTCCTACCAAGGTCCTACTGGTACTTGTTGAAGCTGGCAGGACTACGAGCAAAGCTAGTCGCGACACCAGTGGGCATTTGTGGGAATTGTTGAAGCCGGACTAGGTACAATGCTAGCCACGGCACGAGTTGGATTTTGCACTCTAAACCTCCTCCCATGCTCGGTAGGGCACAGCCGTGTTCACCCTTGCACTACTCCATGGAACAGGCGTTGGCTCGACTATGGTCCCGTTTCTTTACATACAGAGTTTTCTCCTAAGGATGCTATTGTTGATGGAAGGAACTCGGGTCTCTAGAAGTGTCCTCCTAAGTGTCACGGACTTGCATGGTAAAGCCCGTGACCAAGGCCTGTAGCCTCTAGGGAGGGCTCACTTAGTACGTGAACTTGACCTGAAGGACTTACGCTTCCTGTTGAGGATCCATGGAAGCCAATGGAGGCCTGCTTAGCTCACGGGTTCAGCTTGAGGGACTTGGATACATCAAATGGATCCATAATCTAAAAGGCCCCAACACATCATGCAAGTATCTTGACTCTAGAATTCTCCAAGAGCTTCATGAATGTGGTGGAACCAAGGACTTGGGTAGAGACTTCTAGAGATGATTCTAGAATAGTCTCTAGCCGTTGGATGACTAACATTTGTGAAGATCCCTTCAATCCATTGAATAGGTGGAAGGAGGTAAGCACCTATATATAGGGGGAACTTCCTCACTTGTTAGGCATCAAGGGGTGATCCAAGAATGATCTAAGAAAGTTGTAAGCATCTTCAAGCAATAAAGCTACAAGTTCCTTCCAAATTCTCTTTCAGTTGTTATTCTCCTTTGGGTTTTCGTCAGGCTTACTTGGTTCAGGGTTGAGAAGCCAATCTAAGTGCCGCACGGGAGTTTGAAAGTCTAACCCATGACAGTTGGTATCAAAGCAAGGTTCGGCAAGTTAGGAGTGAAGGTTCATATCCTAGCTAGGAGAAGAAGATGGCGGACGGTTCTCACATGTCAAATGTGGAGCTTGCTTGTGAAGATGCTCGGAAGAACAACAAGAGGGGTAAGTCCAAGGATTTAGTCTCTTCTTTGGAATCCAAACTTGTTAAGATGGAGACAGCTGTTGCGAATATCTCCACTCGGCTAGAGGTAAAGCACCCAACATTTGGTTCCCTTGAAGTTATGGGGGAAGAGCTTAAGGAAAAGTGGGAAAGCGATCTGAGCTCCATGAGCAATGCAAGTCATGTGGAGTTTTAAACCCAATTTGACAAGCCATTTGCGAAGTTAGCTACACTCGGTGATAAGATGAGGGTGATGCGCAAGGATATATCCTTGTGCAAGGAAGCTATGGCGAAGAGGACTCACATGGTTCGTGAGGCCCCTAAGATTGATGTTTCGAGGCTAAAGAGCTATGGTGGGAAGCAAGATGCAAAGTAGATTGACACATTCCTGTGGAATGTTGAGAGGTACTTTGACACTTGCAAATAGAGGAAGATGAGCAGAAGATAGCTACTGCCTCACTCTACCTCACAGACAATGCTCTATTATGGTGGCATAGGAGAAGCATGGAAATTGAAAGAGGTACATTCACCATCAACACTTGGAACGAGTTTAAGGATGACCTTAAGGTGCATTTCTATCTTGAGAATGCACGTATTGAGGCTAAGGAGAAATTACGTTGGTTGAGGCACACTATTCGAGATTATATTTTTGAGTATTCCAACCTATTGTTTGAGATTGTCGACATGTCTAAAGAAGACAAGTTTGTGTACTTCTTTAGCAGACTAAAGGATTGGGAAAAACAAAAGTTACGTAGTTGTAACTTCTCTACTTTCTCAGCTGCCATCATAGCAGCTAAATCCTTAGTTGAAATAAGGAGAGATGATTGGAAATCTAATGGCCAAAAGAGTAGCCATGACAATGGTGGGGGAGACAAAGGCGTTCATAGGAACAAGCTTAAGTCATCCAAACCACCAAGCTGAAGGGGAAAGAGCAAGGAGCAAGCTTCTTTATCAAGAGCTTGCTACATTTGTGATGGACCACACTTCATGCGTGATTGTCCAAAGAAGAATGCCTTAAACTCAATGATCTCGCATCAGGAAGAAGCAAGTACCGTGGAAGATTATAAACTATCTTCCTTGCAATATCTCAACGCTGTCAAGTCAGAGGTTCCAAAAACCTCTAACAGAAAAAGGTTGATGTATGTGGACGTGTGTCTCAAAGGCAAAGGCGCACGAGCCATGGTGAACAGGGAGCTACTCACAACTTCATCTCTGAAGGAGAGACTAAGAGATTAGGACTCAAGATGAAGAAGGATGAGAGCATGATCAAGGCAGTCAACTCCAAAGCAAAGTCCATACTAGGAGTTGCCCGAGATGTACTTGTCAAGGTGGGGGGGTGGCAAGGTACCATCACTTTGACTGTAGTACCTTTGGACGATTATGAGGTTATCCTGGGAATGAATTTCCTCACCAAGGCTAGAGTAGTCCCTATGCCACACCTTGAGATGCTGAGCTTCTTTGATGAGAAGACCCCTTGTGCAGTCCTAGTGTTGAAGAATGGAAAGGGGCACGGGAAGATGCTATCCGCCTTGTAATTAATAGGGGGATCTAGAAAGAGTGTCGAATCAGCACAATAAGACTTACAACATCTAGGTGTCATTGAGGTGCTAAGGTCTGAAGGGTCCAAGAAGAGACCAGTTGATCACAAGGGTGTACCACAACCAGGAAAGTCCAATAAGGACGAGACCAAGGCAAGACGTGTAAGAACCACGGGAGCTGGTTGCTGCTACACCAACGTGCAGGAGGCACAGCAATGGAGAGCAGCAAAAGAGGAGCGCTAGAGGGGCAACGACCTACAATTGTGCAAAGGTACACAAGTGTGCAACAATGCGCACAACATGAAGGAACCAAAGAAAGTCCCAGAAGTGCACAAGAATGGCTGGATACCAAGGTGCTAATGGAGGGACACAACAAGAATTTCATAAAGAGGACAAGGCAACGTGGGACTTGCCCAAATGCAAAGAGTGTGACACAGCAAAGATGTGTCGACGAGGGCATTGACGTTATCAAGTGGGGGAGAATGTCAGGCACTTGCATTGCAAAGCTTGTGACCAAGGCCTACAGCCTCTAAGGAGGGCTCACTTAGGATGAGGACCTGACCTGAAGGACTTAGGCTTGCTATTGAGGATCCATGGAAGCCAATGGAGGCTTACTTAGCTAACGAGTTCAGCTTGAGGGACTTAGATCCATCAAATGGATCCATAATCTAGAAGGCCCCAACACATCATGAAAATATCTTGGCTATAGAATTCTCCAGGAGCTTCTTGAATGTGGTGGAACCAAGGACTTGTGCAGAGACTTCTAGAGAGATTTCTAGAATAGTCTCCAACTATTGTATGACTAATATTTATAAAGATCCCCACCATCCATTGTGGAGGTGGAAGGAGGTAAGCACCTATATATAAGGGGAGCTTCCTCACTTATTAGGCATCAAGGGGTGATGCAAGAGTGATCTAAAAAAGTTTTAAGCATCTTCAAGCAATAAAGCTACAAGTTCCTTTCAAATTCTCTTTCAGTTGTTCTTTTCCTTTGGTTCGGGGTTGAGAAGCCAATCTAAGTGCCTCACAGGAGTCTGAAAGTCTAAGCCTGTGACACAAGGCACATCTGGACCTTGTTCAAGCTAGCAACTAAGCGTAGAGTTAGCTGTAGCACAAGTGGGCATCTGTGGGAATCGCTGAAGCTAGCAGGACTAGGTGCAATGTTAGCCGTGGCACGAGGTGGATTTGGCATGCTAAAGCTCCTCCCATGCTTGGTAGGGCACAGCCGAGCTCGCCCTAGCACTACTCCCCGAAGCGGGCGTTGGTTCGACTTTGGTCCCATTTCTTTGCATACTCAAGAGGTTGCTCCCAAAGTGCTATTGTTGGTGGAAGGAACTCGGGTCCCTGGTAGTGTTCCTGCCAAGGCACTTCTAAGACTAGTTGAAGTCGGCAGGACTGGCGGTAAGCTAGCCGCAACACGTGGGCATCTGTGGGAATCGATGAAGCTGGCAGGACTAGGTACAACACTAGCCGTGGCATGAGTTGGATTTGGAATGCTAATGGTCCCATGTCCAACAGGGCACTGTGGAACTCACCCTCGCCCTGCTCTTCAGAGCGGGCATTGGTGAGACATGGGTCCCGTCTAGTTGCGTTCTCGAAGGCATGCGGCCACGGCACTTTGGCTGGGCACTGCCCGCAGGTCTGTGAAGTTGCTTTAAGGGACCCTTTTCTTTGCATCCTCAAAAGTATGCGCCCACGAAGCCTTTGGTGGGCACTGTTAGCTGGGCCAGGAGGTTTCTCCAACCTTGTAGGAGGTGGCAGGCGCTTAAGCCCTTGGCAGTGTTCCAACCAAGGTAGCTATGGGAATCGGTGATGCCGGCAAAACTAGGCGCAATGCTAGCCGTAGCACGAGTTGGATTTGGCATGCTAAAGCTCCTCCCATGCTTGACAGGGCATTGCCACGCTCGCCCTCGTACTGCTCCCAAGAACGGGCGTTGGTGCGACTCTAGTCCCGTTTCTTTGCATACTCTAAGAGTTTGCTCGCGAAGATGCTATTGTTGGTGGAAGGCACTCGGGTCCTTAGAAGTGTTCCCACCAAGGCACTTCTGGGACTCCTTGAAGGCAGCATGACTAGGCACAAAGCTATCCGCGATACAAGTGGGCATTTGTGGGAATCATGGAAGTCGGCAGGACTAGGCACAATGCTATCAACGACACGAGTTGGATTTGGCATGCTAAAGATCCTCCAATGTTGGATAGGGCATTGCCATGCTCACCATTGCACTGGTTGGTGAGACATGGGTCCTGTCTAGTTGCATTCTCAAAGGCATGCGCACACGACACCTTGGCTGGGCACCGCCCGTGACTCTTTGAGGTTCCATCAAAGGCCCCCTTTATTTTGCGTCCTCTAAAGTATGCTCTTAGGAAGCCTTTGGTGGGCACTGCTCGCTGAGCCAGGAGGTTGCGCCAACCCTATAGGAGGTGGCAGGCACCCGATCCCTTGGCAGTGTTCCATCCAAAGTAGCTATGGGGATCGGTGAAGCCGACAGGACTAGGCACAACGCTAGCCGTGGCACAAGTTGGATTTGGCTAGCTAATGCTCCTCCCATGCCCGGCAGGGCACTGCTGCACTTTCCCTCACACTGTTACCCAGAGCGGGCATTGGTGCAACTATGGTCTCGTTTCTTTGTATACTCGAAGAGATTGCTACCGAAGATGCTATTGTTGGTGGAGGCACTCAAGTCCCTGGCAGTGTTCCTATTAAGGCACTTCTGGGACTCGTTGAGGCCGGCAGGACTAGGCATAAAGCTAGTCGCAGCTCGAGTTTGATTTGGCACACTAACACTCCCCCCCATGCCAGGCAAGGCGCTGCCACTCTTGCCCTCGCGTTGCTCCCGAGGGCTGGAGTTGGGGAGACTCTGGTCCCATTGTTTTTTTGCATACTCAAAGAGTATGCTCCCAAAGACCCTATTGGAGGTGGAAGGCACTCAAGTCCCTGGGAGTGTTCCTACCAAGGCACCTTAATGACTCGGTGAAGCCGGCGGGACTAGGCTCAACGTTAGCCGCGGCACAAGTTGGATGTGGCATGGTAACTCTATTCAGAAGCCTTACAAGCACTGTTTGGCTCACCCTCACATTGCTCCAGGAGCGGTGCATTGGTGCATTTAGGTCCCTCGTTTTGAGGCAATAACAGGTCTATGAATTTGGCTTTGCATGCAACAGTGTTTCCTTATGTTTAATGCTTGGGTTCTACTTCTTTTCTCTTTCTTCCTTGTTGATTGAGGGACGTGGTTGGGCTTGGGTTTTAGACCTTTGGTATACACTGGGATGGCACATGAGTGGCATCGAGGTTGTGTATGTGGGAGGGATTGTTGTCATTGTGTAGCAGCCTACACATTCTAGTTCTTTTCAACGTGACTCCAATGCCTAGTGCGTTGGTTCATGTTGTGGTGCCTCCGTTTGCTACCCTTATTGTTGGGAATCCAGGTTGTTGTTGTTGCCTACTTTGCCTCTCACTATCATCCCTTTGTCGGGGATGCGTGATGGCCCTCGATGTTGTGCCCTTGTTTCCTTGACCATATGAGTGTGTTGCATGTCTTGGTGCGAGGGATGCTCTTGGGTGCAGTGGATGTGATTGGAGTGGGGTGATCTCATCCCATGTCCTTTGGCAACTGCATTTTGTTGCTTGTGAAGATGAATGCCCCTTACTCCTTTTGTAGTCGCCTATGTGAGGAGTAGCAAAGGAATCAATTATATTGTAAGAATGCTACTTGGTTGATCCTGCCAGTAGTCATAAGCTTGTCTCAAAGATTAAGCCATGCATGTGTAAGTATCAATAAATTCAGACTTTGAAACTGTGAATGGCTCATTAAATCAGTTACAGTTCGTTTGATGGTATCTAATACTCGAATAACCATAATAATTCTAGAGCTAATACATGCAACAAACCCTGACTTCTGGAAGGGATGCATTTATTAGATAAAAAGTCAACACGGGCTTTGCTCGTTGCTTGGATGATTCATGATAACTCCACGGATCACACAACCTTTGTTCGGGCGAGGCATCATTCAATTTTCTACCCTATCAACTTTCGATGATAGGATAATGGCCTATTAGGTGACGGAGAATTAGGGTTCAATTCTGGAGAGGAAGCCTGAGAAAAGGCTACCACATCCAAGGAAGGCAATAGGCGCGCAAATTACCCAATCCTGAAGCTGGCAGTACTAATTGCTTTTTTTTGCATCCCCAAAAGTATGCTCCTATGATGCCTTTGGTGGGCACTACTCACTGTGCAGCGAGGTTGCGCCAACCCTATAGGTGGCAGGCACTTAAGTCCAACTACTACGACATCTGTGGGAATTGAGGAAGACGGCAATACTAGTCGCAACACTAGTAGCAGCACGAGTTGGATTTGGCTTGCTAATGCTCCTCCCATGCCCAGCAGAAAACTACCACACTTGCCATCGCACTACTCCCAGGAGCTAGCGTAGGTGCAACTCTAGTCCCATTTCTCTGCATACTCGAAGAGTTTGCTCCAAAAGATGTAATTGTTGGTGGAAAGCACTCGAGTTCCTGGTAGTGTTCTTACCAAGTGTCACGAGCTTAGACTTTCAGACTCCCGTGCGGCACTTAGTCTTGAAATGCGCTCAAGGTACCAAGGCTAAGTTCAGCCTTCAATCCCCCAAACTCTCACTTGCTAGGGCTACACTCACTCACCCACTAATGCAATGAGAGGAACTCAAGAGAACTCAGAAAGAAAACCTCCCAATGGATTGACCGTAATTGAGTTGAACTAACTTGAGCTGATTACAAGTGAGGAGCTTACACCTATTTATACTTGCTCTCCCCCATCCAATGTCACGGACTTGCATTGTAAAGCCTGTGACCAAGGCCTACACCCTCTAAGGAGGGCTCACTTAGGACATGGACCTGACTTGAAGGACTTAGGCCTGCTATTGAAAAATCCAATGGAAGCTTGCTCAGCTCATAGGTTCAACTTGAGGGACTCAGATCCATCAAATGGATTTGTAATCTAAAAGGCCCCAACACATCATGCAAATATCTTGACTCTAGAATTCTCCAGGAGCATCCTGAATATGGTGGAACCACAGAATTGTGTAGAGACTACTAGAGAGGATTCTAGAATAGTCTCCAACCATTGGATGAATAACATTTGTAAAGATCCCCACCATCCATTGAGGAGGTGGAAGGAGGTAAGCACCTATAAATAGGGGAGCTTCCTCACTTGTCAGGCATCAAGGAGTTATCCAAGAGTTGTAAGCATCTTCAAGCAATAAAGCTATAAGTTCCTTCCAAATTCTCTTTCAGTTGTTCTTCTCCTTTAGGTTTCATCAGGCTTACTTAGTTGGTTTGGGGTGAGAAGTCAATCTAAGTGCCACACGGGAGTTTGAAAGTCTAAGCCCATGACATTTGGTATCAAGGCAAGGTTTAGCAAGTTCAGAGTGAAGGTTCATATCCTAGTTAGGAGATGAAGATGGCGGACGGTTCTCATGTGTCAAATGTGGAGCTTGCTTGTGAAGATGCTCAGAGGAATAACAAGCACTTAGTCTTTTCTTTGGAATCCAGACTTGTTAAGATGGAGACAACCATGGCGAATATCTCCACTCGGCTAAAGGTAGAGCACCCAACGTTTGGGTCCCTTGAAGCTATGGGGGAAGAGCTTAAGGGAGAGTGGGAGAGCAGTCTGAGCTCCATGAGGAATGCAAGTCATGTGGAGTTCCAAACCCAATTTGACAAACTATTCACGAAGTTAACTACACTTCGTGATGAGATGAAGGTGTTGCGCGAGGATGTATCCTTGTGCAAGGAAGTTGTGGCGAATAGGACTCACATGGTTTGTAGTCCCTAAGATTGACGTCCCAAAGCCAAAGAGCTATGATGGGAAACGGGATGCAAAGGAGATTGACACATTCCTTTGGAACGTTGATAGGTACTTCTGACACTTGCAAATGGGGGCCTGGGTTCGACGCCCCCTTTTGTCCTTATTCTAGAAATAGTTGCGGTTAGGCCTGAAAGCCTTCATCGGAGAGTCGTGAACAAGCGAAAGAAGTTCCCATCACAGCTTCTCCCATCTCTCAAGCTCAAGCTAAAGATAAGGAACTAAGGTCAGGCCTTAGACTACTTTTTCGTAAGTCAGAGACAGCAGCCAATTCAATGGCAGCTGATGCATCAATAGCAGCGCCGAGGCTTCTCCTTTCTGAGCTTGCCTGGTCTTTTTCGCCTTTCTTAATGAAACTGATTCGACGCTTTCGTTCAGAGTCGACAACACTCTACCTCATAGACAATGCCCTAATATGGTGGCATAGGAGAAGCATGAAAATGGAAAGAGGTACGTTCACCATCAACACTTGGAATGAGTTTAAGGATGAACTGAAGGTGCATTTTTATCCTGAGAATGCACTCATTGAGGCTGAGGAAAAGTTACGATGGTTGAGGATATGGGGACTATTCAAGATTATATCTCAGAGTATTTAAATCTTTTGTTTGAGATCCTCGATATGTCTAAAGAAGACAAGTTTGTGTACTTCTTTAGCGGCTTGAAGGATCAGGCAAAGTAGGAGTTACGTCATTGTAACGTCTCCACTTTGTCTGATGCCATCACCACAGTTGAATCCTTAGTAGAAATAAGAAAAGATAATGGAAAATCAAATGACCAAAAGAGTAGCCATGACAATGGTGGGGGAGACAAAGGCATTCATAGGAACAAGCCTGAGTCATCCAAACCACCAAGCTAGAGGGAAAAGAACAAGGAACAAGCTTCTCTGTCGAGAGCTTACTACTTTTGTGGTGGGCCACACTTCATGCGTGATTGTCCAAAGAAGAATGCCTTAAACTCAATGATCTCGCATCAGGAAGAAGGAAGTACCATAGAAGATTATAAACTATCTTCCTTGCAATATCTCAACGTTGTCAAGTTAGAGGTTTTGAAAACCTCTAATAGAAAAAGGTTGATGTATGTGGATGTGTGTCTCAAAGGCAAAGGCTCACGAGCCATGGTGGACACGAGAGCTACTCACAACGTCATCTCTGAAGGGGAGACTAAGAGATTAGGACTCAAGATGAAGAAGGATGAGAGCATGATCAAGGCACTCAACTCCAAAGCAAAGTCCGTACTAGGAGTTGCCCAAGATGTACCTGTTAAGGTGGTGGAGTGGTAATGTACCATCACTTTAACTGTAGTACCTTTGGATGATTATAAGGTTATCCTGGGAATGGATTTCCTCACCAAGGCTACAGTAGTCCCTATGCCACACCTTGGGATGCTGAGCTTCTTTGATGAGAAGACCCCTTGTGCAGTCCCAATGTTGAAGAATGGAAAGGGGCAAGGGAAGATGCTATCCGCCTTGCAATTAATAGGGGGATCCACAAAGATTGTGGAATCGGCACAACAAGACTTACAACGTCTAGGTGCCATTGAGGTGCTAAGGTCTAAAGGGTCCAAGGAGAGGCCATTTGATCACAAGGGTGTACCACCACCAAGAAACTCGAATAAGGACAAGACCAAGCCGAGACGTGTAAGAACCATGGGAGCTGGTCGTTGTTACACCAACGTGTAGGAGGCACAGCAATGGAGAGCGGCAAAAGAGGAGCGCCAAAGGGCAACAACCTACAACTGTGCAAAGGTGCACAAGTGTGCAAGAATGCACACAACATGAAGGAACCAAAGAAAGTCCCAGAAGTGTACAAGAATGGTTGGATACCATGGTGCAAAGGGAGGGACACAACAGGACATTTCATGAAGAGGACAAGGCAACATGGTTGGTGGTGGATGGCCGTTCTTGGTTAGTGGAGCGATTTGTCTAGTTAATTGCGCTATCGAATAAGACCACATCCTACTAACGAGCTATGTGGAGGTGACCCTCCATGGCCGGCTTCTTAGAGGTACTATGGCCATTTAGGCCACGAAAGTTTGAGACAATAAGGTTTGTGATGCCCTTAGATGTTCTGGGTCACATGTGCACTACACTGATGTGTTCAATGAGTCTATAGCCTTGGTCGATAGGCCGGGGTAATCTTTGAAAATTTCATCATGATGGGGATAGATCATACAATTGTTGGTCTTCAATGAGGAATTCCTAGTAAGCGTGAGTCATCAGCTCGTGTTTGACTACGTCCTTGCCCTTTGTAAACATCACCTGTCACTCCTACCAATTGAATGGTCTAGTGAAGTGTTAGAATTGCGGCGACGTGGGCGGTTCGCTACCAACAACATCATGAGAAGTCCACTAAACCTTATCATTTAGAGGAAGTTGAAGTTGTAACAAGGTTTTCACAGGTGAACCTACAAAAGGATCATTGCTAAGACCTCTCTGCTAAAGCAAAATGACCTGTGAATTAGTGAAACCCATTGCATTCCTAGTAGGCAAAATGTCATTCTAGGACGCTCTATCCCCCCCCGGTACTATAAGCTCTGCTGCTCATCCTTCCTCATTCTGGCCTTGAGAAATTGGGTGCCAGTTTGTAGGTGCATTGGGTGGTGGCTCTATGTGCACAACAAACCCCTTGTGCAAACTGGCACCAAGGACTTTTATTCAATAGGACGCATTGTTACGTCGTGCACTGGAATGTAAGATGACTCCTGGCAATGGATATCTCAGCTCTCACATCGCTGAAGAACGTAGCAAAATGCAATACTTAGTGTGAATTGCAAAATCCTGTGAACCATCGAGTGTTTGAATGCAAGTTGTGCTTGAGGCCACCAGGCATAGGGCACAACTGCCTGGGCATCACGTCCCACTTTGCTCCCCAGCACCATGGGGGATGGGATGCGGAGATTGGCCATCCATGCCATATGTGTACATGGTGGTCTATCAGAGCTTCTAGCCAGGGAGTCGTGCGTAAGGCATTATGGGGGGGCCTTGAAACCCAAGGATGTCGACTTACGACACCGACCGTGACCCCAGGCCAGGGGGGATGACCTACTGAGTTATAAGGATCCCCTAGTAACAGCGAGTGAATCGAGATCAGCCTAGCTTGAGAATTAGATGGTTTTGCCATTCGAATTGTAGCCTGTAGAAGCATCCACAGTAACGAACCCGGCCCAAGTCCCTTGGAAGGGGGTGCTAGAGATGGTGATAACCCTATCGTGCTCGAACCCCATCACACCATGAGACGCTATCAGTGAGTTGGGTTTTTTTGGAATGTTGCCCCAATCGGGCAGTAAATTTCGTTCAAGGTTAAATATTGGCGAGACCCGTCAGGTGCAATGTGACACCCCGGGTTTTTAACAATCTGTTTCCCATATTTATATGAAAATAATAATAGTTTATTGCTAGAAAATATATGGGATTCTAGAACTTAAAACTCATGATTTAAAACTTTTTGCAGCATCAAGAAAAATACCATTAAGAAAACCCCGAGAGTCATTTCACCTCAAAACCACACTGAAGAAACAGAACGAAAAGTAACCCTTTTGAGCATGCTCACAAATTAAAACAACAGTGACATTTTTGCAACTGCAAAGATACGTAATAGTAAAAGTTCCAAAGCTCTAGGGTCTGTTCAAGATCACCACATCATCCATGTATAAATATATAATCACTATATAGTGATATGGGTTTAATCTATCAATATATACAACTACTAAGGAGAATGCCAAAAAGCCAATACCAATCTAACAAAAGTACACAACTTTGTCTTTGTATTTGACAGTATCTGTCCTCAAGTACCCGTCCAGCCCCACTCTAGTCCACCTTCCCTTTCTGATTGTCACGCTTTGATTCTGAGGCATTGCAAAACAAAGCAATGCCTCAGCAAGCCATGCTTGTACAGGTGATACACATTCAAAGTAATCTCAATAAAAACAAATCACATGGCTCAAGGCATAAAGATCGAAAGATGATCAACAATATATATAAAGCCTTAAATCACACAATGAAGGACATACCAAGTCCTTGCAATAAATAAGATATCATCAACCATGATATCAGGACATGCACAATCCGAGAAAATCTAAAAACACATGAATGCAATGTCAAAAGTATCAACATCATACATAGTCAGGCCCTGTGAGTGTATCACATACACTCACGGCAATGTGGGTCAACTCTCTGTACCATCCACTTTCACCCTTGCACCCTCACAACACTCAGGCACTCATGGGAACGACACGTACCACTTTCGCTTTCACCCTCACAGGCACTCACGCACTCACGAAAAGTCACATTATGCATCTGCTTTCACCCTTTCACCCTCACGGGCACTCAGGCACTCACGAGGTGAAAAATCCCATCCTACCACAGGATCAATAGTCTCAAATATCAAGTCAGAGCGACTCCCACATGTCAAGAAGACCATAATCAAGTGAATATCACGGAAGATATAAAAAATAATGCATGCAATAACCACTAAAAAGATAGCACGCACATGAGAAGCTACATGCTGAAATCAATCTCATGTATATGGTAAGGCATAAATCACATGCCTCAAAAACTCAAATCACCATTTGAGAATCATGAAAAAATTGTGAATGAAATCACCTACCTCGGTATCGCACTATCCCAACAAACGTGTAAACGATATCAAGGTGTATGCCCTGATGTACCTATCATGCCATAAATCATGTCATAGTTAATGCATATAACCAAAACTAAAGCCTAATCATCTATTAATCAACTTGATCTGTATCATCTAATAGCATTTAGTAGTCTTGCTATTAAAAAGTTACTCCAAACTAGATTTTTGTCTTAAATCTAGGTCCGCCTTGTTAAGATGATCACAACGCCTCTTTTGGATCGTGATTTGGACCTCTGTAGCTCCTAAAATCACGTTTTAAAGGAATAAAGGGCCAAAACACTCAAAACCAAGAAAATGGGCCCGCCATACAGCACGTGGCGAGCGCGTTTTTGGATGCGCTGCACGTCAAGAACCCGTGTGGGTGGCGCGTGCATCTGTGGACGCGCTCTGCATGTGGGGGATGGAAACAGCACGTTGCGTGCGTCGCGCGTTCTAGCAGCACCGTGTGGGCGCACTCATTGTGCCATGTGGCACTCCCTCGTCCCTGCATTTCCTCCCCATTCCGGTCGCCATTGCCGGAGACAACGGCCAGATTGGTTCGCCGTCGCCGGCGACCCTAGGTGCTTCGTTTTTTGTGATATTTGCACCTCTAAGTCCAGTTTTTCACGTACATTGCATTTCCACCTTCTATTTTCACAAATCCCACCTAAATCTATCAAAATTTAGCGATTTTTGTCTCATTTTCAAAAACTCCCATAATACATTTTTTTTGTTTTTCGGCGTCCCTAGCCGTTTGATCGTCACAAAATTTCATGGGTCCTTTCCTCTCCTCATCTTACTCAATATGAACGGTCCAGATCTTAATCTAACACTGTCTCATCTAATTTTTTTAGTGAAAAATAGTAAAGCACGGATTTTTGCAAAACCTATATGTTCACGCTGTTTTCCGGCGTTTACAAGTTAAGAAACCTTAAAATTTAACGCAAAGAGGAGGGTGGAGTGATCCTACCTCGTTCTCGGCTGTTCAAAGGTGGAGAAATCCGTCACCGGGGTGCATGACTGTTCACGTTAAAGAGGGTGAGCATGAAGAGGGAGGAGAGTGCGTTTTGAGCACTCTCTCTCTTCCTTACCTTATATGTATTTATTTTATTTAGTTATTTATTTATTTATTTTCTTTAAAAAAAATAATATAAGAAACATTACATCCTACCCACCTTATAGAAAATTTCATCCTTGAAATTTAAAATATGCATACCTCACGCGAAGAGCTCTGGGTAGGTACGCCTCATCTCAACCTCCAACTCCCAAGTAGCCTCATGTGCCGAGTGATGCTGCTAGAGGACTTTGATCAGGGAAATGGTCTTAGTCCTTAACTCCTAGATCTTGCTATTTAAGATCTGTATGGGGCGCTCCTCGAATGTTAAGTTAGGCTGTACCTCCAGTGGTATCTGCTCTAGCACGTGGCATGGGTCCGGTATGTACTTCCCCAGCATAGAGATATGAAAAACGTATGTACTCCTGCTAGCTGTGGGGGTAGGGCTAAATGGTATGCGATTGATCTGACTCTGCGCAAGATCTCAAAAGGACCAATGTATTTGGGATTGAGTTTCCCCTTTACACCAAACATCATCACACCCTTCATAGGGGAAACTCTCAAAAATACATGCTCTCCGACCTCAAACTCCAAGTCCATCTGTCTTCTATCTGCATAGCTCTTCTGGTGACTATGGGCTGCAAGTAATCGTTTCCGAATGAGTCAAACTTTTTCTGTACACTACTCAATCAACTCTGACTTCACGATCTGTCTCTCTCCTACGTCACTCCAGCACAAGGGAGACCTACATGGTCTACCATACAGTGCCTCATAAGGTACCATACCAATGCTTGTATTATAGCTATTATTATAAGCAAACTCAACGAGTGGCAAATGCTCATCCCAACTACCTCTCCAGTCCATGACACAAGCCCTCAACATATCCTCCACGGTTTGGATGGTCCTCTTAGTCTGGCCATCAGTCTGGGGGTGGAAAGGCGTACTGAATCTCAACCTCGGTCCTAGAGCCTCCTGTACACTCTGCTAGTACTTTGAGGTAAACTGTGTATCTCGATCTGAGATAATCGTCAATGGTACTCCATGAAGGCTCACGATCTCCCTGATGTACAGCTTCGCCAAGCTGTCCACGGTCTAAGTCTGTCTAATAGGGAGGAAATGGGCTCACTTTGTCAATCTGTCAACCATGACCCATATCATGTCATGCCCACTGGTCATCCTCGGCAAGCCCACTATAAAATCCATAGTGAGGTGATCCCACTTCCACTCTGGAAGATCTAAAGCCTGCAATAACCTAGCTGGTCGTTGATGCTCCGCTTTGACCTGTTGACAGGTCAACCATCGTGCTACGCACTCACCAATATCCCTCTTCATCCCATTCCACCAAAAGTGTCGTCTAAGGTCTTGGTACATCTTCGTACCTTCGGGATGAATAGAATATGGGGACTGGTGCGCCTCCTGTAGCAAGTCATGTCTCAACTGATCATCTGTAGGTACTACCAATCTGCCCCTATACCTGACACCTCCATCGAGCCCTATAGAAAAGTCGGCCTTCTCGGCCATGTTCTGCATCTCAGCATCACTCACCTGTGCCTGAAGGATCTTGTCAAGAAACCTGGATCGAGTCAAGAGGTTAGCAAGCATCACTCTCGACTTCCTGCTCAGGACATTAGCTACTACGTTAGCTTTCCCCGGGTGGTACTGTATCATAAAGTCAAAGTCCTTGAGGTACTCCATCCATCTCCTCTGCCTCATGTTCAGATCACTTTGAGTGAAGAAATACTTGAGGCTCTTGTGGTCAGTGTATACCTCAAAATTCTCGCCATATAAATAGGCTCTAGGATTTCAACGCAAACACCACTGCGGCCAACTCCAGATCATGTGTCTGATAATTCACCTCATGCGTCTTCAACTATCTCGATGCATAAGCGATGACCTTCCCATGTTACATCAGCACCACTTCTAGACCTCTGCCTGATGCATCACAAAACACCACATAACCGCCTGATCCTGAAGGTAGGGTAAGTACTGGTGCAGAAGTCAACCTCTGCTTGAGCTCCTGAAAGCTCTCCTCACAAGCATCAGTCCAAATGAACCTGGTGTCCTTCCTAGTCAAAGTGGTCATGGGCAAGGCAATCTTCGAGAACCCCTCAATGAATTGTCGATAGCAACCAGTTAAACCAACGAAACTACGAACCTCTGTCATCGTCGTAGGCCTCTCCCAACGCAAAACTACCTCCACCTTAGCTGGATCTACGGCCACACCATCCTTGGACACCACGTGCCCCAAAAACTGCACATGTCCTAACCAAAATTCACACTTATTGAGCTTCACATACAAGCGATGACGGCAAAGTGTGTCCAACACAATGCGACGATGCTCCATGTGGGCCCTATGGTTAGGAGAATAGATCAAGATATCATCCACAAAGACAATCATGAACTTATCCAAATAAGCTTGGAATACCCTGTTCATCAAATCCATGAACACTGCCGGTGCATTCGTTAGCCCAAAGAGCATTACCAAAAACTTATAATGGCCATACCAACTCCTAAATGCAGTCTTAGGGATATCCTCCCTAATTCTCAATTGGTGATAGCCTAAACGCAGGTCGATCTTAGAAAACACCTGTGCCGACTGCAACTGATCAAACAAATCGTCAATACGTGGTAGAGGGTACCAATTCTTCACAATAACACTATTTAGTAACTGGTAGTCTATGCACAGCCTCAGTGATCCATCCTTCTTCTTAATGAAGAGGACTGGTGCTCCCCAAAGAGACCCACTTGGCCTGATGAAACCGTTATCCAAAAGTTCATGCAATTGCACCTAGAGCTCTCTCAACTTTGCAGGGCCATCCTATAAGGCGCCTTAGATATATGCGGTGTATCCGGCACCAAGTCTATGGTAAAATCAATCTCCCTGGGTGGAGGTAGTCCTGGCAACTCATCTGGAAATACATAAGAAAATCTCGTACTACGTCAATCTCCTCAATCTGTGGCTGCTCCCTGTCAGCCATCGTGACGTAAGTAAAAAACACTCGACAACCTCGAGCTGCCCTCATGGCGAAAATCATACAAGGGCCACTACACTCCTCCTACCTTGGACTACAACCACTAGTCAACCCGGTACACCACATAATCTGCTTCTTGCGACAGTCTATAGTAACCCAAAACATCACTAGCCAATCCATCCCCAAGATGACATCAAAATCCATCATGTCTGATAAAATGAGGTCGGCATCCATCCTCATACCTGATATCTCCACTGATACCCTCTCAAGGTACTCAGTAGCCTCAACTGTCTCTCCTGATGGCATCGACATACCTAACCCAAATGCTAGCTTGCGCATAGGCAAGATAAGGCATGATGCAAATGTATATGCAATAAATGAGTGGGTAGACCCCAAATCAAAAAGAACTCTGGCATGTCTATCAGCTACCAGAAAAGTACCTTCCACCACCTGGTTTGAGGCTTGTGCCTGCCCTGAAGTGATGGCAAAGACGCGGCCCTAATTGGGTGGCGCTGCCTCCGCGGTAGCATCAGTCCTCGGTGGTCTGTCTCCCAAACCTCTCGAGCACTGTCTAATCATGTGCCCCGTCTCGCCACAACCATAGCACCTAAATGGCTCGCTCGGCCGAAAAGGCTGCTGTCATTGCTGCTGCTGATACTGATGGGGCTGCTATGGGCCCTGATGCTAACGGCCCCGACCTAGGCAAAATTGCCCCACGTGTCGGCCCTTACAACGAGGGTATACTCTCTGACCCTAATCTCTCCTCTGTCTAGGAGGGTACTGTGAATCATGTCCCCCCTGAGATGGTATGGATGCGAAGGGCTGACTCTCCTCTCCTCTACTCAGTCTCAAATCCCTCTCAAGCATCGCAGCCCTATCAACAGCCTGCGTCATAGTAGTTGGGTATGCTATCAGTATTTTGTGCCTCAACTGTGGCACCAACCCGTCGATGAATCTATCTAATGCCTCCTGCTCTGAGGCAAAATGGGCAGTTGCAAATCTGCGTAGCCTAGTAAATTGGGTCAAGTACTGCTGAACCGTAAGGCTCCCCTATGTCAATGAGGAGAACTCCCTCTTCATGGCGTGAAGAGCATGAGGAGGAAAATACTGCGTGTCAAATATCCTCTGAAAATCCTGCCAGGATAATGGCACTGAACATGGGGGACGTATCTGCTGCTGGGTCTTCTACCAAAATCCGGCTTCTCCGACCAATAAGTACGAAGCCAATCTAACCTGATCATCAGGTGCAATCTCCATCCCCGTATAGGCCTTCTCTACCTCAAACAGCCATCTCCCTGCTGCTGCTTGCTCCCCTTCCCCATGGAAGCTAGGAACGATCCACCGAAACCTCTCGAGTTGCTTAGCTGGTGGACCACGCATGCTCGAGGATCCTCACTCAGCAACTACCTGTGTGGGCACCAACGGTGCTACATGGGACGACTGTGCTGCTGAGTCCTCTAAGACTGCTACAGTCGTTGCCGGGTGGACAGGGTGTAAGGCCTGCACCTCTACCCGAACCTGCCTCGAAATATGCTCTATAAGACGTGGTAAGAGGCTCTCAACTACGGGAGCCGCAATGTCTGTCTCCTGCCCCCCTTGCTCTAGTGTAGTGGCAGGGGTGACAAAGGTGGCAACTGGTGGAGCGGGGGTAGACCTGGTCCTTCGTCGAGGAGCCATCTATTAACAACACATAACCCATGGTATAAGCATGTCTCCTTTCTCAGTCTAAGCCAACAACTAATTGGCTATCATATGAATTAGACCCTTAAAGTGGTGATGATGGCATATGCCTGAGCTCTGATGCCAAACTGTGACACCTCGAGTTTTTAACAATCTGTTTTCCATATTTATACGAAAATAATAATAGTTTATTGCTAGAAAATATATGGTATTCCAGAACCTAAAACTCATGATTTAAAACTTTTTGTAGCGTCAAGAAAAATACCATTAAGAAAACCCCAAGAGTCATTTCACCTCAAAACCACACTGAAGAAACAGAACGAAAAGTAACCCTTTTGAGCATGCTCACAAATTAAAACAACGGTGACATTTTTGCAACTGCAAAGATACGTAATAGTGAAAGTTCCAAAGCTCCAGGGTCTGTCCAAGATCACCACGTCATCCATGTATAAACATATAATCACTATACAGTGATATGGGTCTAATCTATCAATATATACAACAACAAAGGAGAATGTCAAAAAGCCAATACTAGTCTAACAAAAGTACACAACTCTGTCTCTGTATCTGACGGTATCTATCCTCAAGCCCCCGTCCAGCTCCACTCTAGTCCACCTTCCCTTTCTGATTGTTGCACTCTGATTCTGAGGCATTGCAAAACAAAGCAATGCCTCAGCAAGTCATGCGTGTGCAGGTGATATACATTCAAAGTAATCTCAATAAAAACAAATCACATGGCACAAGGCATAAAGATCGAAAGATGATCAACAATATATATAAAGCCTTAAATCACACGATGAAGGACATACCAAGTCCTTGAAATAAATAAGATATCATTAACCATGATATCAAGACATGCACAATCCGAGAAAATCCAAAAACACATGAATGCAATGTCAAAAGTATCAACATCATACACAGTCAGGCCTTGTGAGTGTCTCACATACACTCACGACAATGTGGGGTCAGCTCTCTGTACTATCCGCTTTCACCCTTGCACCCTTGCACCCTTACGGCACTCAAGCACTCACGGGAATGACGCATACCACTTTCGCTTTTACCCTTTCACCCTCACAGGCACCTAGGCACTCACGAAAAGTTGCGTTGCACACCCGCTTTCACCATTTCACTGTCATGGGCACTCAAGCACTCACGGGGTGAAAAATCGCATCCTACAACAGGATCAATAGTCTCAAATATCAAGTCAGAGTGGCTCCCACATGTCAAGAAGACCCCAATCAAGTGAATATCGCAAAAGATATAAAAAACAATGCATGCAATAACCACTAGAAAGATAGCACGCACATGAGAAGCTACATGCTGAAATCAATCTCATGCATATGGTAAGGCATAAATTACATGCCTCAAAAATTCAAATCACCATTGAGAATCATGGGAAAAATGTAAATGAAATCACCTACCTCGGTATCACACTATCCTAACAAATGTGTAAACGATATCAAGGTGTATGCCCTGATGTACCTGTCATGCCATAAATCATGTCATGGTTAATGCATATAACCAAAATCTAAAGCCTGATCATCTATTGATCAGCTTGATAAGAATCATCTAATAGCATTTAGTAGTTTTGCTATTAAAAAGTTACTTCAAACTAGATTTTTGTCTTAAAATCTAGGTCTGCCTTGTTGAGACGATCACAACGCCTCTTTCGGATCGTGATTTGAACCTCTGTACCTCCTAAAATCACGTTTTAAAGGAATAAAGGGTCAAAACCCTCAAAACCAAGAAAATGGGCCCGCCATACGGCATGTACTGTCGCACGCATGTGGCGGGCGCGTATGTGGACGCGCTGCCCGTCAGGAACCCGTGTGGGAGGCGCGCACGTTTGTGGACGCGCTCTGCTCGTGGGAGATGGAAAGAGTGCGGGTCGCTCGTTCTAGTCGCACCGCGTGGCACTCCCTAGGTGCTTTTTTGTTGTTGTTATTTTTACACCTCTGAGTCCAATTTTTCACGTACATTGCATTTCCACCTTCCATTTTCACAAATCCCACCTAAATCTATCATTTTTTCAAGATTTTTGTCTCATTTTCAAAAACTCCCATAATACGATTTTTTTGGTTTTCTCAGCGTCCCTAGCCGTTCGATCGTCACGAAATTTCATGGGTCCTTTCCTCTCCTCATCTTACTCAATATGAATGATCCATATCTTAATCTGACACCGTCTCATCTAATTTTTTAGTGAAAAACAGTAAAGCACGAATTTTTGCAAAACCTACATGTTCATGCTGTTTACAAGTTAAGAAACCTTAAAATTTAACGCAAAGAGGAGGGTGGAGTGATCCTACCTCATTCTCGGCTGTTCAAAGGTGGAGAAATCTGTCGCCAGGGTGCGTGACTGTTCACGTGAAAGAGGATGAGCATGAAGAGGGAGGAGAGTGCGTTTTGAGCACTCTCTCTCTCTCTCTCTCTCTCTCTTCGTTACCTTATATGTATTTTATTTGTTTATTTTCTCTTTTCTTAAAATTAATAATATAAGAAATGTTACATGCAAGGAAGCTGATTGGTGGGATCCCCTCAGCGGGTTGCATCACCGACCGACCTAGATCTTCTAAGAAGGGTTCAAGTGTGAGCATGCCTGTCGGGAACCAAAAGATGGTGAACTATGCCGGAGTGAGGTAAAGCCAGAGGAAACTCTGGTGGAGGCCCACAGAACCATCTAGTTGTGGTTCCCTCTGAAGTTTCCTTTAGGATAGTTGGAGCTTGCGTGCGAGTTTTATCGGGTAAAGCCAATGATTAAAGGCATTGGGGGCGCAACACCCTCAACCTATTCTCAAAATTTAAATAGGTTGGACGGTGCGACTACTTTGTTGAGCCGCACTGGGAAATCGATAGCTCCAAGAGGGCCATTTTTTATAAGCAGAACTGGCAATGCGAGATGAACCAGAAGCCAGGTTACAGTGCCTAACTGTGCGCTAACCTAGAACCCACAAAGGGTGTTGGTCGATTAAGACAGCATGACGGTGGTCAAGGAAGTCAAAATCTGCTATGGAGTGTGTAACAACTCACCTGCCAAATCAACTAGCCCTAAAAATGGATGGCGTTGGAGTGCGTGACCCACACCAAGCGTCTAGGCAATTGTCATGCCCAGATGAGTAGGAGGGTGCAGTGCCTGCCATAAAACCTTGGGTGCAAGCCTCAGCGGAGTGGCCACTAGTGTGGATCTTTGTGGTAGTAGCAAATATTCAATTGAGAACATTGAGGGCCGAAGAGGGGAAAGGTTCCATGTGAATGACACTTAGACATGGGTTAGTCAATCCTAAGAGATGAGGGAAGCTCGTCCGAGAGCGTGCAACACACGAGCTTTGAAAGGGAATCAAGTTAAAATTCCTGAACTGGGACATGGGGGCTGACGGCAATGTTAGGAAGTCTGGAGACGTTGAGGTCCTCGGGAAGAGTTATCTTTTCTATTTAATAGGCTACCCACCCTAAAAATGGCTTAGCCAGAGGTAGGGTTCAGTAGATGGAAGAGCACCACACATCGTGTGGTGTTCGGTGTGCCCCTGGTAGCCCTTGAAAATCTAGAGGACCGAATGCCTCTCATGCCCAATCGTGCTCATAACCGCATTAGGTCTCCAAGGTGAATAGGCTTTGGTCAATGGAATAATGTAGGCAAGGGAAGTCCGCAAAGCAGATCCATAACTTTAGTAAAAGGATTGGCTCTAAGGGCTGGGCACGGGGGTCCCAGTCCCGAACCCATCAATTTAGGTGAACTGCTCAAGCTACTTCCCCAGCAAGAGCGGGTCGCTGCATGTCCTCCTTCGGGGGCCTTCCTTGGGCATTGAAAAATCGACTTAGAACTGGTACGGACAAGGATAATCCAACTGTTTAATTAAAACAAAGCATTGTGATGGTCCCTGCAGATGCTCACGTAATGTGATTTCTACCCAGTGCTTTGAATGTCAAAGTAAAGAAATTCAACCAAGTGCGGGTAAACGACAGGAGTAACTATGACTCTCTTAAGGTAGCTAAATGCCTTGTCATCTAATTAATGACATGCATGAATGGATTAATGAGATTCCCACTGTCCCTGTCTACTATCCAGTGAAACCATAGCCAAAGGGAACTGGCTTGGAAAAAATAGCGGGGAAAGAAGACCCTGTTGAGCTTGACTCTAGTCCAACTTTGTGAAATGACTTGAGAGGTGTAGGATAAGTGGAAGCCGTCTCAGCAGCTTAAGTGAAATACCACTACTTTTAACGTTATTTTATTTATTCCATGAGTCTGAGGTGGGGCATTGGCCCTCCTTTTGGTTCCAAGTCCAGCTTCAATAGGTCGATCCAGGTGGAAGGCACTATCAAGTGGGGAGTTTGGCTAGGGTGGCACATCTGTTGAAAGATAACGTAGGTGTCCTAAGATGATCTCAACGAGAATAGAAATCTTGTGTGGAATAAAAAGGTAAAAGCTAGTTTGATTCTGATTTCCAATACTAATATGAATGGTGAAAGTGTGGTCTATCAATCCTTTAGACATTTGGAGTTTGAAGTTAGAGGTGTTAGAAAAGTTACCACATGAGGGGATAACTGGCTTGTGGCAGCCAAGCGTTCATAGTGACATTGCTTTTTGATCCTTCGATGTCGGCTCTTCCTATCATTGTGAAGCAGAATTCACCAAGTGTTGGATTGTTCACTGAGCAGTAGGGAACGTAAACTGGGTTTAAACCGTCGTGAGACAGGTTAGTTCTACCCTAATAATAATCGTGCCACAATAGTAATTCAACCTAGTATGAGAGGAACCGTTGATTCACACAATTGGTCATCATGCTTGGTTGAAAAGTCAATGGCGCAAAGCTACAGTGTGATGGATTATGACCGAACACCTCTAATAAGAATCCAAGCCAAAGAAGTAGCGCTTGCGCCTGCCATTCATTTGCCGACCCACAGGAGGGGCCTTTTGGCCCCAATGGACCCTTGTCGTTGGTGAAGCTACTGTGGTGAACAAGCCCACATGGCTACCTTGAAGCACAATTCTTACCAGACGGTGGGAAAAATCCTTTACAAACGACTTAAATACGTTACGGGGTATTGTAAGTGGCATAGTGGCCTTGCTGCCACGATCCAGTGATATCCAACCCTATGTCGCACTGATTCATCCCTCCATCATACCACCTGCTCTCACCTCCATCGAGACCCAACGTAAGGCTCCCAGTCGGTATGCCCAAAGCATCGCTAATGTCCTCGAAGGACACTGCGTCGCTTAGAATGTCCAGGGAAGCAAGGCACGGCACAAGGCATGAATCCATTGGCACCACAGGATGAGGCGAGTCACAACTTGCTTCTGAAGAAAGGTGCTACATCACTCAGAACCTTTCCAAGGTTGGGGACAAGGGCAACGAATGCATCCCTTGGCCTCGTCCAAAGTCATGTCCACAAAAGTAAGGCCTGCAGTACCTTTGGTGGGTAGTGTTTGCTGGGTTGTGAGGTTTCACCAACCATATAAGAGGTGGCAGGAACTCAAGCCCTCGGCAGGGTTAGTGCCGAGTCACCACCACGTCACCAGTGTGTCTACACTGGAAGATGGTAGGCGCCGCTTCTCTCTAGACCAAAAAAGAAGGCATAAAGAGAAGAAGGGAGTCAAAATGCATGGGGTCATTTTGATAATGACATCCCCTCCCTTTGAAACTGCATTGATGCTGCATCACCACTATGTCTGCTCTGAAAAAGGGTTGGTGCAGCCCCTCTCTGGTCAAAAAGAGAGAGTAGAAGAGATTCAAAATGTGCGCGGTCATTTTGATAATGACACCCCATCCCACTCACACTGCATAAGCGCCGTGCCACCATCGTGTCTACGCCACCCCTCTCCGATAAAAAAAAAAAAAAAAAAAAGAGTGAGAAGAAGATATTTAAAACATAGGGGTCATTTTGATAATGCCTCCCCATCCCTCTAGCATGGCATCAGCACTGTTTCTATACCAAAAAATGGTAAGCGCATCCCTCTTTAGTTAAGAAAAAAAAAGAGTGAGAAGAAGAGATTCAAAACGTATGGGGTCATTTTCATAATGACACCCCTTGCCTCTGACACTGCATTAGTGCTACCTCACCACCATGTAAACACTGTGTCTGTGTTGAAAAAGGGTAGTTGTCGCCCCTCTCCAGTAAAAAAGAAAAACAGAGAGAGAAGAAAAGATTCAAAACACAGGGGATCATTTTCATAATGACACCCCATCGGTCTGACACTTCATCATCACCACGTCACCAATGTGTTTGCATTGGAAAAAGTGTAGGCATTGCCTCTCTCTAGTAATAAAAAAGAGTGAGGAGAAGAGAATCAAAATGCAGGGGATTATTTTGATAATGACACCCCCACTCTCCGACATTGTGCCAGCACCACGTCACAACTGTGTCTACATCGGAAAAGGGTAGGGGTGCTGCTCTTTAGTAAAAAAAAACAGAGAGACAAGAAGAGAATCCATACACAGGGGGTCATTTTGATAACGACACCCCCTCCCATGGACACAACATCAGCAGCACGTCACCATCGCATCACCACTGTCTGTGCCAGAAAATGGCAGGCGCCACCCCTCTTTGGTAAAAAAAAAAATAGAGAGAGAGAGAGAAGAAGAGATTTGAAATGTAAGGGACCATTTTGATAATGACACTCCCTCTCTCTGACACTGTGTCAATGCCGCTTCCCCACTGTGTCAGCTAGGAACATCCCAAGACTTGGCGTGATTTGAATTATTGCGTATGGACTTCCAAGGACTTATAATGTCTTGACATTGTAGCATGAGGCTTCCTAATGCTTCAAGTGCTTAGACATTGTAACAAAAGGATCATCCAATGGCTTGAATAGTTCAGACTTTTTATGTGGGAACATCCCATTGGATGATTCATCGCACAACAACAAATCTTTACTAGCCATTGGATTATTCTTCACACAATGTCCAAGCACATTAAGCACTGGAAAATCCCAAGTCACATTGTATAAACATTATATGGCAATGGAAGTCCTAAACACAATGCCTAAACTTTTCAAGCCATTGGATGATCATTAAGACAATGACGGGGCAATTTAAATGTTCCCAATGCACAATGTTACATTGTGCTTTGAGACTCCCCAGCATTTTATGTGTCACATTGTGCAAAGGATCATCCAATAGCTGGAAATGTTTAGACATTGTGTTTGGGAACATCCCACGACTCGACGTGATTTGACTTATTGCCTAGAGACTTCTAAGGACTTGTAATGTCTTGAAATTATACCATGGCACTTCCTAACACTTCAAGTGCTCAAACATTGCACCAAAATGATCATTCAACGGCTTAAAAAGTTTAGACTTTGTTTTTGGGAACATCCCATGACTGGAAGTGATTTGACTTTGTGCACAGGGACTTTCAAGGGCATGTAATTGTTTGACATTGTCCCATGGGACTTCCCAGTGCTCAGACATTGTGGAAGGATCATCTAACATCTTGAAAACTTTAGATATTGTTATCCACTTCCCTTGACTCAAAATAATTTGACCATGAGCCTAGGTACTTCGAAGGACATGTATTGCATTGACATTGCACCGCGGGACTTCCCAGCATTTAATGTGCTAGACATTGTTCCAACAGTTAGAAAAGTTTAGATATTGTGTTTGGGAACACCTCAAGACTTGAAATGGTTTGACATTGTTCCAGAAAAGTTTAGATATTGTGTTTGGGAACACCTCAAGACTTGAAATGATTTGACATTGTTCCAGGGACTTATAAGGACTTGTGGACGTTGTATGAAGGGATATTCTAGTGCTTAAAGTGCTCAGACATTATGCCAAAAGGATCATCCAATGGCTCAAAAAGTTAGACCTTGTGTTTGGGAACATACTAGGACTTAAAGTGATTTGACTTTGTGCATAAGGTCTTTCAAGGACATGTAATGCCTTGGACATTGTCCTATGATACTTCCCATCACTTAACGCGCTCAGCCACTATGCCAAAGATCATTCGATAGCTGGAAAACTTTAGACTTAGTGTTCGAATGCTTCCCTACACTAGAAGCAATTTGACTTTATGTCTAGGGACTTCCAAGGGCATGTATTGTATTGCCTGCCTTGGTACTTTCCAGCATTTAAGGTGCCCAGGCATTGTGCTAAGGATCATCCAACGGATTAAAAGTTTAGACATTGTCTTAGGGAAAACCCCAGGACTCAGTGATTTGACTTTGTGCCTAGGACATGTAATGTTTTGGCACTATAACATGGGAATTTCCAGCCCTTGACACGCTCAGACATTCCACAAAAGATCATCCACTAGCTTGAAAGGTCTAGACATTATGTTTGGGAGCTTCCCAAGACTCGAAGTGATTTAACTCTGGGCCAAGGGTCATGTATGGTTTTGAAATTGGGCCCTGGAACATCCACAATTAAAGTGCCCAGAAATTGTGGAAGGGATCATCCAAAGCCTCAAAATATTTAGCCATTGTGCTTGAAAACTTCTTAGGACTCGAAGTGATTTGACTTGTTGCTTAGGGACTTCCAAAGACATGTATGCTTTGATGTTTTACCAAAGGACTTGTCAGCGCTTAACGCTCAAAGACTTTGTGCCCAGCATCATCCAATGGCTTGAAATGTCTAAACGTTGCATTTAGAAACATCCCAGTACTCGAAGGGATTTGACTATGAGCCTTGGGACTTCCAAGGATGTGTAATGTTTTTCCATTATACCTTGGGATTCTATACACTTAATGTGATCAGAAATTGTTTCAAGATTCATACAAAGTCATTTAAAATTTAGAATTATGTGTCTAAAAGCTTCCAGGACTCGAAGTGATTTGGGTTTGAGCCTGAGGACTTTCAAGGACATGTATTGCTTTGACATTGTACACTGGGATTTCCCAGTATTTAAGGTGTTTGACCAATGCGCAAAGGATCTTTCAATGTGTTTGGAAACATCTCCGGCCTCAAAGTGATTTGATTTACTGCCAAGGGACTACCTAGGACTTAACATCTTAAAATTGTACCATGGCCCTCCTAGCATTTCTAGTGCTTAGCATTGTGCCAAAAGGATCATCCAATAGCTTAAAAAGTTTAGACTTTGTGTTTGGTAACATCCCATGACTCGATGTGATTTGATTTTTTGCACAGGGACTTTCAAGGAGATGTAATGCTTTGACATTGTCCCATGGGGCTTCCCAGTGCTTAAGGTGCTCAAACATTCTGCCGAAGATCATCCAACAGCTTGAAAACTTTTGACATTGTGATTGGGAACTTCCCATTACTCGAAACATTTTGACCATGCACCTAGGTACTTCGAAGGACATGCATGTTTTGACAGTGTCTTAGGACTTCCCAGCATTGGAAGTGCCTGAAAAATGATCATCCAACAGCTGGGAACATCCCAGGACTCGACATGATTTGACTTATTGCCTAGACTTCTAAAGACTTGTATTATCTTGAAATTATACCATGGCAGTTCCTAGCACTTCAAGTGCTCAGACATTGTGCCAAAGGGATCGTCCAAAGGCTTAAAAATTTTAGACTTTGTTTTTGGGAACATCCCATGACTGGAAGTGATTTGATTTTGTGCATAGGGACTTTCAAGGACATGTAATGCTTTGACATTGTCCCATGGGACTTCCCTATGCTCAGACATTGTGGAAGGATCACCCAACAGCTTGAAAACTTTAGACATTGTGATCCACAACTTCCTTTGACTTGAAACAAATTTGACCATGTGCCTAGGTACTTCGAAGGACATGTATTGCATTGACATTACACCGAGGGACTTCCCAGCATTTAATGTGCTGGACATTGTTCCAACAGCTGGAAAAGTATAGATATTGTGTTTACGAAGACCACAGGACTCGAAATGATTTGACTTTGTTCCAAGGACTTACAAGGACATGCGGATGTTATATAAAGGGATATTCTAGCGCTTAAAGTGCTTAGAAATTGTGTCAAAAGGATCATCCAATGGCTTGAAAAGTTAGACCTTGTGTTTGGCAATATACTAGGACTTGAAGTGATTTCACTTTGTGCATAGGCTTTTTCAAGGACATGTAATGCTTTGACATTGTCCTACAATACTTCCCATCACTTAATGCGTTCAGCCACTATGCCAAAGATCATCCGATAGCTAGAAAACTTTAGACTTAATGATCGAATGCTTCCCCGCACTAGAAGCAATTTGACTTTATGTCTAGGGACTTCCAAGGGCATGTATTGTGCTTGCCTTAGTACGTTTCAGCATTTAAGGTGCCCAGGCATTGTGCCAAAGATCATCCAATGGCTTAAAAGTTTATACCTTGTCTTAGGGAAAACCCTAGGACTCAGTGATTTGACTTTGTCCCAAGGACATGTAATGTTTTGACACTATGGCATGGGAATTTCCAGCCCTTGATATGCTCAGACATTCCACAAAAAATCATCCATTAGCTTGAAAGGTCTAGACATTGTGTTTGGGAACTTCCCAGGACTCGAAGTGATTCAACTCCGGGCCAAGGGACATGTATGGTTTTGAAATTGGGCCCCTGAACATCCACAATCAAAGTGCCCAGAAATTGTGGAAGGGATCATCCAAAGCCTCAAAATATTTAGCCATTGTGCTTGAAAACTTCTTAGGACTCGAAGTGATTTGACTTGTTGCTTAGGGACTTCCAAGGACATATACGTTTTGATGTTTTACCAAAGGATTTGTCAGGGCTTAACTGTAATAGCCCGAGGGCCCACACCCTACAACAATATTGTCCATGACAGAGTGCTCATACACCCCGCACGGTTTTGTTCTTCCCCAGTTGCCCAGGGAAAAGGCCTCGTTGCAAGGGAAGTCCTCATCACTCTTATCAAGAGCCCAGTAACTTTTCCCCTAGCGATGTGGGACTAGCTCTCAGTCTCTCACCTTGCCTAGAAGCCTGCCAGTCCTCTTGGCCCGCCCTCATTGGCCAAGGCTTCACAACCTCTCCCCCTTAGGGGACACGCGTCCCCGCGTGTCTTACCACACGCGAGCGCCTACGTGCGACTAGCCACCCACACCAGGTCAGGGTCTGGCTCTAGGCTAGCCTTGGCCGATGAAGGCGGGCTGGCAGGCTTCTAGGCAAGGTGAGGCTTGAGAGTTTAGTCCCACATTGGCTAGGGAAAAGGTTCCTAGGCTAGGGTCTGGGTGGGCTTTACCAGTAATGACGCATTTTACCCCGTCATGTGTGAGAACAAAACCCAGTGTAACTGGAACAATATCGTTACTAAGGAGCCCAGACCTGGGGCATTACAGTGGTATCAAAGCGGGACCCCAACCCCGAGGGTGGCAGGCTAACCCCACGCGAGGTCGCCTAGCCCCTAAGGAGGGGAGAGGGCTAGCCATGGCCAATAAGGGCGGGCTAATGAGGGCGGGCTTGGAGGGCTGGTAGGCTGACAGGCTGACAGGCTTCTAGGCAAGGTGAGGATTGAGAGTTTAGTTCCACATCGGCTAGGGAAAAGGTTCCTAGGCATTGATAAGGGTCTGGGTAGGCTTTACTAGTAACAACGCCTTTTACCCCATTGTGGGTGAGAACAAAACCCAGTGTAACTAGGACAATATCGTTACTGAGGAGCCCAAACCCGGAGTGTTACATTAACACTCAAAGACTTTGTGCCCAGCATCATCCAATGGCTTGAAATGTCTAAACGTTGCATTTAGACACATCCTAGTATTCGAAGGGATTTGACTATGAGCCTTGGGACTTCCAATGACGTGTAATGTTTTGTCATTATACCTTGGGATTCTATACACTTAATGTGATCAGAAATTGTTTCAAGATTCATACAAAGTCATTTAAAATTTAGAATGATGTGTCTAGAAGCTTCCAAGACTCGAAGTGATTTGGGTTTGAGCCTAGGGACTTTCAAGGACATGTATTGCTTTGATATTGTGCATTGGGATTTCCCAACATTTAAGGTGTCGGACCACTGTGCAAAGGATCTTTCAATGTGTTTGGGAACATCTCAGGCCTCGAAGTGATTTGATTTATTGCCAAGAGACTACATAGGACTTAACATCTTGAAATTGTACCATGGCCCTCCTAGCATTTCTAGTGCTCAGACATTGTTCCAAAAGGATCATCCAGTACTTGAAAAGTTTAGACTTTGTGTTTGGGAACATCTCATGACTCGATGTGATTTGATTTTTTGCACAGAGACTTTCAAGGAGATGTAATGCTTTGACATTGTTCCATGGGACTTCCCAGTGCTTAAGGTGCTCAAACATTCTGCCAAGGATCATCCGACAGCTTGAAAACTTTTGACATTGTGATTGGGAACTTCCCTTTACTCGAAACATTTTGACCATGCACCTAGGCACATCGAAGGGCATGCATGTTTTGACATTGTGTCTTGGGACTTCCCAGCATTGGAAGTACACAGAAGATGATCATCCAATAGCTGGGAACATCCTAGGACTCGACTGATTTGAATTATTGCCTAGGGACTTCTAAGGACTTATAATGTCTTAACATTGTAGCATGGGACTTCCTAACACTTCAAGTGCTCAGACATTGTAACAAAAGGATCATCCAATGGCTTGAATAGTTTAGACTTTTTATGTGGGAACATCCCATGTCTGAAATTGAATTGACCTTGTGCATAGGGACTTTCAAAGACAAGTAATGCTTGGACATTGTCCCATGGAACTTTCCAGCACTTAACATGCTCAAACTTCGTGCTAAGGATCATCCTTCGGCTTGAAAACTTTAGATATGGTGTTTGGGGACTTCCCTTGACATGAAACAATTTGACCACGTGCCTATGTACTTCGAAGGACATGTATTGTTTTTACATTGTGTTTTAGCATTTATGGTGCCCAAACATTGTGCAAAGGATCATCCAACAGCTACAAAAGTTTAGACATTGTGTTTGAGAACATCCTTGGACTGAAGGTGATTTTATGTTGTGCCTAGGGACTTCAAGGACATGCAATTTTTTTATGTTGTGTCATGGGACATCCTAATTCTTTAAGAGCTCAAATGTCATGCCGTCCAATGGCTTGAAAAGTTAGACTTTGTGTTTGGGAACATCCGAGGATTGGAAGTGGTTTGACTTTGCCTATAGGGACTTTCAAGGACATGTAATGCTTCGACATTGTGCCTTGCGACTACCCAGCAATTAAGGTGCCCGGACATTGTGATCATCTAAGGGCTTGAAAAGTTTAGACATTGTGTTTGGAAACATCCTAGGACTTGAAGTGATTGGGACTTCCAAGGACATGTCATGCTTTAGCATTGTCCCATGTGATTTTGCACCACTTAACATGCTCAAACATTATGCCAAGGATCATCCTACAATCTGAAAACTTTAGACTTTGTGTTGGGAAACTTCCTAGGGAAGTGATGTGACTTTATGTCTAGGACTTCTAAGGAAATGTATTGTTTTGGCATTGTGCCTTGTGACTTCCCAACATTTAAGGTGCCCAGACATTGTGTCAAGTATCATCCAACAGCTTGAAAAGTTTAGACAATGTATTTAGGAACATCGCAGGACTTGAAGTGATTTCACTTTGTGGTTAGGCAATTGCAAGGACATGTATTGTTCCAACATTGTACCAGGCAACATCCGAGCATTTAACGTGCTCATGCATTGGACAGAAGATCATCCAACGGCTTGAAAAGTCAAGACATTGTGTTTGGTAACATACTAGGACTTGAAGTGATTTAACTTTGGCTGAAGGGCTTGCAAGGAGATGTATTGTTTTCAAGTTGGTACCCAGGACTTCACAGCATTTAAAGTGCCAAACATTGTGCCAGGGATCATCTAAAGGCTTAAAAAATTTAAATGTTGTGTTTGGAAACTTCCCAGTACTGGGAGTGATTTGACTTATTGCTTAGGGACTTCCAAGAACATGTATGTTTTGGCATTGTACTATGGGACTTATTAGAGCTTAACATGCTCAAACATTGTGCCAAGGATCATCCAATGGTTTGGGACACATCCCAATATTTGAAGGGATTTTACTTTGTTCCTAAAGACTTACAAGGACACGTACACCTTGGGACTTCTTACCGCTTATAGTGATCAGATATTGTGCCAAAGGTCTACAACAACATTTAAAATTTTGACGTGTGATTGGAAGTTTCCCAGGACTCGAAGTGATTTGGGTTTGTGCCTAGGGACTTCCATGGACATGAATTGTTTTGACATTGTGCCTCAAGATTTCCCTACATTTAAGGTGCTAGGCCATTGTGCAAAGGACCATGCAATAGCTGGAAAAGTTTAGACAATGTGTTTGGGAACATCCCAAGACTTGAAGCGATTTGACATATAGACTAGGGATTTCCAAGGACTTGTAATGTCTTGACATTGTACCTTGGGACTTCTTAGCACTTCAAGTGCTTAGACATTGAGCCAAAAGTATCATCTAACAGCCTAAGAAGTTAAGGCTTTGTGTTTGGGAACAACCCATGACTCATAGTGATTTGAACTTGTGCATAGTGTTTCCAAACACAATGTCTAAAATTTTCAAACCATTGAATGATCTTCGGCACAATGTGTGAGAGCTTCAAAAGTCCCAATCTACAAAGTCAACCACTTCGAGTCCTTCAAAAATCATAAACACAATGTCCAAACTTTTTCAATATGTTGGATGATCCATCAACCAATGACCACACATGGTAAGTATTGGGAAGCCCTATGGTACAATTTGAAGCCAATACATGTCCATGGCAGTCCTAGGCACAATGTCAAATCACTTCTAGCCCTAGGAATTCGAGGCACAATGTCTAAACTTTGCATGCCCTTGGATGATCCCTAGCAAGTCAAAAGGAATAATGTGAAAACCTTACTTGTCCTTGGAAGTCAGGCGCAAGCTCAAATCAATTTGTGTCCCAGCAAGTTTCCAGGCACAACAACGAATCATTTCTAGCCATTGGATGATTCTAAGCACAATGTCCCAGCGCGTTAGGCACTGGGAAAATCCCAAGTCACATTGTATAAACATTATATGGCAATGGAAGTCCTAAAAACAATGTCTAAACTTTTCAAGCCATTGATGATCATTAAGACAATGACTGAGCAATTTAAACGCTCCCAATGCATAATGTTACATTGTGCTTTGGGACTCCCCAGCATTTGATGTGCCCAGACATTGTGCAAAGGATCATCCAACAACTGCAAATGTTTAGACATTGTGTTTGGGAACATCCCAGAACTCGATGTGATTTGACTTATTGCTTAGGGACTTCTAATGACTTGTAATGTCTTGAAATTATACCATGGCACTGCCTAACACTTCAAGTGCTCAAACATTGTGCCAAAAGGATCATCCAATGGCTTAAAAAGTTTAGACTTTGTCTTTGGGAACATCCCATGACTGGAAGTGATTTGCCTTTGTGCATAGGGACTTTCAAGGACACATAATGCTTCGACCTTGTCCCATGGGACATCCTAGTGCTCAAACATTGTGGAAGGATCATTTAATAGCTTGAAAACTTTAAACATTGTGATCCACAACTTCCCTTCACTCAAAACAATTTGCCCATGTGCCTAGGTACTTCAAAGGACATGTATTGCATTGACATTGCACAGCGGGATTTTCCAACATTTAATGTGTTGGACATGTTCCAACAGCTGGAAAAGTTTATATATTGAGTTTGGGAACACCGCAGGCCTCGAAATGATTTGACTTTGTTCTAGGGACTTACAAGGCCTTGTGGACTATGTATCAAGGCATATTCTACTACTTTAAGTGCATAGACATTGTCCCAAAAGGATCATCCAACAGCTTGAAAAGTTAGACCTTGTGTTTGGGAACGTACTAGGACTGGAAGTGATTTGACTTTGTGCATAGGGTCTTTCAAGGACATGTAATGCTTTGACACGGTCAGCCACTATGCCAAAGATCATCCAATAGTTGGAAAACATTAGTCTTAGTGTTTGAATGCTTCCCCGCACTGAAAGCAATTTGACTTTATGTCTAAGGACTTCCAAGGGCATGTATTGTATTGCCTACCTTGATACTTTTTAACATTGAAGGTGCTCAAGCATTGTGTCAAGGATCATCCAACTGCTTAAAAGTTTAGACATTGTCTTAGAGAAAACCCATGGACTTAGTGATTTGACTTTGTGCTAAGGACATGTGATGTTTTGACACTATAGCATGGGAATTTCCAGCACATGACATGCTCAGACATTCCACAAAAGATCATCCATTGGCTTGAAAAGTCAAGACATTGTGTTTGGGAGCTTCCCAAGACTCGAAGTGATTTAACTTTGAGCCAAGGGACATGCATGGTCTTGAACTTGGGCCCTGGAAATCCACATTTAAAGTGCCTAGAAATTATGGCAGGGATCATCCAAAGCATCAAAAGATTGAGCCATTTGTGCTTGAAAACTTCTTAGGACTCGAAGTGATTTGACTTATTGCTTAGGGACTTTCAAGTATGTTTGGATGTTTTATCATGAGACTTGTCAGGGCTTAACGACCAAAAACTTTGTGACAAGCACCATCCAACAGCTTGAAATGTCTAAATGCTGTGTTTGGAAACATCCTAAGACATTGTAGCATGGGACTTCCAAACGCTTCAAGTGCTCAGACATTGTAACAAAAGGATCATCCAATGGCTTAAATAGTTTAGACTTTTTATGTGGGAACATCCCATGTCTGAAAGTGACTTGACCTTGTGCATAAGGACTTTCAAAGACATGTATTGCTTGGACATTGTCCCATGGCACTCTTCAGCACTTAACATGCTCAAACTTCGTGCCAAGGATCATCCTTCAGCTTGAAAACTTTAGATATGGTGTTTGAGGATTTCCCTTGACTTGAAACAATTTGACCACGTGCCTACGTACTTCGAAGGACATGTATTGTTTTTACATTGTGCCTTGGGACTTTCTCTCATTTAAGGTGCCCGAACATTGTGCAAAGGATCATCCAACAGCTAGAAAAGTTTAAACATTGTGTTTGAGAACATCCTTGGACCCAACGTGATTTTACGCTGTGCCTAGGGACTTCCAAGGACTTGTAATTTTTTGACGTTGTGTCATGGACAAAAACTTGTTGCTGTTTTCCGCAAGTGCACGGGCTATTTTAGTATAACTATGCAAATACGGGTCGATCCCACAGGAACTCGTTTTAGAATTTTGAAGTTTGTAATAAAATTTAATTATTTGAAATTCTATCAATTGACAAAAATTAACAGGAAATTTTCAGACTCCGTATTTAGTTTACCAATGAATTTTCAGAAGTTGACTTCCAGAAAGAACAGAAAAAGAAACAATAATTTCCTAATTAAAACTAAAACTAGAAAAATTAAGAAATCTAATTCCCTAGATTAATACTATCCAATTTCTTAGCTTCGGGTTTTCAAAACTTTGATCAACCTATATAAATATGTTCAACTTGCCCTGGATTAGTTATCTGACAGAGGAATTTGTCAGATTTTTCAAATTCTTAGAGATCTAATCAAATTAAATAATTTCATAATTAACAACTTAGATCTGTTTTCATAACCCAAAATGAAGATCAAGAATAGTAATTACACTAGAATCTATCCTAAGAATATGCCCTAAAATTTAATTGAAATTAAGAATTAAAATAAACAAGAAATGGAAGAGTTTCCATTGTTAACCCAGAACCGTTAATTAAAGTAACCAGTAATGAAATACACAGAACATGGATTACTCAGACTAGGAATAAGATAAACTGGGGATAAGGACATCAAATGTAAATTCACTTATTCCTGTAGGGGCAAAAGTGGAATGTTTTCGAAAACTTCCCAAAAAATCCCATAAACACCAAAATTCACCGAAGAAGATGACTTTTGGCCGGAGATGTGCAGACGCCTGTGCTGATCGTGCTGGGCCGGTGAGGCTCTGGGAGTTGCCTGGTTCAGGACCGTCTCCACCTGGCTTGGTCTGTCTGGTGGAGAGCTCTTCCGAGGAAAAAATTAATGCCCTTTCTGTGCGTCATCTGGTTCAGGCCTGGGAAAGATGACGCCTACTAACCAGGCTAGAGGCAGAACTGATATGGGCTTTATCCTGGCCGGTGAAGACAACACCATGGAGCAGAGGGAAACAAAGGAGATTAGGCAGAGGTGAGTGCATGGCTGGTCTGCTTTGGGGTGTCGTTCTGTGTAGTGAACAAAAGGGGAACTAGAAAATGGAGCGTGAGATAGGGGAGAACTAGGTGCTAGTGTGGAGGTGTGATGGAGGGTGGGTTGACTGGTGAAAAGGGAAGATGGGCCTTGTGTGATGAATGGAGATGACGGTTGGGCTAGTGCTGAAACAGAAAATGGTGCGGCGATCTAAAGAGAGAGAGAGAGAGAGAGAGAGAGAGAGAGAGAGAGAGAGAGAGAGAGAGAGAGAGAGAGAGAGAGAGAGAGAGAGAGAGAGAGAGAGAGAGAGAGAGAGAGAGAGAGAGAGAGAGATGAAGATGGTGAGAAGGAGAGAAGTTGTGAACGTGGTGTGTGAGAAAAGAAGAAAGCACCTTATGCTAGAAAAGGAAAACCAAAGAAGAGAGAAACAAAGAGGCAAGTGGTATTCAACGAGTAAGGGATGCACTTAAGGGAAGCAAATGGTTGAATAGAACAAAGTGAAAAAAATACAAGGAAAGCTAAGAACAACTATAAAAAAAACTCTCTTTCCCTCCATATGGCTCCCCCCTTTATAATTTTTTTTCCTTCTTTTTCTCCAACAACACCTCTTATCCCTATGTAGGACTCTTCTTCCTCTTCTATTTCAATTAGGACTCTTCCTCTTGACCTCTACTTGATATGCACAATTGAAATTAGATCTGATCCATCCACCCCTCTTTTAGTTGATCTGCAAAATAAAAGACTAAATTAGACTCATCAAAATCGTACATTAATCACCTAATAAGCTCTAATGATCATCTAACCGTTGATTTTGAGAAAATTATGGTTTGGATGGTCAATCAAGCTAAATTTTGAAATTTGGACAGTCAGATGATCTAATTGAATGCTAAACTAACGATCTTTTAGCCAAAATTAAACACTTAACACCCCACCAACCAGCATTTTGCTAGTTCCGAGCAAAACATGCAGACAACTATTTTACACAAAACTGTACCAAATGCCACTTTTATAAATACTCATGATTGCATTTAGCACATGCAATAAGCCCTTGAACCCCTAGGTTACCCTTAGTGGATGAGTTAGGCCTCGTGAGGGTTTGCAGTGAATATACCCACAAAATTCAATAAAGTCAAGTCCCTTATTTTATCTTAGAGAACCCTCATTCATTAGAAAATTAACTAATTTTTCACAACTTAATGAAGAAGATATGACAATTTTACACATTATACGCATATTAAAGACAATTTATTTGAGCTATTTCTCAGAGTGCATATGTGTGTATACAGCCACATAAATCTTGACTTCTAATTGGATATGCTTACATTTCATTGAAAATATGCCTTAACCTCAAATCCTTACAGGTATACGCTCAGAAATAAAACTCTCAAATAAGAGTTAAACATATTTCGCTCATTATGTGGCCAAATCCAACAAATTGATGGTTCACATAGTTCATTTTAATGCTCATGAGACAAAGGAAAGTGATGAATAAGAGTGGATGTTAACACCAAGAATATTAAGGATTTTTTACCTTAATTCTTTCTTTTTATCTCCTCTTTAAGGCTATGTCCACCTAAAATCAATAGGTCTTTAACTAGGACGAAATGCTAGGATAGGTTTAGAAAAGAAAGGTATAAGGAATTCAAAGGTCAAAATTGAGTAGATGCCTTTAATGAATATTTGTTAGGACAATTTGGTTTTATACTTGAAGTGAATTTCTCTTTCAACTTTTGGTCTTTCTTTTTCTTTACTTTTCTTTTTTCACTTCTTTTTCTAGGTTTAAGATGGGTAATGGTTATTTATTTTAATGGGCTATTCTGGGTTAAGGTAAATGTGTTTAAGAAAGGAAAGGCTTAATAACAGGCTCAAAAGGCTAACTAGTAGTATACTATGTTGGGTAGGCTTTATGCCTCTAGGTTGAGCAAGGATGGCCTGTATCATTTCCTAAGTTTCCTACAGCCTATCAAATTCAATAAATTTCTAGAATTAAAGCTATTATTTCTATTTATTCTTGATGTTTAACAAAAAATATAATAATAGGATCACATTAATGTATGTACACTGAAGAAATTATGGAATTACTAATAACCCTCTAAAAGAAGATAGTCTCAAACTCTCACTAGGTTATAGGTCTCCACTGATTTTCCTCAGGGTCTCTAAGCCATACCTCTATATTAGTCTTGATTATGTGCTATGTGTAAATAGTTTTCGAGAATTAACTTCCATAAAATGCTTCAACACATGAATGACATGCAAAACTAATCATATGCATTCTCATTAAGAGCTGAAAATAGTACATTTACTAAATCTTGAACATTTTATTCTCATCACAGTAAGAGAACTCTACTTTAAAAATTTTTCTTTTTTCAAAAATTTTCAATTTTTTTTTTCATTAACTCAAGAAAATTTAAAATCTCTAGTGCACCTACACCCCCCAACTTGAATGAAACAATGTCCTTAATGTTTGAAAACATAGGATTCTGTAAGGAAGTGGAGTGATGTACTCTAAAACACTTGGGTTGCCTCCCAATAAGTGCTAAATTTAACGTCTTCAGCCAGACATTACCTAACCTAACTTCCTAAACATAGAGCTAACTGGGTTAGCTTTATCTCACGCCACTTCAGAATTTCGAGGTAATCTATATATGGCCTCCACCTTAAAATTTTAGGTGGCGATATGAATATAATACAATAGATCACCGCAAATGTAAAAGTAGTGGGACCATAGTATTGATCCTCCCTCTTCAATATTTCACGATAGTCAATATAATCGCTCCACCTCGAAAATTGAGGTGAGGGTAACTCAATGACTGCATGAACTACCGTGTATTTTCTTATACCATATGGTGACAACGAGTCCTTGTCTTGACCAATTTGAGGGATAATAATGACCATTCTATGCAATTTATCCTTTTCCTCAATGTCCCTATCATTGTCCTGAACTAGGGTAATAACTTGACTCTACCCTTCTCTAATAGGTTGTTCTTGTATTACTAGAGGCGGGGACAAGGTTTGGTTGAAACCCCGGTTATCTTCTGATGTGTACCCTACAGTAGGTTGATGCATATCAACTGACTTTGCTTCCTTTTGTTTGGTAACCACAGGTATGATAGCAATTGGGGCTAATCAGGTACATCTTCTACATTAAAAGGCCCAATTTGAATTTCATGCTTAGGATGATCTACTCTGTCTTGCCATCTAGAAGTGTCTATTAGAGGCATAGTATCGAACAACTCAGGCATCTCCTCAATAAATGTGTCTTCAACAGAGTCATACAAATAGGTGGGACACGCATCTAGAAGAAGAGGGTTGGATTTTTCTAAAGTGTTATGCTCTTCATCAATGGAAGTCTCTTCACAATCAGAATCAGGACATGACTCAAGTATATCGAAGTTGGAGATCTCTAAGGATGGTTGTAGACTTTGTGGCTCATAAGGATCATAGGAAATTTCCATCTTAGTATCAAGAATAAATGACTTGACCTTGTGCATAGGGACTTTCAAAGACATGTAATGCTTGGATATTGTCCCATGGAACTTTCCAGCACTTAACGTGCTCAAACTTCGTGCCAAGGATCATCCTTCGGCTTAAAAACTTTAGATATGGTGTTTGGGGACTTCCCTTGACTTGAAATAATTTGACTGCGTGCCTTAAGGTGGTTAATACAACCCTCATGTAAGAAAGCATTTAGACTTCAACAAATGTGAACTGAAGGCATGAGAAAATCACTTGAATTTTAAGACACCTACTATAACCACAGTTGTCATAAGCCACTAGAGTGACAATATATCGCATCTTAGTAAGAGGGTCCTACGGGCATGTGACGGCCCTATAAATCTCTTCTAATTGATTTTATATTAATTTGAAAAAAAGGGTTGTGAATTTGTGGTGATTATCCTAGATGGGCTAAGAAGTAGTGATGAAATCCACTCTTGATCTTGTAGGGTCAAGTGGCCTTACTAATTAATATCCATTTCCATGGTAGTTCGATCAACATATATATCACTTTAAAGTAGTAAATGTGCCATAAGAATGCAATTAAAAACAATAAACTAATGCAAAATCCTAAAAATGCAACAATTATCAAATATGCTTTTTATATCCAATTATTCTATCAAACAATGCAAAATTATTCTAAATGCAAACCCTGATTTAGAAAATAAGAGTGAGAGATACTTACAATGGGGTTTTTAATGAAGAACAAGTGTGAGCCACCTTATCCCACACTTGCCCTAGTTTATACAATCCTTTTAAAATTGAAATTGAAATTGCAAATTACAAAGGGGCCTCTCTACAATATTCACCCAAAAGAAAAGCACTGGCTGGTTAGGGTGAATAGGGCAAAAGAGGGGGCGATCTAGGCTAGATGGTGTTATGCGTTGGAGGACTAGGCAGAGCAGAGGTAGATGGCGATATGGGCTGCGCGAAGCTGGAGTGGAGAACAAGAGCCAGCCAGTGGAGAAGAAGACAGAGAAGGATGCGGTGAACGAAACAAGAGCAGAGGGAGTGAACGATGGGAACAGGGAGAAAACGAGAGATAGTTGGAGGGAGGAAAGGTAAGAAGGAGAGTTGTCCGATGCTGGAAGTTGGGTGTCGGGTTGGAATGAAGAAAGAAGGAGATGGTTTGGGCGTCGATTGGGCAGTAGCTGAGGAGAGGGGTGACCGGTGGAGATGTGTCGATCTGATCAGAGGAGGGTTGGAGCTCGGGCGTTGAAGAGAACAAGGCAGAACCGGTGGTGTTGTAAAAATCAGATGCCAGTGCTGGGGTTAACAGGGAAGAAAATAGAGAAGTGGGGGAAAGGAAAGTAGCCAGTGATGGGGAAGAGACAGGGTAGACGATTGACAAAGACATGGGAACCTGCTTGGCTGGACCCTTATTATTAATTTGCTTGTTTCTTAGTGACCCCATTGCAGATGTTGTTTTCAGCTTGGATGTAGAATGAAAAAGGCTGCATATGGTTTCAGGAAACATTAGTTTCCATCAGTCATGTCTTCATTCATGTTTTCCCTTTCTTCCATGCAATCATGTCTTCATTCATGTCTTCAACAATGATCCTTTAGACAGTCCTGTGGAAAAATCTAGAAGCTTTCATAAGCAAGACTCATAAGTGGTACAAACGACCACTGCTCCTGAGCATGACTATTTGAGAATGCACATCAGTTAATACGAACACACAACTTTCCTAAAGAAATAAGTTCCCTTAAACCAACTTTTAAGAAACATTAAATACTCAATAACTAGCTAGGACCCACAACTGAAGTCATAAACGATTGACAATATAAAATACTTCTGCTTTTATGTCCTATACTCTTTGGTCACTGCATCAGTAGGATTGACATGTACAGCAGTTAACCTACCCATGAAAATGGATTAAATGGTATTAACCTCGTCTTTCAGTTTCTTGCTTTTCTTTCTTTGAATTTGGACGTGGAAAGGATGCAAGTGATGCACCTGTGTCCAATCACCAGTGGCTTCTTCTCATATTTGTTATTCATAAACTTATCGAATGTCTGAGAGAAACTGGTATTCATATTTCCTAACTTTTGTATTTTGCTAGACACTTAGTTATTCTTACAGACCTGGCATTCATTCACGGCCGCAGTATTTATATTCTGCCACTGTTCCTTCTTATTGTAGGTTATCATTTTTTTTTTTAAAGATAATTTATGTAATAAAAGATAGACTCCTGGTATCTTCAAAAGCTAAGGCAGCATCATATTTTTGGATGCTGACTTAATTTTTGGAAGGTCCAAACCATCCATATTATTCAGGATCGCTTAGGTTACCACTACACCAAAAATTGCTTCTATTGGATGCTTGTAGCCTTACATTTCTTTGTGCTTTGAATCACAAGCATTGAAATAAACAATGAAACAAAACAGTAGTTAGGATCATCAGATTGGCATATTTTTCATTGGCAGGCTAAAACTGTGTTGGGAACAGAATGAATGCCTTAGATCTAAGAAAACAACAAAAGGGCAGCGTTTAAAAATACCAGGCTTCTTAAAAATATTTCTGTTCCACGGTTTATGATTTCTTCATGTCTTTTCATATATTCAAGAACTTCCTGTCACTATGCTTTTGAGTTGTTGCAGAATCCGAAAGTGGAGTCTATTATTCCAAATTGGAATTCTTTTCCAGAGCCAAAGACAATTTCTACAGAAAATGGTAATGTATTAGAGACCTAGGATAAGGATGTTGTTTTGCAAGGCCTTGGATCAGTTGTAGTCTATGATCAATGGATTCCACCTTCAATATCTGGACAATGTCCTAAAGCCTGATATGAGGTACCTTACTCTGATTCCTACTAGTGGGGGTTGATTTTTTCTTCATTTTGGGGTTACTAATTTTTTTAGAACGTGCTTCTATGCTGGATCTTCTGAACGTCTGCAGCATGGAGGCTGCTATAGTCATTTCCCCTTATGATAATACTTTCTTGCTAAAGAAATTACTGATACAAAGTAACCAGGGTAATATCCATACGTAGACTCAATTTTCAAATATGAAGAAAAATTTATGATAAACTGGAAATGTAGTCTATGACTTAAATCCTTGAAGAATACCTTTAAGTAAATGTCAAAGTGCTTTGCTTGTACGTTTATCATAAATTTTCTGCTTTCTTGTTCTTTTATGATTTGTTCCCTAACTTCTACATTTATACTAACAAATATCACCTGTCTGAATCTTTTGGCCCAAAAGGCATGGAGGGGTGCTAGGAAAACATGACGTGTTTCCCAGGCCCCAAAACAGCAATTTTCCATCACATGGATTGACGCCAAAAGCACCGTTTTCAAAGTGGAAACGGACAATAATGGTGCTTCCAGTTGCCATTTTTATTAGTTTATATTAATAAGTAAAAACTAATTCTCGAGATTCTTAGCTATTCGCCTCAAGTAAAACACAACTTTTGTTCTTCCTGTTTCTTCTTCTTCTTTTTTTTTCTTCTTCTTCCTGGTAGTACTTCACACTGCTAAACTAGAAGATGAATGGTTTGATGATGTGGGAAATGGGTTCGTGAACATGATTGAAAGTGGGTTCAAATTGGATTTTCCTTTATTTTCACAGACGCCTATGCCTAGGGAAAGGGAACAAAACCTTCCATTAGTTCAATACTTTTGTTCCTTTCTCTCAGTGATTAATTTATCTAAAATAAAATCCCCAAAATACAGCTTTTAGGATTCCAGAAACCGTCCTTTCTGTTTTCTAGATTTCCCAAGTCAGGTTATTCTGACAAACGGTTGGATCATCAAAATGGTTCCCATTAATACAAATGGTGGGAAGTTATATGGCATCCCAACTAGCTTAAACAATAAATATCATGGAAAATAACTGAATGAAAGACCAGACCGGTGATCCTAATTTAAATTGCACGAAACATGTTAGGTTGGAAAATGCTGTTTTCATGTTAATAAAACAAGGGTGTTTTCATAGAGTTTCTCAAAAGGACATAAATGTAAATATCTCATATTGCATAATAATAAAAAATAATGTGTAGAGAACTTTTCTTTTCCCTGTCCTTAAACTTTCTGTTTGCTTTTGCCTGGTAACCTTGCTTTTTTTGTTGTTTTTCGTATTTTAGTCCTTGCTAGCATTTTTATGTTCACGAGTTCTTATGAGTTTACTATACTTGTTTTATTCGTAATTTAATTCTGCTATTATGACCTTACTTGTTATTATATTCTTATGTAAATATAGATATTATAATATTTTCATTTTCCTAGAAATATTCCGGACATAAATGTGAAAATGATCCTCCCAGATCTCGAAGTTGTTGATGCTATTTCTAATAGTCTTACGCTCTCTTCCCAGGAAACATGGTTTTATTTTTCTGTCCATTATGCAATTCTACTCTTTGATACAGGTGATCTGTAGCTTGTTCATGGGTTTCTCATCTCCATATTCTTCTACGTAATCATTATTCCAGGCTTCTCTGCAGCATCTTCTTCTACTTCTTCTTCCCTGTTGTTCCATGTTCCGAAGGCGTTCTCTTCAGATTTGTGCTTCTAAGATTATGGTCACTGTCAAGTCTCCAGGGTCTTAGTCTAGGTTAAAAGTTTCCAGCGAAACTAAGTCCTAAAATTTAAAGCTTTGGAGATAAAAACTTTGAGGACTCCTGTCTATGTCAATGGAGGTGGTGGTGTGCGAGCAAGAGAAAGTAAAGGGAGAAGAAGGAAATAGGAAAAGAAAGATAAAAAGCAAAGTGACTGAAAAGCATGTTTTTTTTTAAGTGTAAAGTAGAAGAAAATATATAGGTAATTTGGTCTATAGATATTGCTTAGGTTGCTAAATAACACCTCTTTTCTTCCCAAGGCATTCTCTTCAGATTTGTGCTTCTAAGATTATGGTCACAGTCAAGTCTCCAGGGTCTTAGTCTAGGTTAAAAGTTTCCAGCGAAACCAAGTCCTAAAATTTAAAGCTTTGGAGATAAAAACTTTGAGGACTCCTGTCTATGTCAATGGAGGTGGTGGTGTGCGAGCAAGAGAAAGTAAAGGGAGAAGAAGGAAATAGGAAAAGAAAGATAAAAAGCAAAGTGACTGAAAAGCGTGTTTTTTTAAGTGTAAAGTAGAAGAAAATATATAGGTAATTTGGTCTATAGATATTGCTTAGGTTGCTAAATAACACCTCTTTTCTTCCCTGGGCCACCCCTTTTCTCTCTCTAACTCTCTCTCTCTCTCTCCACATAAAGGGGTGTCCCGAGGAAAGAAAAGGAGTGAATATATCAGCACTACACACATACGGGAAGATATATGTTATACTTGTACATGCATGTAAATATTTTATGTATGTATATATGAAGCATATGTGTATTTGTGCACGTGCACGTGCATAATCAAATCATTTTTATCATTTTGGAATTGGACTCTACAGGTTCTGGATTTGAAAAGTTTGTCTTGGCCCAAGGTAGAGATGAAACCAGCTAACGAATCCCAGGAACCATCATCTAAAGTGGCATTGGCGGGCGTTGGTCATTCTTTGGTACACATGGGATACTCTGATCTTCTTCAATATCGAAATCTCTGAAACCATTCCAGCTGCATAATTAGGTTTCTTCAATTTTCTTTCCTAGATATCTTGGGGAAACAAGCTTCTTTCCATTGCAGACCATACAAAAAATCCTCCTGAGACTGTGACAGGTGGAAGCAGGTAGCATCCGTGTTTTCTGATCCATTTCCATTTGTACTCATTGAGTAGCTCTTCTATTTATGCTGATTCTTTTTATTTCTGATGTCAGTGAGAAATTTTGATTTGCACACTTGTACTTGGTTGAGCTTAAATACATATGGGAAGGCACCGGTAATGTTCAGTTTCTATCAAGGAAATCATTTTGAGTGTCATGGGTTTCTCAATAATCCTTTTTGGTTAAATATGCTTAGAAGCTGCTGCTTTATCATGATGAGAACACTTTGGTGAATAAACACCCAATTACGAAGAAAAGCTTCATTCACCACAAGTTTAAAGGTATTATTAACATAAAATGTCTTGGTAAGTTATGAAGGCCCTGCCTTTGTCTTGGAGATGTAAATGCTCCAACTCTACCATCTCTCCCCCTAACAAAAGGATGTTCCGGTTTGTCTCTCCAGTGCATGGTGGTGTTAAAGTATTAAAAAGAGAAGAAAATTTTTCATTTTCCCGAAATTGTGTGGAAGAAATTTTATTTTTGGAATTGGTGTATACAATAATATCTACTATGTGAGTGCTATGTTCTAAAGGTTTACCAAGGTGGACAACAGTACTGGTGTAGGACACATTTCACCGATCCAAACCATTTGTCTGTTGGTCCACCGCAGTGATGAGCCTTGCCGCAAATATCTTCTCCATAGGATAATCCTAGAAATAGTTGCCAACATTGTGGATGATGTTTGAAGTTTGAATTGGTGTGGGAAGCAAAAGCTGGTAGTGAGAGATCTAAAAAAGGGAAAATGCTGGAACTGGACACATGAAGGAAACAACGAAGAAGCAATAGGAAGTGCGTGAGAAGCATACTGACATATATAGACACGTAAATAAGATCTTTAGAAAGTGCAATATAAGTACAATATGGATTTCAGGTCAACCCTAGCATATGATCAGGGATTTGTGGCTTCTACAAGTTTTAAACTTTCTAAACATGTAGCTTCATTTTTTAACACGTGCAATACAAAAACCACCTAACAAACACAATAACGTGACATGACACTTAAGAGACTCAGTCTCCATGTTCATTCACCCAATCAAATACAATACTCAATAAAACATGTACTTTAACAATGAAAAATAAAATCAAGATATGACAATATTACCCAGGGTCTATCCATGCACAACCATCGCATCCAATATAAATACTTATCCATACATCTAGGTCACAGTGTAAATTATATTAATAATGTATAGTCCATATATCTTAACTGAAGTGAAAGCTAAACAAACCTTATGGTTCTGAAATATCTTCAATACTTTATTGGAAACTGTCATCGCTTTTGCCTATTCTGTCAACATATCAAACTTGCTGCTACTCTCTGTATCTAAGGCATTGCAAACAAAGCAATGCCTACACTTGTGTAGGTGACCACATTTAATGCAATGAAATTATGGCATAAAAGAATAACTCAAATGATAAGAGCTGATAAGAGCGTGGAGCATAATAACCATAGAATACAAATTCCATAAATTATATTGATACGAGTAGCAAAGTATCATGTACAATAAAACAAGAATCACATGATAGTACAACATGACATGATACAATCTCCATGGGCATAAAATAAACAAGTAGGGAACCCCAAGGAACATGGGTCTTATGAGTGTCCCATACGCTCGTACAACAGGTCATGAGTACTCATACCAATCTTCTAAGTGTCGTCACACCCAAGCACACAATAAGATCTTTATGCTCATCATGCAAGCATACAAAACAAGAGTATCGATCGTCATGATGCAGTGGCAACCACACCAGGGTGAGAGCACTCGTCATAAATCACAAACACTAAAATCACGAATCTTGAAAAAACTCAAGAACATTCGTGGCGCACAATCCCAAGGCACCCACCTCATCCTGGGTTTAGCCTCTCAAGGACTAGCCACCAAGCCTCCATTGTCAATTTTTATGGAAATGATCCACTTTTAGTGATGCAATCAAGATGAGATATTCATAACATATATATATATATATATACACACACACACACACACAAGATCCATGAGTATTAGTACCATGAGTAAAATCTATTCAATGTGCTATCGAAATATCATATCAAATCATAGCATAGAATTTTGCAAATAACTAATGTGTGTAATAAGAAAACCATATGACAACCAATTACAATCAATCAAAATGCTATGATAAAGCAAGATTTTAGAAAATGATATGCAACATTAAATGTCGTCACCTACCTCGAACGGAGTATCACTCGTTTGTACCTCCCAATAAGCTGGACACAACTCTAGCATAATCTAACATAATTCCATCACCTAGGTGCATATCACATTCAATCATATTTAGAATCCAATTTACCTAACTTTGCAAGGTCTAGAAGAGTAGAATGACGATGAGTGCATCTTGCTATATATAAATAATTATTGACACAAAATGCAAGAAGAAGACTAAGTTTGATTACGAGAGGCAATCTTGTAAATATAGGAGCTCGTACTGTTTTTGGCTCCCAACCAATCTTTCTCCCCCAAAGGGTGGAAGCATAGGAGTTATATAGGGTGCAGAAGAGGACTCTCTTGCCCTCCCCTTCCACCATGCATCTTGGTGTAATTGGCTGCAAAAAAGTAAAACATGAGTATTTTGGTCCATAAGAGCTGTGAATAAAAGATCGAAATTCATGAAAGTAGCACCCGACAATGGTGGAAATTTTTTACAGCTATCATCGCAGATGAGGTCATTGTAAAAGGAATCATAGTAGAAGACATCTATAATGTATATTTTGGGCATGTTTGCTGAACATGGTCTTGTCATTTGAATTTTTAGATGATGCATTCAATGATCGTTACAGTGCTTCAGTTCTACATTGGCGAACATGTGTCGTGTATAATGTTGGGTCGAATAATTGGAGTGTTTGTGATAGTACGGTGTGTAAGCGGGATAATTATTTGTGTACATTTGGCCGTGGTTTAATTAAATGTAGACTGAACACAATCAATATGAGATGGTATAAATTTAAATGCTATATGTAATTGTAAGATTGGTGTAGTGTATAGTTGGTATCATCGTCATGAATGTACGCTGAAGTACGTCACGGCAAAAGCGTTTGTGGGTACCATCCACTCCATCTATGAGGACTACTAAATGTTGTTTGTTTGTTGGAACAAGGGGATTACCACAAAGTATAATCAGTTATTGTAAGTGCATATGGAGACGTACGAATATTACGCCATTTATTGATCGTGGTATAATAGACGAGTATATATGTCCCGTGAACAGTATAGAGACGAGATGTTTTCTTCGACTATGTGAATATGCCGTCACTTGGTCAAGGTCCTTGTGATTGTCATGGTAAGAGAATCAAGTTGTGGACTTTAGGTATAAGTGGAACGATTGTGATTGAAATGATTGTTATGTCCAATGGTGATTCAAGTATGGGACACGTAAGTGGTGATAGTAGGAATGAAGTCCATCCATTTAGTGCCGGTACTGTGTTTGTACGTTGTATTGGATTGCGAACCTAGTAATGTTGCAAAACCATGTTTTGCAGATGTTTTTTCCATTCCAACGGCAACATGTGTCAAAGATCGACAATTATGTACGCAATGATCGGACATCAATGTTTACATTGTTGTGCCGTTAGGAAATGGAAATTGGACCTAAGGATGTGAAGAGAACTATCAAGTTGCACTGCTACTTGCGTATTAAGGGTCATTGTCAAATTATTGTGACTTTCCGAGAATATAATGTTTATGGCAGAAATTATGGAAATTGCAAAGAGAATGCACTTATGTAGTATGTCCTGTGGGAGTCAAGTTCATCTTCTAAGATGAAGGTATGTTTGAACTTAAGAAGTGTCTTTTATCACTAAATGGAATGAATGATAATTATCTTGTGAAATAGTATTTTTCATTGTGTCCCTGGTATGGTTTAATATAAAAGCCAATATATTTTGTATCATGTAAATTATTGCAGAAATCTATTAAATGAGAGTAAAAGAATTTTATTATTAATTAATAAAATAAATGCACAGGTTAAGAAAAATATACTTCAATAACTTTCCTTCATTAAGTCCGCATAGCGAAATTTTCAAAAAGAATTGCAATGTTTATAAACAAATAAAATGATCTAAATAGAAGGTTTGCTAGAATAATTGAGCATGCAAGAGAACCCAATTGCTCTAGTGTAAGTGAAATATTTGCCCCCGAAGAGTGGGTGGATAACTCGTCGCCTACGAACCAGGGTCTAGATGAGCAAAGTCGTTGACGGTATTGTCATATGAAAGTGATGGCTTAGGATAACATATTTTTGAGGAGCCATCTATGATGGCCGCAATGGATAGTCTAGAATTATGATAACTATCACCATTTAATGATGATGTTTGGCACAATATTTGTTGTCGTGGTGCATGTTGACAATGCCAAACATCGTCCTCCTTTGTAAAATGATTGGATTGTATGTTTAGTTGTGGAGATTGAATGTGACATATCTCTGGCTAATGAGAAGTGGATAGCTTCATTCATGCTTCAATTTGCTGAAGAAGGTGTTGCTATGAAGATTTGATTGTTCTAGTTGACAGGTTAAGTGCCAAGGACATGTTCCCTCTTTGAGAGAGGCATACGTTCCGTAATAGGTGAGTTCCACTAGAGAAGTTACTAGAAATGCAAACTCACTTGTTTTGAATCATTGCTAGTTATGCGATTGTCGTTGACCATTATACGAAGAATTCTAGTTGAATTGATCAGACATTGCGGACGTATTGAATGAGGCATTTGTTGACTTCAATAGATAGACGACTTATGTGATGTTGGGCTTGATCGGTTAGAGAAGGCATGATATATTCTATTCGTTTTGGTGAAGAGAATGTAAAAGCCCAAGAGCCCCACACAAAACAATATTGTCCGCTTTGGAGACTAGGGCCCATATCACCTAGCCCCCTCACTGCTTTGTTCTTTTATTACGGGAAAAGGCTTTGTTGTATGTGAAGTTCTCTTAACTCTTATCAAGAGCCAATCACTTTTCCCTTAGCAATGTGAGACTAACCTCAAGAACCCACGTGCAGCACACTTCAGCGTGCAGCTCGCTTCAACCCTTCTAGGCCCATCTTACCCTGCCTATCTTACACTGTGTCCCCTTATCCCCCTTAAGGGAGCACGCATCCCCAGGTGCAGCTAACCACATACCGGATCATGGGTTGGCTCTAATGCCACTGTAACAGCCTAAGGGCCCCACACACAACAATATTGTCTACTTTCGAGACTGTTGCCTATATCACCCAGCCCCCTCACGGCTTTGTTCTTCCCTCATAAGAAAAGGCCTTGTTGTATGTGAAGTCTCCTTAACTCTTATTAACAACTCAATCACATTCCCCTTAGCAATGTGGGACTAATCTCAAGAACCCACGTGTAGCCCGCTTCAACCCCTCTTGGCCTGGCTTACTCCACCAGCTTATGTCGTGTCCTCAAAAAGTAACATCCCAAAAAACAAAAAAAACAAACAAATAAGGAAATTTTGCCTTAAATAGAAGGGGGTCATATTTCATATGGGCACCCCTCCCTCTTAAACAGAAGATAAAGGTTTGTTCCAAAAACCCGATCCTAACAAAACAAAAACCCAACGAAGGGGAGAGTGAAAGAGAGAGGAGGAAGAAGAAAGGAGAAGAAGAAGAGTAAGAAAGAGAAAAAGGAGAAGGGAGAGGAGGACCGCACACCAAAAAAGCAGATCACCAGAGGAGATGGGCACGCCCGCGATGATGATTTTATGGGTTGTCAGATTTGTAGATGTCGCTGGAGAAGACAACATCTCGGATCAATGATCCGAGCCAATCAATATCTTCAATACATGAGCGAGAACTAGAACCCTAATTTTATTGGAAGATCTGAGATGACCTAGATCATTGATTGGAGGGGATACAGTGCTTACTATGTGATTGCAGGGTTTCAAGCAATATGGTGATCAATCTGGCTCATCCAAGGGTGAAAAACACATGGAGATGAAACCAAAAGGTAAGATCTACAAAACCCAACTCGTGATTTGAGGTATTTTTCAAAATTTGAATTGTTTATGCTAGATTTAGGTTTTGTGGATGATCCAACTGTCCATTTCTAAATCAAAACTTAGGGAAAGGTAAATGAGTGCTTGATATATCTTGGATTCAACTGAGATTATAGATCTTGGTTGAAAAATTGATCAAACAATCTTAGCCGTCTGATCTATCACTATCACACAGTGACTTCTTGACATTTAATTAATGATTAGGTGCCATGGATGAGTTCTGAAGCATGGACTTAACTAGTATATGGTAGAAATTGAAAGATCTAGGTCAAAATTGAGTGAAAATCTTAACAATTCAATCGAATAATAGAAGAATGAGAGCCTGGCAATGCTTGATCTATAATCAGATACTTCCATTATATTCCTAAACTTAAATTGACAGAGGGTGAGTAAAAATTCCATGATCCATTAGTAAAAATGTTCAATAACATGCTAAGATCAAGATCCGACTACTTATAGCCATTGAATCACCAATCTAGAGATTGAATAGTAGATCAAAGAGTGATCTAACACTGTTCTTCACATTTGAACAATGATCAGTCATTGGTGAATGACTGATTAGAACCCTAATAGCCTTAAACAATTTATGATGTAGGAAATGAATTAGCATCCTGAGTAGCCGAGATTATATGGTGAAGAGTGATGGATTGATATATCCAATGACCAAAACATATATATTCATCCTAGAAATTAATTTAGACCATTGATCTGACTCAGAACTTTAGATTTGGGTGATCTGAGAATGATCGAACCGTCAAATCAAAGTATAAATCATGGATATACACTGGAATGAATTGGTAAACACGAAATTGAATTGGTTGTGATGATTAAGATTAGAATTCACAATCAAATCACAAATCAAGGTGATTAAGAGTGATCCAACGGTTGGATCATCTCCAATTCCATGGAGATAGAATAAATTGATTCTTGGGTGATTAGGAGATCTTAAAATAACAAATCATAATTTGATTGATGATTAGATCAAGTAGAGTGTTGGATGTTAGAAAAACTGAATAATAAAGACAAATCAGGCTATCCTGATCGTTGATCTAGATCAAAAGCTAGATAAGAGGATCATTGGATAAATTAACTTTTGAATTGACACAAGTAGAGATAAAAAGTAATGTGGTACTAATTGGTACATTAGAGCTCGCAGTTTGAGAAGAGTACGCACCTGATCTGATGAATTTTTCCTTATCAAGGTAGGTGACGACGTTTAATGTTGCATATTGATTTTCTAAAATCTTAAACTATTATGGCATATTGATTGCTTGGGGTTATTATAGCATTGATTCTTTCATATGTGCACTTATGATTTTTTATTTATTTTGCTATCTTAGACATGAGAATTTGATCGCGTATTGAGGACATTTGATTATCAATCTTCCTTAGTGGGTTTTGATACTGTGGATCTTATATATTTATTATTAATGGATTGTACATGTGGCGACCTAGGTTTTTATAACACATTTTATAATACATTTTGTAAAGATAGGGCCCTTAGAGTAAAAAATTTTCGCAAACCAAAGCAGCGGAAATTCTTTTCTTTCGAATTTGTTTTGTAAAACCTAAGTCACCACTTCATACATAACATAAGTAGAATTTTGTATAAGATAAAATTCCATTGAAGGAATATACTTTTATTAAACTTCAGGATCCATCCAGTGGTTCACAAGATACTGACCCATTGTATCCTTACAATACTTGTCCAAATATACAATCCAAATTACAAAGTTCAAAATTCAATACATGTTCTAATACAATGTTTCGAGGGATATACCCTGATTACTTATTCTTCAATTGTTCTTCAAGTCTTGAGCTCCTAAGTCTCCTTCTACGTATACGAGATATTGTAAACATTCGAACATTTACAATATCTCAAAGAAGCTATGCTTGGTAGGGGATAAGAATGTAAGTGATTGACAAGATAATCTCAATATTCAAGTATCCCATAATTCGTTCTATCATAAACACATTCATTAATAACTATTAATTATAAGGACATCTCATTTCCTTGTCATTTGTGTTCACCTTTATACATACATATTGTATAAGGACAAATCCATTAAAAATGTAAAAATAATCAAGCATCATTTCTATACAAAGCCGATCAACTCTTTTCATTATAAGAGATTTGTATTTCAGCTAGTTACTATACAGGAATTTCCCTTCTTGGGAAAAATATTGGTAATATACAATTACACGACATTTCATCATGTCATCCCTTAAGGCATTTCACTATGCCAATTTCATATGCATCATAGTGCAAAATAATCAAGGACTACTATGCTTGCGATCGATCCGTCTGGCGCCGGATAACTGTTCAATAATCCACTTATACCATTCTCAGTGGAAATTACAATATCCATGTCCATATGGGAGGACCATGGCTGTCACGGTGGTGGCCTTCCCATAATTGCCCCACCCGACTTTTAGCCTTTCTTAGGCTTGGTATTCAATATCATCAAGTTTCGAGAGAGTGGGTGGCCAAACCCTCTTAACTCTCCTAGCATAGCATCCCTGTGCTTATGCCCGTTTAAAACAAAACCCCAAGCCTCCAAGCTTGTATGTAAAATAATACTTATACATATCGGACTATTTGTCTGTTTATCTAGGACTGGAATATTTTCTACTTTCCTATTCACTTAGGGTTGTTCTCAATTCTCAACTTGACCATTTAATACTTATTTTCCTCATCATTTGGTTGGATCATATTTTAATTTGAGGTATTTACCTTAATATATTGGTATCATACATGTCAATACTTCAAAACATAAGATCATGTATTAGACATGTATCTTCATGTAAAGGCATTCTTAATAATCCACCTACCTCACTAAGGTATTCTTACTCCTTGAAATCTGCCATAGTCTCGATCAACATATATCAGTCAAATCATATATATAATGTCAATTTTCTAATCAAGGGTACATACTACATGGTCTTTTGATCATCCTTATGTAGGATGATCTGAATCTTTCTTCCTTGAATATCCTATATCCATGGGTTTAATATCATCTATACAAATACTATCTATATCATACATAACAATCTAATTTACATAGATGTTTCTTTTTCCTTATTGTTTTTGATCATACAAGATCTCATCTTGTTTGATCATCCTTATCTCACTTACTATTTTTATTAGGGTTAGATAATTTGCTATCTTTTTATGTTCTTATTATTATTCAACCAGTTAGTGTCTTACTTGGTTGAAGATAATTTATTTCTTCCTATCACTAGACAACTCCTCCTTATTTCAGGATGACCGGTACTGACCGGTTAAAGTCTGCTCAAAAAGTGGTTAATACAACCCTCATGTAAGGAGGCGTTTAGACCTTTCTTACGTCAATGGGAGGTGAGGGAAAAGCACTTGGCTCTTGTATACCCCCTATAACCACAATGTTCAGAGTCCACTGAGTGGTACTAGCTCAACCTTTGACAAGGTTCCTATGAGCTCTTTACCTTAAGTCCCTTCTCTAATTGATTTTAATTAATTTCCATGGATATGCACAATGTCATCCATGGATGTTCATTATTTTCCTATTTTGGGCCAAGGAAATGATAAATCATTCCTTATATTGTCCTACTAACTATAGCCCTTACTAAGTCAAAATCATTCATTCATCTTAGTTGTCCATGAATTTCTATATTTCATTAGTTTACATTTTTGGTGATTTATGCTCCTTATATCTTAACAATTACTTAACAATTGAATTAAATATGACAATAAGTAAATCATCAACTTGAAAGCATAAATCAAATATAAATTTAACAACTAAGTACTAACATTCTTCCTACGAATATAACTTAAGCTAGTGAAATAAAACTAACATGATCCTAAGTTATGAAACACATCTTCTATCATAATGAAATCATGTTTAAATCCTAATTTACACTAACATGATCCTAAGATAATCAAATCTACTAAAAAATTACTCATTTAGGGCATATCATACTAAAATTTAAAGATTACACTATCATGCTTTCTAACTTAGAACATAAATCACATTTACACTTCTATATCCAATAAAAGACAATTAAAACTTAAAACATAAATCACATTTAAACTTATATATCCAATAAAAGACAATTAAACTAATTTTATTAAGATTATTATAAACCTTTAAATATGATCCAACCATTAGATCTTAGGTGTTTTCCTTTAGATTAAGGGTTTTAATTAACTTTAGGGCTTTTAATCCATTAAGATCCAAAAATCATATCCACATGATTTTGTCACATTTCATCCATGATCTAACTGGATTCCATCATCATATCACCCCTTTAATCCATCCCAAGGATCTGATCATACTTGATCTCATTGATCAAGTGGGTCCCTTTGTATATTTTTATTTTTATTTTAGGGTTTTTCTACCATAAAGGGTAGATCCCTTATTTTATCCAAGATCTGTCCAAATTAACCCTAGATATTACTTTATTATATTATTATATCATCACTAAAATAAATTTCCAAGATCTGATCACCTCAGATCTTGAAGATCTTAGAAATTGGACACTTATTTAGAAAAATACAGAAAAATACAGAAATAAATTTTAGAAATATTATGACTTCATTAGAAACTAGACATTACAAGCTTTCCATAGCTTCTTTCTGATCTCAATTTGGAGTTCATATGACTCCACAATCTTAAATTGAAGTTTTCAGCCATTCCTAGGGTCTAGATTTGATCTGGGCCCACCAGACTTAATCTCTCTCAATTGAGGGTCCAAACCTTGTTAGATTTTCTTGAAAATTGTATCCTAGGGGTTTTTGACCCTCCTGGATTGATTGGAAAGCTCAGAATTTCAATCTGAGCTCTCTATCACCATAATTTGAAGGGGCTGGTATTTACTTTATTTTTACCATTTTTCATTCAAATTAAATTACAGAAAAATAAAAATTATACTAAAACATAATAAATATGAATGGGAAGTAATTCCACCTACCTGATTGGAGAAAAACAATATAATTGATGCCCAATTTGAGAGAATTACCGGTTGATGATAATATAGCCCGATTATCCACCTTTTTGTGATTTTCTGTTGTTGGAACCGTTGGATCTTGAAATTGATTTGGGGATTTTGTATATACTGTAGTATAGGATGTTATGGACGGTGGAATTGATGAGATTCTTCCTGGAACGGAGTGCCTAATTGAATTTAGGTCTCTTGTTCCAATTAGAAAGAGGAGAGAGAAATAAGGAAAAGAGAGTTTGGGGAGGGATGAAGGGGAATTTGGGGCTGAAATTCCAGGGAAGGTTTGGAAATTTCGTGGTTAAGGTTGTGAAAATTTTTGGAAATTTTTGGGACATATTTATAGCCAAATTTGAATTTTTTATCATTTCTTTTGATAAGATATTTTATTACTTTAGAATTTTTAATTACTAATGCATTCTCCACTCCCACTACAATCTCCACTACTATCTCCACTACCAGCAATAATGCATTGAGAAATTATTGGTGCTTCTAGAAACTTGGCCCACTTTGTGGGCCCCACTTTTATGTGAAAAGACCTTTTGGCCTTTTTAACTCTAAAATTGGAGAATAATAGGCAATATTTGTCCGAACTCAGAATCGAGCGTACTTAGTGGCGTTGGAATCGTATTTCTAAGTACTTCATGAATATTGAGGTCTTATTTCTTGGATATGGGATATGGGTAAAATTACCATTTTACCCCCAAATGGAAAAATTAAGGAATTTTCATTTTAACTCAGAATTGAACGTACTTAATGTTGTTACGATCAGTTTTCCAAGTACATCCATAATTTCTATTTTTTTAATTTATAATATAATCTCTATAAAAAGAGAATTTTCAATAACCTAATATTCCAGCCCAGAATTTCTAAAAATTCAAACTTTATTAATTTTCCTTAATAATTTACAAAAATTCGGGGTCATTACAGTACACATCTTTTCTTTACTGCATCGGTGAATCTAGATGATTTCCCTAAAATTGGTGGTGGAGGTTTGGTGGCTAGTCCTTGAGAGGCTAACCCCGAGATGAGGGGCAGTGCCTTAGGATGTTAGGCCACTAGTGCCCCTAGTTTTATGAGATACTCATGGAGGCTAGGTGGCTAGTCCTTGAGAGGATGAGGAGGGTACCTTAGGATGGTGAGCCACGAATGCTCCTGGTTTTATGAGATCCATGATTTTTGTGTTTTATGATTTATGACGGGTACTTTCACCCAGTGGATGTCATTTAGGACGGATTAGGAGCGGCCACCCACCCTCTAAATTTATGAGATGATAGACACCTACCCATAGATGGCACTCAGTAGGGGTTAGTATCATGAGTAATCCACACTACCAGTCCAGGCCCACCCATGAGTATGAACGGTGAGTCTCCCATTACAGTGTCGACGAGGAGTGGTAAGCGGTAGACCAGATATGTATGGTTACCACTATAGCATGACAATCCATACTCTTATTCTACATGTGTGCATGATGAGCATTGAGATATTATTATGTACCTAGGTGTGACGATACTTAAAGGATTGGTACAAGTACTCATGACCTATTGTATGAGTGTATGGGACACTCATGGGACCCACGTACCTTGGGGTGCCTTGCTGTTTATTGTATACTCATTGAGAATGTATCATATCATGTTTTACATTCATGTGATCCATGTTTTATTGTACATGATGCTTTGCCACTTGTATTGATATGATTTATGGCATTTGTATTCTACGGTTATCATGCTTTACGTTCTTGTCAGCTCTTACCATTTGAGTTATTCTTTTTATGCCATCATTTCATTATGTTAAATGTCTATGTACCTACCAAGCATTGTTTGCTGAGGCATTGCGTTATTATTGTAATTCCTCAAATACTGAGAGAAAGATATGACTAATGAAGAGATGATTAGTGATCGAGATATATCATAAGATGAATAATGATCGAGATATATCATATGGACGTATATTTCTAAATTCTACCTAGATTGTATATGTGCATCCAAATTATTTGGACTTAATTAGATTGTTGTTGGGAATGTGGCTATTCACTGGATGGGTCCTAAAGAAGTAAACTTGTTTTGAAAATGTTTGCTTAAAAAATGAAAATTTTATTTAAGATTTGAGTCGATGGTTGATACTCAGGGCTTTTCTTAAAATGCAATTCTTTAAAATATTTTTTCTCTATTTTAGTTCTCAAAAATTGGGGCCCCACCTTTTGAAATTTTTTTTATTAAAAAGTGTTGAAAAGCCCAGGTCATCACAGAGGAAGACTTGGATTGAATTAATTGTGATGTATAATCGCCTTGAATGTTTTTGGATACGTTGATATCCTATACTAGAGTGTATTAGCACTTTGCAAGGTTTGGAGGAGTGGAATGATGATGAGTGCATCTTGCTGTATATAAATATATTTTATTAAAGAAAAAAGCAAGAAGAAGGCTCGGTTTGATTATGGGTGACAATCTCGTAAATATAGTTGCTCCCACTCTTCTTGGCTCCCAACTAATCTTTCTCCCTTGCAGGGTGGGAGCACGGGAGTTAGGTTGCTGGGGAGGCCTCCCATGCCCTTCCATGCTGCCATGCATCTTGGCGTGATTGTTTGCAAAAGTCGCAGCAAAAGCATTTATGGGTACCATCCACTCCATCTATCAGGAGTACTAGAAGTCATTTGTTTGCTGGAACAGGGGGATTACGACAAAGTACAATCAGTTATTGTAAGCGTATATGGAGACGTGCGAAGACTACGTCATTTATTGATTGTGGTATAATAGACAAGTATATATGTCCCGTGAACAGTATAGAAATGGGGGATGATTTTTATGACTATATTAATATGCCGTCACTTGGTCAAGGTCCTTGCGATCATCATGGTAGGAGGATCAAGTTATGACTTTAAATATAAGTGGAACGACTATGATTGAAACTATTGAATATAGCATAGTATTGTATGGCTTTACTTAGCATTAGTTTTAGTTTTGTTTTATTTTTAGTCCCACATTATACAGTTACGAGCATATAACTATCCTTGTTTAGTATATATGTGTTAAGTGTGAGGCGCAAAATAACCAACACACATTCACCCATTCTAAGGGTCTCTCTCTCTCTCTCTCTCTCTCTCTCTCTCTCTCTCTCTCTCTCTCTCTCTCTCTCTCTCTCTCTCTCTCTCTCTCTCTTAGCTCCACTTTAACATGGTATCAGAGCCATAAGAAAAACTCTAATTATCTACCTTCTTCTTTTTTTCCCTTCTGGTTTGGTCGTGTATCCATTCCTGCAATTTCTTTAGCGACCGTGCTTCTTTATCAGTCACCCCTCTATCATCTTTGGCTTTCCCAGATCACTGCCACTGCCACCAGATTGTTGTTGCCGCCGATTTTCGCTGCAGACCACCCAGATAAGTAATCATGGCTTCTAAAAATGGCATTTTTACTTATATAATTTCTGGATCTCCTGTTATTACATCAGAGAAATTAATTGGTAGTGAAAATTATCTGTCTTGATCTGCTTCTATGGAATTATGGTTCATGGGTCAAGGGTATGAAGACCATTTGATCTAGAAAGAGGAAGATATTTATGTTGCAAACAAAGTGCAGTGGAAAAAGATTCATGCACAATTATGCAGCCTATTATGGCAATCCGTGGATCCCAAAGTTTTACATCATCTCACGCCTATAAAACATGCTTCAAAATTTGGACCCAAGTTGAGGGCCTATACACGAATGATATTCAATATTTTTACAAAGTTGTTTCAGACATTGTTCATGTTATACAACAGGACGTGGATCTTCAACTTACATAGGAAAGATTGCATCCCTCAAGGAGGAGTTCTTATCTCTAATCCCTCCTACGGATAGTGTAAAACCCCAACAAACACAGACTGATAAGTTTTCATGGTGTTGACTCTCATTGGGCTCCACCCTAACCTTGAATCTATTAGAGATCAAATTCTGGCTAGCCATTCAATGCCTTCATTGGATGAAGTATTTACCCGCTTGTTGCGTATCTCCTCTACTCAGGCAGTTACTTTTGATGGCCCTTTAGATTCCTCAGTTTTGGCTTCTCAGGCAAACACTAGAGGCGGCCGTGGTGGTGGTCCTAATTGAGGACAGCGTCCTCGGTGCACATATTGTAATAAGATTGAACACACTAGGGATCGGTGTTACCATCTACACGAGTGACCTCTTCGCACTGCTAACATCATCCAATCATCTGACACCCAGTTACCTGACTCATCTGAGGGCTCAACATCTCAGAATATTGCCTTGACTAGTAGTGACAATGATGCATACCTTCGGTATCAGGTAGCCAAGTCATCTTCTGTTGCTCAGATTGGTAATCCCAGTGTTTGCTTTACTCAATCTTCTTCTATTGGCATGTGGATTCCAGACTCTGGAGCTTCTGATTACATATCTGCTAACAAACACCTTTTCTCCTCTCTTACTTGTTCTTTTACTTTACCTACTATCCCTCTAGCCAACAGTTCTTAAACTGTAGCTAAAGGAATTGGTTTGGCTCATCCCCTTCCTACTCTTCCTCCCACCTCTGTACCTTATGTACCTGAGTGTCCGTTTAATCTTATTTCCATCAGTAAAATGACATGTACTCTTAATTGCTCTCTCACTTTTTCTGATAAATATGTAATCTTGCAGGACCGGGATATAGGGAAGAGGATTGGTACAGGGCATGAGTCTCAAGGCCTTTACCATCTCACATCACCTGCACCTCCTGCCGCTTGCATCTCCACCGATTCTCTTGCTCTTATTGACAATCACTTGGGCCATCCTAGTCTCTCCAAACTTCAAAAGATGGTCCCTAATTTTTCTTCTTTGTTGTCTCTTGAATGTGAGTCATGTCAGCCTGTAGAACATACTTGTGTTTCATTTCCAAAGCGTCTCAATAATCAAGCTATGTCCCCCTTTGAACTTGTCCACACTGATGTTTGGGGTCCCAGTCATACTATTTATAGTTTGGGTTTTCAGTACTTTGTAACTTTTATTGAAAATTATTCTCGATGTACTTGGTTATTCCTTATGAAGAATCGATCTGAATTATTCTCAATTTTTTAAAAATTTTGTGCTAAAATTCAAATCAATTTAATGTTGCTATCCGTGTTTTACGTAGTGACAATACACGAGAATATTTTTCTACACCTTTTTCTTCTTTTATGTCTCAACAAGGAATTCTTCACTAGTCATCATGTGCCTACACTCCTCAACAAAATGGAGTAGTTGAACGGAAAATTTGTCATTTCATAAAGACAGCTAGCATTTTACTTCTTTTGAGTCATGTTCCTTTTTGTTTCTGGGGTGATGTTGTTCTAACTGCTTCCTACTTAATTAATCGTATGCCTTCTTCTATGTTGCACGATCAGATTCCCCATTCCATTCTCTTCCTTACACAACCTCTTTATCTTCTTCCTTCTAGTATTTTTAGATATACTTGTTTTGTACACAACCTTGCACCTGGGCAAGATAAGCTTTCTGTCAAGGCCACAAAATGCATCTTTTTGGAACATTCCAGGCTTCAGAAGGGGTATCGTTATTATTCTCTTGACACTAATCGATATCTTCTCTCAACAGATGTAACTTTCTTTGAGCAGTCACCATTCTTCTCATCCACTATTAAGCCCCTCTTCATTTTTGAAAATTTACCTCTTTCCCATATTTCCACGCTTGCGGATGATGTTTCTCATCCTCTTCAAGTTTATCATTGTCGGCCTCCTCTTGAAGCTGTTGCAGGTTCCCCTGAAGTCACTGATGACAATCTCCTTGTCCCACCAACTTCTCCTACTTCGGCCCCGCATTCAATTGACAGCTTGCCTATTGCTCTTCGAAAAGGTAATCAATCAACTCGTAATCCTCATCCTATTTATAATTTTTTGAGTTGTCATCGATTATCTTTACCCTATTATGCATTTGTTTCCTCCTTATCCTCTATTTCTGCTCCTAAAAGCATCAGTGAGGCTCTTTCACATCCTAGGTGGAGACAAGCCATGGTAGATGAAATGACTGCTTTGCATACGAATGGTACTTGAGACTTAGTTCCTTTGCCACCTGGTAAAACCATAGTGGGTTGCTGTTGGATATATGTTGTTAAGATGGGTCTTAATGGACAAGTTGATGGACTTAAAGGCTACCTAGTTGCTAAGGGCTATACTCAGATTTATAGTCTTGACTATGGTGACACCTTTTCCCAATTGCGAAGGTTGCCTCTGTTTGATTATTCCTCTCCATGGCTACTATGCGGTATTGGCTTCTTTACTAGCTGGATATTAAAAATGCTTTCCTTCATGGTGATCTAGCAGAAGAAGTTTATATAAAGCAACCACCTGGCTTTGTTGCTCAAGGGGAGTTTAGTTTAGTGTGCAAATTGCGCAGTTCTCTATACGGTTTAAAATGATCTCCTCAAGCATAGTTTGGACGATTTAGTTCTATTATTCACAATTTTGGAATGCTTCGGAGTGAAGCAGATCATTCTGTTTTCTATCAGCACAACTCTTTAAGTCCGTGTATCTATCTAGTGGTTTATGTGGATGACATTGTCATCACAGGCAATGATCAGGATGGCATTCAGAGACTTAAACAACATCTCTTCCATCACTTTTAGACTAAAGACCTGGGAAAACTGAAGTATTTTCTGGGAATTGAGGTAGCTCAGTCTAGTACAGGTATTGCTATTTCACAAAGAAAATATGCTTTAGACATCTTGGAAGAAACTGGTATGCTAGATTGTAAGCCCTTGGACACACCCATGGACCCAAATGTTAAGCTTGTACCAGGACAAGGGGAGCCTCTAGCAAACTCTAGCAGATATTGGAGATTTGTAGATAAACTAAATTATCTCACCATTACTCGACTAGATATCTCTTTTGTTATAAGTGTAGTTAGTCAATTCCTATAGTCACAGTGTGATAGTCATTGGGATGATGTGGTTCACATTCTTTGATATATTAAAGGAGCACTAGGTCAAGGTGTGTTATATAAAGATTAAGGCCATACTCAAATTGTTGGGTACACAAATGCTAATTGGGGTGGTTCTTCTTCAGACAGGCGTTCTACCTCATGATATTGTGCTTTTATTGGAGGTAACTTAGTATCTTGGTAAAGCAAGAAACAAAATGTAGTTGCCAGATCAAGTGCAGAAGGTGAGTACCGAGCCATGGCTCTAGCAACATGTGAACTTATTTAGCTAAAACAACTACTCCAAGAGATGAAATTTGGAGAGGATTGAAGTATAAAGCTAATGTGATAATCAAGCAGCCTTACATATTGCATATAATCCCGTTTTCCATGAAAGGATCAAACACATAGAAGTAGATTGTCATTTTATTAGAGAAAACATTTTGTCAAGATGTATTACTACTAGCTTCATCAATTCAAATGATCAACTAGCAAACATCTTCACGAAATCTCTCAGAGGACCTCGAATTAAATACATTTGTAGCAAGCTGTGAAGATTTGGGCATCGGGTACGATGAACAAAATTCACCAACCGGTGCTGGGAAATTTGGCCAGTGAGGGTGAACAAGGCAAAAGAGGGGGGCGATCTGGGCTAGATGGTGTGGTGCATTGGAGAACTGGGCAAAGCAGAGGTAGACAGCAATCTGGGTTATGCGAAGCCAGAGTGGAGAGTAGGGGGAAGCCAATGGAGAAGAAGACAAAGAAGGGTGCAATGAATGGAAAAAAAAAAAGCAGAGGGAGAGAATAATGGGAAGAGTGAGGAAATGAGAGATAGTGGGAGGGAGAAGAGAGGTGAGAGCGAGAGGGAGAGTTGTCCAGTGTTGGAAGTTGGGTGTCAGGTTGGAGTGAAGAAAGAAGGAGATGGTCTGGGCATCAACTGGGCAGTGGTTGAGGAGAGGGGGTGACTAGTGATAGGTTTGATCAGAAGAGGGTTGATGCTCGGGCGTCGAAGGGTGGTAGAATAGGTGGTGGATTGCGGTAAAAATTAGATGCCAGTGCTGGGGTTGATAGGGAAGAAAAGAGAGAAGTGGAGAAAAGAAAAGTAGCTGATGATGGGGAAGAGACAGGGTAGACAATTGACAGAGACTAGGGAATGTGCCTGGCTGGGGAATCGATGGAGATCGGGTGGAACAGAGGGTGTGGGTGATGGAAAAACGATGATGAACAGAAGTTTGAACAAAGGAAGGACTGTGTGGGAAACTGATAAAAAAAAACCATGGAAGCAAAGAAAAAAACAATGAAAAAACAACCAAATCTCCCCCTTGGGCTCCCACGATTCCCTCTTATAAAGTTTTTTCCTTCTAATTCTCTTGTCCTCTTTCCTTATCCTTTAGGAGTTAATTTCCTACTAGGAAACTTCCTCTTCGTTCCAAATCTTATCCATGATCTCCTCTCTTTATTAGAACTCTTTTTCTTTTAGGAAATTATCTAGTCTTACTTTGTGAGTGATCCGGTTTGTTCAATGCCCCTTGGGTGATTTGCACCCTTGATTAGCCATCCAAACCATGATCTATTTGATCTACAAAATATAAGACTAAATTTGAGTCATCTAACTATACATTAAGCATTTGATTAGCTCGGACGATCATCTGACCATTAAATTTGACAAATTATGATTGGATGGTCACTTTGAGCTAAAATTCATATTTTATCTAAAAATCATCAAATTGATGAGTTAGATGATATAATTAAATGCTAAACTCTATCTTTGGCCAAAATTAAACACTTAACACACCCCCAACCAATATTTTGCTAGTCCTAAGAAAAACACGTAAAAAATCTTTTTTTGTTTCTTTTTCAAAACCTAGTATAAAGTGCCAGTTTCGTAAGTACTCACGATTGTATTTAGCATATGCAACAAGCCCTTGAACCCCTAGGTTACCCCCAGTGGACGAGTTATGCTTCGTGAGAATTTACAATGAATATACCTACAAAATTCAATAAGGTTCAGTCACTTATTTTATCTTAGAGAATTCTTATTCATTAGCAATCTACTAGTTTTTCACAACTTAATAGAGAGGATTTGACAATTTTACACATCATACACATATTAAAGACATTTGAGTTATTTCTTGGAGTGTTTGTGTGTATAGCCACATAAATCTTAACTTCTAACCAGATATGCTTAAATTCCATTGAAAATATGTCTTGACCTCAAATCCTCACAATTATACTTTTAGAAATGAAACTCTCAGATAAGAGTTTAAATATATTTCTCTTATTATGTGACCAAATCCAACAGGCAAATCATTCACATAAATCTTTTAAATGTTCATGAGACAAAGAAAAGTGATCCTTAAGAATGGATCTCATTGTCAAGAATATTAAGGGCCTTTTACCTTAATTCCTTCCTTTTATCCCCTCTTTAAGGCTATGTTCTGCTTAAGATCAATAGGTCTTTAACTAGAACGAAACATATGTTTAGGACAGGTACAGAAAAGAAGGGTTTAAGGATTTCAAAGGTTCAAAATTGAGTAGAAGTCTTCAATGAATATCCGTTAGGACAACTTTTCTTTTGGGTTGTACTTAAGTGAATATCTCTTTATCTTTCTTTCTTTTTTTTTTTGTTGGAAAGTTCTTTCTTTTCATTTTCTTTTTCTTTGGCTTCTTCGGAAGAAAGATGGCTAATTTTCACACTTCTTTGACTTTTTGTCCTCTTTTTGAACTTTTCCTACTAACTCTACTCGTTGTGGTAATACGTAATGGATATTTATTTTACTTGCTTGTTCTAGGTTGAAGAAAGAAAAGATTTAATAATAGGCTCAAATGGGCTAACCAGTGGTATGATATGCTATGTAAGCTTTATATCTTTAAGCTGAGCAAGGATGACTATCATTTCCTAGTTTTCCTAAAGCCTATCAGCTTTAATATTTTTTTTTAGAAATAAAGCTATTACTCCTATTTATTCTTGATGTTTAACCAAAACAAGGATAACGAGATCACACTAAATTATATATGCTAAAGAAATTATAGAATTACTTATTACTCTCTGAAAGAAGATAGTCTCAAAATCTTACTAGGTTATAGGTCACCATTGATTTTCCTCTGGGTCTCTAAGTCATACCTCTTTATTAATCTTGACTATGTGCTGTTTGTAAATGATTTTTGAGAATTAACTTTCAAAAACTACTTCAATATATGAATAGTATGCAAAACTAGTTATATGCATTCCCCTTAAGAGATGGAAAAAGTAGAATTACTAAATTCTAAACATCCCGTTCTCATCATAGTAAGGGAACTCTACCTTAACAAGAAAATTTTAATTTTTTAATTTTCTTTCCAAAAGAATCAAGAAAACTTACAAAAATTCAAAATCCCTATATGCATCTACCCCCCCAACCTAAATTAAACATTGGCCCCATTGTTTGAAAACATAAGGTCCAATATGAAAATTGAGTGATGTAGACTCTATCTAAAACCATAGGTTGCCTCCCAATAAGCGCTAAGTTTAACGTCTTCAGTCGAATATTAACAATTGAATTTAGAATCTGGAAGACAGGCCTCCAATGGATCAAAGGTAGATAATGATGGTAGAACTTGTGGAATTAAATCTTCAATCATGTTGTAAGAATCATCAACATCGAATTGTTGATGGTTGGCATTGAAGACATTGAGCTCAACTTTCATATTGCCAAAGGATAATTGTAATACACCATTTCTACAATTCATGGTTGCATTGGATGTCGCTAAGAATGGATGTCCAAGAATCATCAGGATTTGATTATTGGGGTCTACTGTAGGCTGGGGTATCTAGGACAATAAAATCAACAGGAAAATAAAACCGGTCCCACCTATATTAATACATCCTCAACCATACTACGAGGAATCTTAATTGATCTTTTGGCTAACTACAATGGAGTTTTGGTTGGCTTAAGCTCACAAAGCCCTAGTTGCTTATAGACAGAATATTGCAACAAATTAGCACTAGCCCATAAATCAAGTAATGCCCTATTTATGACATGATCTCCTATACTGCTACAAATTGTAAAACATCTTACATCTCTAAATTTTGGTGGAGTCTTGTGTTGAATTAAAGAGCTCACCTACTCGATGAGGAAGGCTTTCTTTTACACATTAAGCTTTCGCTTTCTAGTATAGAACTCTTTAAGAAAATTGGCATAAGAGGAAGAGTAATAGAATATTGATTTGTACATGTTTAAATACTTCCATTATCTCATTAAAATTTGTTCCTTTCTTAGCCTTGTTGAGTAATTGAAGGAATGTGGCTTTCAGCACATAAGGTGCCTCCACTATAGGCTTAGAACAAGTAGAAGATGTCAATCTAATCTCTTTCTCATGTATTTTGGTTTCCTCTTTCTCCTCTGTAGTTTCCTTAGTCTATCTTATTTTCTTATCAATTTGAGGACCACTCTTAAGGGTGGTTATAGACTTGGCATGCTCATGAGGGTTAAGGTTTTGAGAACTTGACCCTATCTCAAATTGGCCCTCAGGGTTAGCAATAGGTTGACTAAGGAACTGACCCTTTCCTCTATTATGTAGTTCAGTTGACAACTAGCTTACTTGCATCTCTAATTTGGCTATGACTTGAGAGTTGGCATTGGTTGAATGTCTACTCTCATTTTGCAACTAGTGTAAGAACTCTTTAGTGTAATCATTATCTTTTGTAATTTTTTCAAGCATGGTAAGGATGTTTTCCTCTGAAGATGGTTTCTTTTGTTGTAGAGGTTGAAAGCTAGGTAGCTATTGGGGAACTGTAGTTCAGAGAGGAAAGTTTTGGACGTGAGGATTTACATATGGTCCTTGTGGTTATTCTTTGACCAAAAAAAATTGGGATACCTAGCCCATCCAAGGTTGTAGGTCTCAAAATACGGGTTATCACTAGGTTGGCAATACGCATTCAATGCATTCGCTTGGTCAACAAGATTGTCGCTTAGTGTTGATGGACAAGACGAGGTGATATGAGTTGGGCTAGAACACATAGCACAAACCTCTTGTGGAGGTTTCTGGGATAAAGAAGTAGCTGTGAAAGTTTCAAACATGGTTTCAAGCTTGTCTATTTTTTCACCTAATTTTTTAGCTATAGAGTCATGTTTATGGGATAAATCAAGTTTGCACTCCTATCTCATTGAGACCCCACTTCTTAGTGGCCTAGTTGGTTCTTCTCTCCTATTTGAATAATCCAATTCTGAGAATTATCGGTCACTGTCTAAAAGAATTCCCATGCCACACTTTCATCCTTTAGAGTGAGGGTCCTCTACTCGCTACATCTATCATTTATCTATTTTGAGGAGTCAATGCCTCATAAAAGTATTGAACCTATTGCCATTTCTGTAATCCATGATGAGGGCATTTCTGCAACTGTTCATTCCACCATTCCCAGCATTCATAATATTGTTCATCATCCCTTTGTTGGAAATTGATAATTTCATAACATAGGGCATTTGTTTTGTGAACAAGGAAGAACTTGTTCAAAAACTTCTTAAACAATTGGTCCCATGTATGTATGAAACCTAATACACTCATCCAAAAATTTTCAAAACTTAAATGTGGTACAAATATCAATGAACTCTTGATATGTAAATCCGGATTTTCTCAGTCTCGACCATAAAAAGTAAGGAGTAATTGAATGGCTTCTAGCTTTAATTCAAAGTAATCTGCATATGTGGGAGGTAAGTTATACAAGATAGGGAATTAAGTTATAGTTATTTTGCACTCAATCTCTGCTGGTGGTTCAACCATATGAATACAAATTAGGTTTCTTTCCCCTTGTTGTTGGATGCGTTGAATTTATGAGTCTAAAGGTACTACCTCTAAGTTTTGGGATTGATGTCCTTGCATAAACTACCCTAATCTAAAATGTCCTAATCTAAATTATGACTCTAACTCCACGTGATGTGTATACAAAGGGCATAATCAAACAATCCTTAGGCTAATAAACAAGAATATTTTAACTTTCTTGAATTTGTATGGAAGCAATGTTTTTAGATTAGCCTAATCTAGCACTCCTCTCTTTCAGATTTGACTATTATTACCAATTAGATTTTGCGCTAAGGTAGTTAATACAACCCTCATGTAAAAAAGCCTTTAGACTTCAACAAATATGAACAGAAGGCATGAGAAAATCACTTGAATTTTAAGACACCCACTATAACCACAGTGCTCAAAGCCACTAGAGTGACAATAGATCACGTCTTAGTAAGAGGGTCCTACGGGTATGTGACGACCCTATAGATCTCTTCTAATTGATTTATATTAGTTTGAAAAGAATGGTTGTGAGCTTGTGGTGAATATCCTAGGTGGGCCAAGAAGTAGTTATGAAATTCACCCTAGATCTTGTAGGGTCAGGTGCCCTTACAAATTAATATCCATCTCCATGGCAGTTCGATCAACATATATATCACTTTAAAGTAGTAAATGTGCCATAAGAATGCAATTAAAAGCAATAAACTAATGCAAAATCCTAAAAATGCAACAATTATCAAATATGCTTTTTATATCCAATTATTCTATCAACCAATGCAAAATTATTCTAAATGCGAACCCTAATCTAGAAAATAAATGGAGAGAGAGATACTTACAATGGGGTTTCTAATGAAGGTGAAGTGTTGGCCACCTTATCCCACACTTGCCCTGGTATAATTATACAACCCTTTTAAAATTAAAATTAAAATTGCAAATTACAAAGGGGCCTCACTATAAGATTGCCTCAAAAGAAAAGAAAATTCCTATCCTAGGAAAGGAGAGAAATTTCTATTTATTTGATGAATAGATACTTGCCAATTTCCTCTACTTTCCTATTTCTTGAAAAAGAAAATTAGAAATAAGTACCAAATTCAAGAAACAAAGTAATTATGCAATAAGAAAATAAAAAAATGCACCTAAAAATGCCTAAAATGCTAAAACAATGAAAATTACAGAGATCCAATCCAAAAACACAAAAATTTAACTAAAGAAACAAGAAAAATCTACTACCTTAAATTGATTATCGTCAAATTCTTCAAATATTGTCTCTTAAACTTCAATCATCCTTCATCAATCTCTTTTTGGTACTTTGGATTGATGATCCACCAGATGGATTGGGCAGATTCCATAAAATCTAAGAGACCTGGGCTAAATAAGGATTTTTAGATTTGGATAGTTTAGATCAGCAAGCCAAGGGATGTCCTAAGAATGTAATCTAAAAATTAATTAAAGATCTGATATGAAACAGAGAATAAATAAAGAGATCTTTATTGTTAAGGTTGACCTATTGATTAGGTTAAGCCTTACTTAATTTAATTTAAATTATACAGTTCCTGGATAATAGATTACAGACAAAATTAAAAAGGAATAGCAGCAGGGATACAGAGGAAATTAAAATGAGCGATACAAATGGAATTCTAATTAAAGGGTAAAGGATAAAACTGGAATTTGAAGAGAATTTCAAATTTAATTGAACTAGAAATAGGAAACCCGATGAGGACAGTGAGGACAATGGTGATGCCGGAGAAGAGAGGAGGATCAAGCATCTAGTGTAGTGAAGAAGCAAGGGGCTACACGATTTAGGGGGCAGGTGCCGGTGCTGTGCAGTGGAGAGAAGGTCCAAACAATGCTGGTGGAGCCGTGAAGATCTGGGCGTCAGGTACGGTGAATAGAATTCACCTACCAGTGTAGGGAAATCCGGCCTGTGAGGGTGAACAGGGCAAAAGAAGGGGCGATCTGGGCTGGATGGTGCTATGTGTTGGAGGACTGGGCAGAGCAGAGGTAGATGGCGATATGGGCTGCGCATAGTTGGAGTGGAGAACAGGGGCCAGCTGGTGGAGAAGAAGACAGAGAAGGGTGTGGTGAATGAAAACAGAGCAGAGGGAGTGAATGATGGGAGGGAGGGAGGAGACGTGAGAGGGAGAGTCGTCCAATGCTAGAAGTTGGGTGTCAGGTTGGAATGAAGAAAGAAGGAGATGGTTTGGGCGTAAACTGGGTAGTAGCTGAGGAGAGGGGTGACCAGTGGAGATGTGCCGATCTAATCAGAGGAGGGTGGGAGCTCGGGCGTTGAAGAGAACAAGGCAGAATTGGTGATGGATGGTGCTGTAAAAATCAGATGCCAGTGCTGGGGTTGACAGGGAAGAAAAGAGAGAAGTGGGGGAAAGGAAAGTAGCCGGTGATGGGGAAGAGACAAGGTAGACAATTGACAAAGACTTGGGAACCTGCCTGGCTGGACCCTTATTATTAATTTGCTTGTTTCTTAGTGACCCAATTGCAAATGTTGTTTTCAACTTGGATGTAGAATGAACAGATGTTGTTTTCAGCTTGGATGTAGAATGAAAAAGGCTGCATATGGTTTCAGGAAACATTAGTTTCCATCAATCATGCCTTTATTCATGTTTCCCTTTCTCCCATGTAGACAAACTCTACATCTAAGTTCAGCAGAAAATTTACATGAAAATTACAAAATTCAGCAAATAATCTAATCTCAAAAGCCAAGAACTAGAGAATTCATGATTTGGTAGGATGACACTACTAATCATGTATCATTTCCTTGTATCAGCTTTCTTATATTACTATAAGAAGAAAGAATGATGCACATAAAAGAAGCAAAAATTTCATTTTGATGTAAAAAATATAGATGCAGAATTTATATATGTATATAGTTCCAATAAATCTTAACATTATCGTCATCATAGAGGACCTAATCAATACAAAAGAATACTGCAAATGTTGACCTAGTCCAGAAACATGCACTTAAAACAACCTACTAAATTCTGTAATACCTAATGAAACCAACTCTCTCTCTCTCTCTCTCTCTCTCTCTCTCTCTCTCTCTCTCTCTCTCTCTCTCTCTATATATATATATATATATATATATATATATAGAGACACACACACACGCACACGCACGCACGCGCGTATATCTGTGCGATTATGCATGTCAGAGATATGTCATCCATGAAGCAGTTTGAGAGTTACTACATACCAGGAAAAAGAAAGATTGGAAGAAAAGGAGTTGATAGTACATGCAATAGGGGTAAGAAAACCCAAAAAAAGCATGAGGAATAAATAAGAGATGTACAAAATTCTTCTGTCTCAATCAGGTTTGATATAAACTTTCAAACTTACAAACATTGCTAAAAATATTCAACAATGATCCTTTAGACAGTCCAGACGAAAAACCTAGAAGCTGTAAGCAAGACTCATTAGTACAAATGACCACTGCTCCTGAGCATGACTATTTGAGAATGCACATCAGTTAATACGAACACACAACTTTCCTAAAGAAATTAGTTCCCTTAAACCAACTTTTAAGAAACATTAAATACTCAATAACTAGCTAGGACCCACAACTGAAGTCATAAACGATTGACAATATAAAAATACTGCAGCGTTTGTCTTATACTCTTTGGTCATTGCATTAGTTGGATTGACGTGTACAGCAGTTAACCTACCCATGAAAGAAACTGGTATTCATATTTCCTAACTTTTGTATTTTGCTAGACACTTAGATATTCTTACAGACCTGGTATTCATTCACGGCCCTAGTATTTATATTCTGCCACTGTTCCTTCTTTTTGTAGGTTATCGTTATTTTTTTAAATGATATTTATGTAATAAAAGATAGACTCGTGGTATCTTCAAAAGCTAAGGCAGCATCGTATTTTCAGACGCTGACTTAATTTTTGGAAGATCCAAACCATCCATGTTATTCAAGATTGCTTAGATTACCGCTACACCAAAAATTGCTTCTATTGGATGCTTGGAGCCTTACATTTCTTTGTGCTTTGAATCACAAGCATTGAAATAAACAATGAAACAAAACAGTAGTTAGGATCATCAGATTGGCATATTTTTCATTGGCAGGCTAAAACAGAGTTGGGAACAGAATGAACGCCTTAGATCTAAGAAAAACAACGAAAGGGCAGCGTCTGAAAATAAGATGCTGCCTTAGCATTTGAAAATACCAGGCTTCTTAAAAATATTTCTGTTGCACGGTTTATGATTTCTTCATGTCTTTTCATATATTCAAGAAATTCCTGTCACTATGCTTTTGAGTTGTTGCAGAATCCGAAAGTGGAGTCTATTATTCCAAATGGGAATTCTTTTCCAGAGCCAAAGACAATTTCTACAGAAAATGGTAGTGTATTAGAGACCTAGGATAGGGACGTTGTTATGCAAGGCCCTTGGATCACTTGTAGTCTATGATCCATGGATTCCACCTTCAATATCTGGACAATGTCCTAAAGCCTGATATGAGGTACCTTACTCTGATTCCTACTAGTGGGGGTTGATTTTTTCTTCATTTTGGGGTACTAATTTTTCATTTTGCTGGATCTTCTGAACTTCTGCAGCATGGAGCAGCACTGATTCAAGATAAAATGTATGTTTTTGGTGGAAACCATGTCTTGGAGGCTGCTGTAGTCATTTGCCCTTATGAAATACTTTCTTGCTGAAGAAAGGGGAATTACCACCCTCAAGAATTAAGATATGCTTTCTGGGAAGATCTCCAAGAAGTTTATTTGAAACTCGACATAGGGTTTTCAAGTTTAAAATACACTCCTTTAGAGTACATTTAAATTCAACGGTTTACCAAAAGCGAAAAACAGTTGGATAGAACTTCTAAATAGGAGGCAGTAAGAATAGAGGAGAGCTGCTGTTAATTTTGGAAGAGATAAGAACTTATCTTAATATGGATGGCTTAGAAAGTCTGAGAAGTACATGTACAAATATGTCTGCAAATCAGAGGGTTCACATTATCCTCGAGAGAAATTTAGCATCTGCACTACCCATTACAGATAGGGAATAAATTGTTTAGATTATCATACCTCGAACACCACTTCCACTGTGCCACAACCCTCTTTTTTTCTAGAAAGGTATGCAAGTTTAGTCATCATTGTTCCATACTATTTCTAAATGACTGGATTTCTCACTTATATTCAGTATTTTTTCTATTTTTTTTAATTGTGACGTAATGCATATCCTGAGACTTCATGAACTTAGTTCAGCTAAATCTGATAGAAAACATTTTGGTTGTAGCACTGTAAATACATTTTTTCTTCTGATGAAGGTTTGGATTATCATTTGAGAAGTCCAAGCTGTTTTCTTCCTCGTTGGCATTCATTCTGTACATGCATTGGATGCGGTTGGGATCATCTGATGTTTTCCTACGAGCACTCTTGGTTAGAAGTGTTCTTCGCAATTTACATTGGTTTTGGTTTGCAGGTCTCACATGGAGGTCAATCAGTGACACTGGTCGGAACAAATCTAGTTATGTTTGGCGGTGAAGATGCAAAAAGATCCCTTCTTAATGATTTGCATATTCTTGATCTGGAAACCATGAACTGGGATGAAATTGATGCTGAATACGGCCCCTGCTTTCTAATTTTATGGCTGGATGAATTGTTGGAGAAATACTGAACACCTTTATGATGCGCTCCTGAAGACTCAAATAAAAGATAGGCACATGATTAAAGCTAGCCTGTCCTTGATTTCTTTTACCAGATGCTTAAAGCTGGCCTTTCCACTGTGCCTGAGCATAATTGTTTCTGGTTTTGACATTGTAAACATGTCTTTGATTTCTTTCACTTTAGATGCCTTAGGTGTGATTGTTCCTGGTGACTGCATGTCGTATTGGTACTGCATCAATTAATTAGGCAGGCTGTGGTATCGACTCTAGATTTCTGCAGTAGAAGTAATCTTTGTGATGTTTTCTATATTTTTAAGAATGTTACCATCAAAAACAACTGTACAGCATTTTAAGGAGAACCCCATTTGAAAGACCAGAAAAGATTGAAATTGAGTAATCTGGTGATCTCACCATTTCTATATTTTTAAGAATGTTACCATAAAAAACAACTGTACGGCATATTAAGGAGAACCCCATTTGAAAGACCAGAAAAGATTGAAATTGGGTAATCTGGTGATCTCACCAGGATGTAATGTTGGCATTATCCAGTGAGTCCACATTGCCGTTCAAGCTATATGGTACTGCTTTTGATTGTTTTTCCTGTTTTTCCTGTTTCCATTCCGGCTCCTGCATCTGTTGTTGGCTTTGGGTTGTTAGTTCCACTAGGGGTTCTGGAAACCTGCTTGTGACTTAGGGTCTAATTGTTTAGGGCAGTCCGATGTTGGAACTATGAATAGTTTGTCAGAGTTGGAAATTCTTTTGTCTAGAGTGATCACAAAATGCTCGTGCATTATTCGATTTGCTTTATTTCTATGCTAGAATATCAAACTTTGTTGGCTAAAATATGCTAGAAGAAATAGTTTCTTTCTGGCCTGGCCATAATTTGAATTCATTTCCTTAATTGTTTTGTAGTGGTGTGCCTCACTTCCCCTAGGTCTGACCATGCAGCTGCGGCACATGCTGAGTGGTATCTTCTAATCTTTGGAGGGGGTTCACATGCAACATGCTTCCTCCATCTGTGCATGTGTACTTCAGTTGTTACTAACTTGGTTTTTTCCATTCATCAAGACAGACGAAACCTTTTCCTATTGATGCTTCAGCCAGATCTTGTAGATTTCTGTCAATTAAACAATTCATGAGAAGAGGCTTGAATACTGAAACTTTGCAACGATGCACATCTTTTTGTTGTATATTATGGTCACAGTTTTCTGTGAGTTGCTTATAGACTAATAAAACCAGTGAATACCAGGCATCAGCAGACAAGTGAACCAGATCACTTAGGTCAAGGCCGAATGTCAAATGGTTGTTCTTCAGAATGATGGAGGTTTGTAGACCATGATGTTTTGAACTGGTGTTGGGGATGACAAAAGCATTAAAAATGCATGAAAAGTTCAAGATAACATTACTCACACATGTCATCAGCATGATCAAACTGCTTCACATGATTGGCCATGTTAGTTGTATGGATGATATGCTCTATCAAGCAAAATAGAGTGGAGAAGGAACTGTAATGCCCCGCACATTTTGCACTAATTGGACATTCTATATAAAATTAACCATGTTAAATATTTTATTTTATTTAAAATAGTAAATGAAGAAATTTGTAATACATATTGGTACCATTCGATTCTACTCGAAAAATGGAATCCAACGCCTCAAAGAAAGCCGAAAACGGAGTTCATATGACAATGTTATGAGTGTTTAAATATTAGGGGCATTTCTATAATTTACATTAAAAATGAAAAATGCAGAAAACGCAAGGGGCCATTTTGATAATGGCACCCCGTCTTCTTCCTCCTCCAACCACCATCAGTCCAGATTTTTCCAAAACTGCCTCTGTAGTGCGGTGCTGGAAAGGATGGCGGCACCACCTCCCTCATCTATAAAAAGCCCTCTTCCCTCTCTGAATCGCTTTTTCCTGGCTACTTGGGGCTGGGGTTTCTGGCAAAAATTGGAAAACCCACCTGCGATTTTTCGTGTAAATTCTGGCAAGGGCCAGGCCTTTCCTTCTGGCCGGCCTCTGCCCTCTCCTCTCTCCCCTGTTTTTCCCCTGGAGGCACTAGAAAAAATGGGCTTTCCCCTTCATGTGTTTCCGGCAACATGAGAATTAGGCAGATGAAACAGGAGAGCTGCACCACCAGAAAAGGGGTCTACCAATGGCGATGCGCGCTTCCTAAGCTACCCAAGGTAAGCCCCTCTTTCCCCTCTCTCTGTTTTTCCTTCCTACAGGAAGGATCCATGCCGGATCTAGTCATTTTTCCAGCCTGAAAATGCCAAACTCCCGATGGGTTTGATAACCCATCGAAGAAGACGACCCTGGGGACACCAGGTGCGACGTGCTCCCTGGGGCAGTCCTCACACGCACGCCGCGTGCGGGTGGAGTCCCAGGTTCGATCGGGACGCACGAGCGCCCCAGGAACTGAGGTGCACCGCGCCTGCGCCAAAGATGTGTCCACGCGACGTCCTCCAGGACGCACGTCATAGCACATTGCTTAGGCATGTGTGCGTGAGCAAACGCGGTCCCTGGCGTGGCCCTCGGACACATGCAATGTGAGGTTGCGGGTCCTGGTTCGACTAGGGCATGCAAGCGTCCCAAGAACAGCTATGCGCAGGCCCTGCGTGGTTGACATTGGCTCGTCCGGGATTTTGGGACGCTAAAACTGCAATTACTGAGGCTGTTGGACTCCGATTGATGATTCGAGAGAACCATCGCGTTCGTATTAATGATGCAGACCTAATGAGACTATAAAAATTAGGATCAGAGGATGAATTATAGGGTCTAACCATTGATCCATACACAAGATCTAGCCCTTAATTGAGAGATCCAAATAGGGACTTATAAATAGATAGAATATGATGTGGAATCTCTGTTATGCATTCGTATCCAGGATTTTATAAAGGAGACCCAGGGTCAGGTTGAGTAATGAAGGACGCGACTCCAGCAAACATCGAGGTAGGTAGTCTAATACTGCTATGTTTTTATGCATTTCCACATATACTTGATTTATAGGTAATCTAATACTGCTACGTTTTAAAATATATCCCAAACACTAAGTGGTTTACTTGCCTTTATGACGCTTTTGAAATATGATATTCTTATATGAGCATACGAAATTGTCTGCATGATTTATAACATTGAAGCACTTGAACCTATTATTGTATTTAGTATGCTTTTATGATGTTCTTATACAAGCATGTTTTGACAAGTGTAGCCTTGGCCGATGAGGGCGGGCTAGAGAGAGCTGGTAGGCTTCTAGGCAGGGTTATGACTTTGAATGCGATATTAACATGAGCAGATTTTATGCATTGCATGCATGTTTTGCAATCGATTGCATAAATTGCATGATTTACGACGAATAAGTGCATAAATTGCATGATTTGCAATTATTGAGTTTTGGATAAATGCATATCCTTGTGGGCTACCAAAAGACGCTGGAATACTCAAAAGATGCTGGTGAGGCAGTGTGAGGAATCCAAAGAGGACAGGATTTTTATCTTTTATAAGTTGATAGGCCTGGTGGGCACTATGCTAAGAGGAGGTACAGGATTGGCCTCCCGGCCTCTATCACCAAAAGGGTAGATGGTATCACTGCCAAAAAGGCATCGTCCCTTCCCTGACTGCAATGGTAAATAGGGACTACCACTGGAGGTGTTCACGGCACCCTTTCGGGGACATTCATAGTCGCTGTGGAGGCTATGGTGGATTCCAGTTGTATGCTGAGTATGAGCGTAGTAGCCCTATGATTTCAGTGTGATTGATATGCATGTAGCAACGAGATGGTCGTATGCGAGTACTCATGACGTGTACGCTGAGAGACTAATGATGATTAGTATCTCCTTGCCTAGATCTAAAAACCTTGCATTCATTCCCTTCTTCATCTTTACCAATTAAGTTTGTTACTTTACTGTGTGGTGTACAAGACTTCAATAGGATCAGCAGTGAGAGTGTTAGATGGTCTCGTTGTTCTTATTCTTGATTTTATGAAGTCATTACCAACCTTTCTTTCATTCAAATCATCACAAAGGGGAGGAACTAAGATAAATCATCTTTTGGGCGGGAATTGATATATGCACTTCCTTCTTTCAGGGTGGTCTGTCTCTCCCCTTCTCCAATCAGCTTTTAAGGGCTACAAAGTTTTGAAGATACAACCAACTTTCAATCAGTAAATAACTATAAAATTTACAATGCCATCATCTAAATGGGTAATGCAGATCACAGATATCAGCATTTCTTATTCAATGGGAGATGGAATGAATTGTTTTGATCATGGAGTATATACAAACATAGAAGATGCCGTGAGTTTCTTAACATTGTGATTAGTAAATTGTCGACAAAAGGATAGGTATCCTATGAAACTGCTCTGTTGCTTTTAGTTTGTTTCATGGCTTGGTTGTAATCTTATTTCGTAGTCTTTTACATGGGTCTCTGAAACTGTTGTTCTTAACATGTCCACATTTGTTTGGTCAGTTGTAACCACTATGCAAGGACAAGCACCTCTTGCTAGGGAGGTATATACTCTTTCTTCAAACAATCTAGTTAAACAAAAGTTGGCATCAAAGGCCTATGGATATGATAATTCCATGTTACTTCTAGTTACTCAGAGAATACGTAGGAAAATAGCAAGCTGAATTAATAGTTTTTGTTTCTTCAAAAGTGCACATTTTATTAATGGTATTGGTCTTCTTGATATTTATCAAGTGAACAGGCAAATGGTGGCTAAAGTTGTCTTTGACATGCTTCATTTAATTTTAAATCAAATTTCTGCAAGGAAAAGCTTATTCTATGCATCTTATTTAATAAGTGGAAACTAGTCCACTAACTTGGTATTGCAATCTTTTCGGTTGATTTTTCAGTTGCAAGGCCACCCTCACCCTCAAGTCCTAAAATCTTTTTGATTAAGTTACCCTTACTAGACCGAGCTTTAATTCTCCATAGTCTATGAAGTCGCCATATTTGGCAATGTACTGACTGACTGCCGATGTTGATCCAGCTCCCTGAATGTTCGGATGGAAATGTGTTGAGCTGGTAGGGGACGTGAGATTGAGCAAACATTAATTTTGTGTTTTGAATCTGAAAGGAAACTACAACAGGGAGTGGAGATGACGGCTCCCATCATCGTGTTGCTCTGCAGCCACACGTTTGAAATTGGGTGGTCTTTGTGTGAACAATGTCTTTAGTTGGGTAAGGGCTTCTTCTTTGGATAAGGGACATTTTGGAAAAGGAAAATAGGCTTGTTGGTGATACAGAATGATTGGTTGGTAGCTCATGGCATTCTCGTAAATACAGGAGCTCCCACTCTTCCTGACTCCCAGCTAATCTTTCTCCCCCGAAGGGTTGGAGCATGGGAGTTATATAGTGTGCTTCTCTACCCTCCCCTTCCGTCACGCATCTTGGCATGATTGGTTGCGAAAAAAGTAAAGCGTGGGTATTTTGGTCCATGGGAGCTTAGAATAAAACACCGAAATTCGTGAAAGTCGCTCTCGACAATCTTTGAAAAATCTGACCTTTGAATGCGATCGGTTACGCATATAGTTCAGTGTGCACATGCCCTGGAATACGAGAAAGAGACCATATTCGACTTTCTTCAACGCCAGCCAAGCCGCCTATGAGGAGGCATTTGGACTTGGTCCAGACCACGAGGCATACAAACAGAACATGGACCACGTAGATTGATATATGGGGCAGGTCGATCCAAAATGATAAAGGACGTAATAAGAATAGGTTCCAATATGCGAGGTTGTGGTTTGTAGTAAACCTTTCATGGTTGAAAAATCTGACCTTTGTACACGCACCGTTAATATGTATTGAAACAGATGTTGATAGATTATGCATATCAGAGACATGTCATCCATGAAGCAGTTTGAGAGTTACTACGTACCAGGAAAAAGAAAGATTGGAAGAAAAGGAGTTGATAGTACATGCAATAGGGGTAGGAAAACCCAAAAAGAGCATGCAAAAGCCATTATTCGATTTGCTTTATTTCTATGCTAGAATATCAAACTTTGTTGCCTAAAAATATGCTAGAAGAAATAGTTTCTTTTTGGCCTAGCCGTCATTTGAATTTATTTCCTTAATTGTTTTGTAGGGGTGTGCCTCCTTCCGCTAGGTCTGACCATACAGTTGCAGCACATGCTGAGCGTATCTTCTGATCTTTGGAGGGGATTCACATGCAACATACTTCAATGATCTACATGTTCTTGACTTGCAGAGTGTAAGGGGGCCACCACCCACTCCAGATACTTGTGCAGTTGCAACTAATTTGGATTTAATCTTTAACTTCTTCAACTGATGTGTTTTAGAAGATGGAATGGTTTGCAAATGGAATGGTCTAGACCTACACAACAAGGTGATATTCCATCTCCACGAGCTGGTCATGCTAGTGTAACAGTAGGAGAAAATTGGTTTATTGTGGGAGGGGGGGATAACAAAAGTGGTACGCCTTTTAGATCTTTATCTGAATATTGTCAGCATTTTTGTCAGTTCATAAATGGGTAGTATTCACAATCAGTCTGGCTTAAATTTCTGCAACTTTCTCTAAACTACAAACTATCATGAATATGTTTCTCAGCTATTGCTCTATTATTCTCCAGGGTTAAGTTAAATAACACAATTACGAAGTAACCCAATACAATCATGTATTGAACGTGAAAGAGTCATAAGCTGGTTTGGATTTGTTGGTTGTTGGTAATGAGGTTTCAAAGTCTATGGATAACTGTAATTTCCGTATGCTGTCATTTTTTAAGCTCTAAAATATTTCCACAAGGTTGGGATCATGTGCACCTTGATTGTTTGGCATTGCCATGAGTAAACATTGCAGAGATCCTTGCACAAGGCAAGGCTCGCCCTAGTGACTGTTCTTAGTAGAGTTCAGCTTTATGAGCCAAGGAGTGATTTAAGAGCATCATCATTGTTAGTGCTAAGCCATTAATCACCATCTTGCCCTAACTTCCTGGAACTTAGTTTATCTTCCTGCTTCCTCCATCTGTGCATGTGTACTTCAGTTGTTACTAACTTAGTTTATCTTCATGTTTCCTACTGAAACAAGGAAACATCTCTTGTAAGCTTACACTTTTAAAGAAACACCTATTAAAATTTCATTCGAGAAGTGGAATTTGATTCAATATTTGAGAGGGAAATGATCTTGCCAATTAAGTTTGTTACTTTACTATTAAACAAAAAGGAATGTGGTGCACAAGACTTCAATAGGATCAGCGATGAGAGTGTTAGATGGTCTCCTTGTTCTTATTCTTGATTTTATGAAGTCATTACCAACCTTTCATTCATTGAAATCATCACAAAGGGGAGGAAATAAGATAAATCATCTTTTGGGCAAGAATTTATATCTGCTCTTCCTTTTTTTAGAGTGGTCTATCTCTCCCCTTCTCCAATCAGCTTTTAAGGGCTACAAAGTTTAGAAGATACTGCCAACATTCAATCAATAAATAACAATTAAATTTACAAGGAGAATGGTGGCTAAAGTAGTCTTTGACATGCTTCATTTAATTTTAAATCAAATTTCTGCAAGGAAAAGCTTATTCTATGCATCTTATTTAATAAGTGGAAACTAGCCTACTAACTTGGTATTGCAATCTTTTCGGCTGATCTTTCAGTTGCAAGGCATCCCTCACTCTGAAGTCCTAAAAGGTTTTTGTTTAAGTTACCCTTACCAGCTTGATAGAAAGCATGACGATAGCTTATGGAGATAATGATTGAACATAGCAGTATAGCCTTTTGTGGGATTTTAGCAATATAGAGTATCTTTTGGTTTTGAAGTATGTTTGTTATGGTTATCAATCATGCATATTTTATAGATTTGGTCTAGTAGATTCACTGATAAAGAAGAGAAGCAAATGGTCTGTTCAAGATTGTTCATGTAAGAACCTGATATGGAGCATCTTCCATTTTCCAAAAATGGACCGTTTCTTCTGACTCATATCACAACTCAAATTCTTGATTTTTATGACATGATTCGGGCAAAACTTGCACTATAAACTTCCTAGATATGCAGTAAGGCTTTCAAGTTTTTGAAATTCCATTATGCAAATATTGCTCAATAGTGGAATGATTATTTGTTATTGGTCGGTAAATTGGAACTTATGATATTGCAGGGCCTTAGTTTGATTGTTAACTCCTATAATGGTGAAGATATTCTTGTCAGTTTTGGAGGATACAATGGTTGGTACAGTAATGAGGTTAGTCCCTATATGAATTTTTCCTTTTGTGGTCATGTGTTGTAAGTACAGTTCTTTCTCTTTGTAAACTCTTTTCTCTGGTTGAATGATTCATGTTCATAAACATAGCCATAAATGACCTTTACAATCAAAGATGATTGAGAGAGCTGTGGCAGATAGTGTTGTTGGCTTACATCCCACAACAAATATTATCAGCTTCTAGACCATAGTGAGATTCTTGATAAAGAAATCAACTGCAAGAAATATTGGTAGAGAAATGATAAAACAGTTAAATTCATATGGGCAAAAGATTTTCTACATCCTAGGTTATGGACAAAGAGTATATGGAGATTAAATTGACAAAGAAGTGGCACAATTATTCAACCCCTCTCTTGTACATGTGTGTCTGTGTGTCTGGTATGGGTATGTGCCCACGTGTGTGTGGGTGTATTCATGTTTGTGCGAGTGCGTGGGTATGGCGTGTGCATCGTGCCTATGTACATTGCTCAAGATGGTTCATACCCCAGGTCTTGTTTATGAATGTGGACCACCTTTTCTTTTTCTAAATTCCCATTTAAAAAATCTTCAGATACAGCTGAATTTTTGTGCAATTTCACATACATGGTATGGACTATAATAGATGAATGGTTTGAATCATTTAGTACCAGGGCCCCTTATCCTTTTGCCAGCTGATATTCTATGAAGAAATGTTGGGGTTGTAAATGATGGGATGGACATGCTTTTCACAAGTGGCTGGAATAAAAGTGAATGGCTTATCCAAAATGGATCTCCTATCATTTTCATGCTATAGATATATGAGAACCAATCTTTTACTGATGAAAAATGTGGTTGATTCGGACACCTTGGAGTACGAAAAAGCGACTATATTAGACTGTCTCATGAATGCCAGCAAGGTCGCCTGTGAGGAGGCATTTGGACTTCATCCAAAGCAGAAAAAACAAGCCCTTCATGATTATAAGTTGGAGAAAGAAGGGAAAGGTTCCATGGATATTGCAAATGAGTCCTCAATTCACAATAACAGAGTTGACTAGGGTCAATTTCTCAAATGTTGGATTCATCCGTCATGTAAACATTTACAATCTTGTGAGCTCAATGCAAACAAGGCATACAAATAGAACAGGGACCATGTATCAATATGTGGCAGGTAGGTCCTGAATGATCAAGGACGTAATAAGAATGGGTTCCAATATGCGCAGTTGTGGTTTGTAGTAGATTGTTAGCCGAAAATTGTGGTCCCAACAATGGTTGTGATATTTATGGGATTACATGTGGATCCAAAGTTTTACTCGAAAAATCAAGATAATGAGGATTGTTTCTCGGTTGTTATGGGATATAAGTTGGTGTTGATATGAGGGGTGAAAATTTTTGGTTTTGTAGTTTGTTATTCAGAAGCGTCGATTTCTGAAAGTCTTAATGGATTATAGGCACTCGTAAAGTAGTGATTTGAAGGATAGTTATACTGGCACTATTTATTTGGTTGGTGAAACTTTTTTTGAAAAGTCTAGGCTGTTGATTGCACTGTAAATATGATATTTTGGTCAGTGAACATGTAATGATTCAAAATTTTTTTATATAATCTTGTTCATGAGAATAAGAACATACAATACTCCACCCTTGTAAGGCTTGTTTAATTGCTATTATATACGATTCTACTAAAATAACACCTATAATATCTAAACGCCTACGTACTAAAAGGTGAAGTTGGAAATCTGTTTGTCTGTGAGTAGAAACTCATTATTTGCAGCACTTTGCGTGTGTTGTAGTTCATCTGGAATCAAACTACAATGGTAATTTGTCCACCTGAATTCCCCTGATGTATATTAAATAGGGTAGTCTCCACGCTCACGTTCCCTTGCGGCATTGTTGTTGAATCCTATGATTCTCCACACGAATCTGTTCTTCCAACATGGACACACTTTGTTTCTTATAAATTTGTCCACACAGTGGCAGTCAAGTCACTAATGGCGTTTATATGTTCATTTCTTCTTTGCCGGTCTGTGAATCTGTTTGATTGGAGGTAGAGAAGAGACTATCACTGATGAAGTGTGATTCAGCATTCTTTAAAGTACAGGCCTGTAGAGCTTGGTTTTTGGGTTTATCTAAGTACTCCTTAAAGGAAGAGCCTTCTCCTAGATTGCAGAGAATAATGGTGGAAATTCCTTCTTTAATCCTTTGGGTTTCTTGTACTTTAAATTGGAAACCCAATCATGTTGTGCGCTAATGAACTCTTTCCAGTGTTTTAAAAAATTAAGACTTACGTCATGGATTATACCATACATCATCATTGTGATGCGACGGGTCAATGTGTCCACAATAGTAGTTGTGGATCCCTAATGAAACTAATTGAACAGTGAGGCCTATCTTGTAAAGAACGAATATTGTGTAATCTCCATTGATGCAAGGGCTCAGGTACGCTTGAAAATTGACTAAATGGATTGTGATATGGCGCTAAAGGAGAGTGAAATATTAAATAAAGATTATAGTTAATTTTTTCAAATGCTAATACAAAAGCCTTAGGATCTGCCTCATTAATAATTGTTAGAACAGCACATTTGGAACCAAAAAGTAACGCACCTCTATACATATCGTCAACAAAAGAAATCCTACCAAGTCTTAATTCTTCATAGTCTGTGTAGTCACCATATTTGTCAATGTACTGATTGACTGCAGATGTTGATCTAGCACCCTGAATGTTTGGATGGAAATGTGTTGAACTGGTACGGGACGTGAGATCGAACAAATGTTGATTTTGTGTTTCGAATCTAAAACAAAACTGCAACAGGCAGCGGAGATGAGGGCTCCCATCATCGTGTTGCTCTACAGCCGTGTATGAAATTGGGTGGTCCTTGTGTGAACAATGTCTTTAGTTGGGTAAGGGCTTCCTCTTTGGATGAGGGACATTTTGGAAAAGGAAAATAGACTTCTTGGCGATACAGAACGATTGGTTGGTAGCTCGTGGCATTCTCATAAATATAGGACCTCCCACTCTTCCTGACTCCTAGCTAATCTTTCTCCCCCAAAGGGTGAGAGCATGGGAGTTATATAGGGTGCTTCCCTGCCCTCTCCTTCCGCCACATGTCTTGGCGAGATTGGTTGAGAAAAAAGTAAAGCATGGGTATTTTGGTTCATGGGAGCTCAGAATAAAATATCGAAATATGTAAAAGTAGCGCCTGACAATGGTTGAAAATCTGACCTTTGAGTGCGATTGGTTACACATATAGGTCAGTATGCAAATTCCCTAGAATACAAGAAAGAGACCATATTCGACTTTCTTGAATGCCAGCAAGGCCGCCATAAGGAGGCATTTGGACATCCTCCAGAGCAAGAGAAACAGGCCGTACCTGAAGAGGAGCTTGAGAAAGAAGGGAAACGTTCCACAGATGTTGCGAATGAGTCCTCAATTCGCAATAACAGAATTGAGCATCAATTTCTTGAATGTTGGATTCATCCATCGGGCAAACATTTACAATCTTGTGAGCTCAGTGCAAACGAGGCATACAAACACTACAGGGACCACGTAGATTGATATATGTGGCAGGTTGGTCCTAAATGATAAACGACGTAATAAGAATAGGTTCCAATATGTGTTGTTGTGGCTTATAGTAAACCGTTCGCCGGGAATTGCTGTCCTAACCATGGCTACAATATTTAGTGGATTACATGTGAATCAAGAATTTTACTCAAAAAATCCAAATAATGGGATTAGTTTCTCTATTGTGATGACACATTAAGTTAGAGTTGATACGAGGGGCAGAAAATATTAGTTTTGCAATTCGTTATCCACTTCCATTTTGGAAGTCTCAATTTCTGAAAGTCTTGATGAATTATAGGCACTTGTTAACTGGTGATCTGGAGCACATTTATACTGGCACTGTTTAGTTGGTTGGTGCAACTTTTATTGAAGGGCCTTAGGCAGTTAATTACACCGCAAACATGATATTTCGGTCATTGAACATGCAATGATTCAATTAAAATTTATATGATCATGTTTATGAGAATAAGAACATACAATACTCCAGCCTTGTAGTTGGAAATCCGTTTTGTAGCTCTTTGCATGTATTGTAGTTCATCTGGAACCGAACTACAATGGTAATTTGTCCACCTGAATCCCCTTGATGTATATTAAAGAGGGTAGTCTCCACACCCACATTCCCTTGTGGCATTGTTGTTGAATCCTGTGATTCTTCACCCTGATCTGTTCTTCCCACATGGACATACTTTGTTATAAATTTGTCCACGCAATGGCAGTGAGGACACTAATGACATTTATGTGTTTGTTTCTTTTTCGTCTGTCTGTAAATCAGTTTGATCAAAGGTGGAGAAGAGACTGTCACTGATGAAGTGTAAGTTAGCATTCTTTAAAGTACAGGCTTGTAGAGCTTTGTTTTTGGGTTTATCTAAGTACTCCTTAAAGGAAGAGCTTTCTCCTAGATTGTAAAGAATGATAGTGGACATGTCTCCTTTTATCCTTTTGGGTTTCCTATACTTTAAATTGGAAACCCAATCATGTTGTGCGCCAATGAACTCTTTCCAATGTTTTAAAAAATTAAGCCTTACATCATGGATAATACTATACCATACATCATCATTGTGATGCGATGGATCTATGCGTCCACAATAATAGTTGTGGATCCCTAATGACCTGGCCCAAGAAGTCTTGCCAATCCTAGAGGGTCCTTCCATGATGAGACTGATCGAACGATGAGGCCTATCTTGTAAAGAATGAATATTGTGTAAGCTCCATTGATGTAAGGGCTTCGGTATGCATGAAAATTGACCAAATGGATTGTGATATGGCACTAGAGGAGAGCAAAATATTAAATCATGATTATAGTTAATTTTTTCAAATGCTAATACTAAAGACTTAGGATCTCCTTCTTTAATAATTGTTAGTGTGGCACATTTGGAACCAGAAAGTAACTCATCTCTGTATATACTGTCAACAGAAGAAATCCTACTGAGCCTCAATTCCCCATAGTCTATAAAGTCGCCATATTTGGCAATGTACTGACTGACTGCTGATGTCGATCTAGCTCCCTGAATGTTTGAATGGAAATTTGTTGAACTAGTAAGGCATGTGAGGTCGAACAAACATTGATTTTGTGTTTCAAATCTGAAAGTAAACTGCAACAAGCAGTGGAGATGAGGGCTCCCATCATTGTGTTGCTCTACAACCACACGTATGAAATTGGGTGGTCTTTGTGTGAATGTCTTTAGTTGGGTAAGGGCTTCTTCTTTGGACAAGGGACATTTTGGAAAAGGAAAATAGACTTGTTGGTGATACAGAACAATTGGTTGGTAGCTCGTGGCATTCTCGTAAATACAGGAGCTCCCACTCTTCCCGACTCCCAGCTAATCTTTCTCCCCCGAAGGGTGGGAGCGTGAGAGTTATGTAGTGTGCTTCCCTACCCTACCCTTCTGACCTGCATCTTGGCATGATTGGTTGCGAAAAAACTAAAGTGTGGGTATTTTGGTGTACAGGAGCTCAGAATAAATCATTGAAATTTGTGAAACTAGCGCCTGACAATGGTTGAAAAATCTAACCATTGAATGCGATCGGTTACGCATATAGTTCAGTATGCAAATGCCTTGGAATACGAGAAAGAGACCATATTTGACTTTCTTGAACCCAAGCAAGGCCGCCTGTGAGGAGGCATTTAGATTTCGTCCAGAGCATGAGAAACCGGCCGTTCCTAAAGAGGAACTTGAGAAAGAAGGGAAAGGTTTCACGGATGTTGCGAACAAGTCCTCAATTCACAATAACAGAACTGAGCGTCAATTTCTCGAATGTTGGATTGATCCATCAGGCAAACATTTACAGCTTACGAGCTCGGTGCAAACAAGGCATACAAACAGAACATGGACTACATAGATTGATATGTGTGGTAGATCGGTCCTAAATGATAAAGGTCATAATAAGAATACGTTCCAATATGCGCAGTTGTGGTTTGTAGTAAACTGTTCACCAGGAATTGCACGCCTTTTCGCCAGCCACACATCATTCAAATTTCTGCCCTATCAACTTGCGATGGTAGGATAGTGGCCTACTATGGTGGTGATGGAGAATTAGGGTTCGATTCTGGAGAGGGAGCCTGAGAAATGGATACCACATCTAATGAAGGCAGCATGCACACAAATTACCCAATCCTGACATGGACAAGTAGTGACAATAAATAACAATACCGAGTTCTTTGAGTTTAGTAATTGAAATGAGTATAATCTAAATCCCTCAACGAGGATCCCTTGGAGAGCAAGTCTAGTGCCAGCAGCCACGGTAATTCTAGCTCTAATAGCGTATATTTATAATGTTGCAGTTAAAAAGCTCGTAGTTGCACTTTGGGATGTAACGATTTATCAACCCCTGGGTGTGCACCTTTCGCCTCGTCCCTTCTACCGGCGATCCGCTTAGATAGGTCGTGCCTCCAATGCTGTTACTTCAAAGAAATTAGAGTGCTCAAAGCAAGCCCAAGCTCTGAATACATTAACATGGGATAACATCACAAGATTTTGGTCCTATTGTGTCAGTCTTTGGGATCGAACTAATGACTAAAAGGAACGGTCAGGGGCATTCATATTTCATAGTCAGAGGTGAAATTCTTGAATTTATGAAAGACGAACAACTGCGAAAGCATTTGACAAAGATGTTTTCAACAATCAAGAACGAAAGTTGTGGGCTCGAAGATGATCAGATTCCATCCTAGTCTCAACCATAAACAATGCCCACCAGGGATCAGCAGATGTTGCTTTTAGGACTCTGCGGGCACCTTATGAGAAATCAAAGTTTTTGGGTTTTGGGTGGAGCATATCACAAGGCTGAAACTTAAAGGAATTGATGGAACGCCACCACCAGGAGTGGAGCCTACGGCCGAATATGACTTAACACAGGGAAACTTACTAGGTCCAGACATAGTAAGCATTGACAAATTGAGAGCTCTTTTTTTATTCCCTTAAAAAAGAGTTACTGTGCCACATCTAACTTGTGCCGCTGCGAGCACTAAGCCTAGTCCTGCAGGCCTTACTGAGTCACTAAGGTGCCTTGGTAGGAACGCCGTGAAGGACTCGAGTGCTTTTGACATCCAATAGCGTTTGTGGGAGCATACTGTTGAGTAGGCATGAAAGGGAGGGACCAGAGTTGCAGCCAACGCGTGCTATGGGGAGCAGCACAAAGGCTAGCACTGCAGTGCCCTACCTGGCATGGGAGGAGCTTGACCGTGCCAATTTCCACTTGTGCCATGGTAGCAATGCGCCTGGTCCTACTGGCATCACAGAGATGCAAAAGTGCCTTGGTAGGAACACGGGCGGCCACTCACACGCATTCCAACTCCAATAGGGTCTACGGGAAAATTCGTTTGAGCATGCAAGACCCAAGTGGCACCAACGCCCGCACAGTGGGGCTGTACGAGGACGAGCCTAGCAGTGCCCGGCGAGGCTTGTTACGGGTCGAATGGGGGACTCACATGTCGTTGCCTACAATGCACAGGTGCCGTGAGGACACGCCAAAGATATGACATGCTGCTTACTTCAATCATGACAATGACGTATCCATAGGCAAAAAACATTCGCTAGAGCTTAGGTCACTGACGCAACCCGCAACAGTCCAAGCCTTGACTCAAGCATCATACCGATAGCTAAACCATTCCACATCTAATTGAGGTGCCTTGTCGGCCCCCATCCGCTTCCCTCTCGATAATTTCAAGCACTCTTTGACTCTCTTTTCGAAGTCCCTTTTCATCTTTCCCTTGCAGTTCTTGCAGAAACCCTGTTACGGCTTCTCCTTCCCCTAAATGATAAGGTTCAGTGGACATCTCATGACGTCAAACCGCCCGTGCCGCTGCAATCAGAACACTTCATAATCGGTAGGACTGACAGGAGGTGTGTACAAAGGGCATGGACATAGTCGGCGTGAGCTGCTGACTTGTGCTTACTAGGAATTCCTTATTGAAGACCAAAAATGCAATGATCTATCCCCATCTCAATGAAATTTTCAAAGATCACCCAGGCCTGTCGGCCAAGGCTATAGACTCGCTGAATACTTGATGTGTAGAGCTCATGCGGCCCAGAACATCTTAGGCATTATAGACATGTTATTGCCTTAAACTTCTGTGGCCTAAACGACCATAGTCCCTTTAAGAAGCTGGCCGTGGAGGGTCACCTCCACATAGCTAGTTAGCAGGTTGAGGTGTCGTTCATTAATGGAATTAACTGGACAAATCACTCCACCAATTAAGAACAACCATGCACCACCACCCATAGAATAAAAAAAGAGCTCTCAATTTGCCAATCCTTACTATGTTTGGACCTAATAAGTTTTCCCGTGTTGAGTCAAATTCAGCCGTAGGCTCCACTCCTGGTCGTGGCGGTCCATCAATTCCTTTAAGTTTCAGCCTTGTGATATGCTCCACCCAAAACCCAAAAACTTTGATTTCCCATAAGGTGCCCACAGAGTCCTAAAAGCAACATCTACTGATCCTTGGTGGGCATTGTTTATGGTTGAGACTAGGAAGGAATCTGATCATCTTCGAGCCCACAACTTTCGTTCTTGATTGTTGAAAACATCTTTGGCAACTGCTTTCGCAATTGTTCGTCTTTCATAAATCCAAGAATTTCACCTCTGGCTATGAAGTATGAATGCCCCTGACCGTCCCTTTTAGTCATTACTTCGATCCCAAAGACCGACTCAATAGGACCAAAATCCTGTGATGTTATCCCATGTTAATGTATTCAGAGCTTGGGCTTGCTTTGAGTACTCTCATTTCTTCAAAGTAACAGCATTGGAGGCACGACCTATCTGAGTGCATTGCCAGTAGAAGGGACGAGGTGAAAGGTGCACACCCAGGGGCTGACCGATCGTCACATCCCAAAGACCAACTACGAGCTTTTTAACTTCAACATTATAAATATACGCTATTGGAGCTAGAATTACCGTGGCTGCTGGCACTAGACTTGCTCTCCAATGGATCCTCATTAAGGGATTTAGATTACACTCATTTCAATTACTAAACTCAAAGAACTCGGTATTGTTATTTATTGTCACTACCCCTCCATGTCCTTCATTACATGTGGTATCCATTTTTCAGGCTCCCTCTCCAGAATCGAACCCTAATTCTCCATCACCCGTCACCACCATAGTAGGCCACTATCCTACGATCGAAAGTTGATAGGGCAGAAATTTGAATAATGTGTCGCTGGCGCGAAGGCGTGCAATCCGTCGAGTTCTCATGAATCATCAGAACAATGAGCAAAGCCATGCTGACCTTTTATCTAATAAATGCATCCCTCCAAAAGTTGGGGTTTGTTGCACATTTCAATTACTATGGTTTTCCAAGTAGTAGATGCCATAAAACAAACAATAACTGATTTAATGAGCCATTTGCAGTTTCACAGTCTAAATTTGTTCATACTTACGCACGCATGGCTTAATCTTTGAGACAAGCATATGACTACTGGCATGATCAACCAGGTAGCATTCTTACAATAGAATCGATTCGAGGGGCCTTCATCTGCGCAAGCAACAAAATGTAGCTGCCAATGGACGTGGGATGAGATCACCCCACTCCAATCACATCCACTGCACCCAAGAGCACGAGCAAGTCCCTCGCGCCAAGACATGCAACACACTCGCATGGTCAAGGAAAAAAGGGCACAACCTCGAGGGTCATCACACATACTCGACAAAGGGATGATAGCGAGAGGCAAAGCGGGAAACAACAACAACCCGAATTCCCAATAATAAAGGTAGCAAATAGAGGCACCACAACATGAACCAACACACTAGGCATTGGAGTCACATTGAAAAGGACTAGAATGTGTGGGTGGCTGCACAGCGACAGTGATCCCTCCCACATACTGTAATGACCCCAATTATTGTAATATTAAAATCCCATGAAAAGTTCAGTTTTGAAGATAAGGGCATTTTGGTCATTTCACTAGTCGCCTTGACTGAACCCAGGAATTTGGTCCTAAAAATGGTTCCATTAGATGTGTCTCAAAAAAATAAATCCAACGAGACCAAAATCACCCAAAACGGAGTTAAAATGAGCAAGTTATGGCCCTTTGAAGTTCAGGGGCAAAATTGTAATTTTAACAAAAACGAATTTAACTACAAAAACACAGGGTTCAAGGTTCCCGTTTTGATACGGGCACTCCTTCATCTTCAACCTCTAGAGGGTTCCATAACGGTGGTGATTAGAGGAGAAATCACCGCCATTCTGGATGTTTCTCCACTGCCATTCAAAGGCGGTGAGAGCCCCCTCCAGAACCCTCTCTTAGCTCTATAAATACAGATCTTGGGCGCCTCTAATGGCAGCCCAAAACATGGAAGAAAACCCATTGAGGAGTAGTGACCTAGAGGGGAAAACAAGGAGAAAAACCTAGCAACGAGCCAGGTACGCCCAAAATCCCTCAAAACCCATCTCCACCATAGTTCCAAGATTAATTTCCCTAGGTTTTTGCATAAAAAATCATACAAAACGGAGCCCAGGAGAACCACCAAGGACCCAGGGACGTTCCCTGGGCCGTACTGGTTTGACAGGGGTCAAACCAAGGTGTCCTGAGGAGGCCCCGATCCCCCAGACAACGGAACGTTCCAGTCGGAACGTCCCACGTCTTCTCCATTGGAAAAACCAAACGGACATGCCCGCAAAAGAGAAAGACGAGCGGGAAGTTCTGTGCGTCTGCAAACGCGCCCGCTGAGGCGAACGTCGCAAGCGCATAGCACGCTACCAACGCAGTTTTTTTTCGTCCCTTGGGAAAGCCGGGGCACACGACGCAAACGCGCAGCGCCCTGGCATTCCATCTTTTTATTTTTAAGACTCCTATGCACGTACGACACTAAAACGCTTATAACTTGAGATCTAGAGCTCCGATTGAGGCGCTACAAAAGGCGTTGTGTCCGTGTCGACGACGTGAACACATCCAAACTATAAAATCCCTGATCAAGGCCTAATCAAAGGTGGGCATGACCCTTAGAATAGGATGGTGGCACGTGACCGCTAGAACGTTGGAAAACTGAAGATACCAAGGCCCAATTAGGACCTTAGGACACCCATAGGCATAGGAATGGACCCCTAATGCCTAAGTATAAAGACCAATTACTCTAAAACCCATAAAATATAGGCCAAACTAACCTTGATTCCCCAAACCATGATCAAGAGCGTTCGAGGACAAAAGGGTTAGCGCGACCTAGCCAGGTAGGTGCTCTATCACTATTAGCATGACTTAATTCAGCATGCATGTGATAAATGCTTTGTACATAGACATGTTTTGTAAATGATTGCATATACATTATGCACATATATGTTTTGCAAACAAGTACATACATTGCATGATTTAAGTACTTGCAAAGATTGCATGTCCTTGAGGGTTGCCAAAAGGCGCTGGAGTGCTGAGGGCCAGGCAGTTGTGAGGGACCCAAAAGAGGATAGGTTTTGAAAAGAGGTTTTGGCTTATTTGATCTTATGTGATTTGGGTTAGAAAGCCCGTGGGTGCTATGACGAGGGGTCTGGGTTGGCCACCCAGCCTCTACCACTATTAGGTGGATGGGTACCATGCCCAAAAAGACGCAAGTCCCTACGTTGACTGCATGTGGTACAGGGGGCTACCACTGGTGTCACGGCACTAGGTCAACGTGTCATAGGCCCCGTGGACGCTATGACCGAGTGTCCTCAGGTACCTGGGGACTACACAGCAAGGAGGTCATGGGCATAGTGGACCCTATGGTTTGATGATTTATGTGCATTGCATATGGCATGATATGAGGTTGGTTGACCATACCATACTAGAGATCCATGAGTTGGATTCCATGAAGTATCTTATGCATATTATGATGTTATGATATATACGTATATGATACTTTCGATTTTGGATTACATGATCCTTTAAGTTGTTAGTATTTCAATTTGACAACGGATTTTTATATCGATATTGAACTTGAGTATTCAGACATGCACATGTTTTGAAAAGAGCATATGATTTTGAAACATCGCATGCATTATAAAACTAGTAGTGATAGACTCCTACTGAGTATAGTATATACTCACCCTATCCTTAACATTTTTCAGGATAATTCCATCTACGAGTAGAGGACATCTATATTATTGCTACAGGCAAGTGAATCAAAAAGGAAACAATCATACATGTAAGTAAACTCTCTACCCTTTGAACATGTATTTAATTATAGTTGGGCTATGTGCTGTGACTGGATAGACCTGGGGAAAAACGTTTATGATTTCCGAAGTTTTTCAAAAACTACCTTGGATGTTGTGAAAGCAAAATGACACTCGGGGTTTTCAAAATGAGTTTAAAACTAAAGGTTTTCCGCTGCATTGCATGGTTTTTATAAAATGGTTTTCAAATAGGGATGCATCCCGCCTTAGGAATTAGATATTGTATTTAAAAATGCATGAAAAAACCCGGGTCGTCACAGTTGGTATCAGAGCCCAGGTTTTATCCTTTCACAGCAAGTCCAACATGTCCAAGGGTCATGGACAATAGAGAAAATCAAGAATAAGTAGCATAAATAGGAGTAGTAGAGATGACTACTTTTATTTGAGGATTACAATATTAATGCACAAGGCAATTCACCATAAATAAATAGGTAAAACACAGCTTGGTTTAACAAATAATTAGGCAAAGGATAGTGCAACCCTTATCCAAAAATCTAGTCTAAGATGACTTAAGGATTAAGGACTGTTGTGCAGTGGTGCAAATATGAAAACTCATATATGGAGCATATTATGATGAGAATGATGAATAAAGATGTTAATGAACTTGTTAGTAGATAGTTCTGATCCGTAATAGATTAATCTCACTAAAGATGAGAACATCGAAAAACCTGGATGGCTATCTTACCATCATAAAGAATATCAGAATATGAGCACACTATCACAAGGGATATGATATGAGTATGATAGGGAATGTAAAAGACAGACTTTGAGAAGATGTTGATGATGATCTAAGAGGGATGAGAATGCAAGATGATATTAGGAGATAAATGTGACTCGTACTAGATCACAAAGGTATGGATCCTGAAAAAGAAAAAAAAAACAAAAACAAAAAACAAAAAACTTAGCTCAATTTTGGATACCTTAATTGGGGTCTTATGAAGAGTAAAGTGCTATCAAATAATAATTGCCTAAGTATTATTGAGCAAATCAGAAGATGTATACAAGTAACAGATTATGTGAATAAGAGAAATATAACACGAATATGATAAGGAAATGAATTCGACCAAGTTATCAAAAGATTTTGATGATAATACTAAGGATGATAATAGATTGATCCCAACATGAACTTGTAAGAGAAGTGTAGCATGACCAAAATGTCAATGCCATTATTAAGACATTGTATGAATTTTATTGAGGCTATAGGCAACTGAGGATTTCAATAATCTTAAGACAGTTTAGAATTTCTAAGAAGCATTCAGTTTATCATATCTGTTAAGTAAAGGAGTAGATGCAGTATCAAATATATGCAACAATGCATATAGAGACATTGATCCAGGTAGACCAGATGGATATTGAAGAAAAGAGAGAAAGAGATAGAGATGTAACCACAAGTATTCGATGAATATTGAATAATCAAAAGAAGAAGATCATGACTCTATGAAGATACATACAATTCTAACATCTTGAATCCTATAGGAGGGAAGATCAAACAAATGCAAAGGAATAATAATAGTATCGAATTTCAGGAGATTATGCGACAAGAAAGTTTCGAAAAGGAATAGTGACCAACTAGAAATTAAAATTCTACAAATGGTTTGATATCAATTATTTCAATTAGATTCTTATTGGATCCATTTGCTTATGGGGAACACCAATGAATGTAATAAAAAGAAAATTTTGGTGATATCTCACCTTGCCACTACATGAGTAAATAAAAAGAAATTAGGCCAGGACAGTGACTTGTCCATCTATCTATCTTCAGCAAGAAGGGTACCATCAAGGTTCAAATGAAGGTCTTGCTATCATCAATTGGAAGACTAAATATCTTAAGACCATCATTGAGTGTTGTTAACTAAATAGAGGCATCCCACCCTAATTATCAGGTATGTTAATATCTATGAGTTAGTAATTGAAGTTATATACTTAGAAGGATGTTATAAGTCTTTAGACTTGAGTACTTGATAGGCTAAGTCATTTGAGGGTATAAGGCCAGTTGATTAGGCCACATCATGAAGAGCTACAAGTACAATAAACATGGTAACAACTGAGATAGGAGCAAAAATAAGAAGTGATCTAAACCAATGTGAAAGGTTTTTCAAACCTTAGTGGCTACCATGACAAGGTGAAGAAATTACTTTGGGTCTGAAAAATACTACAGACTTGGATTGAAAGAAAGGTAGATAAGTACCGATCACTCTAGAGGCCCTTGAGCTTATAACGCATTTGGGAAGAGATCAATAGGTAATCAAATAAAGTCTTTCTATGTCTAAGAAAATGTTTATGCTTATCTGAGTATTGTAAAACTTGTGGAGTTAACAACTTCAGTACAATTTGATATAATCGCTATTGAAGGAGAATTATTGCTATTATAAACTAAGTATAAGAAGGCACTTGAAAGATAAAATAAGGAGGCACTTGAAGAATAAATTTTGAGGAATTGAGAAAATCACTACTTACGAGTATACCTCCTGACAATATAGATTGCATGATTGACAATAAAACCTTGATAAAAGATTGCACGATATATTGACATAGGAGATGGAAGGAGAAAAGGTCAGATGGCTAGCACACTATAAGGTGAGATTTGATGTTACATTGCCTATAGACAAATAGTTAGTTGTTATAAGCATATACCAAGTACTAAAAATCAATTAAAGGAATTTCTTAAGGACTAACCTGACTGGATTGAGTATAGAACTTTTGAACTAGAAGGTAACGAAGAAAACCATCCAGCAAAGAAAGGACAAAGAGGATGATGAAGGATTCAATCATGACCTAGTAAGGGTACTCGGTCATGAATAAGAGACTTTTTGCTTTGCATGAATAGGAACATTATTGAAAATCCTAATGACAAATTGATGTGAATAGTGAGATAGGCCTCTGGACAAGAACATTTGACCCATGATGATGAATCGACTTGAGTTTGGATAAAATCTTCACAGAGGAAAGCGTTTAATGAATTCAATAATTATGAAACTGGATATGGAGTTAGGACATTTACTTTCAGTATATGACATGGTCCTCGATGGAAGAAGCTACTAATTGGCTTTCATGATTTTATTTTGAATGTAACTTTGATCGAAGAATAAAGTCACATATGGAAAACGACAGACAATTGAAATTCAAAGTTAATCAAGGGTTTGGCTATAGATCACACGATACCATGTCAGTTATTGAAGTATCTTAGGGACAAATATGAAAGATAAGAAGCAAAGTTAGACACAATGGAAAGAAGGTCAATTTTTGGACTCTTACTAATGACATATAACCAATCACATCCCAAAGTCCAACTACGAGCTTTTTAACTGCAACATTATAAATATACGCTATTGGAGCTAGAATTACCGTGGCTGCTGGCGCTAGACTTGCTCTCCAATGGATCCTCATTAAGGGATTTAGATTACACTCATTTCAATTACTAAACTCAAAGAACTCGGTATTGTTATTTATTGTCACTACCCCTCCATGTCCTTCATTACATGTGGTATCCATTTTTCAGGCTCCCTCTCCAGAATCGAACCCTAATTCTCCATCACACGTCACCACCATAGTAGGGATCAGCAGATGTTGCTTTTAGGACTCTGCGGGCACCTCATGAGAAATCAAAGTTTTTGGGTTTTGGGTGGAGCATATCACAAGGCCGAAACTTAAAGGAATTGATGGAATGCCACCACCAGGAATGGAGCCTATGGCTGAATTTGACTCAACACGGGGAAACTTACTAGGTCCAGACATAGTAAGGATTGACAAATTGAGAGCACTTTTTTTATTCTATGGGTGGTGCTGCATGGTCGTTCTTAATTGGTGGAGAGATTTGTCCAGTTAATTCCATTAATGAACAAGACCTCAGCCTGCTAACTAGCTATGTGGAGGTGACCCTCCAAGGCCAGCTTCTTAAAGGGACTATGGTCGTTTAGGCCACAAAAGTTTAAGGCAATAACAGGTCTATAATGCCTTAGATGTTCTGGGCCGCGTGAGCTCTACACGTCAAGTATTCAGCGAGTCTATAGCCTTGCCCGACAGGCCTGGGTAATTTTGAAAATTTCATTGTGATGGGGATAGATCATTGCATTTTTGGTCTTCAATGAGGAATTCCTAGTAAGCACATGTCAGCAGCTCACGCCGACTATGTCCACGCCCTTTGTACACACCTCCTGTCAGTCCTATCGATTATGAAGTGTTCCGATTGCGGCGGCACGGGCGGTTTGATGTCATGAGATGTCCACTGAACCTTATCATTTAGGGGAAGGAAAAGCCGTAACAAGGTTTCTGCAGGTGAACCTGCTGAAGGATCATTGTCGTAACCTCTCTGTGAGAGCAGAATGACCTGCGAATTAGTGAAACCCATTGTGTTCTTAGTGGGTAGAATGCCATTCTAGGATGCTCTGCTCCCTACACTTTAGGCTCCGCTACACATCTTCCCTCATTCTAGCCCTGAGAAACTGGGTGCCAGTTTGCAGGTACGTTGCGCAGCGGCTCTGTGTGCACAATGAACCCCCAGCACAAACGGGCACCGAGGACTTTTCTGCAATAGGACGCGGCGTTACGTCATGCATTGGAATCTAAGATGACTCTTGGCAACGGATATCTTCACTCTTGCATCGATGAAAATTGTAGCAAATGTGATACTTGGTGTGAATTGCAAAATCCTATGAATGATCGATTCTTTGAACGCAAGTTGCACATGAGGCCACTAGACCTAGGGCATGCCTGCTTGGGCGTCATTCCCCACCTTGCTCCCCAGCACCATGGGTGGTGGAATGCAAAGATTGGCTGTCCATGCCGTATGTGTGCATGGTGGGCCTAAATGTGGGCCTCAAGCGAGGCACGACACAGCAAGTGGTGATCTATCAGAGCTTCTAGCCAGGGAGTTGTGCCTTGAAACCCAAGGATGTTGCCTTGCGACCCCAGGCTAGGGGGGATGACCAGCTGAGTTTAAGCACATCAATAAGTGGAGGAGAAGAAACTTACAAGGATTCCCCTAGTAACGGCGATTGAATTGGGATCAGCCCAGCTTGAGAATCGGATGGTTTCGCCATTCGAATTATAGTCTGTAGAAGCAACTGCAGCGACGGACCAGGCCCAAGTCCCCTGGAAAGGGGCGCTAGAGAGGGGGATAGCTCCATTGTGCTTAGACCCTGTCGCACCATGAGGCATTGTCAATGAGACGGGTTGTTTGGGAATGCAGCCTGAATCAGGCAGTAAATTTCATCCGAGGCTAAATATTGGCGAGAGACCAATAACAAACAAGAACCGCAAGTGAAAGATGAAAAAGACTTTGAAAAGAGAGTCAAAGAGTGCTTGAAATTGTCGGGAGGGAAGCGGATGGGGGCCAGCAAGGCACCTCGATTAGATGTGGAATGGTTTAACTACCAGTATGATGCTTGAGTCAAGGCGTGGACTGTTGCGGGTTGCGTCAGTGGCCTAAGCTCAGGCGAATGTTCTTTGCCTATGGAGACGTCATTGTCATGATTGAAGTAGGCAGCATGTGCCATCTTTGCTGTGTCTTCACGGCACCTGTGCATTGTAGGCAACAGCATGTGACTCCCCCATTCGACCGGTAACAAGCCTCGCCGGGCACTGCTAGGCTCGTCCTCGTACAACCCCACTGTGCAGGCGTTGGTGCCACTTGGGTCTTGCATGCTCAAAAGGATTTTCCCGCAGACCCTATTGGAGTTGGAATGCGCGTGAGCGGTCAACTGTGTTCCTACCAAGGCACTTTTGGGTCTCTGTGATGCCAGTAGGACCAGGCACATTGCTACCATGGCACAAGTGGAAATTGGCACCGTCAAGCTCCTCCCATGCCAGGTAGGGCACTGCAGCGCTAGCCTTTGTGCTACCCCCCATAGCACGCGTTGGCTGCAACTCTAGTCCCTCCCTTTCATGCCTACTCAACAATATGCTCCCACAGACCCCATTGGGTGTCAAAAGCACTCGAGTCCCTTGTGGTGTTCCTACCAAGGCACCTTAGTGACTCAGTAAAGCCTGCAGGACTAGGCTCAGTGCTAGTAGCGGCACAATTCAGATGTGGCACAGTTACTCTTGTTAGGCTCGCCCTCCCACTGCTTCCAGGAGCAGTGTGTTAATGCATTCGGGTCCCGTGTTTTGAGGTGATAACAGGTCTATGAATTTGGCTTCACGTGCAGTGGTGTTTGCTTATGTTTTGACAAGCACTTTACTTCTTTTCCCCTTCTTCCTTGATTGGGAGACGTGGTTGGGCTTGGGTTTTAGACCTTTGGTATAAACTGTGATGGCACATAAGTGGCATCGAGGTTGTGTATGTGCGAGGGATCGCTGTCGTTGTGCAGCCACCGGCACATTCTAGTCCTTTTCAATGTGACTCCAATGCCTAGTGTGTTGGTTCATGTTGTGGTGCCTCCATTTGCTACCTTTATTATTGGGAATTCGGGTTGTTGTTGTTTCCCTCTTTGCCTCTCACTATCATCCCTTTGTCAGGGATGTGTGATGACCCTCGAGGTTGTGCCCTTTTTTCCTTGACCATGCGAACGTGTTGCATGTCTTAGCGCGAGGGACTTGCTCGTGCTCTTGGGTGCAGTGGATGTGATTGGAGTGGGGTGATCTCATCCCACGTCCATTGGCAGCTACATTTTGTTGCTTGCACAGACAAATGCCCCTCGAATCAATTCTATTGTAAGAATGCGACCTGGTTGATCATGCCAGTAGTCATATGCTTGTCTCAAAGATTAAGCCATGCGTGTGTAAATATGAACAAATTTAGACTGTGAAACTGCAAATGGCTCATTAAGTCAATTATTGTTTGTTTTATGGCATCTACTACTTGGAAAACCATAGTAATTGAAATGTGCAACAAACCCTGACTTCTGGAGGGATGAATTTATTAGATAAAAGGTTAGCACGGGCTTTGTTCATTGCTCTGATGATTCATGAGAACTCGACGGATTGCACGCCTTTGCGCCAGCGACTCATCATTCAAATTTCTGCCCTATCAACATTCGATGGTAGGATAGTGGCCTACTGTGGTGGTGTCGGGTGACGGAGAATTAGGGTTTGATTCTGGAGAGGGAACCTGAGAAACGGCTACCACATCCAAGGAAGGCAGCAGCCGCACAAATTACCCAATCCTGACATGGGGAGGTAGTGACAATAAATAACAATACCGAGCTCTTTGAGTCTGGTAATTGGAATGAGTACAATCGAAATCCCTTAATGAGGATCCATTAGAGGGCAAGTCTGGTGCCAGTAGTCGTGGTAATTCCAGCTCCAATAGCCTATATCTAAGTTGTTACATGAAAAAGGTTGTAGTTGGACCTTGGGATGTGATGATCGATCCCCCTTTGGGTGTGCACCTTTTGCCTCGTCCCTTCTAACGGCGATGCGCTCTTGGCCTTAATTGACCGGGTCATGCCTTTTGTGCTGTTACTTTGAAGAAATTAGAGTGCTCAAATCTAGCCTAAGCTTTGGATACATTAGCATGGGATAACATCACAGGATTTCAATCCTATTGTGCTAGCCTTCAGTATCGGAGTAATGATTAACAGGGACAATCGGGGGCATTCGCATTTCATAGTCAGAGGTGAAATTCTTGAATTTATGAAAGATGAACAACTGCGAAAGCGTTTGTCAAGGACGTTTTCATTAATCAAGAATGAAAGTTTGGGACTCGAAGACGATCAAATAACCTCCTAGTCTAACCATAAACGATGCCGACCAGGGATCAGCAGATGTTGCTTTTAGGACTCTGCTGGCACCTTATGAGAAATCAGAGTTTTTGGGTTACAGGGGGAGTATTGTCGCAAGGGTGAAACTTAAAGGAATTGATAGAAGGGCACCACCAAGAGTGGAGCCTCGGCTTAATTTGACTCAACAAAGGGAAACTTACCAGGTCTAGACATAGTAAGGATTGACAGATTGAGAGCTCTTTCTTTATTCTATGGGTGATGGTGCATGGCCATTCTTAGTAGGTGGAGCAATTTGTCTAGTTAATTCCATTAATGAATGAGACCTCAGCTTGCTAACTAGCTATATGGAGGTGACCCTCCATTGCAAGCTTCTTAGAGGGATTATGGCTATTTAGGCCATGGAAATTTGAGGCAACAACAGGTCTGTGATGCCCTTAGATGTTCTGGGCCACACGTGTGCTACACTGATGTATTCAACGAGTCTATAGCCTTGGCCGATAGGTCGGGTAATCTTTGAAGATTTCATCGTGATGGGGATAGGTCATTGCAATTGTTGGTCTTCAATAAGGAATTCCTAGTAAGTGTGAGTCTTCAGCTTGCTTCGACTACGTCCTTGCCCTTTTCACACACTACCCATCGTTCCTACTGATTGAGTGGTCCTGTGAATTGTTTAGATTGCGGGGACTTGGGCGGTTCGCTGCTGACGACATCGTGAGAAGTCCAATGAACCTTATCATTTAGAGGAAGGAGAAGTTGTAACAAGATTTCTATAGGTGAACCTGCAGAAGGATCATTGTCAAGACCCCTCTGCTAAAGCAGAATGACCCATAGATCAATGAAACCCATTGCATTCCTAGTGGGCAGAATGCCACTTTAGGATGCTGTGCCACCCCCCCTTGCACTCTAAGCTCTGCTGCTCATCTTCCCTCATTCTGGCCTTGAGAAATTGGGTACCAGTTTATAAGTGCGTTGGGTGGCGACTCTGTGTGCACAACAAACCCGCGGCGCAAACGGGTGCCAAGGACTTTTCTCCAAAGGACGCAATGTTATGTCCCGCATTGGAATCTAAGATAACTCTTGGCAACTTATATCTTAGCACTCACATCGATGAAGAATGTAGCAAAATGTGATTCTTGGTGTGAATTGCAGAATCTCATGAACCATCAAGTCTTTGAACGCAAGTTGCGCTTGAAGCCACTAAGCCTAGGGCATGCCTGCCTGGGTATCATGTCCCACTTTGCTCCCTAGCACCATGGGTGATGGAATGCTGTGATTGGCCATCCATGTCGTATTTGTGTGTGCTGGGCCTAAACTTGGGCTTCGAGTGAGGCATGACATGGTGAGTGGTGGTCTATTAGAGCTTCTAGCCGGGGAGTCATGTGGAAGGCACTGCATGGGGGCCTTGAAACCCAAGGACATAGCCTTGCGACATCAACTGCTACCCCAAGCAAGGCGGGATGACCTGCTGAGTTTAAGCTTATCAATAAGTGGAGGAGAAGAAATTTACAAGGATTCCCCTAGTAAAGGCGAGCAAACTGGGATCAGCCGAGCTTGAGAATCAGATGGTTTCATAGTGTAGAACAAAGGTTTAAAACCCAAGATGAACCACATCTCCCTACCAAGGAAGAAAGGGAAAAGAAGTGGAACCTAAGCATCAAACATAAGGAAACACAGCTGTACGTGAAGCTAGATTCATAGGCCGGTTATTGCCTCAAACAAGGGACTTGAATGCACCAATGTTCCACTCCAGGAAGTAGTGCAAGGGCGAGTATAGTAGTGCCCTACAAGGCTTTTTACTAGAGATATCGTGCCGCATTTGACTTGTGCAGTGGCTAGCGTTGAGCCTACACCCGTTGGCTTCACCAAGTTCCTGAGGTGCCTTGGTAGGAAGATTGCAAGGGACTCGAATGCCTTTGACTTCCAATAGGGTCTGTGGGAGCACACTGTTGAGTAAGCACAAAAGGGAGGAACTAGAGTCGTACCCAATGAGCGCTCTGTGGAGCAGCGTGAGGGCAACCACGGCAGTGCCATGCCTGGCCTGGGAGGAGCTAGACCATGCCAATTCCAACTTTTGCGTTGCCAGCGTTGTGCCTAGTCTTGTCGACTTCACAGAGGCCCAAAAATGCCTTCGAAGGGAACACTATTGGGAACTCACGTGAATTCCAACTCCAATAGGGTCTGTGGGAAAATCCTTTTGAACATGCAAGACAATGAGACCCGAGTAGCACCAACAACCACACAGTGGAGCAGTGAAAGGACAAGCCCAGCGGTGCCGAGCAAGGCTTGTTGCAAGCTTTACCATGCCAATTCCCACTTGTGCCGTGGCTAGCATTGCGCCTCATCCTAAGGGCTTCACCAACTCCCTAAGGTTCCTTTGCAGGAACATCACAAGGGACTCAAGTGCCTTTGACTTCCAATAGTGTTTGTGGGAGCATACTGTTGAGTAAGCACAAAAGGGAGGGACCAGAGTCGCACCTAACATTCACTCCAAGAAGCTGTGTGAGGGCTGGCGCGGCAGTGCCTTGCTTGGCATGGGAGGAGCTTTACCACATGTGCTGCGACTAGCATTGCACCTAGGCCTACCAGCTTCATAGAGTCCCAAAAGTGCCTTGGTAGGAACACTGTCGGGCACTCACGTGCATTCCAACTCCAATAAGGTCTGTGGAAAAATCCTTTTGAGCATGCAAGACAACGAGACTCGAGTTGCACCAACGCCTGCAGAGTGGGGCAGTGTGAGGACGAGCCCAGCAGTGCCCAGTGACGCTTGTTGCGAGCTTTACCGTGCTAATTCCCACTTGTGCCAAGGCTAGCATTGTGCCTAGTCCTGACGGCTTCGTCGAGTCCCAAAAGTGCCTTGGTAAGAACACTGCCAAGGACTCAAGTGCCTTCCACCTCCACTTGGGTCTCTGGGAGCATATTCTTTGGGTATGCAAAAAAAAAAGGGATCAAAATTGCCCCAGTGCTAGCTTCGAGGAGCCGCGCGAGGGCGAGAACGACAGTGCCCGACCTAGCACGAGTGGAAGCATTAGAATGCCAAATCCAACTCGTGTTGTGGCTCACTTTGCGCCTAGTCTTGTTGGCTTCAACGAGTCCTAAAAGTGCCTTGGTAGGAACACTGCCAGGGACTCGAGTGCCTTCACCAATAAAAGCATCTTAGGGAGCAAACTCTTCGAGTATGGAAAGAAACATGACTATAGTCCCACCAACGCTCGCTCCGAGGAGCAGTGCGAGGGCGAGTGCAGTAGTGCCCTGTCGAGCATGGGTGGAGCATTAGATAGCCAAGTCCATCTCATGCCACGGCTAACGTTGCACCCAATACTGCTGGCTTCATCGATTCCCATAGATGCCTTTGCAATTGGGCTTGAGTGCCTGCCACCTCCTACAGAATTGGCGCATACTTTTGAGGACGGGAAAAAAAAGTGACCCTTGACTTCTAACAGGGTTTGTGAGTGCATACTATTGAGTAAGCGTGAAAGGGCCACCAAAGTCGCACCCAATGCACTCCAGGGAGCAATGTAAGGGTTAGTGCAGCAGTGCCCTACCTGGCATGGGAGGAGCTTGACCGTGCCAATTCTCACTTAGGCCATGGCTTGCGTTGCGCCTGGTCTTACTAGCTTCATAGAGACCCAAAAGTGGCTTGGTAGGAACACTGTTGGGCACTCGTGTGCATAAATCCTTTTGAACATGCAATACACCAACACCCGCATAGTGGAGCAATGTAAGGACGAGCCCATCGATGTCTAGCAAAGTTTCTTACAAAGCTATATCATGCCAATTCCCACTTGTACCATGGTTAGCATTGTCCCTAGTCCTGCCAACTTCGTCAAGTCCCAAAAGTACGTTGGTAGGAACACTCCCAGGGACTCAAGTGCCTTCCATCAACAATAACATCTTCGGGAGCAAACTCTTTGAGTATGCAAAGAAACGGGACCATAGTCACACCAACGCCCACTTTAAGAAGCTATGTGAGCGTGAGCCCAGCAGTGCACTATAAGGCATCTGATTGGAGGTACTGTGCCCATCGATGTCTAGCAAAGTTTCTTACAAAGCTATATCATGCCAATTCCCACTTGTACCATGGTTAGCATTGTCCCTAGTCCTGCCAACTTCGTCAAGTCCCAAAAGTACGTTGGTAGGAACACTCCCAGGGACTCAAGTGCCTTCCATCAACAATAACATCTTCGGGAGCAAACTCTTTGAGTATGCAAAGAAACGGGACCATAGTCGCACCAACGCCCACTTTAAGAAGCTATGTGAGCGTGAGCCCAGCAGTGCACTATAAGGCATCTGATTGGAGGTACTGTGCCATGTCTGACTTGGGTCGTGACTAGCATTAAGCCTAGTCCCGTCAGCTTCACCGAGACCTTAAGGTGCCTTTATAGGAACACCGCAAGGGACTCGAGTACCTTCGACTTCCAATAGGGTATGAGAGAGCATACTATTGAGTAAGTACGAAAGGGAGGGACCAAAGTCACACCCAATGTGCTCCAAGGAGCAGCGCGAGGGATAGTGCAGCAATGCCCAGCCTGGCATGGGTGGAGCCTTTTATGCCGCGGCTAGTGTTGCGCCTAGTCCTATCAGCTTCACAGAGTCCTAAAAGTGCCTTGGTAGGAACACTATTGGGCACTCGCGTGAATTCCAACTCCAATAGGGTTTGTGGGGAAATCCTTTTGAGCATGCAAGACAACTAGACCCGAGTTGCAGCAATGCTCGCAGAGTGGAGTAGTGCGAGGATGAGCCCAGCGAGGCTTGTTACGAGCTTTACCGTGCCAATTCCCACTTGTACCATGGGTAGCTTTGCACCTAGTCGTGTCGGGTTCGTCAAGTCTCAAAGGTGCCTTAGTAGGAACACTCCCAGGGACTCAAGTGCCTTCCACCTCCACTATGGTCTTTGGGACCATACTCTTTGGGTATGCAAAAAAAAAAAGTGGACTAGAGTCGTCCCAACTCCAGCTCCGAGGAGCAGCACAAGGCCAAGAGTAGCAGTGCCCTGCCTAGCATGGGGGGAAGCATTAGAACGCCAAATCCAACTCGTGCCTTGGTTCGCTTTGTGCCTAGTCTTGCTGGCTTCAACGAGTCCTAGAATTGCCTTGGTAGGAACACTACTAGGGATTCGAGTGCTTTCCACAAATAATAGCATCTTCGGGAGTAAACTCTTCGAGTATGCAAAGAAACGCAATGATAGTCCCACCAATGTCCGATCCGGGAGCAGCGCAAGGGCGAGTGCGGTAGTGCCCTGCTGGACATGGGAGGAGCATTAGATAGCCAAATCCAACTTGTGTTGTGGCTAGCATTGCGCCCAGTACTGCTGGCTTCACTGATTCCCATAGATGCCTTGGCAGTTGGGCTAGAGTGCCTATCACCTCCTATAAGTTTGGCGCATCCTCCCCATGCAACGAGCAATGCCCACCAAAGGCGTCATTGGTGCATACTTTTGAGGATAGGAAAAAAAAAGGGACCCTTGATTTCCAACAGCATTTGTGGGTGCATACTGTTGAGTAAGCGTTAAAGGGAGGGACCAGAGTTACACCCAACATGCGCTCTAGGGAGCAGCATAAGGGCTAGTGCGGCAGTGCCTTACCTAGCATGGGAGCAGCTTGACCGTGCCAATTCTCACTCATGTGCACCCAACCTCCAATAGGGGTTGTGAGAAAGTCCTTTCGAACATGCAATACACCAACGCACACATAGTGGGGCAGTGCAAGGACGAGCCCAACTAGAGTTGCACCAACACCAACTCTGCGAAGCAGTGAGAGGGCAAGTGCGGTAGTGCCCTCCTGGACATGGGAGGAGCTTTAATGTGCAAAATCCAACTCGTGCCGCGGCTAGCATTGCACCTAATCATGTCAGCTTCAAAGATTCCCATAGCTGCCTTGGCAGGAACACTGCCAAAGGGCTTGAGTGCTCATCACCACCTATTGGGTTGGTGTAATCTACCAACATAGCAAGCAGTTCCCACCAAAGGTTTCTTGGGTGCATAGTTTTGAGGAAGCAAAAAAAGGGACCTTGGATGCAACCTTACAGACCCACTAGCGGTGCCCAGCCAAGGTGCAGTGTGCATGCACCTTCAAGAACACAACTAGACGGGACCCGTGTCTCACCAACACCCACTCCGGGGAGTAGTGCAAGGGCGTGCACGGCAGTGCCCACTAGTGCCAAGGCTAGCTTTGTGGCCTGTCCCAACATCTTTAATGAGTCTGAGAAGTGCCTTTGGTAGGAAAACTTCCAAGGTCCGGAGTGCCTTCCACCAACAATACCATCTTCGGGAGCAAACTCTTCAAATATGCAAAGAAATGGAACTGGAGTTGGACCAACGCCTACTTTCGGGTGCAGCGAGAGGGTGAGCGTGGCAGTGCCCTACCGGGCATGGGAGGAGCTCTAACGTGCCAAATCCAACTCATGCCGCAGCTAGCGTTGTGCTTAGTCTTGCCGGCTTCAACTATTCCCACAGGATGCCACTTGTGCCACGGCCAACTTTGCACCTTGTCCTACCAGCTTGAACGAGCCCAGAATTGCCTAGGTGGGAACACTTCCAGTGTCCCGAGTGCCATCCCTCAACATTAGCATCTTCAGGAGCAAACTATTTGAGTATGCAAAGAAATAGGACTAGAGACGCACCAACGCCCGCCTAGGGAGCAGTGTGAGGGCAAGCGCGCAGTGCCCTGCTGGGCTTGGGGGTGCTTTAGCTTGCCAAATCTAACTCGTGCCGCAGCTAGCAATGTGCCTAATCCTACTAGCTTCACCAATTCCCACAGCTGCATCAGCAGGAACAATGCCAAGTGCTCAAGTGCTCCCCACTTGCTATAGGGTTGGCGCAATCTCCCAGCGCAGCGAGCAATGCGCACCAAAAGCTTCCTGTGTGGATACTTTTGAGGACGCAAAAAATACAAACCTGTGATGCAGTCTCACAACACCATGGGCAATGCGCAACCAAGGTGCCATGTGCGCATGCCTCTAAGAACGCAACTAGGCGAGACCCATCTCTCACCAACGCCATCTCTAAGGATCAGTGCGAGGGCGAGTGTTGCCATGCCCTAAAGGGCATGGGAGGAGCTTTAGCATGCCAAAGCCAACTCGTGTCGCAACTAGCGTTGTGCCCAGCCCTGCCAGCTTCAACGAATCCCACATATGCCCACTTGTGCCCCAAATGGTTTTGCATCTTGCACTGCGGACTTTAACCAGTCCCAGAAATGCCTTGGTAGGAACACTTCCAGGGACTCAAGTGCCTTCCACCAACAATAACATCTTTGGGAGCAAACTCTTTGAGTATGCAAAGAAAAGGAACTAGAGTTACCGTGCCACATTCAACTTGTGCCGCAGCTAGCGTTTAGCCTAGCACCCGCAACTTCACTGAGTCCTTAAGGTGCCTTGGTAGGAACACCATAAGGGACTTAAGTGCCATCAACTTCCAATAGGGTCAGTGCGAGCATACTATTGAGTATGCATGAATGGGATGGACTAGAGTTGCACCCAATGCACGCTCCAGGGAGCAACACAAGGGCAGTCTCAAAAGTGCCCTGCCTAGCATGGGAGGTGCTTGACCGTGCCAATTCCCATTTGTGTCACCACTAGCTTTGTGCGTAGTCCTGCCAGCTTCACAAAGACCCAAAAGTGCCTTGGTAGGAGCACTGTCGGGCAACTACAATAGGGTCCGTGGGAAAATCCTTTTAAGCATGGAAGACAAAGGGACCAGAGTCGCACCACCACTTGCACAATCGGGCAATGCGAGGACGAGCCTAGCAGTGCCTAGCAAAGCTTGTTACGAGCTTTATCGTGCCAATTCCCACTTATGTTGCGGCTAGCATTGCACCTAGTCCTGTCGGCTTAGCTGAGTCCCAAAAGTGCCTTGATAGGAACACTACCAGGGACTAGTGCCTTCCACCTCCAATAGGGTCTTTGAGAGCATACTCTTCGGGTATGCAAAGAAACGAGACCAGAGTAGCCCTAACGCTAGCTCCTAGAAGCAGCTCAAGTGCAAGACACATAAGTGCCTTGGTTGGCACACTGACAGGGACTCAAGTGTCATCCACCAACAATAGCATCTTTAGGAGCAAACTCTTCGAGTATACAAAGAAACGGGACCGTAGTCGCACCAATGCCCTCTCCGAGGAGCAATGCGAGGGCAGTGCAGCAATGCCCTGTCGAGCATGGGAGGAGCATTAGTGAGCCAAATCCTACTTGTGCCGCGGCTACCATTGCGCCAAGTCCTATTGGCTTCACCAATTCCCTCAAATGCCTTGGAAGTTGGGCTCGAGTTCCTGCCAACTCCGATATGGTTGGTGCAACCTCCCCGGGGAGTGAGCAGTGCCCAACAAAGGCATCGTAGGCGTATACTTTTGAGGATGCATTAAAAAGGGACTCTTGATGAAAACCTCACTAAATCGCAGGTAGTGCCCACTCATGGTTATCCATGTGCGCATGCCTTTAACAAAGCGAATAGATGGGACCCATGTCTCGCCAACGCCTGCTCCAAGGAGCAGTGTGAGCCCAGCAATGCACTTCAGGGCTTCAGACACAGCATCAAAAGAGTTCAGTGTGCAAATCCCATACAAATTTGAAACTATTAAGAGGCATAGACATAATTTGAGAGGCAAAGTATACATATTTTGTAATAGATACCAAGACTACAAACTGCTAAGAGAGATTTTAATTGATCGCATTCTCCCTTCTTGTGTGTGTTGGAAAGTTATTTTAATGATTTAGTATCCAGTAACGTGAGTAGCTCATGCAATCAAGTTTAAGGCAAAGTCAATTAACTAGAGGTCTATATGATCCAAGCAACCCATTATGCATCATGTAGTATGCTTTTGCCTTGTACAGCTTTAACTAAATTCAGCTTCCATTGAAACTGCACAACAAAATCTACGGGCCAATATACCTAGCTCTAGTAAAACACAAGTTTAGACAAAACCTCACACAATTGAAGGACATTAAATTAGGAATTTTATCAGCAAGTAATAATATAGTCTATAGGGTATTGAACTTCACAACACTAAAGACAAACAGCACATATTGAGAAACATATGCATTTGAATGCTGAAAGATCCTAATAATCACCTGAAACTGAATTCTCCATTTCAAGTCATCAACATATTCCTCTGAAGCACAATGTTTAGGAGATACTGGTGACTTTCCACCCATAGTAGAACTCAGTTGTTGTTGTAGAAGTAGCAATTTCTCTTGTAATTCTTTAAACTTTGCACACTGCAAGCAAAGATTACTGCTAAAAGTGTTGCTGACGATGATTCAAAATTGATTTGTACTCCTCAAACGTTATGAAAGTTTCTACTATAGAAGTTCTCAACCCAATACTCTAACTTTTTCCTTTTATGAAACTCTATTTTAAATATAATGTAGTCCTTATTGGTATCTAAGCCTGGATTGAAAGCACAATCTCATGGTTACTAGGAAATGTAGAAGTGTTCATCAGTCAACGGTTTAAATCTTATAACAAGGGGAAAAGCCAAACAAAGATGCAATTATTTCCCTTATCCTGAAGCTGTTCCTGCAGTATACGATTGTCTCCTGATTTTATCTGCATTAAACAAGAACCACTAGTTAAATGAAATTATTTAGATTCATTATGCTGAGAAGTACGGTATTCAACTAATAGCACATAACAAGTCATAATGGAAGGGGACAATCATTTACTGCAAAAACATGGAATTTAAGGAGTCAAAAACTCACTTCTAGCTCAAAATCTTTCCCAATGCACTGAGTCATCAATCTCACAGACTGTCTATTTGAGTGAATGGATAAAGATAGGTTATAGAATTTTTAGAGGAGATCAAAGGAAATTTTTAGAGCATCCTAGAAGGGCTTTCGGCCCACTAGGAACGCAATGGGTTTCACTGATTCGTAGATCGTTCTACTTTAGCATAGAGGTCTTGACAATGATCCTTCCGCAGGTTCACCTAAGGAAACCTTGTTACTTCTTTTTCCAACTTTTTTATTCTATGCAAGTAATCCACTATTCTCGTCCACAAGTTGCACATGTTCTTACTTTAGTTTCTCTTTCTCAAGCTCCTGCAGTGAATGATTAAAATGTAAATAGTAGAATAGAGCAGTATATAAACCTGACTACACAAAAGATCTGACACTGCATATAGATTTAAATCACTATTGTACCTAAGTGTGAATATTGACAAGCGATGAATTCTTTCACAGATTCCAATGGCTCATGGGTTAGTGGAAAATAAATGTCAACTTTGCATGAAATAGAAAATGTATTTCCATGCTTTACCCAAAACAAAGACCAAAGAAAGCCTCACACTAAGGGAAGAAAATTAAAGAAATAAAAGAAGCATCTACTTAAGGTTACCACTTATTTGGTTATAACCACACACAATAGATTCTAAAACCAGAATGAGATTTGAAGAAAGCTTAGGCACACTAACATTCGATACACAAAGTATCAAAAGAGTGCACAACGTGCAGATCCCATACAATTTTGAAAATATTAAGAGGCATAGACAAATAATTTGAGATGCAAAGTATACATATTTTGCAATAGATACCAAGAGAGATTTTAATTCATCGCATTCTCCCTTCTCGTGTGTGTTGGAAAGTTATTTTAATGATTCAATATCGGGTAACGTGAGTAGCTCATGCAATCAGCTTTAAGGTGAAATAAATCGACTAGAGGTCTATATGATCCAAGCATGCAGATCCCATACAATTTTGAAAATACCAAGAGGCATAGACAAATAATTTGAGAGGCAAAGTACAGATATTTTGTAATAGATACCAAGACTACAAACTGCTAAGAGTGATTTAATTGATCGCATTCTCCCTTCTTGCGTGTGTTGGAAAGTAATTTTGATGATTCAGAATCCAGTAACATGAGTAGCTCATGCAATCAGCTTTAAGGTGAAACCAATTAACTAGAGGTCTATATGATCCAAGCAACCCATTCCGCATCCTGTAGTATACTTTTGCCTTGTACAACATTCACTAAATTTAGCATCCATTGAAACTGTACGACAAAATATAGTGGCCAACATAACCAGCTCCAGTAAAACACAAGTTTAGACAAAACCTCGGACAACTGCAGGACATTAAATTTCGAATTATATCAGCAAGTAAAATAGTCTAGGGTATTGAAATTCACAACACTAACAACAAATAGCACATATTGAAAAACATATGTATTTCAATGCTAAAAGATCCTAATAATCACCTGAAACTGAATTCTCGTTTTCAAGTCATCAACATATTCCTCTGAAGCACAATGTTCAGAAGATACTTGTCACTTTCCTCCCATAATAGAACTCAGTTGTTGCTGTAGAAGTGGCAATTTCTCTCATAATTCTTTATTCTCTGCATATTGCAAGCAAAGATTATTGCTAAAATTGGCGCTGAGGATGGTTCAAAATTTATTTATACTACTCAAATGTCAGGAAAGTTTCTACTATAGAAGTTCTCAACCAAATACTCTGACTTTTTCCTTTTCTGAAACTCTATTTTAAATATTATGGGGTCCTCATTGGTATCTATGCCTAGATTGAAAGCACAATCTCATGGTTACCAGGAAATGCAGAAGTGTTGAACACTCTCAAGGGGTTAAATCTTATAACAAGGGGAAAAACCAAACAAAGATGGAATTATTCACCTTATCCTGAAGCCGTTCTATTTGATAACTTAACAAGTGAAGTGGGCTTATTTCCAAAAATATACAAACTTTATAGTATCTTCCTCTCATTCTTTTCATTTATATGTGAATGGAACTCAAAATGTAAATGACATAGTAAGGGAACCTATGAAAAGTGACTTGCACAGCAGAAATAAATAAATGGTCACTCGGCACAACCGAATCTCAATGTAAGGTGCTTCATTGGGGAACCACCAGGAATGTGGGTAAAGTGTGATCACCATTCAAAAAGAGGGTAGTTCCGCAAGTACTCGAGATCAAATTAAGAGTACCAAATCTATAACACGAGGCCATGAAATATTTCAAGATCTACCATATCAAGTTTTAGGTTTTGGATCTAATAAGCACAAGACAACACCATTAGGAGTACAGTGAAACCTGGGACAAGGTGGTACAGAATTTCAATAACCATCCATATAAAGCAAAGGCTACTTTTGATCATTGTGAACCACCCCTTTCCATAAATAAGACGTGTTTAGGAGCTTAGCTTTGTTGTGGAAAACAGTGCAATAAAATTCTTCACATATTCACATTTGCAAGTTGAAGAATAAAAGAATAAGAAATGATGGGATTTGAGCTACATTGCACTTTTATTCTCCATCTTTTTTTGTTGTTCTTTTGTTTTTGTGTGAATGAGTCTGCCTCACTTGGCAACTAATCCATTGTTTTCATGTCTTCAGGCTCTTGCTTTCTGTTTGCCTAAAGCTCCCCCTCCAGTCAGTTCTTAGTAACAATTTGTCTTACATTGTGCCCTCTTGATTGTAAGACAATGGCCACTGGAGAGCTGCTTGGCTGGAACTGCATGTGGGCTAGCCTCGTTTTCTTTTTGAACTGCCGGTTATTGAGCAGTTTGGACACCTCAATGAGATCATGGCCATTGTATCCACTTGATTGTGAGACCATGGCCATTGAAAAGCAGATCAGCTGGAACTGCCAGTGGGTTAGCCTCGTTTTTCTCTTTGAGCTGCTTGTTATTGGGCCGCTTGGACACATTAATTGGATCGTTTTAAGCATTTCCTTCCCTCTTTTTTAATAATATCCACCATTTAGAAAAAAGAAAGGAAAAGAAAATATGACAATGGGAAGGGAAGAACTGGTCATATCTAGATCGAACTGATACTAAGGAATTGTCAGAATGCTAATATCACTCCCCAAGACATGGAGAAGAAGCAAAAATAACCCGAGCAATAGAAGTTATCTAGAATGTCGTTAATGCAAAATGAACTTGTTTCAATGGCTGAAAGTATAAATTTTCCAACCATTGGAATTGGAACTGCAAATTAAGGGGCATAAGGCCTGCAACTGGCAGGCTTCCATATGGAACAGTAAGAGTTCCAATCAAATCAGCCAAGTAAACGACAACAAAGAAGGAACCATGAGCATTCTCGATCTAGCATCTGTGTCAACTTAACGGGGTAGCCCACTGAAAAATGCTTCAATTCTAAACTAAAGAAACAAGTATTTAACCGCACAGCTGTGCCAAGAACAAAGTCTTCCAAGCACCAATCGATGCAAAAATGCACAGACAATGGATCATAGCTCAACTGATGCTTCTTATAATACAGCATTAATCCAAAATTTTCAACTCATCAATCGTAAATAGGAATAGTACCAAATGCATATGCCGTGGCTGGATTATACTTACTCCGGACCAGCTTATCCCCATCCGGATACCATGCGATCTCATCTCCTCTCTCAAATTCCCGCTTGCTACATCACAAAATTCACAACCACCCATCATCAGATCCACAAACTCACATTGCAATCGGAATTCAAACCAAGGCAACTCCTGCAATCACCAAAACCACAGATCTACACATACTCAACCAAATCTAGCCATACCTCAACGGCCTAAACCGAACCGCCACGGAAATGCTGTCCCCAGACCTAGGTCTCTCAACCTCCTCCCCAAGCATCGTCTCCGGCGAATTCCGGCTCCCATGGGCCCTGTTAAAGGAATACTGACCCAAATCACTCCGCGCGCGACCAGGCATGATGGATCTGGTGGTGTATCCATTGCCGGAGCCATGAAAAGACAAAGAAGCGGAAGAAGAACAAGATCGAGGAATGAGTCTGCCATTGAGCAGCAATGTTTTCCGCTTTCTATTTTCCACCTGATTTTGCCGTTTTAAAGCGAGTCATCGTCTGAAGTAGTAGTAGCTGTAAAATGCCATTGCAGGGAGAAGTCCATTTCCGTGGAAACTCTCTCTCTCTCTGGATTCTTGCAGAGGAAGAGGGGAAGGAGTTTTAGAGGGAGAGAGTGAGAGGGGGAAGTAGAAAATCTCTCGCTGACGTGACATTGGGTTTCTTGGAGTTTAAACTTGCGGAAAGGGGCTGTTCGCCGCGCTCATTCTATTCCACGGCCCCAAACTTGAAAAACGTAAACCGGAGTGAGCGGGATTTAGTTATTTACTCAAATTAAATTATTCGCATCCCTCGGTTTTAATAATGGAACTCCTGTTTTCTGCTTCTCGCCAGCTCTCTCTCCTATTTATTACCAATTTTACTAACTAAAGCCGACTTCTTCTTTTTCTTGACTTTCTTATCTGGTGGTTGGACCTGGAGGGGATATTTTGGACTGGAAAATAGTAGCGGCCAAGAGAACACGTGGGCCCCTTTTTCCTATGATCTAAATCGTTTACTGGATGGAGCTCCTATAGATGAGTCATATAATGTGGTTATTCATTGTTTAGAGACGCGCGATATTTAATCGCTTCTAAATTTTGGTGAATGATTGTGGATAACAGGACCTAGACTGTCACGATCATCAATGAGTGAACCCTAATTGTCCTCATACTAGGCATATCTAACTACTCCATTTATGGCAAAACAAAGACAGCTTTTAATAGTGAGAATCTTATAATGTTCGTGCATGGAATTATATAAAAGAGAACGAGTGGGACCCAGTTCAGTGATCCAAACCATTGCTCTTTGGCCCCATCTTAGATATGTTATACCCAGAAATATCATGCATCTGGCCTTGTTCATTTATTCTTTTACGAACTAATCCCTGGCCCCATTTTATGACATCCAATCCAAAATAACGAGTTACAAAATTTCTCTGGTGCTCCCACATTGATTGTCGGGAGGGAGGGTGTTATTGTAATTTCGATGTTCTAGAGAAGCCGAAAAAATAGCACTTTGTGGAATGTGGAGGCCAATGCTTTGGTCTGATATTGTTCTTTATCCATGATTCCAAAAGCTTTAGCCAAATATTCCGGTTTTGGGGTAGACCCAAATGCTAACGGCTTTTGGACAGCGGAGATGGAATCTTGGTCTTTCATTACAATCCTGCCATAAACCGGATCCCAACACCACACCATGGGATGTCTGCAAATGCCCGAATGGGTACATGAGTGTGGGACCCACATAAGGACGTGCATTTCCTAGTACAGCGCTTTCCTTTAGACAATAGGGTATGTGAGGTAGACTAACGAGAGAAACTACGCCCGTGACTCCTAGGGCGCTGTTTACCAACCTGCCTCATTGGGGTCATATTCGCAGTCCCTTTCTTTGGTTAGGCCACTCTTCGCTTAACTAGGAGCTGATCTAAACAAATTGGACGTGCAAAAAGGTGCATCACCATACTTAACAACAACGCGGGAGACATGTATTATCCTACATTACATTGTTGGGCCCAGTTAGGATCGATCCAGATAGTCCATCTAGTGAGATGCAAGTTGGATTTTAAACTACTTGAAAGTGTACCACTGGACAGTTCATTTGTAGTCATATCTAGTTGTCGTGCATTAAGGTGTTGCTATTTGATAATATATAATAAATATATATAAAAAGCAGCCTGTGCACAAAGCTTGCATATGTGTAAAGTCTGGGAAAAGGGCGGACTAAAAGGGTCTATAGTACACAATCTTACCTTGTATTTTTACAAGAAGATGTTTTCACACTTCAAACATATGACCTCCAAGTCATACGATGAGAACTTTACCATTGTGCCAAGGCTACTCTCTAAGGCCTACTAGATAGATGTTGCAAATCAATCCTAAATGGAAGCCAATTTATACAAGCCCACTAGCCTCATTTTATTGGAGAAAAAGTCTTAACTAGCAAACAAGGCACTTTTCCTATTAAGGAAGAAGTGGATTTTGGGCCCACATTGATGTATTTTATATAGATCTAGGCCAATAAACTTGCAGACTATTAATAGCTGAACTAATTAGCTCTCGTGCGATGCCAAACATAGGATGAGCTTGTCATTGTCCACTAGATTAACATATTAGATCATTATACTAATATGGCACATGTAAACCTAAAAAAGTGTACTTCTTTCTAGACAAAGCAGAGTGTACTACTCTAAAGGCATTTTCTCTTGGGAAACACTGAATAATAACAGAGGGGCTGCAGTTGTCAATCTAGATTTTCTAAAATTATTATCTAATGCAATAAACAGACCAAGTAAAAACAAGAAGCTTATGTCTTTTACATGCATGTGGTCACTACTGTATCATATATTCAATTTGGTGCACAAAGCTCCCATGTATGCAGGTCCGTGGAAGGTACAAACCACAAAGGGTCATATTGCAAGGGGCTATGTTTACGCCTTGAATTCATAATCTGAAGGTCACACTGGGACAACTCTACTACTGCATAAGGCTCTACATAGACACATTCACTTTGAATCTAGCAACACATGAGATGAAGTGGACGACCACTCCTATAGAAAAACTGGACAGGTTGACAATTGATGCTACAGGGAGAGAAGTTGGCTAATTTAAGATGGAATCCATGTAAGAGATATTACTAGCATATTTACAATGCAATCCATGTAAGAGATTTTCTTTGGCATATTTACTGTGGATCCAACTGTTTCGGATAATCTAAACCATCTTCATGGTAGACCTGCTTTCCTTTCTTTTGAATATGCAAATATATTGATGATTATCAGAAAGATAGAGAAAGCTATCAAGATGATCACAACGAGAATAACAAAATATCAAAGCAAAATCGTAAGCAATACTCCACAGTAAGAAATGAAACTTATAATAACCATGTTAGAGAACAGCACACCAGCCATGCAGACTCACCTAAAAGGGTAGCCCAGGGCAGCCCTGGTGCACGAAGCTCCCACATATGTGGAGTGGGGGAAGGGGTGGACCACAAGGGTTAATAGTATGAAGCCTTACCTGTCATTTTGCAAGAGACTATTTTCACGCCTTGAACCTGTGACCTCAAGGTCACACGAATACAACTCTAACCATTGTGCCAAGGCTCCCCTTTGGCCATGCATATTCACCTGACCAGAAAAATCAGTCAAACGCGAAACACGCCAACATCCCGTCTCACCAAAAAAACCAAGAACACAGCATTCTAGATTCTAGGAGATCGATTCAAAATATCTGAATCTAAGTATTCAAATTACCATTTATGATTGTTCCTTTGTGTGCGAGTTTATCTACAGCCGAGTTTGCAAATCTTAAAACATGTCTGAATACAATTTGTTTATCCCAGTCAATTTCACTATTTGATCAATCCAGTGTCGGAATCTCCATAGAGGATCTTTAGTTCCAGCTAGCCATTTCATCACATTGGAAGAATCACTTTCCATTGGCAGAGGAGTCCATTGTTTCTACCTCCTGGCTTGGTAAGGAAAAATAAGCAACAAGCACTTTAGCTTTGGTTGAGTCCTTAAGATTCCAAGTTTCCTTCCATATCAAACAGTTTATTCCCATCCTCATCTCTCACCAAACCCACAAAGCCTGCCATCCTAAAGTACTTAAGCTTGCCCATCAAAATTTATTTTGAACAACCCATAAGAGGAGTCCATTTAGGAGTAGATTTAACCATTCTAAAATAAAGAGATACGAACCAGGACTTCATGAACTGTCTTGAGCATGAAGCCAATGCATGTCTTAAGACTTAATTCTATAGCAAATAGTGTGCACTAGAGCACTCACTTCGGAGAAAACTCTCTAGTTTCTTCCTTTTGGAGATGCCAAATAATCAAAGGAAAGCACACCTTCCATGTCAGTCTCTTAGTCTTTGACCCATCATTGAAGTAAGAACAAAGGGACAACCACAAAGAAGGTAGTAATTCTAGGTGGACCCCCTTCTTCTCACCAAATTCTCATAGGAAAGGAATTTGTTTGTGAACCACAATCCATATAAAAGCAAGGACTTGAGGTGAAGCTTTGAAATTCCATATGGTTTTTTCAATAAATTGGAGCTCCCTAATTGATGAGAAAAAATGTGAACATAAACATGGCTTGACTATAAAGAACTCTAAATTTATTTAGGGGAAAAGTATAATTTACTACTCTCAACTATCATTTTGTTACAATTTAGTTTCTAAACTTCTATTTTTGCAAATTAGTCCCCAATTATTAAAAAAAACTTTCACCACAAATCCTTTTGTCCACATCCATCTAAAGTGGGCCCCACAATGTATATTATAATGTTTTAAAATAAATTAATATAGGATTTTGTTCAATGACTAAAGTGAAATAAATAATAGTTTAAGGACTAAACTGTTGTTCCCATATTGTTTTGCATCTCGCCCAAAAATATGATTGGGCTAAATTCTGACAATCATTTTTCTATAAGAATTTCAATATATTTCTCATAAAATCTTTCCCAAATATAAGGGTTTCATAGATCAGATCAATTAGAACCTAGATGTAAAATTTGTTTTCTAAAAAATCAAAGAAAAATCATATAATCGAAGTTCTCATATTTGTCAATCATAATCAAAGCCTCAAATGCATTTTTTGCTGAAAATTGTCCAACTTTATTGTTTGAAGTATTTCAACTCAATAAGTAGAAAGGCAAATTCAATGCCTACTTTGGATTGAAGACTATAAAAGAAGCTTGTTTTGAAGATTTAATGAGAAGTATAGCAACAATAATCATCAACCAAATAATATAAGCTCACAACTTATAATCTTCACATGTTCATGCTAAACTCTTTCCATTTTTCAAGAATGTAAAATATGAAGTTTTGTATCCAATGTTGTCAATTATGTACCATAGCAGCTACAATTGTCATGTCCAAAAAAATGGTGCAATATAAGCCCAAATACCATTCCAATCGAATTCTTCCAAAGGCCAGTCAAATACATGAATATTGTCTAGTATTCTCATGTTGCCTGAAAAGTGCATTTCATCTAGCAAGTTGTGGTTAAATTTTTATTTTTTTTAATTCCTACACAAAGTCAATTTTTCTTGTTTTAAAAGCTGAGTTTAGGCCATGTATAGAAGGGGTAAATGTCAAAAGCATCCTAATCAAAATAGGAGGGGAAAGTAGAGGAAAAAGAAAATGATTTGGGGGTTTTCTTTTTCACAAGGGTTTGTTTCCTGTCTTTAGAAGTAGTTGTGAGACCAAGACGATTTTCGCTTTTTTTTCATGGGTTTTCTCTCTTTTCCATGAGATTTTCTTCAATGGCTTAAGAAGGTTGGCAACTTGGTAGCTTTGTTTATTTTGTTCTCTTTTTGCCACTTTCTACTAGCTCATTGGGTTTTTAACTTTTTTATTATTCTACATAGAATAGGAGGAAGAGTTACACTAGAAAACAGATCTTCTAGGTTTTCTCTCTATTGACTATTTTTCAATTGTTCTTCATCAATAACATAAGAAGGTTGGTATATCTATTTATTTAATTTGTTCTTGATGGCTTGTCTTTGTTTTCTTCTTTTTGTAGTAAATATGCATAGCTAGACGATGACATGATGCTATAGAAGACAAATTAGCATAGGATGTGTATGAATTGATGGCATGTGAGGTTATAGTTGTTAGATATAAAAATTTTGTAGTTTAGTAATTTTTCTTATTTTTTAGAATATATTTTTATATTTTTAATTCAAAAAATTAAAATACGGATGTGTGAATTGATGGCATATGAGCTTATAGTTGTTAGATGTAAAAAGTTTGTGGCTTAGTAATTTTTCTTATTTTTTAGAATATATTTTTAATTCAAAAAATTAAAATATCACCCAATATAGTATTGACAACATTAATTGTAACTTTGAAAGAGAGAGATCCATTATTTTTTAAAGTCATTCCTTTGAGAACAATATTCCCCTCAATTTATTTAGAGGATCATAATGCATGTTATTTGTAGATAACATAGTTTTAATTGATAAGATAATGGACCCATAAACACAAAACTAAAGCTGTAGAGAGATGTTATAAAGCTGAAAAGATTTAAAATTAGTCGAACAAAGACATAATATATAAAATGCAATTTTAGCAAGGAGAGTAGGAGTGAAGCAACAATAATGATTGATAATAAAAATGTTCCGTAAAAATGCTATTTTCAATACTTGTGATCTATAATTCATGAGAGCAGAGAGATTGAGAAGGATGTTAACCAAAGAATACAACTAGGTTAAAACAAAAGGAAATGTGTCTCAGAAGTTTTGCATGATCAACGGGTGCCACTCAAAGTTAAAAAATAATTTTATAAATATTTGTGAGGCCAATCATGCTCTATAGTTGAGAGTCTTGGGCAGTTAAGGAACAACATATACATAGGATGAGCATAGTCAAAATGATAATATTGAGATAGATGAGTAGCAAGACAAGAAAGGATGTAATTAAAAATGAAAGAATTAAAGAAAACTTAAGAGTAGCATCAATAGGTAACAATATAAGGGAGGATAGACTTAGATGGTTTGAACATGTCTTATAGAGAATAAAGATGGCACCTATTGGAAGGAGTGAAATTCAATTCAAAGACTCTAAATGGGCCATGAAAAGGCTCAAAAAGTTGGCAAGAAAATATTTAATAACTCTTGAACTAAATGAAGCCAGGACAATCGAAAGAGGGGAATGGAGGAACAAGATTTGTATAGCTGAGCCCTAATTGGGATAATGCTTTGATAATAATAATGATGATGATTGGAAAATCAACCATTGGATGTAATGTAATACCCAAATGCTTACAAACTCAGGATTGGTAAGAATGATTTTTACATAATCCAAACCCATTTAGATACAATAAGTGCGTTGGTTTGTTGGCTAAAGAACTAAAAAAATCTATATATCTAGCTTATTATGTGCAGCTACTTTGATTTATGAAATTGTTCTTTTTGCTGAGCAGTTGGTGCAAATGTTTTTAAATTTTAATTTGCGCCCAATTTCAACCACCTCTTGAGACCTCATAGTACCGGTTTATGGTGCAATTGTTCATTGCTTTCATGAATTAGTATTTACCTCAATAAGTAGATCAACAAAATTAATGAATAGATATCTATTAAGTTAAGAGTAATACTAGTTAATATATACTACCAAATAAAAATGCACTTGTTTTTGCAATCTTGGTTTGATTGTGCAAAGAATAGCACATGGGAAACATGCAAAAATTTCTTTTGTACCACCTAAATTTTGGAGTGCTAAAAGGTAGATAGGAATGTGAGAAGGATATATAATAAAAACATTCTATGTAATTGTATGATTTATCTTTATTCTTCAATAAAAGAAAAAAACTTCATTACATAATATCTTAAATACATGCATAGGATACTAATGTATACCAATACAAAACACAATTTGCTCACCTAAAACAAACATAACCCACTACTTATCTCTAATAAACTATCAAATAGCTAACATCTAAAAAAAGTGTCTTATCTAGAAGTATGTGTCGGAACATGCACCAAGATGCACTTAACTTGGACAAGCCACTTAATCTCATTGCATGATTAAGTTGTATATAATCTCACTAGGTGCCTAATATCCACATTGCAATGTTTAATAAAATTACATATGGATCTAACATTTAGTCATAATGAATCTTCAAAAACTGTAAATCTTTAATTGTTGCTTGGATTGGTAGATTTACTATATAAAATACAAATTTTTGCTAGTTATACATGCATATTGACTAAATCCAACAAATTCAAGTTTTAGTCATTGCGCATGTGTGCTAGGTTTCCCCTTAAGTCCAAAAAATTCTTGCTAGTCTTAAATTGGTTAAGTCCTACTATATGAAAATACAAATTCAGCTTGATTATAAAAAGAATTATCCCTATAGAATCCACCTTAAGGAGTTAGAAATTGCATGATATGCTCCTAATGGTTAATGACATCAAAGAGAACATTCACTACCTAAAATAAGTCATTTCTCATTAGAAAACAGTTTTCATATATAAAACAAAAGGCATATCTCAAGTTTATTTTACTTTCCAATTTTTTTAGAAAACACCATAAAATATTATTTTTATGTTATTGTTGTGTCTATAAGGGAAGCCTTGGCGCAATGGTAGAGTTGTTGTCATGTGACTTTGAGGTCACAGGTTTGAGGCATGGAAACAGCCTCTTGCAAAAATACAAGGTAAGGTTGCATGTTATAGACTCATTGTTCATTTTCCTTCCATTGAAAATGTAAACTCTTATTGCCAACCAAACCTAGAAATAACAATGCAGGGTAATGTCAGATGAATCAGGCATCAAAGTTGAAGCCTTGAAGGTTGATCACCAAAACCTTAGCCCCATTTGTTGCCTTTAGGACATGACTTGAGCCCTTAGTTTGGTCATCAACACATTAGCCCACCATCTAGAAAGTGAAACTCGTAGCACAACTTGATTGTGATATGACTTTGGTTTTGGTCAAACAAACAATCCTTTTCTTTTTGTTCATGCATTGATTCAGCTTCAAGGGGAGAAATGTATGGCAAAAGGAAGAAACTCAAGTACAGTTTGTATTCTAGGTTTTTGCTCCAAAAATACGGTGGGTTGTTAAGTAGGAAAGCTCTTTTCTAATAACCATTTTTGGGTCCTTAGCTCCTGATGATGTGATCACAGCTGTTCAATCAAATAGTCAACCACAAGTTTGCCTCATAAATTCTAAAAGGACAAAAAGAAAAAGTCTGCCTAATCTTAATTGCTTTGTCCTTAATCTTTGATGATCCATCCACCTTCACTCGTTTAGGGTTTTGCAAAGAGAAGTAGTAGATTTTCTAATGGACCTAAGTTCTTTTTTAAAGTTTTTCACGTACAAACACCGCTCAGAGCCTTGAATCCTGGTTACCCAAATAACCTAAAATCCTAGTCACCCAAGTAAGAGATTCCTCCTCATGCCACTATACTAGAAGGCTTTGATGTCTCTTGTGGACTTAATTACCCTTTGGAGGTGTTGGATGTCGCAACAGTAAAAGTTGTCATCATGTGACCTTGACATCACAGGTTCAAGGTGTGGAAATAGCCTCTTGCAAAGGCAAGGTAAGGCTGTCCAGAAGTGACTTAGTAGGAACACTGTTAGGGACTCGAGTGCTTTCCACCAATAATAGCATCTTCAGGAGCAAACTCTTCGAGTGTGCAAAGAAATGGGACAGGAGTCGCACCAGCGCTCGCTCCAGGGAGCAGTGAGAGGGCAAGTACGGTAGTGCCCTGCCGAGCATGGGAGGAGCATTAACGAGCCAAATCCAATTCATGATGTAGCTAGCATTGTGCCGGCTTCACCGATTCTCACAGATGAGTTGGCAATTGGGCTTGAGTGCCCACCAGCTCCTATAGGGTTGGCACAACCACCCCGCGTAGAGAGCGGTGCCCACCAAAGGGGGGTGCATACTTTTGGGGACGCAAAAAAAAGAGACCCTTGATTCAAATACGTGGAAGAGGTTGGGTTGAAAGATTTGGAGCTAACAAGGAAACCTGCAATAAGTGTGGATACGACATAGCTAGGCTTACCAAGCTTAAGTGCTGCAAGATCGCTTGGACCTAATGAGTCCTAGGAGAAGATGGTGATCAATAAGGGTGTTGACACAATTATTGGCACAAAAGGGAGTGTGCCACAATAGGAGGGCTCCAGAATGGATGAATCCAATCAAAATCATGAAGGAGGCGCAACGATTGGTAATTGCTACATCGACGTGCAAGAGGCACATCAACAAGGGATGGCTACATTAAGACTTAAAGAGCTCTTTGGATCACATTTGTGCAAGGGTGCGCATGAGGACAAAGCTGCCCATGACTTGATGATGATCCTTGTAGAGCACAAGAGTGGTTGGATGCCAATGTGCAAAGAGATAAGCAAGTGGGCAGGACACCCTAGAACTCACTGCACCTTAACATTATTGGGAGACGCTACTACTGGCCATGCATGAGGGAAGATGGGGAAACCTACATAAGGACTTGTCTTGTGTGTCAACAAGACACGATAGAGCATAGTGCTCCATGAGGACTACTTGAGCTGCTCTCTATTCTAGAGAGACCATGGGAAAGCATTTCCCTAACTTCATCACATGCCTGCCAAAATCTGAAGGATTTGGCACAATACTAGTGGTGGTGGATAGGTTCACTAAGTATGCCATATTCATTGCAGCACCTGCAGATTGCATAGTAAAAGAGGCAACTCGACTATTCCTAAGAAATGTGGTGAAATATTGGTTTAGAGTTGAACTTCTCCTCTAGCTTTCATCCACAAACTGATGGTCAAATGGGGAGGGTGAATGCTTTGTTGGAGCAATATCTGAGGCACTATGTGAGTGCCAATTGAAGAGATTGGGCTAAGTTAGACATCACCCAATTCTCTTATAACTTACAGAGCTCTGAATCCAATGGCCGTAGCCATTGAACTGGCAACTGGACAACAACCTCTAATGCTAAACACTCTAGCAGTAAGTTACGTAGGGAGCAGTCCAACAGCTTACAAGTTTGTTAAAGGATGGCATGAACAACAGGACTTAGCTCGTGCTTCCTTGGAGAAAGCTTCTAAGAGGATGAAAAAGTGGGCTGATAGGAGATGATGACCACTAGAGTTTCAAGAAGGTGACCTTGTCATAGTCAAACTCCTACCAACACAGCACAAGGCTACGCGACCCTTACATAAGGGACTGCTAAGGAAGTACGAAGGGCCATTCCCCATCCTGAAGAAAGTAGGAAAGGCTTCTTATTGATTGGAGCTACCACTAAGACTCAAGATTCATCCAGTCTTCCATGTAAGCAACTTAAAATTTTATCAAGAGGATGAGGAAGATCCTATCAGAAACTAGTCTCACAGAGCACCACCCATAGTAACCACTTCCTTTCATAAGGATGTCGAAGAAGTACTTGCTGCGAAACAGGTACGTGGAAGAGGTAGACCTTCACACACAGAGTATTTTGTTAAATGGAAAGGTTTATCAGAAGTAGAAGCCAACTGTGAGTCGGAAGAGTCCCTTTGGAAATTCAAGAATCATATTGAAAAATTTCACAAGCAACACGCCTAGGACGTCACTGCATCTGGTGGGGGAGAATGTCACGGACTTGCATTGCAAGGTCGATGACCAATGCACATCAAATCCAATGGAGGCCTACTTAGCTCATGAGTTAGGAACATAGATCCATTAAAGGGATCCATAATCTAGAAGGCCTAAGTACATCATGTAAATATCTTGCCTCTAGAATTCTCCAAGAGCTTTCAGCATATGGTGGAACTAAAAGACTTATGTAGAGACTTCTAGAGAGGACTCTAGAGTAGTCTCCAACCATTGGATGGTTAACACTTATAAAGATCCACACCATCCATTGAGGAGGTGGAAGGAGGTAAACACCTATAAATAAGGGAGATTCCACTCTTGCAAAGCATCCAAGAGTTGTAAGCATCTTCAAGCAATAAAGCTAGAGTTCCTTTTAAGTTCTCTTTCAGTTGTTCTTCTCCTTTGGGTTTCTAGTCAAGCTTACTTAATTGGTTTGGGGTAAGAAGCCAATCTAAGTGCCGCACGGGAGTCTGAGAAGCTAAGCCCGTGACACTTGGTAGGAACACTGTCGGGTAGTTGCGTGCATTCTAAACTCCAGTAGGGTGTGTGGGAAAATCCTTTTCAGCATGCAAGACAAACCACATAGTGGGGCAGTGTGAAGGTGAGTGCGGCAGTGCCCTATCAGGCATGGGAGGATCTTTAGAATGACAAATCCAACTCATGCCATGGCCAGCGTTACGCCTAGTCCTGCTGGGTTCACCGATTCCCATAGCTACCTCGACAGGAACACTACCAAGGGCTCGAGTTCTCCCCACCTTCTATAGGGTTGGTGCAACCTCCTAGTCCAGTGAGCAGTGCCCACCAAAGGCTTTCTATGCGCATACTTTTGAGGACACAAAAAAAAGGGACCACCCTTGATGCAACTTCATAGACTCATGGGAGATGCCTAGCCAAGGTGTTAGGTGTGCATGCCTTCGAGAATGCAACTAGACGGGACCCGTGCTCACTAATGCTTGCTTTAGGGAGCAGTGGAGGGCGAACGTGGCAATGCCCTGCTGGGCATGGGAAGAGCTTTAGCGTGCCAAATCCAACTCATGCTGTGGCTAGCATTGTGCCTAGTCCTCTCGGCTTCAATGATTTCCACATATGCCCCCTTGTGCGGGACTAGCAATGCACCTAGTCCTATTGACTTCACCCGGTCCCAAAAGATCCTTGGTATGAACACTTCCATGGACTCGAGTACCTTCCTCTAGCAATTGCATCTTTGGGACTAGTTGAGCTAATGACTAAGGTTGATTGCATCTGGTGAACAGTATTGCTGAATGATTGACTTCTCCAGGATTGTTGACATAGATACTGTTTTATATTACTCATACGAGCCTGATTTCTTATGCAAGTGAGACGTGTGACAGTAAGGTATGTTTAGTATGAGAGCCTTTTCTTATGTGTAATCAGCTCGAAGTTTTGTCTTATACTTGTGAGTAGCTGATGAGGGCAACCTAAGAGGGCGGTTGATAAGGGCGGGTGTGTGAGGCACCGACAGGCTTCTAAGTGACGAGCTTCTAGGTAGCAGGCGTCTAGGTACCAGGTTTGCTCAAGACCTCACTTTGGGTTTTGAGTATGGACCATACTTTAATTAAAAATGCAATGTGACTTGGATGTCAGAATGTGATTTTATGTTGGATGTGATGGCTATGTGGAGGGACCCTGGGTATTTGGTAGAGACTATATTTTCTTATCCATTGTTGCAGTATTTTATTAAAAATAACATTTGGTTGTGGATGGATATGGAGACTGAGTCTCCCTTATGATATGTATTATACATTGTTTATCAGGTGGTTTTGTATTGCACTGGTCATGTGCAACGGTCCAAATTATAGAGGAATCTCTGTCGAATTTTTGGTAAAAATGGTATTTCATTTCACTGTTAAATTCATAGTTTTGTGGTTGTATGACTCCTCGAACTTTGAAAGAAATGCTTTTATTTAAGTTTTTATTTTTGGTCACTTTAAAAATTGAAGTTTTTAAAACAGGGATCTCGACTATTTTTGTAAATTATTTTTATATTGTGTATAAAAAACCCCAGGGTGTTAAAGTATTTGAAGCCTCAGGCCGATAAGGGCAGGCCAAGAAGACTGGGGTGAGGGACTGAGAGTCAGTCCCACATTGATAGGGGAAGGCTGCTGGGCTGTTGATAATAGTGTTGAGGACTTCCCTTGCAACAACTCGTTTTCCCCTATGGGGGAAGAACAAAACCGTGCGGGGTGTATGGGCACTCCGACACGGACAATATCGTTGTAGTGGGTAGGTCCTCGGGCTGTTACATTGGTATCAGAGCCAGACCCCAACCCGGTGTGGGTGGCTAACAGCATGCGGGCGCTTGTGTGTCCCCTAAGGGGGAGAGGTGAAGCCTCAGGCCGATGAGGGCGGGCCAAGAAGGCTGACAGGCTTATAGGCTGGGGTGAGGGACTGAGAGTTAGTCTCACATCACTAGGGGGAAGGGTGCTAGGCTGTTGACAATAGTGCCGAGGACTTCCCTTACAATGATCATTTTCCCCTACAGGGGAAAAACAAAACCGTGTGGGGTGTATGGGTACTCCAGCACAGACAATATCGTTGTGGGTGGGCCATCGGGCTATTACAATATGACTACTGACAGGATCAACCAAGTAGCATTCTTACAATAGAATTGATTCCTTTACAACTCCTCATAGAGGCAACAACAGAAGGAGCGAGGGGCATTTGTCTTAGCAAGCAACAAAATGCAACTGCTAAAGGACAAGGGATGAGATCACCCCACTGCAATCACATCCATTGTACCCAAGAGCACGAGTAAGTCCCTCACACCAAGACATGCATTATGCTCACGTGGACAAGGAAACAAGGGCACAACATCGAGGGCCATCATGCATCCCTGACAAAGGGATGATAGAGAGAGGCAACGTGGGCAACAACAACAACCCAGATTCACAACATGAACCAACACACTAGGCTTTAGAGTCACGTTGAAAAGGTCTAGAATGTGTGGGCGGCTGCCCAATGACAGTGATCCCTCCCACATACACAACCCCGATGCCACTCATGTGGCATCATAGTGTATACCAAAGGTCAAAACCCAAGCCCAACCACGTCTCCCAATCAAGGAAGAAAGGGCAAAAGAAGTTGAACTCAAGCGTCAAACATAAGGAAACATTGCTACACGCTAAGCTATATTCATACACTTGTTATTGCCTCAAAAAGGAACCCGAATGCACCAATGCCCCGCTCTAGGAGCACCCAACTTCTTAAGAAGCTAAGACAATGTGATTGGGAACATCCAAGCACTCGAGGTGATTTGACTTTGTCTATTTTTGAATCATTTTTCTCCCCTCGAGATGGTGAGCAAGATGAACGGCTTAGACTTTAGAAATTCATTTTCTTTAGAATGTGCATCGTCGTACATTCTTCTCGCTGTTATTTGCAATTTTACCTACTCAATTGACATCCAATCAAAAAGATATTTCATGGATTTGATCTTGTTACCTCTTTGGAGATGATGAATGGTTTGGATCTTTGCTCCAAGATATCGCGCTCTCCAAATCAGCTCCTCTCCCTTCTTCATCTTCTCCTCCTTCACCGGATTTCTCACACTCATCATTTCAGGTAACAGACCATACAGGTCTGTCTTGATTATTCCTTAAGAGAGGGGGTGGGGTGCCAATATCAAAATGGCACCTCCTTTACAAGTAATAATTTTTACTTTTTCTTTAATTCATTATTTAAACTTTTAACCTTTTGTAATATGTTTTAATGAAATGAACTTCCAAGGACATGTATTGTTTCAATCACGTGATGTAATAACTTGCATTTTTATAATATATATATTTCTTGCATGGAATTGACAACAAAAAGCTAAGCGCCCTAATGGCTATAGAATGAATAGGTAAACTCTAGAACTAGAGTTCAAGTCTCCAAAGATAACTTTTTGGAGAAATTCCCTGCCTAAAGCCAGGAAGTGTCTAGGTGCAATGAATATAGATAATTCTGGTTAGTTGAGAAAGGATGAAGATAAACATCTAACTAGAATCAGATATGGGATAAAATTGATAAGAAGATAAGATTAAATCTAGAGAATTAGGAAAAGATAGGATCATCATCATCATCAAGACCTTATCCCAATTAGGGGTCGGCCACATGAATCTTATTCCTCAATTTCACTCTATTAAATACCATAGTTTCATTTAGTCCTAAAGTTTTTAAATCTTTCCTCACCACTTCTATCCACGTTATTTTGGGCCTTCCCCTTGCCCTTTTAAAACCCTTAACTTGTATTGCCTCACTCCTAACTGGTGCCGTTGGTGGCCTCCTTTGAACATGTCCAAACCATCTAAGTCTAATCTCCCTCATCTTGTTACCTATTGGCGCTATTCCTAAATTTCCTCCAATATTTTCATTTCTAATTCTATCCTTTCTTGTCTTACCACTCATCCATCTCAACATCCTCATTTCTGTGACACTCAGCCTATGAGTATGATGTTCCTTAACTGGCCAACACTCTGATCCATAGAGCATGGCCGGCCTAATAGCCATCCTATAGAAATTTTCCTTTAGTTTGAGTGGCACCCGCTGATTACATAAAACACCCGATGCACATCTCCATTTGTTCCAACCGGCTTGGATTCTCTGGGTAACCTCCCTCTCAATCTCTCCACTCTCATGGATCAATGATCCTAAGTATAGGAAGTGGTCTCTCATGGGGACCTCTTGGTTATCAATCTTGACTGGTGCTCCACTCCTACTCTCGTTTACTAAAATTACATTCCATATATTCTGTCTTAGTTCGGCTAATTTTAAATCCTTCCGATTCTAATGCTTTGGGATAAGAGGGGATAGATAGGAGATAGGATAGGAAAGAAGAAGTCAAATGAAATTGGGATAAGAGGGGGGGGGGGAGAGAGAGAGAGAGAGAGAGAGAGAGAGAGAGAGAGAGAGAGAGAGAGAGAGAGAGAGAGAGAGAGGAAAAGGGAAGAAGCATAGGAGAATTAGGTTGCGCTATCCATTTTGCGTTCTGAAAAAGAAGACTGTAGAAAAAGATCTCATCTACGAGGTAGGGGAATAGGAAATAGTCTAAATCAGTTGGTTCTTTTTATGATGATTTGTCGCTACACATTTGATCCCATATTTTCCTTTTGGTATAATCGAACTTGTTGAGATAGGTGCATGATTGTGCATGTGAATAACATGTGGTTGATTGAGATTTTCACATGGTTCGATTTGAACATTTGATTGATGATATTTTGTGCATCTTATGTTTTAATTTTGTTGTGTTGAAAACATAAGCATGCGGATTTTGTTTTACTCGGAACAAAGCATTTATGAACTACGGTTTTACTATGGCCCTATGCATGACTCTTGAATGAGCTGATTTTCTTCTATGTTTAGATAGAAAATCTCGTTGTGAGTTCTTAGATATACATGTATGAACTATGGTATTACTATGGACCTATGCATGACTTTTGAATGAGCTGATTTTTTTTCCATGTTTAGATAGGAAATCTTGTTTTGAGTTCTTAGATATACATGGTCTTCTTTGGAATAAGCACACACCCATGATGGGCAAATAAATAAAATAAAAATAATCTAATACCTTCCTCTCTTATTTCTACATGAACCATTGATGGGTGATACGACTTTTATGCTTCATGCATGCGCATGACTTGTTTCTATGACTGCATGGTATTGGCATGTTGTAATCTTGCATCTTGACCATCATATCGCTACTTTGTTGTCTTTGCTTGAACAACATAAAATATAATATGCAATTGGTTGAGGTGTACAACACCTAGTGCATAAGATAGTTTTGCATGGGAAGCATTTTAGGAACATGGATTATATAATATAGTTATCTATCTATCATTTAGTATTTTATGTCCTGCACGACTTTTCATTTGCACGCATGCATGAAACTTAATGTGGGTCACATAAACCTTCACTTAGAATGTGGATGTGTTTGTATGACTCTTATATTTGCTAACTTGCGTGGAACATAACACTAAAGATGAGGTGGCTAGCATCTAGTGCCTAGTGTGACATCTAAATCATCAACAACCACGCATATTATAGCTGATGTTTGGATCATGCGCTTGGCAGATGGCTCATGGACAATAAGTAGGGAGCCATATACTTGGGCATGGTGCTCAGCCACCAGCCTATGAAGGGTCATGCTAGCTATTTGGATAATGAGTTTACTACTTATCGTCATTATAGATTATGTGAATTTAGAAGGGCAATCCACCAATAATTTATTTATGTAAGTGCTATTTACAACTAGATAATTACCAATTGATGGTCATGATATTTGAAACAAAATAATTGTCTTCTTCCTGATACCTGGCGACATTGAACCTTAATTTGAACCTAATTAGTTATTGTTTAGGCTATGACCAGGGAGATATGCAATGGTGTGTTTTATTCTTCTATTAAACCAGGGGACTTCCAAGGACATGTATTGCTTTGAAATTGTTCCTTGAGACTTTTCAGTGCTTAACTAGTTTGAACGATGTGCTGCAGATCATCAATGACTTGAAAAGTTTAGACATTCTATTTAGGATCATCCCAGGACCATCGAAGTGACACGACTTTGTGTCTAAGGACTTTGATGGAAATGTAAAGTTTTGACATTGCGCCATGGGTCTTCCCATCACTCAAAGTGCCCAGACATTGTGCTAATCGGATCAACCAATGGCTTGAAAATTTTAGACGGTGTGTTTGGGAACATCCTAGGACTCAAAGCAATTTTACTTTGTGCCTAGGGACTTCCAATGGAAATGCATTGTCTTAACACTGTGACTTGGGCACTTAAGTTGCCTGAACATAGTGTCAAGGATCATCCAACAACCAGAAAAGAGTAGACATTATGTTATGGAACATCTCAAGACTCGAAGTGAATTGACTTTGTTTGTGCCTAGGATCTTCCTAGGACATGTATTGTTCCGACAATGTGCCTCGGGACTTCTGATCATTTAAATTACCCACACATTATGCCAAGGAGCATGCAACTTCTTAAAAAGCTAAGACAATGTGATTGGGAACATCCAAGCACTTGAGGTGATTTGACTTTGTCTATTTTTGAACCATTTTTCTCCCCTCGAGAATTGAGCAAGATGAAAGGCTTAGACTTTTGAAATTATTTTCTTTAGAATGTGCATCACCGTACATTCTTCTCGCTGTTATTTGCAATTTTACCCACTAATTGACATCCGATCAAAATGATTTTTCATGGATTTGATCTTGTTACCTCTTTGGAGATGATGAATGGTTTGGATCTTTGTTCCAAGATATCACCCTCTCCAAATCAGCTCCTCTCCCTTCTTCATCTTCTTCTCTTTCTTCACCAGATTTCTCACTCATCATTTCAGGCAACAGACCATACAGTTCTGTCTTGATTATTCCTTAAGAGAGGGCGTGGGGTGCCAATATCAAAATGGCACCTCCTTTACAAGTAATAAGTTTTACTTTTTCCTTAATTCATTATTTGAACTTTTAAACTTTTGTAATATGTTTTAATTAAATGATTGTGTTCCCTGCCATGACAACGAGTGCATGGCCCACTTGGGTTTTTTTTTAATTTCGAGAGGGTCCTGCATGGTAAAGGAGGTACTCAGACATTGTGCCAAGGATCATGCAACGGTTTGAAAAGATTAGACATTGTGCTCGAAAACATCATTTGACTTTTTGCCTATGAACTTCCACGAACATGTATTGTTTCAATCACATGCCATGGGATTTCACATCATTCAATCAGCCCGTACATTGTGCCTAGCATCATAAAACTTCTTAAGTTTAGACATAGTGTTTGGGAACATGCTAGTGCTCAAAGTGATTTGACTTTGTGCTAAGGGGACTTCCTAGGACATGTAATCTTTTGACAGTGTGGCTTGTGACTTTCCAACATTCATGTTGCCTGAATATCGTGCCTATGTTGATCCTAGGGCTTGAAATCCTTGCCTAGGTACTTCCATAGATATGTAATGCTTGTGACATTGTATTATGGTAATTCCAAGAGCTTAAAGTGCTCATATGTCGTGCAAAAAGGACCATCTTAGCTCTCAAAGTGATTTGACGTTGTGCCTAGGGGACATCCAACGACGTGCACTATCCTGTAATTGTTCATGGTATAGGTATGAAAACAAGAATCAATGCTTTTGGGGCTGGATCTTCTTTGCTAAGGCCTCATGCACACGTCGTAAAAAGCTGTGTGCTAGTATTCTGTTTTGTTTGCCAAACCTGGAAAAAAAAAATCCACGGTTTTGATCTTACATAGTTGGAACCTAGATTTAATTAAACATTTTGGTTATAGGATATAATATGCTTGAGATTGTGTGATGAATCTTATGTGGTTTAGTTTATAGTTTCTTTTGGTCTCACTATGACAATGACATGTTACCGTCCACTATAATGGATTCAAGAATGTAAAATTTTAGTTAACTATAAATCTAAGTGGGGCATGGTTTAGAAAATGTAATAGATGTAACTTATGCAAAACTTTAGCACCCATCATGTGGGAACATGCATTCATTATAGCGAAGCTACCTAGTGTAGCAGCTATTGCATGGAATATATTTGCCATTACTATATGCATGTTTACACAACACCTAGCTTGGACATCATGCATTGCACCGAGCACTTGGGTAGTATAATCAGCACAGTGCGCATGACACCTTCCACATGACAGTAGGTTCGGAAACCAAAGCTTGTACATGGAATATAAAACCTAGAACCTAGACTGAGTGCATGCTAAATCACTTCGAGTCGTGGTGTTGTCCCAGACACACAATGTCAAAAAAAAATTTCAACTCATCAAAAGATCCCTGGCACAATGTCTGGCAATTTAATTGTTTAACAGTCACAAGGATGGTAAAAGATTACATGTCTATGGAGGTCCCTAGACACAAAGTCAAATCACTGAGTGTTGGGATTTTCCCAAACAATGCCTCAAAATTTTAAGAAGTTGGATGATTTAGACAATTTGAGTAACGTGAGGAACATTGTCCAAACTACAAATATCCTTGGATGTTCCTAGCCACAGTCAAATTACTTCGAGTCCTAAGATATTACCAAACACAATGTGCAATATTTTCAAGCCACTGGATGATTCTTGGCATAATGTCTGAGCAACTTAAATGCTGGGAATTTCCAACATCACAATGTCAAATTACCTTGAGCCCTAGGATGTCCCAAAATACATCGTCTAAACTTTTCAAGCCACTGGATGATCATTTTGGCACAATGTTTGAGAACTTTAAGCTTTGGGAAGTCCCATGGCTCAATGTCAAAATATTACATGTCCATCGAAGTCCTTAGGCACAAAGTCAAATCGCTTCAACAGTCCTTGGATGTTCCTAAACCCAATGTCTAAACATTTCAAGCCATTTGATGATCCTTGGTACATTTTTTGAGCAAGCTGTCCCAAGGCACGATTTCAAGATAGTGCACGTCATTGGACGTCCCCTAGGTACAACGTCAAATCACTTTGAGCCCTATGATGGTCCTTGTGGCATGACATATGAGCAGCTCTTGGAAGTACCACGACACAATGTCACAAGCATTACATATCTATGGAAGTACCTAGGCACAAAGTCAAATCACGTCGAGTCCTAGGATATTCCCAAAAACAATGTCTGCACTATTTCAAGCCATAGGATCAACATAGGCACGATATTCAGGCAACATGAATGTTGGAAAGTCACAAACCACACTGTCAAAAGATTACATGTCCTAGGAAGTCCCCTTATCACAAAGTCAAATCACTTTGAGCACTAGGATGTTCCCAAACACTATGTCTAAACTTAAGAAGTTTAATGATGCTAGGCACAATGTGCGGGTCGATTGAATTATGTGAAAATCCCATGGCACATGTTTGAAACAATACATGTCCTTGGAAGTTCATAAGCAAAAATTCAAATGATGTTTTCGATCACAATGTCTAATCTTTTCAAACCGTTGCATGATCCTTGGCACAATGTCCGAGTACCTCCTTTACCATGCAAGACCCTCTCGAAATTTAAAAAACTGAGGTGGGCCATGCACTCGTTGTCATGTAGGGAACACAATCATTTAATTAAAACATATTACAAAACGTTAAAAGTTCAAATAATGAATCAAAGAAAAAGTAAAAATTATTACTTGTAAAGGAGGTGCCATTTTGATATTGGCACCCCACCCCCTCTCTTAAGGAATAATCAAGACAAACCCGTATGGTCTGTTGCCTGAAATGATGAGTGTGAGAAATCCAGTGAAGAAAGAGAAGAAGATGAAGAAGGGAAATGAGCTGATTTGGAGAGCACGATATCTTGGAACAAAGATCCAAACCATTCATCATCTCCAAAGAGGTAACGAGATTTGAAAAATCTTTTTAATCGGGTGTCAATTGAGTAGGTAAAATTGCAAATAACAACGAGAAGTATGTATGGTGATGCACATTCTAAAGAAAATGAATTTCAAAAGTCTAAACCGTTCATCTTGCTTACCGTCTCGAGGGGAGAAAAATGGTTCAAAAATAGACAAAGTCAAATCACCTCAAGTGCTTGGATGTTCCCAATCACCTCCGACGCACAACCTCTCCTCTTCTCCTTCCCGTTGTTTTCTCCGCTCTTCTCCTTTCTCTTCCCTCTCCCTCTCCTTCTCCTTCTCCTTCTCCTTCTCCTTCTTCTTCTTCTTCCCCCTTTCTTTTCTTCCCATCGGGTTCCCCCTTTTCATCAAGTTTGGGAAACAAACCTACGTCTGTTTCTCAATTATGTTTAAGTGAGAGGGTGCAATTATCAAACCAACCTCCCTTTTAGTTAGTTTAATTGATTTTTTCTTTATTTATTTTAAAAATAGAGAATGTTACACATATGCTTGTCTCAAATATAAAGCCATGCATGTGTAAGTACAAACAAATTAAGACTGTGAAATTCTAAATGGCTCATTAAATCTGTTATAGTTTGTTTGATAGTATCTACTGCTCGGATAACCATAGTAATTCTAGAGCTAATACGTGCAACAAACCCTGACTTCTAGAAGGGATGCATTTATTAGATAAAAGGTCAATTCATGATAACTCGACGGATTGTATAGCCTTTGTGTCGGCTATGCTTCTTTCAAATTTCTACCCTATCAACTTTCAATGGTAGGATAGTGGCCTACTATGGTGGTGATGGGTGATGGAGAATTAGAGTTCGATTCCATAGAAGGAGCCTAAGAAATGGCTACCACATCCAATGAAGGCTGTAGGCGCGCAAATTACCCAATCTTGACATGTGGAGGGAGTGACAATAAATAATAGTATCGGGCTCTTTGAGTCTAGTAATTGGAATGAGTACAGTCTAAATCCCTTAATGAGGATCAATGGGAGGTCAAGTCTGGTGCCAGCAGCTGGAGTATTTCCAGCTCCAATAGAGTATATTTAAGTTGTTGCAGTTACAATGCATGTAGTTGGACCTTGGGATGTGATGATCAGTCTGCCTCTAGGTGTGCACCTTTCTCCTCATCCCTTCTATTGGTGATGCACTCTTGGCCTTAATTAGCTGGGTCGTGCCTCCAGAGCTATTACTTTAAAGAAATTAGAGTGCTGAAAGCGAGCCCAAGCTCTTGATACATTAGCATGGGATAACATCATAGGATTTTTGTCCTATTGTGTTGGCCTTCAGGATCGGAATAATGATTACCAGGGACAGTCAAGGGCATTCGTATTTCATAGTCAAAGGTGAAATTTTTGGATTTATGAAGGACCAACAATTGTGAAAGCATTTTCCAAGGATGTTTTAATTAATTAAGAGTGAAAGTTTGGGGCTCAAAGACGATCAGATACCATCCTAGTCTCAACCATAAACGATGCTGACCAAGGATCAGTAGATGTTGCTTTTAGGACTCTGCTGGCACCTTATGAGAAATCAAAGTTTTTGGGCTCCAGGGGGAGTATGGTTGCAAAGCTGAAACTTAAAAGAAATTGATGAAAGGGCACCACTAGGAGTGGAGCCTACAGCTTAACTTGACTCAATACGGGGAAACTAACCCAGGTCCAGGCATAGCAAGGATTAACAGATTGAGAGTTCTTCCTTGATTCTATGGATGGTGGTGCATGGCCGTTCTTAGTTGGTGGAGCGATTTGTCTGGTGAATTCCATTAAGGAACAAGATCTCAACTTGCTAACTAGTTATGTGGAGGTGACCCTCCATGACTAGCTTCTTAGAGGGACTATGACCTTTTTGGCCATAGAAGTTTGGGGCAATAATAGGTTTGTGATGCCCTTAGATGTTCTGGGCTGCACATGTGCTACACTTATGTATTCAATGAGTCTATAGCCATGGCCGACACGCCCAGGTAATCTTTGAAAATTTCATCATGATGGAGATAGATCATTGCAATTGTTGGTCTTCAACGAGGAATTCCTAGTAAGTGCAAGTCATTAGTCTCGCATTGACTACGTCCTTGCCCTTTGTACACACTGTCCGTCATTCCTACATATTGAATGGTTTGGTGAAGTGTTCAGATCTTGGGAACGTGGGCTGTTCGCTACCAATGATGTCATGAGAACTCCACTGAACCTTATCATTTAGAGGAAGGAGAAGTCATAACAGGATTTTCGTAGTTGAAGCTGTTGAAGGATCATTGTCAAGACCTCTCTATTAAAGTAAAATGACTAGAGAATTAGTGAAACCCATTGTGTTCCTAGTGGGTAGAATGTCATTCTAGGACGCTCTGCCCCCCCTGGCAGTGTTCATGCAGAGGCAGCTATGGGAATCGATGAAGCCAATAGGACTAAGCTCCTCCCATGCCCGGGAGGGCACTTCCATGCTCATTGAAGAGTTTGCATACTCGATGAGTGGGCGTTGGTGCAACTATAGTCCCATTACTTTGCATACTCTAAGAGTTTGCTCCCGAAGATGCTATTGTTGGTGGAAGACACTCAGGTCCCTGTAAGTCTTCCAACCAAGGCACTTCTGGGACTCGTTGAAGCCTTCAAGACTAGGCACAAAGCTAGCCATAGCACAAGTGGGCATCAGTGGGAGTCAATGAAGCCGGCAGGACTAGGCACAAAGCTAGTCGTGGAAGGAGTTGGATTTGGCACCCTAAAGATCCTCCCATGCTTAGTAGGGCACTTTTACACTCACCCTTGCATTGATCCCTGGAGTGGGCATTGGTGAGGCACAGGTCCCGTCTACTTGCATTCTCAAAGGCATGCACACACGGCACCAATGCTGGGCACTGCCTGTGGGTTTGTGAGGTTGCATCAAGGGTCCCTTTTTTCACATCCTCAAAAGTATGCACACAAAAAGCCTTTGGTGGGCACTACTCCCTAGGCTGGGAGGTTGCGCCAACCCTATAGGAGGTGGCTAGCACTCGAGCCCTTGGCAATGTTCCTGTTGAGGTGACTTTGGGAATCAGTGAACCCGGCAGGACTAGGCACAACGCTAGCCACGGTACAAGTTAGATTTGGCACGCTAAACCTTCTGCGGCTGGCACAAGTGGGCATCTGTGGGAGTCGGTGAAGTCAGCAGGACTAGGTGCAACCAACCGACCTAAACTTCTGAGAAGGGTTTGAGTGTGAGCATGCCTGTCGGGACCCAAAAGATTGTGAACTATCCCTGAGCGGGGCGAAGCCAAAGGAAACTCTAGTGGAGGCCTGCAGTGATACTAACATGTAAATCATTCACGTGACTTGGGTATAGGGGCGAAAAACTAATTGAACTATCTAGTAGCTGGTTCTCTCCAAAGTATCCCTCAGGATAGCTGGAGATTGCATGCGAGTTCTATTGGGAAAAACCAATGATTAGAGGCATTAGGGGCGCAACACCCTTGACCTATTCTCAAACTTTAAATAGGTAGGATGATGCGGCTGCGTTGTTTAGTTGCGTCGGGGAATCGAGAGCTCTAAGTGGGCCATATTTGGAAAGCAGAACTAGCAATGCAGGACGAAGTGTAAGCTAGGCCAAGATGCCTAACTTCATACTAACCTAGGACCCACAAAGGGTGTTGGTCGATTAAGACAACAGGACGGTGGTAATGGAAGTCAAAATCCACTAAGGAGCGTGTAACAACTTACCTAAAGAATCAACTAGCCCCAAAAATGGATGGCACTGAAGCACATGACCCACACCCAACCATTTGGGCAATGAAGCATGGTGGGTGCCACAAAACCTTGGGCATGCAAGCTTGGAAAATCAGTGGCAATCGGTGAAGCCTACAAGACTAGGCGCAATGCTAGCCATGGCATGACTTGGATTTGGCACGCTAATGCTCCTCCCATGCCTGGCAGGACACTACCGCGTTTCTTTGCATACTTAAAGAGTTTGCTCCCGAAGATCCAATTGTTGGTGGGAGGCACTCGAGTCCATGGAAGAGTTCATACTAAGGAACTATTAGGACCGAGTGCAGCTGGGAACACTAGGCGAAATGCTAGTCCGACACAAGTGGGCAAATGTCAGATTCGTTGAAGCCGGTAAGACTAGGCACAATGCTATGGTGACACGAGTTGGATTTGGCATGCTATAGCTCCTCCCATGCCCGGCAAGGCACAACTGCACTTGCCTTGGCACTATTCCTTGAAGTGGGTGTTGGTGCAACTCTGGTCCCATTTCTTTGCATACTTGAAGAGTTTGCTTCCGAATATGCTATTGTTGATGGAAGGCACTCAGGTCCTAGGAAGTGTTCCTACTAAGGCACTTCTGGACTCATTGAAGCTAGTAGGACTAGGCACAACACTAGCACTGCTCCTCAGAGCTGGTGTTGGTCCGACTCTGATCCTGTTTCTTTGCATACTCGATGAGTTTGCTCCCGAAGATGCTATTGTCAGTCGAAGGTTGAGTCCTTGGGAGTGTTCCTACCAAGGAATTGTTGGGACTCGTTGAACCCAATAAGATTAGGCTCAAAGCTAGCTGCGGTACAAGGGGGCATTTGTGAGAATCAACAAAGCTGGTAGGACTAGCTGTAACGGTAGCCATAGCATGAGTTGGATTTGGCATGCTAAAGATCCACACATGCCCGGCAGGGCATTATCGCGCTCGCCCTCAAGGCTTGGAGTGAGCGTTAGTGAGGCACGGATCCCATCTAGTTGCGTTCTCGAAGGCATACACACATGGTACCTTGGCTGGGCACTGCCCGTGAGTCTCTAAGGTTGCATTAAGGGACCCTTTTTTTTTGTGTCCTCAAAAGTATGCACCTAGGAAGCCTTTGGTGGGCACTGCTTGCTGGGCCAAGAGGTTATGCCAACCCTATAGGAGGTGGCAAGCACTCAAGCCCTTGGCAGTGTTCCTGCCGAGGCAACTGTGGGAATCAGTGAAGCCAGCAGGACTAGGTGGAATGCTAGCTGTGGCATGAGTTGGATTTGGCACGCTAAAGCTCCTCCCATGCCCAGCAAAGCACTGCCGTGCTCGCCCTCATATTGCTCCTGAGAGTGGGGGTTGGTGCAACTGTGGTCTTGTTTCTTTGCATACTAGAAGTGTTTGCTCCCAATGATGCAATTGCTGGAGGAAGGCACTCGAGTCCTTGGAAGTGTTCTTACTAAGGAACTGTTGGGAAGGGTGAAGCCAGTAGGACTAGGTACGTTGCTAGTCCCGCACAAGGGGGCATATGTGGAAATCGGTGAAGCCGAGAGGAATAAGCACAATGCTAGCCACAGCATGAGTTGGATTTGGAACGCTAAAGCTCCTCCCATGCCCGGTAGGGCATTGCCACGTTCGCCCTTGCACTGCTCCCTAAAGCAGGCATTGGTGAGCATGGGTCCTTCTAGTTGCATTCTCGAAGGCATGCACACATGACACCTTGGCTAGACATTGCCCATGAGTCTATGAAGTTGCATCAAGGTGGTCCCTTTTTTTCATGTCCTCAAAAGTATGCGCATAGAAAGCCTTTGGTGGGCACTGCTTGCAGGGCTGGGAGGTTGGACCAACCCTATAAGAGGTGGCAGGGACTCGAACCCTTGGCAGTGCTCCTACCAAGGAAGTTGTGGGTATTGGTGAAGCTGACAGGACTAGGCACAATGCTAGCCATGGCATGAGTTGGATTTGGCACGCTAAAGCTCCTCCATGCCCGACTGGGCAATGCCGCACTCATCCTTGCATTGCTCCCTAGAGTGGGCATTGGTGTGACTCTAGTCCCATTTCTTTGAATACTTGAAGAGTTTTCTCCCGAAGATACTATTGTTTGTGGAAGCCACTCGGGTCCTTAGAAGTGTTCCTACCAAAGCATTTTTGAGACTCATTGAAGCCAGTAGGACTAGGCGCAAAGCTAGCCACGGCACAAGTTGGCATCTGTGGGAATCGGTAAAGCCGACAAGAGTAGGTGCATCGTTAGTAGCGGCACAAGTTGGATTTGGCACGCTGAAGATCCTCTCATGCTTGGCAGGGTACTGCCATGCTCGCCCTCAAGCTTCTCCCCGAAGCGAGCATTGGTGAGACACGAGTCCTATTTAGTTGCGTTCTCAAAGGTATGCACACACAGCAACTTGGCTGGGCACTACCTGTGGCTTTGTGAGGTTGCATCAAGCGTCCCTTTTTTTTGTGTCCTCAAAAGTATGCACCCAGACTTTGGTGGGCACTGCTCACTGGACCAGGAGGTTGCACCAACCCTATAGAAGGTGGGGAGCACTCGAGCCCTTAACAATGTTCCTGTTGAGGCAGCTATGGGAATCGGTGAAGCCAGCAGGACTAGGCGCAATGCTAGCCATGGCATAAAGATCCTCCCATGCCCAACAGGGCACTGCCGCACTGCCCCACTGTGCAGGTTGTCTTGCATGCTCAAAAGGATTTTCCCACAGACCCTACTAGAGTTTAGAATGCACATAAGTACCCGACAGTGTTCCTACCAAGTATTATGGGCTTAGCTTCTTAGATTCCCGTGCGGCACTTAGATTAGCTTCTTACCCCAAACCAACTAAGTAAGCTTGAATATAAACCCAAAGGAGAAGAACAACTGAAAGAGAACTTGGAAGGAACTCTAGCTTTATTGCTTGAAGATGCTTACAACTCTTGGATGCTTTGCAAGAGAGGAATCTCCCCTATTTATAGGTGCTTACCTCCTTGCTTACGTCCTTCTACCTCCTCAATGGATGGTGGGGATCTTTACAAGTGTTAACCATCTAATGGTTGGAGACTACTCTAGAGTCCTCTCTAGAAGTTTTTACACAAGTCTTTTAGTTCCACCATATGCTGGATGCTCTTGGAGAATTCTAGAGGCAAGATATTTACATGATGTACTTGAGCCTTCTAGATTATGGATCCCTCTAATGGATCTATGTCCCTAACTCATGAGCTAAGCAGGCCTACATTGGATTTGATGTGCATTGGTCATGGACCTTGCAATGCAAGTCCATGACATTCTCCCTCACCAGATGCAGCGACGTCCTCGACGTGTTGCTTGTGAAATTTTTCAATATGATTCTTGAATTTCCAAAGGGACTCTTTCGTCTCACAGTTGGCTTCTACTTTCGATAAACCTTTCCATTTAACAAAATACTCAATGTGTGAAGGTCTACCGCATCCACCAACCTGTTTCTCAGCAAGTACTTCTTCAACATCCTTATCAAAGGAAGTGGTTATAATGGGTGGTGCTTGGTGAGATTGGTTTCTGCTAGGATCCTCCTCATCCTCTTGATAACATTTTAAGTTGCTTACGTGGAAGACTAGATGAATCTTCAGTCTTAGTGGTAGCTCCAATCAATAAGAAGCCTTACCTACTTTCTTTAGGATGGGGAATGGCCCTTCATACTTCCTTAGCAGTCCCTTATGTAAGGGTCGCGTAGCCTTGTGCCGTGTTGGTAGGAGTTTCATCGTTTCCTATCAGCCCACTTTTTCATCTTCTTAGAGGCTTTCTCCAAGGAAGCAATAGCTAAGTCCTGTTGTTCATGCCATCCGTTAGCAAACTTGTAAGCTGTTGGACTGCTCCTTGTATAACCTATTGCTAGAGTGTTTGGCATTAGAGGTTGTTGTCCAGTTGCCAGTTCAATGGCTACGCCCATTGGATTCAGACCTCTATAAGTTATAAGAGAATTGGGCGATGTCTAGCAACTTAGCCCAATCTCTTCGGTTGGCACTCACATAGTGCCTCAGATATTGCTCCAACAAAGCATTCACCCTCTCCATTTGACCATCAGTTTGTGGATGAAAGCTGGTAGAGAAGTTCAACTCTAAACCAAGGAATTTGAATAGTTTTGACCAGAATCTCCTTGTGAAGTGCTTGTCCCTATCGCTGATGATAGTTTGGGGAATTCCCCAATAAGTCAAGCCGCCTCTTTTGCTGTGCAATCTGCAAGTACTGCAATGAATGTGGCATACTTAGTGAACCTATCCACCACCACTAGTATTGTGCCAAATCCTTCAAACTTTGGCAGGCATGTGATGAAGCTAGGGAAATGCTTTCCCATGGTCTCTCTAGAATAGGGAGCAAAGTCCTCCTAGAGCACTTTGCTCTATCGTGTCTTGTTGACCCACAAGACAAGTCCTTATATAGGTTTCCACATCTTCCCTCATGCATGGCTAGTAGTAGTGTTCTCCCAATAATGCTAAGGTGTAGTGGGTTTTAGGGTGTCTTGCCCACTTGCTTATCTCTTTACACATTGGCGTCCAGCCACTCTTGTGCTCTAAGGATTATCATCAAGTTGTGGGCGGCCTTGTCCTCATGTACATCCATGCACAAATGCCATCCCTTTTTGATGTGCCTCTTGTACATCAATATAGTAGTTACCAACCATTGTGCTTCCTTCATGATTTTGCTTGGATTCATCCATTCTAGAGTCTTCCCATTGTGGCACACTCCTCTTTATGCCAATAATTGTGTCAACACCCTTGTTAATCATCATCTCCTCATGGGACTCATTAGCCCCGAGAAACCTCACAACACCTAAGCTTGGTAAGCCTAGCTGTGCCATATCCATACTCAACATGGAGTCCATTGTTATTTCTAAACCTTCCAACCCAATAATATCCTTTCTAGCTTCTAACTTCTCCAGAGTTTTTCTAGACATCGACATACTCATGGAACCTAGTTGCACCATCTCTCTGCTTGATGCAACTTCTTCCCATTGTGGCACATCTTCCTCTGTTCTCTCTTATGTTGTAACACCATCGTTGTCCATCATTGTTTCAAGTATTGTTGTGCAATTAAGTGGCATACCTGATTGAGCTACATCCTCTAGCTCTTCCTCCTCCTCTTCTTCCTTGTGTAATGTCATGTCATGTAAGGTCTTTCTTATTGGACAATGTTGCATAAGGTGAGGTCCATCACAAAAGTAGCATGGCCTTGATGGGTCATAACTTTCCATCTACCAGCCCTAAGCCCCAAGCCCCAAGCTCCAACTCAATCTCATGATCCACCTCCCTCCTAGGTGGCAATTCCTTTAGGAGTTCTTTGGGCATCATGCCCTTGAACTCCTCTAATACACCCTTAATAGCCATAGGTGTCTCCATGGGAGAATTTCCAAATTTTTCCTTTAAAATAGCAAGGAAGGTTGTCCCATACCTCTTTAATCCTTTCAATAGCTACATGACAGAAAAAGCCATGCTTTCCACCTTTGCCTGTCTTGAGAGGGAAATGGTGCACATTTTCATTATGCACATAGTGTTGTAGTGTGGGAGTGGAAGCGTTAGACCTTGTCAAAGAACTCCATCCTAAACATTAAGTTGAAGTCATCCATGGGGATGATGAAAAAGTCTACCAGCCCTTTCCACTTGCCCATATGCACTGCAACTCCTTGAGTAACTCCAGTAATTGATATGGCATCCGCATTTACTGTCTTTACTTGTCCACGAACCTTTAAGACTTTAAGACCCAGTTTCTTGGCTTCCTCCCTTGACACAAAGTTGTGGGTAGCTCTCGTATCTACTAACCCATGAGTGGACATGCCATTCACCTTGGCATCCACATACATCAACCCTTTAGTAGAGGTTTTAAGAACCTCTGACTTGACAGCATTAGGATTTTGTAAGGAAGATAGTTTATAATCTTCCATAGTACTCTCTTCTTCCTGATGCGAAATCATGGAGTTTAAGACCTTCCTCTTTGGACAGTCACACATGAGGTGCGGTCCATCACAAAAGTAGTAAGCTCTCAATGGAGAAGCTTGTTCATTGCTCTTTCCCCTCCAACATGGTGGTTTAGATGACTCGGGCTTGTTCTTATAAACACCTTTGTCTGCCCCACCTTTAACATGGCTACACTTTTGGCTTTTCAATTTTCCATCATCTTTCATTACTTCCACTAAGGATTCAGCTGTGGTGATGGCAATAGACAAAGTAGAGATGTTATGATGACCTAACTCCTACTTTGCCAATTATTTAACCCACTGAAGAAGTACACAAACTTGTCTTCATCATACATGTCGGGGATCTCAAACGAAAGATTTGAATACTCCGAAATATAATCTCGAATAGTCCTCGTATGTTTCAACCACCCTAATTTTTCCTTAGCCTCAATGCGTGCATTCTCAGGATAGAAATGTGTCTTAAGGTTGTCCTTAAACTTGTTGTAAGTGTTAATGGTGAACGTACCTCTTTCTATTTTCATGCTTCTCCTACGCCACCATAATAGAGCATTGCCCGTGAGGCAATAGCAATCTTCTACTCATCTTCCTCCATTTGCAAGTATCGGAACTACCTTTCAACATTCCAGAGGAATGTGCCAATATCCTTTGAATCTCGTTTCCCACCATATCTCTTTGGCTTCGGGACATCGATCTTAGGGGCCTCACAAACCACGTGAGTCCTATTCGCCACAGCTTCCTTGCACAAGGATGCGTCCTTGCACATCACCTTCATATCATCATGGAGTGTAGCTAACTCTACGAATAGCTTATCAAACTGGGTTTGGAACTCCACATGACTTGCATTCCTCATGGAGCTTAGACCATTCTCCCACTCTCCCTTAAGCTCTTTCCCCATAACTTCAAGGAACCCAAACGTTGGGTGCTCTAACTCTAGCCGAGTAGAGATATCCGCAACGGCTGTCTCCACCTTAATAAGTCTAGATTCCAAAGAAGAGACTAAGTCCTTGGACTTACCTCTCTTATTGTTCCTCCTAGCATCTTCATAAGCAAACTCCAAATTTGAGACATGAGAACCGTCTACCATCTTCTTCCCCTTGCTAGGATACGAACCTTGGCTCCTAACTTGTAAAACCTTGCTCTAATACCAAGTGTCATGAGCTTAGCTTCTCAGACTCTTGTGCAACACTTAGATTGGCTTCTCACCCTGAAGCAACTAAGTAAGACTGACTAGAAAGCCAAAGGAGAAGAATAACTGAAAGGAAACTTGGAAGGAACTCTAACTTTATTGCTTTGAAGATGGGAATCTTTACAAGTGTTAACTATCCAATGGTTGGAGACTACTCTAGAACTCTAGAAGTCTCTACGCAAGTCTTTGCTTCCACCGCATTCAAGATGCTCTTGGAGAAATCTAGAGACAAGATATTTACATGATGTACTTGGGCCTTCTAGATTATGGATCCCTTTGATGGATCTAAGTCCCTCAAGTTGAACTCATGAGCTAAGAAGGCCTCCATTGGATTCCATGTGCATTGGTCATGGACCTTGCAATGCTAGTGTGTGACACAAGACGCCTTAGGGACTCGATGAAGCTGGCGGGACTAGGCTCAACGCTAGCTGCGGCACAAGTTGGATGTGGCAAGGTAACTCTAGTGAGGAGCCTTGCAGGGGCACTATTGGGCTTGCCCTCACACTGCTCCCTGAAGCAGGGCATTGGTGCATTTGGGTCCCTTGTTTATGCACCTTCCAAAGTATTCGCCCACAACACCCTTGGTGAGCACTCCTCGTTGGGCTATGAGCTTGAGCCAACCCTACAAGAGGGGACAGGCACTCTAGCACTTTGTTGTGTTCCTTCCAAGGCCCCTGTGGGACTCTGTGAAGCCAGCAGGACTAGGCGCAATGCCAGCTGTGGCATAAGTGGCGATTGACATGGTAAAGCTTGATAAGAGGCTTGGCAAGGCACTGCTGTGCTCGCCCTCTCATTGCTCCCCAGTGTGGGTGTTGGTGAGACACGAGTCCCATCTAGTCGCATTCTCACAGGCTTGTGCAAGTGGGTCTGTGAGGTTTGCATCAAGGGTCCTTTTTTTCTGCGTCCCCAAAAGTATGCACCTAGGACCCCTTTAGTGGGTACCACTCACTACGCGGGGTGGTTGTGCCAACCCTATAGGAGGTGGTGGGCACTCAAGACCAATTGCCAACTCATCTGTGAGAATTGGTGAAGCCGGCAGGACTAGGCGCAATGCTAGCTGCAACATGAGTTGGATTTGGCTCGCTAATGCTCCTCCCATGCTCGGTAGGGCACTGCCATACTTGCCCTCTCACTGCGGCGCTAGTGTGACTCCCATCCCGTTTCTTTGCACACTTGAAGAGTTTGCTCCCGAAGATGATATTGTTGGTGGAAAGCACTCGAGTCCCTAACAGTGTTCCTACCAAGGCACTTCTAGACAGCCTTACCTTGCATTTGCAAGAGGCTGTTTCCACACCTTGAACCCGTGACGTTAAGGTCACATAATGACAACTTTTACTGTTGCCCCATCCAACACCTCCAAAGGTTAATTAAGTCCACAAGAAACATCAAAGCCTTCTAGTATACTGGCATGAGGAGGAATCTCTTACTTGGGTGACTAGGATTTTAGGTTATTTGGGTAACCAGGATTCAAGGCTCTGAGCGGTGTTTGTACGTGAAAAACTTTAAAAAAGAACTTAGATCCATGAGAAAATCTACTACTCTTTGCAAAACCCTAAACAAGTGAAGGTGGATGGATCATCAAAGATTAAGGACAAAGCAATTAAGATTAGGCAGACTCTTTTCTTTTTGTCCTTTTAGAATTTATGAGGCAAACTTGTGGTTGACTATTTGATTGAACAGATGTGATCACATCATTAGGAGCTAAGGGCCCAAAAAAAAGAGCTTTCCTACTTAACAACTCACCGTATTTTTGGAGCAAAAACCTAGAATACAAATTGTACTTGAGTTTCTTCCTTTTGCCATACATTTCTCCCCTTTAAGCTGAATCAATGCATGAACAAAAAGAAAAGGATCATTTATTTGACCAAAACCAAAGTCATATCACAATCAAATTGTGCTACGAGTTTCACTTTCTAGATGGAGGCCTAATGTGTTGATGACCAAACTAAGGGTTCAAGTCATGTCCTAAAGGCAACAAATGGGGCCAAGGTTTTGGTGATCAACCCTTCAAGGCTTCAACTTTGCTGCCTGATTCATCTAACATTACCCTACACTGTTATTTCAGGGTTTGGTTGGCAATAAGAGTTAACATTTTCAATGGAAGGAAAATGAACAATGAGAAGTGCTCTGCGATATATATATATATATATATATATTTGCGACGGCAAATTTGGTAAAAGTAACTTAAAATGTCATATAAAGACTTGTCAACGGAGCTCTTCTCGTAATATAAGCCAGTTGATTTTATCTCAAAGTCAGGGGAGTATATCACTAAGTTCAGATAATAAGATTGATCCTGAAGTTTTTCGTGAGTTAATAACAGCTGCAATTGTTATTCATGATTTGCCTTTCCAATTTATTGAGTATGATGGCTTTAGAGCTCTACTAAAATATTTGGGTGTAGATTTGCATTTGATTTGTAGAAATACAATAAAAGCAGATCTTCTGAGAATGTATAAAAGAGAAAAGGAAAGATAAAGGAGATGTTAGAGTTGGTACCTTGTAGGATAAGTTTAACATCTTATTTGTGGACTTCCTATATTACTGATGGTTATATAAGTCTCACAGCACATTTTCTAGATAGTGAGTGCATCTTACACAAGAGGATATTAAATTTTTGTTTCCTACCACATCCACATAATGGAATATCATTAGCAAAAAAGGTATACTCATTATTGGTAGAATGGGGGATTGGGAAAAAGATTTTTTTAATCACCTTAGACAATGCTTCTACTAATAATTCTTCTGTTGAGCTGTTAAGGCATCAATTAAACATAAAAAACACTCTTGTTTGTGGTGGAGAGTTCCTTTATCTTCTTTGTTGTTATCATGTTGTGAATTTGACTGTGCAAGATGGTTTTAAAGAAATAGATAATGCTATTCAAAAAATTCAAGAGAGTATCAAGTGTCTCAAAGAATCACAAAGTAGAAAACAAAAAATTTTAGAGTGTGAGAATCACATGTCAATTAAGACAAAAAAGGGCTTAAGATAAGATTGTCCTACAAGATGGAATTCAACCTATGTGATGCTTGAAAGGGCTCTCTGTTACCAACGTGCACTTTGTCACTTAGAACTAAGTGACTCAAATTATAAGCATTGTTCTTCTATCGATGAATGAGAAAAGGCTACAAAAATTTTGAAGTTTTTGGTAGTTTTTTATGATGTTACGAGCATGTTTTCTGGATCCAAGTATCCCATAGAAAATCCCTACTTTCGTGCAACATTTGTAATTTATTTGAGTTTAACACAATACATGAGAAGTGATGATGTCTATATGAAGCGTATGTCCACCCAAATGTTTGCCAAGTTTTCAAAGTACTGGTTTGAATTTAGCACCATTTTAGCAATTGCATGTGTTGGATCCTTGATATAAGCTCTCCTTTGTGGAATTCTCATATAATAAATTGTTTGGTAATGGCTGATGATAGACAAAACTTGTCATATAGTTAAGAAGTTTCGATGTCATGAAAGTAATTATATTTATAATTATATCTTTCATTATATGTCGCATATTAAAATTTACTATGAATTTATGTTGAATAATATAATTGCATTTGCATTAGGAATTTGATTCATTTGAAAGTGAAGGACGTTCTTTAGCTATGCAAAAATCACAATTGGCGCTTTATTTGGATGAACCAAGATTGCAAGAGTCATAGCTGGATATTCTTGCATTCTAGAAAGTCAAACAATACTGGTTGGTTGATTAATAATCTCTTATCACATAAAAACAATATTTTTTATAATCTTATTTACAATTATATTTTATTTAAATGTTGATTTTAGGTATCCTGAACTTGCTACCATGGCTTGTGATGTCTTGAGCATTCCCATATCGACAGTTGCATTAGGGTCTGCTTTTAGTGTTGGTGGTTAGGTTCTTGACCAATATAGATTTGCTTTAAAGCCAGATATAGTGCAAGCATTGATTTGTGTAAGAGATTGGCTATATGGATTGAAAGGTAATAATTTATGATTCTATATTTAAACTATATTTTATGTGAGCTTAGTAATGACTAATGCATATTTATTCTATATGATTGTAGACTTTGCCATTACAGTTGCCATGGATGAGCTTGTTGAGGACATTGTAAGCAGAAGTAGTAGTGCAGGCCACCTCAACTGAAGACTCTGGAACAATTCATTATGATTAGTTTGTATAATTTTCATAACTTATATTAATTAGTTGTGTTTGATATATTGATGGAAATAGATGACTCTCGTGTGCCACTTGATCCCCAGTTATTTACTACTATTACAGTTATTTGATTCATTTGAATCTCTTTTAGATCTCATGTGAGTGGTGTAAAGTACTGTGTTGCTTCTAAATAAAATATTACAGGAACTTTATTGGTAATTTGGTATGGATCAAGGTTCACCAATACTAGTTGGTAATGCTTTCTGTGTTTGTCTGTGTAATTGTCGCGTGGAGCATGAAAGGAGTTAGGGAAATGAATTCCATCTTGACAATTCATGTGGGGGTTGAAAATTTTAGTTCATAACTAAAAAACCCATGCCATCTGGTCTTATTTTGTTCTTTCCATTCATTAAAAAGTGTACTATTGGGTCCTCAACAACATTTGCAACAATTCCATTCATTAGTCATGCTAGCCTCTTTAGCTGGCTCTTCACCCTACACAAGAAGGCATGAGTATGAAGTCCTTGAATGAGGATATCTTACCACACAAGTTAAGTATTTAAGTGTCATGCCATGTGCTATTGTGCTAAACTCAAATACTGAAACAAGTGGATGCAATTTCTAATTTTCTGCTACAGAACCTCATTGCTACATCTATGGAGGAGCAAACAACATTGAGAGCTCTAATAACCTAATCGATGAAGCATTTGCATCAAGGCATCATCCCCTTCAGAAGATCAAAAGTATTCATTTGGGGCGAACTTTTTAGGTGATCAGAGATTCAGTTCAGAATCAGAAGATTATAGTCGTGCTCCTATATGTTATATAGGACGGTTAATAAGTAACCGTCCTATATAATTAAAGGTTTTATAGTCTTATATTTTTATAGGTTCCTATAGGCTATAGGACGGGAGCTTCGTGCACCGGGCTGCCCCCCCTCTATTTTAAGGTTCTATAGGACAGTTATTAAGTAACTCGTGTTAACGAATCGTGTCATTTTGTGTCATGTCATGTTGTGTAATTCAAACACAACTCAATTACTTAATCGTGTTACACGGGTCATGTTGTGTCAATCTTTTAAGAGCCAGGTCATGTTCGAGTCATAGGTTTTTGACACAACTATTAATCATGTCGTGTTCATGTCGACTCATAACTATAATCGTGTCATGTTCGTGTCGACACAAACATGACCCACCAACCCGAATTGCTAGGCTTACCCACGTATGTAGGGTCTAGAGAAGGGGCATACCATAAAGAGTCTATAACATGCAATCTTATCTTGTATATTTTTCAAGAGGCTGTTTCCATGCCTCAAACCTGTGACCTCAAAGTCACATGACGAAAACTCTACCATTGCGCCAATGCTTCCCTTATAACACAACAATAACATAAAAATAATATTTTATGGTGTTTTCTAAAAAAAAATTGGAAAGTAAATAAACTTAAGATATGCTTTTTGTTTTATATATGAAAACTGTTTTCTAATGAGAAATGGCTTATTTTAGGTAGTGAATGTTGTCTTTGAAGTCAATAACCATTAGGAGCATATCATGCAATTTCTAACTCCTTAAGGTGGATTCTATAGCGATAATTCTTTTTATAATGAAGCTGAATTTGTATTTTCATATAGTAGGACTTAACCAATTTAAGACTAGCAAGAATTTTTTGGACTTAAGGGGAAAGCTAGCACACGTGCGCAATGACTAAAACTTGAATTTGTTGGATTTAGTCAATATGCATGTATAACTAGCAAAAATTTGTATTTTATATAGTAAATCTACCAATCCAAGCAACTATTAAAGATTTATAGTTTTTGAAGATTCATTATGACTAAATGTTAGATCCATATGTAATTTTATTAAACATTGCGGTGTGGATATTAGGCACCTAGTGAGATTATATACAACTTAATTATGCTATGAGATTAAGTGGCTTGTCCAAGTTAAATGCATCTTGGTGCATGTTCCCACACATAGTTCTAGATAAGACACTTTGTCGAGATGTTAGCTATTTGATAGTTTATTAGAGATAAGTAGTGTGTTATGTTTGTTTTCGGTGAGCAAATTGTGTTTTGTATTGATATACATTAGTATCCTATGCATGTATTTAAGATATTATGTAATGAAGTTTTTTTCTTTTATTGAAGAATAAAGATAAATCATACAATTACATAGAATGTTTTTTATTATATATCCTTCTCACATTCCTATCTACCTTTTAGCACTCCAAAATTTAGGTGGTACGAAAGAAATTTTTACATGTTTCCCATGTGCTATTCTTTGCACAATGGAACTAAGATCTCATAAACAAGTGCATTTTTATTTGGTAGTATATATTAACAAGTATTACTCTCAACTTAATAGATATCTATTCATTAATTTTGTTGATCTTCTTATTGAGGTAAATACTAATTCATGAAATTAATGAACAATTGTACTATAAATCGGTACTGTGAGGTCTCAAGAGGTGGTTGAAATTGGGCGCAAATTAAAATTTAAAAACATTTGGTTATTACGTTACATCCAATGGTTGATTTTCCAATCATCATCATCATTATTATCAAAGCATTATCCTGATTAGGGCTCAGCTATACTTCTCATTAAATCTTCAAAACAAGCTTCTTTTATAGTCTTCAATCCAAAGTAGGCATTGAATTTGCCTTTCTACTTATTGAGTTGAAATACTTCAAACAATAAAGTTAGAAAATAGTTGGCACTTGAGGTTGACGTTTCTACCAACTGGAGTAGAAAATTAGCAGCATGAAATGCAATTTTTAAAGGATCTCTTTGGATGAACATATTGCTTTGTCTTGTGAGTTAATTGGTCTAAAACCTATAAGTTCAAACCCATTTTGGCTTATCGCAAGCAACTAGTTAGAGGCATTCCTTCAATTAACCAGTTCTACCCATCATTAATCTCTTCTCTTTGGCCAGTTGATTATAGTATAAATTGGTTGGGTTCCTGCCGGCATGAAGTTCTTTAAGTTCATGGCTCTTATCAGTCAGTCGATCAATTCAGTTGACCTAGTAAAGTTGCAAGAATAGTTTGAGTATCTCTCAACACTTTGAGCAAACAATTGGTTAAATTGTTTCCAAACTTGATCCTTGATTAATTTGATTTCTTCTTTGATTTAGGTAGTGTTAGTTGGCTGGAAGATTGTTCATCATCTAACTTTCATTGTACTTGTGCGGGAGCTTTTAGTAACGAGTTGGTTGTGCTTGAACTTCATCAATTCTCCTTTGTTATTTGATTATCAACTAGTTGGTATTTGAGATGTACTTGTTGAAAATCTTTATGAGCAAGGACATTCTTTAGCTTATTTAGATCGAGATGAATTCCTTTACAACTATTTTAACCATTGTTTTTAAGTTATGAGAGATTATCTTTACATTTATAAATATGGTTAGATCATGAAGATCAAGGTTTTGTTATCAATTAAATAAATAAGAGCTTGGGTTAACAAACTTTTGTTGATAATCCATATTAAAAAGTTTTGTTTCTTATGTCATAAATTTTTAGCTAAGAGATGCTTCAGAAATTTTAAGACAATTCCAAAGAGGTACATTTATATCTTATAAGTTTCATAATATTGAAAAAAATTAAGAGATTAGTAACTAAAATTGACTTAGCTTTTGTTAATAAATCATAATAATATATGACTTTGTACATATTGGTTATTTGTCAGTTGTGGCAAAATTTTCTTACTAAGACCATCTTTTATTATTTAAATTTGTTATATTTGAGGAGCTTAATCATATTTTGGTAGATATAACAATCTACAAGATTAAATAAAAGATCATTTTGTAACACTTTAGTCCTTAAACTTTTATTTTTACAAATTTATCTCTCAATTATTGAAATTTTGTTCTTCTATCCAACATCTATCTATGGGAATAAGCGGACATCAACAACCTTTGAAGTAGCCACACAAAGTATGTTATAATGTTTTTAAAATAATTTTTATAAGATATTGTGTAGGTATTACATAAAGAAAAATAGCTTAGGGATTAAAGTGTTGTATGCAAATAGTTTGTATCTCATCAGAGAAGGTGACCAAAGGTTTTTGCTTGCAAGATTTAAAATCTCAACTGAAACTCTTTTTTGGATTTAAAAAAAAAGTTTTTAGTTATGGAATCTTGAAGCCCTGATCTACAAACCCTTAAAGTTGAGTGATTTCCAATAAAAAAAATATTTAAATCTTGTAGGGGAAGATGACAGAAGTTTTTTGCCACCAATATTAAAGATCTTCATATGATGCCCTTCCCTTTGGAGATTTAAAAGATATATATATATATATATATTAAATTTAGAATCTAGAGATCCCCATCTACAAGCTTATTATTTGGACAATTTTCAGCAAAAAATGCATTTGAGGCTTTGATTATGATTGACAAATATGAGAACTTCGATTATATGATTTTTCTTTGATTTTTTAGAAAAATTTTTTTACATCTAGGTTCTAATTGATCTGATCAATGAAACCCTTATATTTGGGAAAGATTTTATGAGAAATCTATTGAAATTCTTATAGAAAAATGATTCTCAGAATTTACCCCAATCATATTTTTGGGCGAGATGTAAAACAATATGGGAACAACAGTTTAGTCCCTAAACTATTATTTATTTCACTTTAGTCATTGAACAAAATCCTATATTAATTTATTTTAAAACATTATAATATACATTATGGGGCCCACTTTAGATGGATGTGGACAAAAGGATTTGTGGTGAAAGTGTTTTTTAATAATTGGGGACTAATTTGCAAAAATAGAAGTTTAGAAACTAAATTGTAACAAAATGATAGTTGAGAGTAGTAAATTATACCTTTTCCCTAAATAAAGTTAGAGTTCTTTATTGTCAAGCCATGTTTATGTTCACATTTTTTCTCATCAATTAGGGAGCTCCAATTTATTGAAAAAACCATATGGAATTTCAAAGCTTCACCTCAAGTCCTTGCTTTTATATGGATTGTGGTTCACAAACAAATTACTTTCCTATGAGAATTTGGTGAGAAGAAGGGGGTCTACCAAGAATTACTACCTTGTTTGTGGTTGTTCCTTTGTTCTTTCCTTTGATTATTTGGCATCTCCGGAAGGAAGAAAGTTCATGAAGTCTTGGTACGTATCTCTTTATTTCAGAATGGTTAAATCTACTCCTAAATGGACTCCTCTTATGGGTTGTTCAGAATAAATTTTGATGGGCAAGCTTAAGTACTTTAGGATGGCAGGCTTTGTGGGTTTGGTGAGAGATGAGGATGGGAATAAACTGTTTGATATGGAAGGAAACTTGGAATCTTAAGGACTCAACCGAAGCTGAAGTGCTTGCTGCTTATTTTTCCTTACCAAGCCAGGAGGTAGAAACAATGGACTCCTTTGCCAATGGAAAGTGATTCTTCCAATGTGATGAAATGGCTAGCGAGAACTAAAGATCCTCTATGGAGATTCCAACATTGGATTGATCAAATAGTGAAATTGACTGGGATAAACAAATTGTATTCAAACATGTTTTAAGATTTGCAAACTCGGCTGTAGATAAACTGGCACACAAAGGAACAATCATAAATGGTAATTTGAATAATCAGATTCAGATATTTTGAATCAATCTCCTAGAATCTAGAATGTTGTGTTCTTGGTTGTTTCGGTGAGACGGGATGTTGGCGTGTTTCGCGTTTGACTGATTTTTCTAGTTAGGTGAGTATGCATGGCCAAAGGGGAGCCTTGGCACAACAGTAGAGTTGTCTTCATGTGACCTTAAGGTCACAGGTTCAAGGCGTGAAAATAGTCTCTTGCAAAATGACAGGTAAGGCTTCATACTATTAACCCTTGTGGTCCACCCCTTCCCCCACTCCACATATGTGGGAGCTTCGTGCACCAGGGCTGCCTTGGGCTACCCTTTTAGGTGAGTCTGCACGGCTAGTGTGCTTGTCTCTAACCCATGGTTATTATAGGTTTCATTTCTCTCCATGTAGCATCAATTGTCAACCTTTCCAGTTTTTCTGTAGGAGTGGTCGTCCACTTCATCTCATGTGTTGCTAGATTCGAAGTGAACGTGTCTGTGTAGAGCCTTATGCAGTAGTAGAGTTGTCCCAGCATGACCTTCAGATTATGGATTCAAGGCATAAAAATAGCCCCTTGCAATATAGACCCTTTGTGGTTTGTACCTTCCATGGACCTGCATACATGGGAGCTTTGTGCACCAAATTGAATATATGATGCAGTAGTGACCACATGCATGTAAAAGACATAAGCTTCTTGTTTTTACTTGGTCTGTTTATTGCATTAGATAATAATTTTAGAAAATCTAGATTGACAACTACAGCCCCTGTTATTATTCAGTGTTTTCCAAGAGAAAATGCCTTTAGAAATGGACTGTACAATGGTACGCTTTCAAATAGTTTAAAATCCAAACTAGGCCCAACGATGTAATGTAGGCTAATACATGTCTCCCACATTGTTGTTCAGTATGGTGATGCACCTTTTTGCACTTTCAATTTGTTTAGATGAGCTCCTAGTTAAGCGAAGAGTGCCCTAACCAAAGCAAGGGACTGTGAATATCACCCCAATGAGGTAGGTTGGTAAACAGTGCCCTAGGAGTCACGGGCGCAGTTTCTCTCGTTAGTCTACCTCACATACCCTATTGTCTAAAAGAAAGCGCTGTACTGGGAAATGCAAGTCATGTGGGTCCCAAACTCATGTACCCGTTCGAGCATTTGCAGACATCCCATGGTGTGGTGTGGGGATCAGGTTTATGGCAGATTGTGTTTTTTTTTTCGCAGAGAAACTTCATATATAAGTTGAAGATGGAAGATTGTTGCATGTAAAATTTAAATGCCAGAATGGTCCATTACTTATCAATGGCACAGCTTACAACAATCAATCAATGTTGGGATCAGTAAAAATTGTGGACCTCAACGGTGCTTTGGCTACTCATATTCTCATCCACTAACTTCTTGTTGGAGCATTTCTGTATGAGGATAACTTGGTGCATGCAATTTGAGTGATTACCCCATGAAGCTATCATAACAAGCATGCATATAGATTCTTTTATCACCAATTACATATATATAATCCTTTCTACGTTAAATAGTAAAAATTATAAATTGTAATAAAGTTGTCAAAAGACTTATTCTTACGGATAAAACTGAAATGTTTGGGGAAATCAAAGGTTAAGATACAATTTGAAGCTTTGAGAAAGAGAGAGGAGATCTGGATCATAGTATTGTTGATAAAAATTTCTTAATTTAAAAAGAAAAAAAAAACAAGAACAAGCTCAACCACCATTTAGAGGAATGGAAGAGCCTAAAAATTGTACCTCTCTTCTTCTCCTTCTTCTTTCTAAAGTGTATTTGCTGTGTCATTTGGAGGGTGAATAGCGATAGAAAATGTGAGATGGAAGAGAAAGGGTAGAGTACACCATTCGTTATTCATAGGGTGATGACTTTGTTTAGATTTGAGAGCCATTCACCTCATTCTTTGTACTAAAAATAGGCAACCTAGTATAAATTAATGCATTTAGATGATCTAGTTAGTTGTTTTGGATCTTTGGAAATTTTAATAAAAATGGATTATTATTATTTTTTATTATAAAAACATAGGTTAAAACACATCCAATGATAGCCTATCAAAGTGATTTCAAATATGATGAATGCTTTAGGCCAATAGAAAAAGCTTCACCACCCTTCAAAAGAAGGGCATGGAGTTCTTCTCTCTCTAAAAAGTGTCTACGCCACCCAATCGGGACTTAAAGGATATTTCATGGGGAAGCTATCATCATCATCATCATCAAGACCTTATCCCAATTAAGGGTCGGCCACATTAATCTTATTCCTCCATTACTCTCTATTAAGTACCATGGCTTCATTTAGTCCCAAAGTTTTTAAATCTTTCTTCACCACTTATATCAACGTTTTTTGGGCCTTCTCCTTGCCCTTTTAGAACCTTCTACTTGTATTGCATCACTCTTTCTACCCCTAAATTTTCTCTAATATTTTTATTTCTAATTTTACAATTTCTTGTCTTACCATTTATCCATCTCAATACCCTCATTTCTGCAACGCTCATCCTATGAGCATAATGTTTCTTAAATGCACAACACTCTAATCTATAGAGCATTGCCGGACTTATGCCCATCCTATAGAATTTTTCTTTTAGTTTGAGTGGCACCCCGCCCATCACACAAAACTCTAGATGCCCATCTTATGCTATTTTGAGTAAAAAATCAACCCATTGATTTAAAAGCTGATAAAAAAGAAGTGAAAATTGTTCAGTTAACATGATTCTTCATATTTGTCCCAAACAAGTTTTTATGAACAAGACGAATAGCTTGGATCTTCCGTACAACATGTCAAGGCTAGAGTCTCACGTTGAGGCTCTTAAAAAAGACCCTTAATGCATTGTATGTACTATATATTAAACAAATTACCCTCCTGCAACTTAAAAGGGCGATTACAAAGCTAATTCAGCATCGTTTTGCTAAATATTTTTGTAGTTGGGGTTGCCTAAAGTATGTATTCTTACTAAAATATGTCTAATATTGTAAACCTTTATAACTAAATGTCGTGTTGTGCTATAAATATCACTCATCATAATTCATATTTTTCTCATAATTTTGGTTTTATTTTGAAATCTAAATAAACTCGCTCTCTCTCTCTCTCTCTCTCTCTCTCTCTCTCTCTCTCTCTCTCTCTCTCTCTCTCTCTCTCTCTCTCTCTCTCTCTTCCTAATTCTGGCTCTTAAAAATCAGCTACTTTTACAGCCTCATTTGTCTTTCTTGACTTATCTTCTTTCTCTTGCTTAGTTGTGCAAAGAAAATGTGCGTTTTCTTGTTTATTTTAAAGAAATTCCGCCTTTAAAACTAAATTTATATAGTTTTGGTAAACAATTTTCTTGTAGATACTCTTACTAAAATTATTTTGATGCCCAAACTTTTAAACATTCTATGAATAAATGATATTTCATAGATATTAGTTACTATGAACTCCTTCAATCTGTCAAAGAAGTGTGTCTAAAGTGATTTACTTTATAGAGGACAAAAGACATAGACTCATGGTATTTTCAAACTCTAAAGTAAGACGCTGCCTTTTTATAATTTTTTGGTTGATTTTTGGAAGATCTAACCTATTTACAATTTTCAGGTCCCTTTTATATTAGCCCCACATCAAAAATATGTTTCTTTGTGATTTGAATTACAATTATTAAAATTAAAAATATTATTAAAACATAAGTTAGGATCAAAACATAAAGGAACATTTACTTTATCGGTAAGAGATATATACATATGAAGGAAGAAGGATCTTAGGAAAGAGATTTTAGGAGTATTGAGATAGAATCATCTATTTAATGATAGAGATAGAAGATTTATAACCAATGAAATTAGAGAGAAAAAGAAGAGTTGGAGTTTTGCTGTTGCCAAAGAAATGAGTTGTAACCATTGTTTTAAGGAAAAAATTGGCCCCACTATTTACACATATGGCTCAAATTAGAAAATTAGAAAGAAAAAGAAAAATATGCTTAGCCTTCAAATTAAGGAGAGGGTAAGGAAAGTGGTGGTTGTTTATTTCTACAAATATTGAAATTAAGAAATGAGTTGTAACCAAATAAAATCAACAATCGTCTATTTAAACCAAATCTAATGGAATAAATTATGAAAATCAAACTACTATACGAATACGAACCTATGAAATTTATTAAAATAAATATGAAATGATGCTCTGTGAGCATTCAATAACCAAATCTTGCCCATTTAATAGCTTTTCTGGGATTGCTTTCAGAACTATTTCCCAATGGAAGTTTTGTTTTCATAAGGACTCCGCCCAGCAAAGCTGCTTTCCTTTTGGTTGTTTTCTCCAAGTTGGTTGCAAGAGAAGGACGGCTCTTGTGGTCTGCTTTTCTCTCTCTCTCTCCCTCGGTACCTCAAAGAGACAGTGACTCTTCTTCTTTTGGTTTGGCACTCTCAGCTTTCCTTTCTTTAACTTGTCAATCTCTGGTGGGCACATTTCCTACAATAAATGAGACCCATTTGTCTATCGAAGTTCCTAGTTTTGCTCATTAGGTGCTTTTGACCTGTCTTTAACAAAATCTTTTGTTTAATGAGCTTTTCAGAACCATTTTGAAGTTCTTGATTCCAAGTTTGCATCCTTCGGAAAACGCAGGAGTTTGTTGGACTTAGTTCAACTGGTGTTGGAATTCATGGAGTTTCAGTGTCTTAAAGACCAGAGTCAGTGTTCATTCCTGTTAAGTTATTCTAGATTTTTGGCTCTCTGTCTATGTTTGCAATTCCAAAACAAGCACACTAGTTTCTTATGATTTGAGGTTGACTTCTTAGTTCTTTTTTTCTTTCTTTTCTTATTTTTGTCGAGGCTTTATTGGGTATTGGTCAGTTCTTTCACTGCAAGGATGTATATAGAGGAGAACCAGACAGCCGTTTTGTATTTTAAGATTATGAAACTGCAAACAGCCTTTGGATTCAGAAGTATGATGAGCTTCTTATGCATGTAATATTTACCGTCTTGGTTTTAATCTCAACCAGAATCGTCTCAATGTTGTCTCCAGAAGATTTGGACAGGATGTCTCCAGGAGAAGATGATGCAGAGGGGGAGAGAGACACCGAAGTAGAAGAGGGAAGAAAGGGAAAAGGGAGCAGTCAATTCCAATCAGTCAGGCGTGATCGGTTCAGGTGTCAAGTGTCGTTCCGATAGAGACCAGAGAGGGAAGGAGAAGGTGGTGCCTAGGGGAGCGATGAACAAAGGTTGGCACAATCACGTCGGTATTCTGCATCCTGAACACGAGCCAAGCACTTACCCCCCATTCATTTTCACTATCTTTGACTGGGCACAAGAAAGCTGAGCCAATGGAACCCGCTCAACAGAAACAGAAAGTTGTGAATCTGCTTGCCGACTGACCTACAGGGCCGTGTGGAAGAGGTCTTCTGCCTACAGATCCCCCTGGGGGATCAACTGCTCTGGGAAGGTTACCAGCATTGGGTGGGGCCATATGACGATGGCCACACCCTTTGAGAAGTAATAGCTTGTGGTTCAAAACTCTTCTGAGGAGAACCCAAATGGCTTGTTCCCCTCTGAGTTGCTGGTACCACTGCTCAGGAGTTGGTGCTTGAGATGCTAGTTGTGGTTGTCCATTTGAATCTACTTCACTTTGACCTTGTCCAGCCACGGGCTGAACCAGCCAGAGAGGATGGCTCTTCGGAAGCCGGCACCACTGCCTCGTAGAATCTTGAATCTGCTCAGAAGCAGAAATACCACTATCTGTTTCTTCTGCTTCAGGCTGTACACTCTGTAAAATGAAGATTAACTATCCATTAGAAACAATGAGTTACTATATGAGTTGAAGGAAACAAATGCCAAAACCTTTAGACACTCTCCGGACAGTCCAGCATGTTCCTGCACTTGGTGATGCACAATTTGTGCTCCAAACCTGTTGCATGCCACAGGTGAAGAGCCAAAGGCACACCCAGCACACCTGTTACAATGGACCCTCCCACATGCATCCACTCCAGTGATAGAGACAGTATACTGGTATTTCACCTATAGCATCGGCAACTGGTTTATTTGCTTCAATCAATGGCTGCAGAAATTATATATTATTACGTCATAACACAGTTTATGCGTGTCGAGCAAAATTAGAGCAGCAGTAGAAATCAAAATAAGGTACAGAACCTTGGCATCCGCTTCTGTCATGAGGGACCCATGATAGGGGCAGGCCCATGTGCTGCTTACAACATTAGGCATGGTTTGCAGTACAAATGAGTGCATTGCATTTGTATTGCATCATTTGGAAAGACAAGCAGGCGACCAACGAGACACAAGTATTCTTCGGCAAGAGATTGAATATTCAGTATGCACTCATTATCAAAACCCATATTGTTGGCTTCAATGCGAAGCATCAAACTAATTAATGTAGAAGGATGATACTCTTGCTTAAGATAAGGGTCGGTAACTAACAGCACTTTCAATGGTTAAAAAGAAATGAGTATTTTAAATAACAAATCGCAACTGAGGAAGCCATGCACCTGATAGCATAAATGAACACAAACCAGTTTGTGGAACGCCTAAATGTGGACAAGAAACACAGGTTCCGACAGGCATGGAAGTAAAGGATGAAAGAAGTTGAAACTAGGCGTGAGCCATTCCAAATAAAATCAAATGCAGTTAAGTCAGCTAAGACAGATTTCTTAATTCACACAGATGGGAGTAGTGACAACAGACAAGCAGAGATGAGCAACTGGCTGATATGAAAACTTTGTTCAATTGACTGTGAAATTTCCTAAAATTCTGCACAAACTGTGACAGCTAGAAAGAAAAATATGTAGTATCCTTCAAAGTGGCAATGGCTTCAAGTGACCAGAAAATATGACCTTTACAGACACCGACATGGCTAAGCTGTACTTAAGAGAGGATATCTTCTGGCATGCAGTAGATCGTAAAACCATCAACGATAATTTTGAAATCACAGTCCACATAAAATGAGTCAGTGAGAAAGATTTGTCTTTTACAGTCAACCTGAAAGCTAAAAGGGAATAGATGGTCCAAAGTACCTACATGTCTCCGATGGAAGTTATCAATGAACTAGTGACACAGCCAGTCAAAATCTTCAGTAATAGCCATAGCACCATGTTCCATTAGTCTAGAGGAACCTAATGCCTACTCCCACGGATCTCCTATCCAGACTTTCTCGACTTGTTGGCATCTTCAACTGAATTGTGTTCCTATGAAGATGTACAAAATGATGCCAAAGAAAGTAGTGTGACCATCACTATATATATCCATGGTAACCAGAACCCAAGAATTAACATTTGGATAAACAGAGCATATAAAGAATACAAAAGCAGCAAAGACAATGCCAACAATTTCTCCTTGATGCTCAGGGCAAATCCAGGCCATCAACTGTTTCACAGTCAATTTTGCATATGCGGCACCACCCCACGCTCCCAGGTTTCCTCTTCCTTGAATGATCAAAAGAGTCCATGTCACATTGAGGTGGCCCCTGGTAAAGAAGAAGAACATGCACAACAAATTGAGACACCAAATTTCCTTCCCTTTCAAATTGCAAACTTGGGTAAGCATAAACAATCAAACAAACAAAAGTCTACATATATACTTGTATCTACAACAAATGTAGCTGTATAAATACAAACGAATGAATGAAAATGAAAGGCATATATGTAGACACATATGCTGATTTTCATAAAGAAAATGCGCATCAAACAAACTTGTAGAAGACAAAAACTACGTGCAATACATCACCTGCTCCAAATTAGTAGAACAGAAGTCGAATCAGATGCTCACCTGATTATAAAATCGCCCTTCACTCAGGAAACATTGCAAAGGAAAACTGCTCCCTAATACTGGCTCGCCATTACAAATGTGGATACGCAAATTGCCACTAATTGATTCACCAATGCGCCTATGTGAAGACCAATCTCCAGGAACACCTAATTCACCTATTCGGAAATTGGTAGGAAAGACACCGAAAGCAGTTGCCTCACCCTTACATAACTGAGCTGGTACTATTGGTTCCCCCAACCACATGTGACTTGACAAATTATGGGGGCCCAATGGCTCTCCACCCCACAGGTAACCAGACAGGACATCTTGGACCATCCAAATCACTAGTCCTCAAACTTCCAGGGCCATCAGGCTCAACTTTGTGCAGGTTGTTGGGCAACGAACCTGACCATACACCCAAAGGAAACAATGAAAACTTACCGTCACGGAAAGAACTGCCACCTGAACTGAATGGGAGAGTAAAGGTTGTAGATTGCTCACCAAAACTATGTGATTCTCGAGCATCAAGATCTTTCATGCAGGAGTTGCCACCAAATGCAAGAACTGCTGAACGGCTACCGAATCTGCTCAATGGAAGGCCAGGATATGCTCTACCAGGACTTCTAACAGGCAGATCAACCTCTTGGAGAAGCCCAATTGCTGAAATAGATCAATGAAAATCTGACCGTGGACCAGCAGTATCAGTCTTCCTTCCCTCCATGTCATCAAGAAGGCCAACGGGCCCGGATCTTTGACCGGCTTCTGCTGGATTTAGTGTCGACAGATGAGGCGATGGTCTATCATGGTGAAGACCCGTCGAGAGGACTTGGACCAGATTCTGGATCAAACCCAAGGGGACCCTTGTCAAGAGGCCTCATAAATGAAAAGTAAATTTCATACTTGGGCAATGTTTCACCTTCCAAATGAGTTGGCCGAGGAAACTGCTTCAGGTCTTCTTCAAATCACCTATGATCAACAATGTGTCAACCTGGCTCCACTGAGAAAGATTTAAACTGCTCCCCCGGCAGTGGCTTGAACTGGGAAGCAGGCACCACTGCCTCATAGAATCCTGAATCTGCTCAGAAGCAGAAATACCACTATCTGTTTCTTCTGCTTCAGCCTGTACACCCTGTAAAACGAAGATCAACTAGAAACAATCAGTTACTATATGAGTTGAAGGAAACAAATGCCAAAACCTTCAGACACTCACCAGACAGTCCAGCATGTTCCAGCACTTGGCAATGCACAATTTCTGCTCCTACCACATGCATTCGCTCCTGTGATAGAGACAGTGTACTGGTATTCCACCTATAGCATCGACAACAGGTTTATTTGCTTGAATCAATGGCTGCAGAAATTATGAACTCAATATAAGGTACAGAACCTTGGCATCCGCTTCTGTCATCATAGGGGCAGGTCCATGTGCTGCTTACAACATAAGTTAGGCATAGTTTTGAGTACAAAATAGGGCATTGCGTTTGCATTGCATCATTTGGAAAGACAAGCAGGCGACAAACAAGACAGAAGTATTCTCCGGCAAGAGATTGAATATCCAATATGCACTCCTTATCAAAACCCATAATGGTCAGATATTGTTAGCTTCAATCCAAAGTATCAGACTAATTAATGTAGAAGGATGATGCTCCTGCGTAAGATAAGGGTCAGTAAGTAACAGCACTTTCACCGGTTAAAAGGAAATGAGTATCTTAAATAACAAACTGCAACTGACGAAACCATTCACATGATAGCATAAATGAACACAAACCAGTTTGAGATGCTGGTACCACTGCTCAGGAGTTGGTGCTTGAGATGCCAGTTGTGGTTGACCATTTCAATTTACTTCACTTTGACCTTGTCCAACCACGGGCTGAACCAGCCAGAGAGGATGGCTCTTGGGAAGCAGGCACCACTGTCTCGTAGAATCTTGAATCTGCTTAGAAGCAGAAATACCACCATCCGTTTCTTCTGCTTCAGCCTGTACACCCTGTAAAATGAAGATTAAATGTCCATTAGAAACAATGAGTTACTATATGAGTTGAAGGAAACAAATGCCAAAACCTTCAGACACCCACCGGACAGTGCAGCATTTTCCAGAACTTGCCAATGCACGATTTCTGGTCCACACCTGTTGCATACCACAGGCGAAGTGCCATAGTCATACCCAGTGCAGTGAGCGGTACACATTAACGATGGACCCTGCCACGTGCATCCGCTCCGGTGATAGATACAGTGTACTGGCATTCCACCTATAGCATCGGCAACTGGTTTATTTGCTTCAAACAATAGCTGCAGAAATTATATATTATCACGTCATAATACAGTTTATGGTTGTCGAGCAAAATTTTAGAACTAGTAGGAATCAAAATAAGGTACAGAACCTTGGCATCCGATTCTGTCATCGTAGAGGCAGGCCCGTGTGCTGCTTACAACATAAGATAGAAGCAGAAATACCACAGGGGCTGAACCAGCCAGAGAGGATGGCTCTGGGGAAGCAGACACCACTGCCTCGTAGAATCTTGAATCTGCTCAGAAGCAAAAATACCACAATCTGTTTTTTCTGCTTCAGGTTGTACACCCTGTAAAATGAAAGATTAACTGTCCATTAGAAACAATGAGTTACTATATGAGCTGAAGGAAACAAATGCCGAAACCTTCAGACACCCACCAAACAGTCCAGCATGTTCTTGCACTTGGCAATGCACGATTTCTGCTCCACACTTGTTGCATGCCACAGGCAAAGAGCCAAAGCACACCCAGCACAGTGACCGGTACACATTAACGATGGACCCTGCCATGTGCATCTGCTCCTGTAATAGAGACAGTGTACTGGTATTCCTCCGATAGCATCGGCAACTGGTTTATTTGCTTCAATAAATGGCTGCAGAAATTATATATTATCACGTCATAATACAGTTTATGGGTGTCGAGCAAAATTTGAGAACCAGTAGAAATCAAAATAAAGTATAGAACCTTGGCATCCGCTTCTGTCGTCATAGGGGCAGGCCCGTGTGCTGCTTGCAACATAGTTTAGGCATAGTTTGCAGTACAATATAGCGCATTGCGTTTGTATTGAGTCATTTGGAAAGACAAGCAGGCGACAAACAGGACAGAAGTTTTCTCCGGCAAGAGATTGAATATTCAATATGCGCCGGTTATCAAAACCCATAATGGTCAGACATTGTTGGCTTCAATCCGAAGCATCAAACTAATTAATGTAGAAGGATGATACTCCTGCTTAAGATAAGGGTAAGTAACTAACAGCACTTTCACTGGTTAGAAGGAAATGAGTATTTTAAATAACAAATCACAACTGAGGAAACCATGCACTTTCATTTGGGGCATTTGGTTCTGAGCACTTGCCTGTGCCATGTGTGGGTCTAGATAACGAGAAGGTCATACCATTGTTAGTCCCTGAATCTCTCTGCATTAATCCAGTAATGAATGCCAATTTGGCAGACAACTAAACCTCAGGCAATGAACCTAGGCCAGATTGCCAGCGATCATCTAGGTGCTGAAACCAGTGGCATTTAGTTGATAATAGATAGTATTTATAACTTGGTTTTTGTAAAAGTCTTGGCAAATTTGAAAAGGTGCACCTTTTGGATTTGGAAATGAGTTTTGTAAATTTGAAAAGGTTTTAACCTCATATGCTTTGTTTGGTTAGTAGTAAAAAGAAATAATAATTAACTTTCCTTTAGAATGTGTAGGTATGGATAAAATGTTGATGTTATTCCAAAAGGGTGGTGAACTGTGTCCTAAATGAAAAGCTTTGAGTTCTTTCGCGTTATCATGTTGGACAAAAGATATAAGCAAAGAGCTGTGAATTGGTGACTCTCCATAGATTGAATTTTAAGAAAAATGAGGAAAGGAATCAATCACACAAGAAGACAAGGTCCAGCCAGCCTATATGACACCTACTTCCTCTCTCTCAAGGATATCCACTTCTTGAGAATTCCTCTAACTTACGGTAATTATATCCCAAGACTTACAACTTGCTTGGTTACAACAACCTACTCAAATTTAAATCCAAGGAACTATTCCATTTTTTATCAAGAGAATCATCTCTCTTTATAATCAAATGAACAAATAGGAAAAACAAAATTCTTTCTACAAAAATTCAGCTCAAAGTAAAAGATAGTAGAAAAGAGAAAATATTGACTCTACCGAGTTTTTGAAGAATTACTCCGAACTTTGGTTGTAGAGGAATCAAAAAAATTTGTTGCGGAGCTGTGAGCACAAGATTTAGAACTATCAACCTCTGAAAATGATCTGTAGTGGTGGCATATTCCTTATTTGATATTGAGGTTTCAAAGCTTGAAATAATACTTGAGTTTTGCTTGTTTTTCTTGCATCTAGGTGCTGAAACCAGCGGCATTTAGTTGATGATAGATAGTATTTATAACTTGGTTTTTGTAAAAGTTTTGGCAAATTGGAAAAGGTGCACCTTTTGGATTTGGAAATGAGTTTTGTAAACTTGAAAAGGTGTTTATAGAACCTCATATGCTTTGTTTGGTTAGTAGTAAAAAGAAATAATAATTAACTTTCCTTTAGAATGTGTAGGTATGGTTAAAATGTTGATGTTATTCCAAAGGGGGGTGAACTGGGTTCTAAATGAAAAGCTTTGAGTTCTTTCGCGTTATCATGTTGGACAAAAGATATAAAGCAAAGAGCGGTGAATTGGTGACTCTCCATAGATTGAATTTTAAGGAAAATGAGGAAAGGAATCAATCACACAAGAAGACAAGGTCCAGCCAGCCTATATGACACCTACTACCTCTCTCTCAAGGATATCCACTTCTTGAGGAATACTCTAACTTACGGTAATTATATCCCAAGACTTACAAATTGCTTGGTTACAACAACCTACTCAAATTTAAATCCAAGGAACTATTCTATTTTTTATCAAGAGAATCATCTCCCTTTATAATCAAATGATCAAATAGGAAAAACAGAATTCTTTCTACAAAAATTCAGCTCAAAGTAAAAGATAGTAGAAAAGAGAAAATATTGACTCCACCAAGTTTTTGAAGAATTACTCCGAACTTTGGTTGTAGAGGAATAAAAAAAATTTGTTGCTGAGCTGTGAGCACGAGATTTAGAGCTATCAACCTCTGAAAATGATCTTTAATGGTGGCACATTCCTTATTTGATATTGAGCTTTCAAAGCTTGAAATAATACTTGAGTTTTGCTTGTTTTTCTTGCATTAATCATTTAATATGGGCCTTGTATTCTTCTCTGAGTCTCATAGATCCTTGTACATTTAACTAGAAGATCTAGTGCTACCAACCTCTAAAAATGATATCTAATGTTGGCACATTCCTTATTTGAGTTTGAGCTTTCAGAGCTTCAAAGAATACTTGATTTTTGCTTAATTTTCTTGCATTATTCACTTCATATTGGCCATCTATTTTTCTGTGAGCCTTATAGATCTGTTGTAGATCAAACTTGAAGTTCTTCCAATGTTTCTTAGGGTAAAATAGCCGTTACAAACAGCTCTATTTGCATTTATTGTAGCAATTAAGCTACAATTCTCTACTTTTTACCTAACAATTAAGCTACAATTCATCTTGAAGTTCAATTGATCTAGATTGTACCCATAAAATTTCAGCTCAAACTATTAAGGAACAAAAGAGATTCATCAAAAACATCTGTGCAGTGTCTGTCAAGCCACATTGCTGCTGTCTTCTGACAGGCAAGTTGTCCGTCTACAGCAGCTCTGCTTTATAGTTTCTGAAATTCTGTTATGTCAGTTGCTCGGTCTCTTTTTCTTGCTCATTGACAGGTGAATTATGAGTTGATGGGTGGTCATTTGAAACTGTGAGAAAGTCTCAAAACTTGTCATTTGAGCAAAAAAAGATCATGGCCCAAAGAAGATCATTGTCATTGATCTTGAGATCATCCTGAAACATCTGAAATCATCAATGGATGCAATCAATGGAAATGTGAATTCAGATTGATTCAATGGTTTATCTTGGACTATTCTAAGAACAAGTGGCTCATCAAGCTCCAATACTCCTTTGTCAATGGTTTTGTTATCATCAAAACATCTGGTGAGAGAGAGAGAGAGAGAGAGAGAGAGAGAGAGAGAGAGAGAGAGAGAGAGAGAGAGAGAGAGAGAGAGAGAGAGAGAGAGAGAGTCTAGAGTTGAGATTGATGATTTTGTTTTAAATTTCTTTGCTTTCTTGAAATTTCTTGCATAAAATCTTGAAAGAAAATATCCATTTACCATCACTTTAATTGAATTTGGCTTATTGTTTTGAAATTTTGGGCTTGGAATTTTGATCATCTTCTGTTTGAGCTCGCTCAAATATGATTTGTGATCATTCTTGGAAACATGTTAGAGAATAATGATATGTCACCTTTCCTTCAAAAATGATATGTCACCCATGTTAGGTTTTGATCTCCATTTGATTGTGTGAACTCAAAGTTTGGTTGAAATTTTTAGTTTTGTTGGTTATTTGGAATTTCCAAAGCAAGTTTTATGAAAATGATATCATGTTTATACATCTCTGAAAAGTCAGTCTCTTACAAACGTAATATGCAGGGATGCTATTGTGACTTGGATTAAGAAGAAGACAAGACCTGGTATCCAAAATATAACCACAATTGAAAATCCTAGGTAAGACAAATATTTACAGTATCCAATTCAAATGATTGTGCCAAAAAGAAATAAAAAAAACCAAAATTCCAATCCCTTACCATAGAAATAATTACAACTTCCTACCGAGAAGATTGTGTGAAAATGAAATCAAGAAACGAAATAACATGGAGCTGATAGATAAACAATTAACGTATGAAATAAAAAATGAGCCAATAAAAAGATCAAGATAAAAAAAATTGAGCACTAGATACATATCCAATAGACACGAAGGAAAAATGACTAGGATGGTTCACCATATAAGGAAAGAACTCAAAATACATCAAGATTATCAATCCAAAACCAGAATGTATAAGAATTCAAGCCCTCGAGATATCAAGGTGGTCATTGCCATGATTTGTCGCTGCCCCTAAACGAGAAAAGCCAGTGGTCTGTGGACATCCACATGTAAAATGAGAAAAGACAGGACTGCAATGATAGACTACAATATCTTAAAACTACTATTCTAATCCACGCTAGAAAATGCAGAATGATGTAAAGCATAATTCACGGGCACTCAATCACAAACTGCTTAGAACACCAGCAAGAAATGGATTCTTACCTAAATATGAAAATAAGGAAAAATCAAAGAACTCAAAGTAGAGAAACTCCGATAGCTAAAATTGCAGAAGAAATCAAGGCAAAAAGAATCACAAAAAACGAAGAAATGAGGTTTCTGTACCTCTCTTGATCAGTCGAGACGTTCCAACTCATGAGACGAATTGTCTTTAGGGTTCTTGAGTCTATATCACTGACTGCTTGCACGGCAATGACGCCCCACAGATTCGAAAAGGTGCTTGGCAGAATAAACATTGGGGCAAGGAGGCCATATATGAGTTCTCCCTGATGTTCACTCGTATAGATCAGTGCTATTGCTAAAATTACAGTTGGCTTGAAGATTCAGCTCCATGCATTAAAACTAGCTCTGATCCGATAGCCCTTATAGTTTGTGTTTCGGTTCATGAGTAGTCCGGTAACTTACTTTTTGTCTTGACTCATAAACCTTTGGAACTAGAAGCTCCAATTAAATGGTTGAGTGAAGGGTTATTTTATTATTTTATTTTCTTCCTTTAAAGCATACATCCTTGTGGTGACATTTTTCTTCCTGATTTTCATAGAACCAAGTTCTGAAGACTTTCAAGTGACGAGGACGTCTTTACATTTTTGGAATCTAAGGTCTCTAAAGGATGTACATGGCTTGTTCCATCAACTTATTCTCCTATGGTTTGGCCACCATCCGAAGTTCCAGGCAATTCGATCCCGAGATCCAGTTTGTGGCTAATCTCCATTGCTGAACATGTGAAGGAGAATGAAAAGACATAAAGCCAGATAAATATGTCAAGTAATATTTGAAGAAATATTTCTGATATTTTTATTGACAAAGAGAGTCAATAAAGATCTTGTTAGCTACTACTTCAGTGAGGACTTCTGCTAGTTGATTCTTAAACTTCACAAACGTAAAAGCAATGATTCCAGCTTCAGTTTTTCTTTGATAAAATGTCTATCAATCTGTGCATGCTTCATCTTGTCGTGTTGAATAGGATTATAAGCAATCTCTATAGATGTCTTGTTATTGCAATATACATTCATTGCCACTTTTGGTTTAAAACTTAACTCATTTAACAAATTTCTCAACCAAAAGTAACTCGCATGCCTCAAATGTCATACCTCTATACTCAACTTCAACATACTATTTGTTTTTTACTCCTCAAGTCGCAAGGTTCCCACATACATAAGTGAAGTATCCTAAGGTAGACTTTCTATTGTTAGCTACACCTGCTCAATCAGCATCTGTATAGCCTTCTACCTTTATAGGTGATCATGATTTGAAAATAATAAACCTTTTCCAAGAGCATACTTCAAATATCTCTATATGTGCTCTGTAGCATTCATGAATTAACTCACTACACTTATTGCATATGCAATATCTAGCCCAGTATGAGATAAATAAATTAATTTTCTTACCAGCCTCTAGCATTTTCCTTTATCAGTAGAAGTTGCGCTTAAACGCTAAAATAGCTTATGGTTCTGCTCAGTGAGAGTACCAACTAGCTTACATTTGAGCATTCAGATCTCAAATTCCACGCCCTCCATATAGGACATGAAGGTGTCCCCTCATCGGACTCTCTATAGGGGAATCTCCACTCATTGCTTCTCTTAATATCCTCTCTTTACCATATCATGGGGGTTTACAGGAGATCCTAGAGGCTACTCTAGTAACCACTAGACTCAGTATAGTAGTCTATCCGGCTGGCCTTATTGAAATCATTACTCTTCATTCACCTGCACTCTTATATTTCCATTGGGATAAGTACCATATTTTGATCGGGCTACCTCAATCTCAAGGAGATATATAAGGCCTCCAATATGTTTCATTTCAAACTCAAAAGCCAAATACTATTATAACTAGAAATTGCAACATGATCATCGCATGTTACCACTGTATCATTAGCATAGATAATCAAAGCAGTGATTTTAACTCTTTTGTGTTTAAAAAAAAAAGGTGTGGTCTAAGTTGTTTTGTTTATAACCGAACTTCTTCATAGAGTTGATAAACTAACCAAACCAAGCTCTTGGGGTCTATTTCAACTTGTGCAAGGCCTTTTTTAGTTTACAAACCATTGTTGTATTTGAGTATTCTTGTGTACCTAGAGGAGGATCCACATATACTTCTTCAATAAGATCTTCATGTAAGAAAGAATTTTTTACATCAAATTGAAGAAATGGCTAATCTTGATTAGTTGCTAATAAGATCGAGGATATGTCTGAATTTTTTTAAAATCCAGGGTACAGATGTTATAAGTCTGATATTTTTTAAGGTTTTTTAAGCAATTACTCCTCTGTTTTCAAGTAATAAAAACTAGATATTAACGCTTCTGGGGGATAATGTGCCCATATATCACCTTTTTATTATAGACTGCACTATTAGCTAGTAGATCAGTAGCAAAATTCCTTTTAAGGAATAAAATTTATATCTGTGTAAGATAGCATAAAGTCAACATTCTTGCTCTTAGAGCTTCCTTATGTGGTTTGCTCTTGGACTTTACATGCAGCTAAATACATGTGGACCCAATTTGGATGATCTTGGCCATTGTTGTTATGGAGTGAGAAACAGACGCTGAAAGAGTTCAAAATTAAGATCAGTGATAAAATCTTTGTTTATGATCATACGATGCATAAGACCATCACTACATGAATTATGGAGGATGAGATCCAGTGCATAAATTAATGGTTCATATAGATTACCAAAATATAGTGCCTATTTGCACTTTCATTAACAATAAATAAATTAATGCAGCAAATATTTTATGATGAAAACTACATAGAACCTGCATGCCTAACATCTATATCTACTTGAAATCTCCCGACAAGGGGAAAAGTGTCATCTCTGACTACGCATAACAAGGAGAGGCACCTTGTTATATGTGACCAACTATGGTTGTATTTTTATATCACATCAAGCATCTTTGAGTTTTTAAATCTGTAACATTTATAATTTTTAGAATTTGAGGAAATATTAAATTGAGAAAAGAGATGTGCTTGAAAAATGGAGTCCAACGCCACTAAAAACGCTAAAATCGGAGAATGGAGTAAAAATGCTGAATTATTTTAATTTTAGTATTTAAATAAAAATAAAATAAAACGACAAATAAATAAAAGGTAATAAGAAATATATGTAAGGGTAAGCAAGAGGGAGGGTGCCCAAAATGCGCTCTCTCTCTCTCTCTCTCTCTCTCTCTCTCTCTCTCTCTCTCTCTCTCTCTCTCTCTCTCTCTCTCTCTCTCTCTCTCTCTCTCTCTCCCATGAACAGTCACGCACCCCTGAAAGAAGCCTCGGCGACGGATTTCTCCTCCCTTGGAGCAGCCAGGCTAAGGTAAGATAGTCCCCACCCTTTTCTTTCCATCTTTTAAAGGCGTATCGACCTGTAAATGCCAGAAAACGGAGTGACCTTGCCATTTTCCAGTAAAGTATAGGCACAAATATGTTTTCATGGAATAACTTAAGAAAACGGTGTTAGATGAGGATCTGGACCGTTCATCTTGAGCGTGATGGTGTAAGGAATGGACCCATGACATTTCATGGCGATTGGACAGTGAGGGACGCCGAAAAACCCCAAGAATAGTATGATGGGAGTTTGCAAAACCGCAATAAAAATTGTGAAAAAAACGATAGATTTAGGAGGGATATGTGAAAATTGAGAGTGAAATGAAATGTACGCGAAAAATTGGACATGTAGGTGTGAAAATTGTAAAAAACAAAGCACCTGGGGTCGCCGGCGACGGTGAACCAGTCCGATCATTGTTCCCAGCAACAGCGACCCACATCGGGCTGAGGACGCACGCACAAGAAGCGCGACACGCGGCACCATGTCAACGCATGTCACAGCCAGGCATATGCGCTGTGCAATTGGTGGGCCACGCAGCGCAGCAGACGCGCGCCACACGAGAGACGAGTGGCGCAACATGTACGTGCCACATGGGAAGAAAACGAGCTGGCCTGGGAGCACCACAAGGCACAACGAGCAGAGCATGTGGTGCAACTCGTGCATGCCACACGGTGCGGCAAGAAATGCGTGCTATTTTCCCCGCCACACATAAAGCGCGTCTGCAGATGCGCGAGCCACGTGCGTTGGTTCTAGACGCTCGTAGCGCACGCACATGCGGACGGCCCGCACTGCACGTGCGGTCGGATCTTTTTCTTGTTTTTGAGGATTTTTGACCCTTTATTCAAAAAAAAGAAGAAGTGATTTTAGGAGCTACAAAGGTCCAAATCACTATCCGAAAGAGGCGTTGTAATCGTCTCAACAAGGCGGACCTAGATTTAAGACAAAAATATAGTTTGGAGCAGCTTTTAATAGCCAAACTACTAAGCACTATTTAATGACTTAGCTTAAGCTCATTTATGGATGATTATGCTTTAAATATTGGTTGTATACATTAAACATGAAATGATTATGAGATTAGAAGAACAGGCCCTATTGAATTGTCAAGAGGCCTAACAATTAATAATGATTTATGGTGTGACAAGTACGTCAAGACATACACCTTGATATCGTTTACGCGTTTGTTTGGGATATTACGATATTGAGGTAAGTGATTTCATTCACTATTTTTTCATGATTCTCAAATGATGACTTGGTGATTTGAATTTTGAGGCATATGATTTATGCCTTACCATATGCATGAGATTAATTTCAGCATGTAGTTTCTCATGTGTGTGCTATCTTTTGGGGTGGTTATTGCATGCACTGTTTCTTATATATATTTTGTGATATTCACTTGATTTTTGGTATTTTTGACATATAGGAGTCGCTCTATCTTGATGTTTGAGACTATTGATCCTGTGTTAGGATGCATTTCTTCACCTCAGGAGTACCTGAGTGCCTGTGAGGGTGAAAGGGTGAAAACGGGCGTGCAATGTGACTTTTTGTGAGTGCCTAAGTGCCTGTGAGGGTGCAAGGGTGAAAGTGAAAGTAGAACGCATCATTTCTGTGAGTGCCTGAATGCCTGTGAGGGTGCAAGGATAAAACGGTAAAAGGGTGAAAGCGGATGGTACAGAGAGTTGACCCCACATTGCCGTGAGTGTACGTGAGACACTCATAGGGGTTGACTGTATATGATGTTCGATACTTTTGACATGTATTCATGTGTTTCAAGATTTTCTTAGAATATGCATGTCCTGATTTCATGATTGATGATATCTTATTTATTTCATAGACTTGGTATGTCTTTCATCGTGAAATTTAAGGCTTTATATATATGTTTCATCATCTTATGATCTTTATGCCTTGCGCCATGTGATTTTTTTTATTGAATTTACTTTGAATGTATATCACGTACATAAGCATGGCTTGCTGAGGCATTGCTTTGTTTTGCAATGCCTCAGAATCATAGCGCGACAGTCAGAAATGGAAGTAGGCGGACTAGAGTGGAGCTGGACGGGGGCTTGAGGACCAGATACTATCAGATTTAGTGACAGAGTAGTGTACATTTATTGGAATGGTATTGGATATTTGGAATTCTATTCAGTCGTTGTGTATATTGACAGATTAGACCCCTATCACTGTATAGTATGCATATGCTTATACATGGATGATGTGGTGATCTTGGATAGACCCTGGAGCTTTGAAACTTTCACTATCATGTATCTTTATAGTTGTAAAATTTCACCGTGGTTTTAAATTGTGAGCACGCTCAAAAGGTTTACTTTTGGTTCTGTTTATTCAGTGTAGTTTTTAAGGTCAAATGACCCTCGAGGTTTTCTTCATTTGTTTTTTTTTTTTTTTTTTGACGATGTGAAAAGTTTTTTAAATTATAAGTTTTAAGTTCTGGGATCCCATACATTTTCTATTAATAAACTATTATTATTTTCGTATACATATGGAAAAGGATTTAGAAAACCTGGGGTGTCACAAAATCATGACCATTTTCTATAGAAAATTAATAGTTAAAAGTTTCCAATGAACATAAATTTTTGCATGTAGCTTGAATAACGAAGACCCAAAAAATTGAAGAGATTCGATAAAGAAGATTGGAAAAATGAAGAGGTGTGATGTCCATAAGTGGGCATAACTATGCCGGATACCAAAACTATTCCATTTCTCTTGTCATTATTTATTAAGGTTGACTTTTTTAATATGAAATATTAACTTATACAATAATAGGTTTTTTTCTTTCTCCTATTTGACACTATGAGTATACTTAAGAAAAGAAGAAAGAGTACATGCCTCTTTTTTCGTGTATGCTAAAACATTTTTTGTTAGATCTAAATCATTCATCATGTGAGGATTAGCTTAAGTAATATCCTTAATTTTTAAGATAAAAATAGGAAATTATTAAATAAATTAAAATAAAAATTTATGGATGAAATTCTTTCCTAAAAACATAATAATTAGAAAGTGCTCGTCGATACGAATCCAACGCCACCAAGAACGCGAGAAACGGAGCTCAAACGAGGGAGTTATGAGCCGTCAAAGTTGTAAGGGCAAAATGGTCTTTTGACAGAAACGTGTTACACAGGGGTCCAAATTGATAACGGCACCCCTGTCTACACACGTCTCTACCAGTCCGGCGAAATCGCCGGAGAGACGTGGGAAGAGCCGTGTGGGGAAGAGTTTCTCTTCCCCAAGACTCTAAAACCCTATATCTATGCTCCTCTAGGAGCCAAAACGCTCCACTTTGAGCGTTTTCCATGAATGATACGCAAAACCCTAGACCTGCAAAAATCTGAAGTTTCCGGCGAGTGGAGCCCCGGCAACACGAGCAAACCCCGATCAGGCACAAGGTAAGCCTCAAAACCGTGTTTTTTCTGTATTTATTAATTAGAAAATTAATTAGGAAAGTATTTAAAAATTAGGAAAAAAATCAGATTTTTAGGAACTTTGTGCACGCTACTGTTGGAGCGTGATTTCACGGATCAAACCTAATCCGTTTGAATATCGCACCGTCCAACTAGTGCACAAGAGACCCAAGAGCATACCCTTTAAATTTGGGAGTGATCCAACGGTGGAATTGCCCATAAAACTCAAAAACCAGTACCTAGGGATGTTTTTAGGAACTTGAGAAAAATCGTTTAAAAAACATGGTTTTTGGAAAAATCAGTGCAAAAGGAGGGCATAAATGGATTCTAGAGAAAATTTTGAAGAAAATGGCGCAAAAATCACGCAAAACGGAGCTCTGTAGCTCCGCCGGAGGCGACCGGAATCCGGTCGTCTTCTCCGGCGTCGTCAACGGCGTCGGCGCCCTGGCGCTGACGCCAGGACGCACACGGAGACGCACTGAGGACGACGTCATCGTCGCACGCGTGCGCGGCGCCGCGCGCGTGCGGGACGGCCTCGGTGGGCTGTCGCGGTGGGACCGGGACGGCGCGCGTCCCGTGCGGCGTCTGCGACGCCGTGCGTCTTCGTGCGCCAGAGTACGCCGGTGTAAACCGGCGGAAAAGAGGCGCCGCCGGTTTAAACCACCTTATGGTGGTCCGGCAGGCCCCATTTGAGGGTAGTTTTCACTAAAACTTGATTTTTGGGAGCTAGAGAGGTCCAAATCACGATCCGAAAGAGGCGTTGTGACCGTATTGACGACGCGGACCTATTTTTAACTAAAAAACTTAGAAATGACCACTTTTTATTTAGAAAAATTTTAAAATAGTGATGTGACATGTACAGGTGCACTTGAATATACCAATTAAAGGGAGTTATTAGCAAGCTAGTGATCTCACACTGAGGTAGGTGACGACAACTAATGTTTTGCCTTGATTTTTAAACCATGTTTAAACATAGCATCATGTGTGATTGTGTTTTAAAATGCAATTATTATTTACCGTGGATTTCATGCTACATTGCGTACAGGATGGTTATTCCAAATTGAAATCTTTTACTGAATAAACTTATTTCAAATGCTTTTACAAGTATGATGTTAATTTGTTATGCTTACTTAGAGACTTATTTCTTATTATATATATAGAAAATGCATGGATTTACATGGAAATGAGAATAGAGGCTTATTAGCTGGTCCTTTGATAGGCTAACCCCAGGATGAGGGGCATGTCTTGGGGATTGCAAGCTATAAGTGCTCTTGAGTTTTAGCATATACATATGATTTCCGTGCTTTATATTTGATGACGGGTGCTCTCGCCCGGTGGGCGTCATGCTAGGATGGATAGGGCCGGCCACCCACCTTCCGAGATTATGATGTGATGAGTTTGTGATATGATAGACACCTGCCCATAGATGGCATTCGGTAGGGGTTTGGTAACATGGATAGTCCACACTACCGGTTTGAGCCTTTCCATGGGGACAGACGCTAAGTCTCCCGTTATGGTGTCGACGGGGAGCGGCGGTGGTTGATACCCATGGAGGGTTGCCACTGCAGCATGATGGCCCATATTCTTATTATGTGTGCATGTATGATGAGCATGGTTATTGATGATATGCCTGGGTGTGACGACACTCAGAGGTTGACTACGTGTACTCCTGATCAGGGATGTTAGTGCGATGTGATGGGACCCATTACCTTAGGGTGCCCTTATTCTGGATGTATGCTCCATTTTATTGATTCATGTCATGTTTTAACTTCGTGAATTTCATGTTTTAGCATATGGAATAAATTGGCATTTATTTGAACATGGCATTATGATATCACTATTTCCATAAATGTTAGACTTTTCATAAATGCTGTTCATTATTTCTTTCATTTATTACATTAATTGTCTATGTACCTACACAAGCGATAGCTTGCTGAGGCATTGCTTTGTTTTGCAATGCCTTAGATCTCGAGCGAGATAACAGGAAAGGCAAGGCTGTTGAGAAGCCGTGAGAGCTGCTGAAGACCATTTTTCTATAGTATTAGACAGTGATGTGAGTCATTAAACAGGATTATCATTTGGATTTTTATTATGGACTGCATATTTTATATTGGGATGTGATTTAGATCTTTGGACATATGTTGGACATTTATGTGGGATGTTATGATGGATAGACCCTGGGCCATATTATTATTGTCTTTTGGACGTTTATTTGATTTAAAATAAAGGCGCCTATTTATTTGACGTTGATTTATACGCGGATTATTTATTTATGTTTAAATTACATGTACGTCATTTTGTGAAAGGAAAATTAACACCCGGAGTTTTTAAGATAGGTTTAGCAAAATGTTAAATAAATCTTTTCTCATGGGATCCCAAATGCTCTTATTTAAATTGTCAAAAAAAAAATAAAAAAAAAATTGTCTTAAAATTCTGGGGTGTTACAGCTTACAAGCTAGATATTAAAGTTCATGCCCATTAGGTGTTTTTGGCCTGTATTTTTTAGGTCAAAATCATAACCATCTATTTTTGGCAATTTTTTCAAAGACCTAAAGCAAGTGATTATGTTCATCTAAATGTGTTGCTCTTCCTTGAGTTTTAAATTTTTTGTATTTTGAACATGATGAATAGCTTACATATAAAAAAAAGTCTTACCATGCACACGAATAAAAAAGGTATACTCTTCCTCTCTGAAGCATGTACTCTTATAGTGGGTCATAATTAGAGTGTTCAATTATCTCTATTTGGGCTTTGCCCAAATCGATTGACACTACCTAATACTTGATCCACTACAGAAGAAAACTTAAGTATATTTCTCATCTTCTAGATTTGCCATTATTGAATTATAAAAAATTTGATCACATGATTAGCTATATTGCTAATTTTATTGGCATACTAAAAATCTCATAAAAATTGTTACAAAAATTGATATAGAAGTATCAATATGGCAACCTCAGGTGCAAGAAGCTCCCGCTTATGCAAGCTCCCGCCTATGTATTTTTATAATTTCAGTCCCCATTATAGATAATTCTTTGGTAGACTATTAGTCTTGGTTTTAGAGAGGGTACTTTTGATAATAGCACCCCAACCATGTTCTTTTTTTAGTTTAATTTTGATATAATTACCCATACTCACTCAAATTGAAGCAAAACTTATTAGTCATGCTTTTTTTATTCCTAGTGGTTAGGCATGGTGGGGGGGTTACTTTTGATAATGAAACCCCATACATGCTCACTCAAATTTTGGTTAGTATTTGCACATCCTTAAAATGATGCATGCACGATCTAGAGTTGGGTGGGCTACAATATAAGATTAAATTGAATGAGGCAAGAACATTCTACCTTAGTAGCTCAATATTGATCGATCCAAATCATTTATCTGATAATTCTTATAATGATAAAGTTATTTTAAAATTCTAGCTATTACAAATTAGAATTGCCATTGATATGACTTTGGGGTTGTAGGAGATCCTAAATAAAAGGTACCCATGAACGACGAGGATCAATCAATGTGGGCCCACCTAATAAACATATTTGATATGAACCATCTATTTTAATTGTATATTATGATGTTAAGAATACAAGTTAGATAATCATGGATAATTCCAACCATCCATTTTTTGAATTTTATGATTAGCACCTATATACTATGATGTTAAGAATACAAGTAAGATAATCATGGGTGATTCAAACCATCTTTTTTGGAATCTTATAATTAATACCTATGTTAGCGATTAATCTTTATAAAAAATAAAGTAAATATTAGCATTTAAAAAAAAATGAAATTTCTATTTTATCTTCAAAACTCATTTGCATATATATAATTAAAAAATAAAAATAAAATGGAGGGCAGATAATGATAATCCAAATAACATTAAAAGACTATTTATTTATAGAAAAAAATATAACATAAAATTTTTAGATGGAAATAGATGCAGGAAGAATCACATAAAAATTACCTAAACGAAAATCTAATACTAAAGATATAAAATATTATTACTTTTTTGAGTCCAATATAACCTCGTTATAAAGGTTTTGGGTCCAATTGCAACATGTGAGTGATACTGCTATTTTCCACTGTTATACTTGTTCCTCGATTAGGATATGTTCCTATGGAATTTGATATCGCTGGAAAAAAAAAAATACAAATTAGAAAGCCATTTTATTGGATTTCTTCTCCAACAACATGAACCACGAACACGAACTCTTCTTGACAGCTTCACCTTTCCCACTGATTAATAGGTTTCTCGACCAAAAAGCCCCAGACTTTTGGAAATGTTTATTTTACCCCAGATTACAAAATAGATCAATAGCACCCTTGACTTAAACGTACTTACTAATTGTACCGTAGTGCGGACGCTAAATGGTCTCCCTTTTAGGTTTTGTTTACATAGGTTACCTCGCAGTTATTGACTAGCCATGTATAAAAAGGGGTAGCTCTGGTGCACGAAGCTCCTTTCTATGCAGGATTCGAGAAAAAGGGGGATCACAAGGGTGACCTCAAGTTTGAGAAAAAGGGGGATCACGAGGCTGTTTCTACTCCTTGAACCTGTGACCTCAAGTTCACATGACAACAACTTTTACTATTGCGCCAAGACTCCCCTTTCGACCGCCCATATATATTCTATGTAAAAATAAACAATCATACACAAGGACGAAAAGAAAAAGGCAACCTTCTACTCAACCATTCCTGCCGTTGATGATCTTAAAGTGAGGCCAGGCTAGAGGATTTGGGCGTGGGTTTACTTTCTCTCTGATTGTTTTTCCTTCCATGAAGCATTCGATTTGTGAAAAACATATAAAAAGGAAGGCAAACTGCCCAAAAATCAAGGGGAAGCCAACATGTCTACTACTAGAGTCAATGGTCAAACAATTGATATGTTTGACAGATCAGTATGAACAGTCACTTGCAAAAAAGAAAACTAGCAGAAAATTAACGGTCGATGCTGGAAAAATTGAAATCGACATTGACCAATCTAAATAGTCAAAATCCAACAACCAAATCAGTGGTGTTGTCAAGATTTGTTGCACTGTAAATCTTGATAATTGGATCATCTAAACCCTATAAATAGGGGAGATCTGATCTTTAGTGTATGGTATAAGATATAGTTCTGATTCTGGGTTGAGTAGAGCGAGGATCTGATTCGATCCTCCTCCACCTCCAATGTAATCTATTCTAGATAGCAATAGTTTCTCTCTTCCCATAAATGTAGGTCGGAATTTGGCCGAACCACATTAATCTTTGTGCTCTGCGGGTGTGGTTGTATCTTGACATATCAGAACCAAATCATTGAATTTGGCTACCAGATTTGCACAAATCGGCAAATCTGGCTTTCCGAACAGTAAATTCCTAATAGTGATTTGAGAAGAGTGGTTTCGGAGCTTCCCAGGCTCTAAATTCGGTAATTTGTGCTTCTGATTGCCACTCACCAATCCTCTCCAAAAGCTCCAATTTCTCTTTCAAAACTATAGTCTTTTCAAGCTAAACTCTTCTTCTTTTTCAAGCACAAAATGGTTCGGAAGGAGAAATTTGCAACACTGTTCCAAAAATCTCTCGTCAAGGCAAAGGGTATGTATGTCTCCATCTCCTTTTGCTCTCTTCGCTTTTGTTCCCAGTTTTGTTCACACAAAATGATGTGGGTCTTGGGTTTACCTTGCTTGATGTGGGTCTTGCTTTCTCTACATCTTTTCTCTTGTACAAACGAGTGCTTACATCTTTTATCTATTGACTTTAAGTGTGTAATCTAGCTTGGTTTTTAATGTCTGGAACTTGGTTTTCCAGTTTTACTTGTTACTAATCCCACTCTCCCTCCTTTTTGTTCCACAGGAGATTTCAAAGCATGAAGCGCAGGAGGGATTTCCACTCTGTTTTTCACTTTGTTTGGGGACGATAATTAACCACATTTCCTTTTTTATACTTTCTATTTCTTTTCTTTTTTCATTTCTTTTTGAATGATAGTATATTATTTATTCATCCACTGGGCAAATCTCCTAGTAGCCAACAGAAATGGCCATTCTCACAATTGAGGAGAACAGAACAGGCAGGAATAAGGAGTAGTCGCTCCGATCCATAACAAAACAAGATGAAACAAAACAAGAGACCAGCAGGTGTTCTGCCCGCCCTGCACCACCGAAAACCAGCCATACAAAGACAAATCAATCTTGCAAGTGCTTAGAAATTCCCAGTTATGGCAAGTTAATCCCTTCAGGTGCTAGTGTTTCTGCTCGAGAATTAGCAGATCACCTCCAAGGAGGCTCCTGAGAGTTGCCGATCAGACACAACCTTTCAGGAGTCCCTTCCACAGTGCACTCTAGGTCGATCAATTTAAATGGAGTTAAACTGTCATTTCAGAAAAAGAACGACCGAACTTTACAGGGAAATCATAGGATGGGAGGAGTCTACCAAATGTGCACTTTTTAAAGATGTTATCTCTTTGATTACTTAGAGTCAAGTTTAAATAAGAAAAAGTTCTAATTGGGTTTTATATAGTGTTCGTGTACCTCACTCTCGCAAGATCCGACTCATTCATATTATTGCTCCAACTTTGAATGGCTAGAAGGTAAAGTTTAGATGATTTTAGCATGTAAAATGTTTGTACTTGAAAATGAACGGGTTAGAAACTTTCATAAATAATGAAGAAATTAGAATCATTTAATGCACATTCATTTTTATTAATACCTTTAAGCATCTAGAAGTGGAGAAATAGCATGATTGACTTAGATCACACAACTAAAATGACAGATTTGGTGCGCAAAGCTCCCATGCATGGAGGGAATGGGGAAAAAGCAGACAACAAGGGTTAATAGTATGCTAGCTTACCTTGCATTTTTGCATGAGGCTATTTCCATACCTTGAAGCCATGACCTCAAAGTCACATGATGACAACTCTACCGTGGCCCAAGCCTACCCTTCCTCCCTCCTCTACCTATTGATATAACCCTTCCTATTATTCTAAGAAAAGAATGCTAGATATCCTCCACCTGGTCCACTTTTTTAAAAAGGATCCCACCCGTTCTTACAATTGTTCTACCTTTTGCTGGATAATAAATAGTGGATTGAATGATTCTAATGTCAAAAATTGGAAAAAGAAAAAGAAAAAAGAAGAAGAAGAGCATAATTGTTTTCGAGAAAAGTAGAGGACAATTCGGTCATTTCAGAAAAGTTCCTCAAATCTTTCTACCTCTTGGCCCGGGCGCTCGTTGAATTGTTTCTTCCCCGATCCCGTTTCTACAGGAGGTACGTTTCCATCTCTGTCTCTCTCTCTCTCTCTCTCTCTCTCTCTCTCTCTCTCTCTCTCTCTCTCTTCGTCGTACTTCCTCCCTCTTTAGTTCTAGTTTGTATTGGGGCAACAACAAATTGTTAGTCATTTCTCTTTCTTATTGTTTTTGGCTTTGGTAAGCAGACGGAAGAACGCTCGTCTTCTTCCTTTAGTTTTGTTTCTTTCTTTGGGATTTCTAGAGTTATTATAGTTTAATTTTCATAGAAATAGTTTGAGTTGTATTGCTTGGACTGCCCTTTTCTTACCGCTGATCTACTGCTATTATTGATGGATCTGTGTGATAACCTACACTGTTTTGTTCACATTCTCGACTTACAATACTTTCTCTTCAAATTCAAATGGATGTTAGATTTGTTCAATTTTCTCAGAAGCGAGTGAGCTGCAGATGGTAAGGAATTCTTCTGGATTTCAATTTTACTAATTAGTTGATTTTCTGCTGCTTATCAAACACTTATTCTTTGATCTCGACACTGAAATGTGCTGCTTGGAATTTTATGGGTTTGGGTCAAAACGTTGATTTTGATCATTGTTTTAGATGGGCTCTCTTTAACTTCAATTTTTCGTTATCATTTGATTTTTCTCAAGATCTTTTTTTTCTTTCAATTTTACGATATTAGGTTTCAGAAAAATACTTAACATCCTTGACTTGAACTGTATTAATTTCATTCTTTTTCTCTTACCCCCTGTATAATTTTCGTTGTCCTGAGCTGATGTGAGAATTGTGTGATGATCTTCTACATTTTGATTCGCTATTAGGTATATCTTCTTTAAAATTTGGTGGGTTAACGGAACTACCTTATTCTTATATATCAGTTCTAGGTTTGCTATTGATCTTCATGCTAGACATGTTACGCTGAAGCTGATTGAGATCTTTTTCCTTTTTCCCATCCTTCTGAGAAATTAAAAGATATTTAATAGAAACCTGGTACAAGCAGCCTGCCTACATGGTACAAAATCTGTATTCAGTTCCAGGTCACCATCTCGTTAGGGCTCACTCCATAATCTACTAAAAAGTTGACTCTGGTAATTTCGTATCTTTATCTTTCCACATGCATGAGTCTCATTCTTAAAACCAGCATTCTTAAGACCAACTTTTTAGTAATGGTTGGAGAAGGGCAATTACTCATTCTTAAAACCAGCATTCTTAAGACCAAAGAGTCAGGCAAATCTTCCTGTGGTTCACATAATTAAAATTTCATTTTTAAGGCTAATACTAGATTATAAATGTATTTTCTAGTGATTGAGTGTTGTTTACAGCATTTTAAGGAGCAAATTTTCAAAATATTGGCAATTAATTTCTAGTTTGTTCCATTTAGTAGTAAGTTCTATTCCTTCTTTTCCAAGTATTGCTGAAATATTATTTGGGACTAAGGTCCATTTGGACCCTCTGGATATGAACTGAGTGTTACATGTCCTTCAATATAGTAAAAAGTCTCTCTTTAGGTTAAGCCTAAGTGTTGCAAACGATTAGGAATTTTGGCTGCAAATTGGCCACTTAATGTTGGAGGCTTGCACACCAGATGATTTTAGATGTATAGTTTGTATAGAAATCTTATTCTACTGGAAAGGTTGTCTCATTTATTTAATGCAGCTCCTTTACCCGGTGATTATGGCCATTAGTGTGTTTTCTTCTCCTATTTTTTTTGGTGCTATGTAGTGTATTTTTCTTTCTTGCCAGATTGGAATTGATTGCACCTTTTCGGTCATTTTCATTACATGCATCTGACTATACAAACGCTATCGTCTTGGATCATTTTAACTTTCTCATGAATGGCTAGACATTTTCTGTTTTCCTTCTTAAATTTTGTAGTTTTTGTACCACCAATAAGTCTGCCCTGAGGTTTATCACTTACATGTTCATATGAAACATTTGGCCGACCCCTAATTGGGATAAGGTCTTGATGATGATGATGATGATGATGATGATGATGTTCATACATAGCATTTGCAAGGGCTAAGCAAGTTTGATGTCTAGTGTGAAAAACTAAATGATAACCAGGTGTAGCTTGTTCAAGTTAGTATTGTAGTCAGGGCAACATTGCACCTTCTCTTGCATGTGGCTTTTCTTAGCCATCCCAATCATCTGTGCTCTTCTGTGGCTGTTCAATTCTCTCATAAATACTTTTCATTCTTCAATCTCCTTTTTGAAAACCTACACAAGAAGTGTTTAAACATTCGTTCTTATCGTAGTCTGTTTAGGACTTTGCCAGCATATCATACCTATGCATCGTTCCATGATCCCATGTACTTCTGGAGAGCCCATTGCCTCATTAATTTACATATCATATTTTTTCAGTTTTTTCCATTGTATATGTGGAATACTTAACAAACAGAGAATTCAGGGTTCTCGTGTCATCCTGATTAGGGAGAAATCATGCTTAACAAGAAATAATGGCTTCTTGCAGTTCCAGTTGTATATATTGGCAAACTATAGAATAAGTAAACTATTACTGCAAGCAAAAAATTCTGCTGTATATACATCTAAAGAGGACATGAACCACTTCTTCTATAAGTGTACATTGCATCTGGCAACCCAATTGATTTTTGTATATTCCTAACCCAGGCCAAGAATATAGCACTTAGATTCAACTGAATTATAGCATCTTCACTGTCAGCACATTCAAAAGAGCAGGATTCCTCACCTGGATCAGGGCCATGTGCCTGTTCCTTTTGATTCAAAAAAGAAGTCTCTTCTTCTGGGTCAAAAGGTTCTCAGAGAGTAAAGCTAAACACAGTTTATGTGCATCAATGTCTGCATCCTGAGGGAAAGTGAGATTTCCTTCTGTAAGTGGCAAATTGTTCTCATTACTAGTGGCAAGATGTTGAGAGCTTGCAACAGTGGCACTAGTCACCCAGTCCAACTTTTCTCCACCGACTTCACCCCTGCTTCTATTCATCATCATTGCTCCAACGCACCAAAGTTTCAACTTCCTCATCTTAACCCAACGCCCAGAAGCCTGGATGTCGTCTTTCCTTGATGCCCAGACCAAGGTCGTCGTCTGCCTTTTCATTCTTTCCACCAGTTTTTCCCAATTCTCTCTCTCTCTCTCTCTCTCTCTCTCTCTCTCTCTCTCTCTCTCTCTCTCTTGATCACCGTTTCATCGTGTCTGCTTCCATCGATTTTTTTTTCCACCGGAGAACTAGTTGTCGCCCAGGCGTCGTTTTTCTCCTTCATCCTCTGCTTCCAGTCATCCCTCTCTCCCCATCATCATCACTAGCCAAGCTCACGCCCAGACGGGACAAGTTCCATAGTTAAACGAAGTTCAGCATTGGCCCCTATCTTCATCAAGCTAGATCAGAAGTGGGATGCCCCATGCTTAGAAAAGGAGACTTTTTCCAACGCTCCAAACAACCAACACCGCTATGCAGCTCGGAATCTCACCAACTGTGCGACGCCCATCTACATCGCCATTTGGCCAGTTTGATCAGTACGGCAAAGTCAATTTCCTCCAATTCTAGTGTTGATCACCACAGGATCTGGAGTTTTTCTCTTCACCAGACGGTTCGGAGGTTTCCTCCCGCGTTGCTGCTCTTTCCCCTTTCTCCCCATGCGTCTGCACTTCTCCTCCAGCTCCATCTCCTCCAACTTCTCCTTCGTTGGGTTTTCCTAGTTTTTGTTAAAAACCAGAGTTTGAACAGAATTCCAATTTTGCCCTTCCTGTTTAAAACAATGACAATTCTGTTCAATTCCATTAATTACATATGCGTCCCCTGTTTAATTACATCGTATCCTCTGTTTATTTACATCTGTGTCCCTATCCCATTTAAGCTTTATTTTATCCATCTTTTGACAGTGTTATCCAGGGACAATGCTATACATGGACAGTGTGTTTCAAGGATGTTTGATTAGTTTTATTTTATGTTTTCTGAAATTGAAAGTTATGTAAAGTGCATCATTTGAATAATTAAATTTTATCAAAAACTCCACTTAAAGCACCTGTGGGATTGACCCGTATTTGCATAGCTATACTACAATAGCCCGTGCACTTGTGAAAAACATCAACAAGTTTTTGGCTCCGTTGCCAGGGACTTGCAATGGAGTTTTTATAAAATTTAATTAAAAATTCAAAAATTTTAAATAAATCCAAAAAAATAAAAAATATTAGGAATTGCATTTTAGGCATTTTAAGGTGCATTTTTTTTTTTTTTAGTGCATGACCACCTAATTTCCTGAAATTGATACTTATTTCTATTTTTCTTTTTCAGGAAAATAGGAAAGGAGAGGAAATTGGCAAGTAAATCTTCATCAACATGAAATTTTCCCTGCTTTCCTAGATTAGGATTTTTTTTTTTTTGCTTTTGAGTGAAGCTTGTAGTGAGGACCCTTGTAAATTGCATTTTCTATTTTCATTTTAAAGGGTTGTATAATACAGGGCAAGTGTGGGATAAGGTGTCCCACACTTGATCTTCATCAGAAACCCCATTGTAAGTCTCCTCACTCATTTATATTCCTAGATTAGGGTTTGCATTTAGAGTAAATTTGCATTGTTTGGTAGTATAAATCATATAAAAAGCATCCTTTTATAATTGTTGCATTTTTAGGTTTTGCATTAGTTTATCGCTTTTATTTGCATCTTAGGACATGGTTAATGCTTTAAGGTTATATATATGCTGATCAAACTGCCATGGAGTGTGGAATTAATTAGTAAGAGAACCCTACTCCCATAAGATCAAGGGTGGATTTTATCACTACTCCTTGGCCCACTTAGGATAATCACCTTAAGCACGCTACCCTAGCTTTCAATTCAAATTAAAATAAATCAGAAGAGACCTATAGGGCTATCACATGCTCGTAGGATCCTCTTACTAAGACTCGATTTATTGTCACTCTAGTGGCTTTGGAGCACTGTGGTTATTGAGGGTTGTCTAATAGAGCCTCGCTCTTCCCTCACATCCTGTTGATGTTTGTGAGGTCTAAACGCCTCCTTACACGAATGTTGTATTAACCACCTTGCGAAGAACCTAACTGGTCAGCACTAATCAAGTCTGAAGGAGAGGAGTGCTAGAGTTGGCTAATTAAAAGCATTGTCCCCATACAATTTCCAGAAAATCAACATGCTACTTATTAGCCTCAAGGATTATATTTTGTCCTTTGTTTGTTCATCTTTCTAGGAAATAGGTTGCATCATGTAGGTTAGTTTTCATTTTAAAAAAAGAAAAAAAAGAGTATATCAAGACAGGGATAAATTTCATAGATTAGATGCATAGATGGATCGATTAGATCTTATGGAAAGTCAATTGCATAGGCTAATAGCTTCTAGGCAAGTTGCGCCACAACCTCAATACCATAATTACTATACCTATTCTGAGCATCCATATTCCACCCCTTCTTGGCCCCCATCAAGCTCCACATACAATGAATACTATCAGGAGCCAGTGGATGCACTTGATGCATTCACATATCCTAGCAATTTTTATTTTGAGACAAATTATCAAGACTCTAATGGATGTGTTAGGCATCACGAACAACCATGGTCTCAAGATTACCAATATCAGGAAGAACCACAAAGGTCTCACCCTGGTCAGTACTACCATGATTATTCATAATATCAGGGACAACCATTATGTGTTTAGCCTGCTTAGTCCTTTTTCAGTACCTCAAGACCACAACAATACCAACCCTATGAGTCATTTCCTCTACAAGAAGAACCACTATTAGATGAAAAACCGCAACATATAGCACAAGGGAATAGGGAAATAAGACAAATGAGGGAGAATTATACTGAGGAAATAAAACGAGAGACGGAGGAATTTGAGGAAAAACTGAAACAAATTAGGGGGAATATAGAGCAATTCATTCTTGACAGTAGGATGGAAATTTCCTATGATCCTTATGAGCAACAAAGTCTACAACCATCCTTAGAAATCTCCAACTTCGATATACTTGAGTCATGTCCTGATTTTGATTATGAAGAGACTTCCATTAATGAAGAGCATAACACTTTAGAAAAATCCAACCCTCTTCCTCTAGATGCGTGTCCCGCCTATTGTATGACTCTGATGAAGACACATCTATTGAGGAGATGCTTGAGTTGTTGGATACTGTGCCTCTAATGGACACTTCTAGAATGCAAGCTAGAGTAGATCATCATATGCATGAAATTCAAATTGAGCCTTTCAATGTAGAAGATGTACCTGATTGCGACCTAGCAGCCTTATTTGAAAAAGCATCAGATGATAATATAGGCCAATTGCTACCGTACCTGTGCTTATCAAACAGACAAAAGAAGAGTCAATTGATATGCATCAACTTACTCTAGGGTACACATCAGAAGATAACCAGGGTTTCAGCCAAACCTTGTCCCCGCCTCTAGTAATACAAGAACAACCTATTAGAAAAGGTAGAGTCAGGTTATTACCCCAGTTCAGGACAATGATAGGGACATGGAGGAAAATGATAAACTGAATAGAATGGTCATTATTATCCCTCAATTTGGTCAAGACAAGGACTGGTTGTCACCATATGGTCCACGGAATTACACGGTAGTTCATGCAATCATTGAGTTACCCTCACCTCAATTTTCGAGGTGGAGCAATTATATTGACTATCGTGAAATATTGAAGATGGGAGATCAACACTATGGTCCCACTACTTTCACAATTGCGGTGATCTACTGTATTATATTCATATCACCACCTAAAATTCAAGGTGGATGCCATGTATAGATTACTGTGAAATTCTGAAATGGCGTGAGAATTCTCACCATTTCATCTTAGGGTGAAGATAAGGACAAATAAAGCTAACCCAGTTAGCTTAGGAAATGTCTGGCTGAAGACGTTAAACTTAGCGCTTTTTGGGAGGCAACCCAAGGATTTAGAGTTTACATCTCTCAACTTTCATATAGAATCCTATGTTTTCAAACATTAGGGACAATGTTTCGTTCAGGTTGGGGGTGTAGATGCACTAGAGATTTTGAGTTTTCTTGAAAAAAAAAAAATTGAAAATTTTTGAAAAAAAAAAGGTTTTTAAAGTAGGGTTCCCTTACTGTGATGAGAATCGAATGTTCAATATTTAGTAAATATACTGTTTTCATCTCTTAATGGGAATGCATATGATTAGTTTTGCATGTCTCTTAATGGGAAACCATTTACACACAGCACATAATCAAGACTAATATAGAGGTATGACTTAGAGACCTTGAGGAAAATTAGTGGAGACCTATAACCTAGTGAGACTTGAGACTATCTTCTTTTAGAGTGTTATAAGTAATTTCCTGATTTCTTCAGCACACATACATTAGTGTGATTATGTTATCATCGTTTTGGTTAAACATTAAGAATAAATAGGAGTAATAGCTTTAATTCTAGAAATTTATTGAATCTGATAGGCTTTAGGAAACCTAGGAAATGATATAGGCCATTCTTGCTTAGCCTAGAGACATAAAGCTTACCCAATATAATATACCACTAGTTAGCCTTTTGAGCCTATTATTAAGCCTTTTCTTTCTTAAACCCATTCACCTTAACCCAAAATAATCCATTAACATAAATAACCATTACCCATCTTCAAAATGAGTAGAGTAAAAAAAATAATTCAAAAAATAGGACAAAAAGTCAAAGAAGTGAGAAAAAGAATTAAATGTCTTTCTTCCAAAGAAAAAAGAAAAGAAAAGAAAAGAAAGACCAAAGTCTGAAGGAGAAATTCACTTCAAGAACAAACTAAAAAGAAAAGTTGTCCTATCAGATATTCATTGAAGACATCTACTCAATTTTGAACCTTTGAAATCTTTATACCTTTCTTTTCTAAACCTGTCCTAAGCCTACATTTCGTCCTAGTTAAAGACCTATTGATCTTAGGTGGACATAGCCTTAACGAGGAGATAAAAAGAAAAAATTAAGGTGAAAGACCCCTCATATTCTTGATGTTAACATTCACTCCTAGGGATCACCTTCCTTTGTCTCATGAGCGTTAAAAAGAATTATGTGAACCATTAGTTTGTTGGATTCGGTCACATAATGAGAGGAATATGTTAAACCCCTTATCTGAGAGTTTATTTCTGAGCGTATACCTGTGAGGATTTGAGGTCAAGGCATATTTCCAAAGGAATGTAAGCATATCCAATTAGGAGTCAAGATTTATGTGACTGTGCACACACATATGCACTCTGATAAATAGCTCAAATAAAATGTCTTTAATATGTGTATGATGTGTAAAATTGTCAAATCCTCTTCATTAAGTTGTGAAAAACTTGTCAATTTGCTAATGAATGAGGATTTTCTGAGAGAAAATAGGGAATATTCACTGCAAACCCTCACGAGGCATAACTTGTCCACTAGGGGTAACCTAGAGGTTCAAGGGCTTGTTACATATGCTAAATATAGTCGTGAGTACCTACGAAAGTGGCACCTTGTTCCAGTTTTGTATAAAATAGTTGTTTGCATGTTTTGCTTGGGACTAGCAAAATGCTGGTTGGGGAGTGTGTTAATTGCTTAATTTTGGCTAAAATACCCCTAGTTTAGCATTCAATTAGATCATCTAATCGTCGAAATTTCAAATTTTAGCTTGATTAACCATCAAGACCTTAATCAACAGTTAGATGATCATTCGAGCTTATTAAAGGATTAATGTATGGTTTGATTATTCTAATTTAGTCTTTTATTTTGCAGATCAACTGAAGGAAGGTTGGATGGCTCAGCTCTATGATCAACGGTGCAGATCAAAAAGGCAAGAGTCCTAATCAAAAAGGAGTTCTAGGTGGAAGAGTTGTAAAAGGATGAGGATTACTAAAAGGGATGGAGTTCTAATTGGAGGAAAAGAAAGTTTCCAAACAGGACTCTAACTCTTTAAGGATAGAGTTTGAGAAAGAAAAGGAGAAGAGCAGTTTTTATAAATAGGAGAGCCATATGGAGAGAAGGGAGTTTTTTCAGTTGTTTCGTACTACTTTCTCATCCTTGTCTGCTTGGAGTCTCAATTGTTTACTCATCTTACTATTCACACACCCAGCTTCCTCCCCCTATCTTTGTTTCAATTTCATTCCATCATCATTCTCTTTTACCGCACCTTCCCTATCAGCCAACACTACATCATCATCCCAACTCCCTCTATCACCAATCACCCAGTCCAACTTTTCTCCACCTACTTCACCCCTGCTTCTATTCATCATCATTGCTCCAACGCACCAAAGTTTCCACTTCCTCATCTTAACCCAATGCCTAGAAGCCTGGACGTCATCTTTCCTTGATGTGTAGACCAAGGTCGTCGTCTACCTTTTCATTCTTTTCACCAGTTTTTCCCAATTCTCTCTCTCTCTCTCTTGATCACCGTTGCATCGTGTCTGCTTCCATCGAATTTTTTTCCACTGAAGAACTAGTCGACGCCCAGGTGTCATTTTTCTCCTTCATCCTTTGCTTCCAGTCGTCCCTCTCTCCCCATCGTCATCACCGGCCAAGCTCACGCCCAGATGGGACAAGTTCCATAGTTAAACAAAGTTCAGCATTGGCCCCTACTTCCATCAAGCCAGATCAGAAGTGGGACGCCCCATGCTCACAAAAGGCGACTTTTTCCAACGCTCCAAACAACCAGCACCACTATGCAGCCCGAAATCTCACCAACCGTGCGACGCCCATCTACATCGCCATCCGGCTAGTTCGACCAGTCTGGCAAAGTCAATTTCCTCCAATTCTGGTGTTGATCACCACAGGATCCGGAGTTTTTCTCTTCACCAGACGGTTCAGAGAAGGAAACCCGAACTGCGTTTCCTCCCGCATTGCTGCTCTTTCCCCTTTCTCCCCAGGCGTCTGCACTTCTCCTCCGGCTACATCTCCTTCTCCTCTGGCTTCTCCTTCGTTTGGTTTTCCTGGTTTTTGTTAAAAACCAGAGTTTGAACAGAATTCCAATTTTGCCCTTCCTGTTTAAAACAATAACAATTCTGTTCAATTCCATTAATTACATCTGCGCCCTCTATTTATTTACATCTGTGTCCCTGTTCCATTTAAGCTTTATTTTATCCATCTTTTGACAGTGTTATCCAGGGACAATGCTATCCATGGACAGTGTAATTTAGGGATGTTTGATTAGTTTTATTTTATTTTTTTTGAAATTGATGTAACTGTCAAAAGATGGATAAAATAAAGCTTAAATGGAACAGGGACACAGATGTAAATAAACAGAGGATACAGATGTAATTAAGCAGGGGACGTGGATGTAATTAATGGAATTGAACAGAAATGTCATTGCATTTAAACAGAAGGGCAAAACTAGAATTCTATTGAAAATCTGGTTTTTAGCAAAAACCAGACGAAAACCCAACGAAGAAGATGACCGATGAATGGAGGAGATGGATTCGAAGGAGGGAGAAGAGGGTATCGATGCGGGAGGAAACCCAGTTCGGGTTTCCTTCTCCGAGACGTCCGGAGGAGAGAAAAACTTGAAGATGGTGTTGCACGGTCAGGCTGGAATAGCCTGATCTCGCTCCTCGCAGGTGATGGAGTAGAGGAGCCTGGCTGACTGGGGTGGTCGAGCAGGGGAGAGGATGGCAGTGGAAAAGGAGGTGCGATGAAGGTGGCTGGTGCTAATTTAGTCCGCCCAGATGAGTCTGTGCGGTAATGAGTTTTGTCGAAAAACTAGGAACAAAAGGAAACTCAAGAGATAAAGAGAGAGAGACGCATGAGATGAAGAAAATGGGGAAAAGAGAGTGAGAGAGCTGGGAGAGTGCGGTGAAAAACAAAGAGAGATTCGGAGGGTCAGAGGTGAGGGAGAGTGAACCAGCCAGCCCAAAAAAAAAAGAAAAAACGTCCTCCCCTGGGAAGAGGAGAAACGCCCATATAAGAAGAGGGAGAGACGTGAAAGAGTGGGAGGTGGAGGGAAACGTGTAAGAGATAGGGGGATAAGAGAGAGAGAAAAGAGAGGAGAGAGATATGTGAAAAGAAAGAGAAGATATAGGAAAAAAATTAAGAGAAAGAGGGAGAGAGTGGGGTCCACTAGAATTCTAGACTTGCTAGAATTCTGCAGTCTTCAAAGCCTTCAGTCTTCTCTTTCCGTGCAACTTCATCATCCTCATCTGGTATCCTTGATTCAATCTGGAGTGTCCACGCCTGAGTCGATTAATCTACAATGCATAGGACTCAATTAGAATCATCTGAACCGTTCAGTATTCCTCTGATTAGCTTTAATGATCATCTGACCACTAAATCTTTCAATTCAATGGTTGATGGCTAATTAAAGTTAAAATAAAATATTTTATGTAAAATCTTGAAATTAATAGCCTAGATGCTCTAATTGAACACTAAATTAAGGATATTTTAGCCAAAAATGACCACTTAACACACCCCCTAACTAGCATTTTGCTAGTCCCGAGCAAAACATGCAGACAACTATTTTGCAAAACTGGTACAAGATGCCACTTTCGCAAATACTCATGATTGCATTTAGCACATGCAACAAGCCCTTGAACCTCTAGTAGACGAGTTAAGCCTCGTGAGGGTTTGCTGTGAATATACCCACAAAATTCAGTAAAGTCAGTCCCCTATTTTATCTCAGAGAATCCTCATTCATTAGCAAATTGACTAGTTTTTTCACAACTTAATGAAGAGGATATGACAATTTTACATACCAAACACACAATAAAGACATTTTATTTGAGCTATTTCTCAGAGTCGATATGTGTATGTACAGCCTCATAAATCTTGACTTCTAATTGGATATGCTTACATTCCATTGGAAATATGCTTTGACCTCAAATCCTCGCAGGTATACGCTCAGAAATAAAACTCTTAGATAAGGGTTTAAACATATTTTGCTCATTATGTGACCGAATCCAACCAACTGATGGTTCACATAATTCTTTTTAATGCTCATGAGACAAAGGGAAGTGATCCCTAAGAGTGGATGTTAACACCAAAAATATTAGGGGTATACCTTAATTCTTTCTTTTCATCTCATCTTTAAGGCTATGTCCACTTAAGATCAATAGGTCTTTTAACTAGGACGAAATGTAGGCTTAGGACAGGTTTAGAAAAGAAAGGTATAAAGATTTCAAAGGTTCAAAATTGAGTAGATGACTTCAATGAATATCTTATAGGACAACTTTTCTTTTGGGTTTGTTCTTGAAGTGAATTTCTCTTTTCAGACTTTGGTCTTTCTTTTTCTCTTCTTTTCTTCTTCTTTTTTTTTTTGGAAGAAAGACAACTAATTTTTCTCACTTCTTTGACTTTTTGTCCGGCTTTGAACTTTTTCTACTCTACTCATTTTGAAGATGGGTAGTGGTATTTATTTTAATGGGTTATTCTGGGTTAGGGTGAATGGGGTTAAGAAAGAAAAAGGCTTAATAACAAGCTTAAAAGGCTAACTAGTGGTATATTATATTGAGTAGGCTTTATGTCTCTGGGCTGAGCAAGGATGGCCTATATCATTTCCTAGGTTTGCTAAAGCCTATCAGATTCAATAAATTTCTAGAATTAAAGCTATTACTCCTATTTATTCTTGATGTTTAACCAAAACAAGGATAACAAGATCACACTAATGTATGTATGCTGAAGAAGTTATGGAATTACTTATAACCCTCTCAAAGAAGATAGTCTCAATCTCTTACTAGGTTGTAAGTCTCCACTGATTTTCCTCAAGGTCTCTAAGTCATACCTCTATATTAGTCTTGATTATGTGCTGTGTGCAATTGGCTTTCGAGAATTAACTTTCATATAATGCTTCAACACATGCATGCTATGCAAAACTAATCATATGCATTCCCATTAAGAGGTGAAAATAGTATATTTACTAAATTCTGAACATTCAGTTCTAATCACAGTAAGGGAACACTACTTTAAAAACTTTTTGTTTTCTTTTTTCAAAAATTTTCAATTCTTTTTTTCGAGAAAACTCAAAATCTCTAGTGCATCTACACTCCCAACTTGAATGAAACATTGTCCCTAATGTTTGAAAACATAGGATTCTATATGAAAGTTGAGAGATGTAGACTCTAAACCCTTGGGTTGCCTCCCAAAAAGTGCTAAGTTTAATGTCTTCAGCTAGACACTTCCTAACCTAACTTTCTAAACCTAGAGCTAACTGGGTTAGCTTTATTTGACATAATCCTAACCCTAAGATGAAATGGCGAGAATTCTCACGCCACTTCAGAATTTCGCAGTAATCTATATATGGCCTCCACCTTAAAATTTTAGGTGGTGATATGAGTATAATACAGTAGATCAATGCAATTGTAAAAGTAGTGGGACAATATTGATGATCTCCCATCTTTAAGATTTCACGGTAGTCAATATAATTGCTCCACCTCAAAAATTGAGGTGAGGGTAACACAATGATTGCATGAATTACCTTGTATTTCCTTAGACCATATGATAAACAGTCCTTGTCTTGACCAAATTGAGGGATAATAATGACCATTCTATTCAGTTTATCTTTTTCCTCTATGTCCCTATCATTGTCCTGAACTAGGGGAATAACCTGAGTCTGCCCTTCTCTAATAGGTTGTTCTTCTATTACTTGAGGCAGAGACAAGGTTTGGCTTAAACCCTGGGTATCTTTTGATGTGTATCATAGAGTAGGTTGATGCGTATCAATTGACTCTGCTTTAAGCACAGGAACAATAACAATTGGGCCTATATTATCATCTGATGTTTGTTCAAATAAGGTTGCTAGTTCCCAATCAGGTACATCTTCTACATTAAAAGGCTCAATTTGAATTTCATGCTTAGGATGATCTACTCTAGCTTGCATTCTAGAAGTGTCCATTAGAGGCACAGTATCCAACAACTTAGGCATCTCCTCAATAGATGTGTCTTCATCAGAGTCATACAAATAGGTGGGACACGCAGCTAGAGGAAGAGGGTTGGATTTTTCTAAAGTGTTATGCTCTTCATTAATGGAAGTCTCTTCATAATCAGAATCAGGACATGACTCAAGTATATCGAAGTTGGAGATTTCTAAGGATGGTTGTAGACTTTGTGGCTCATAAGGATCATAAGAAATTTCCATCATAGTGTCAAGAATACATTGCTCTTTATCCTCCCTAAATTGTTTCAGCATAGCCTTAAATTCCTCACTCTCTCGTTTTATTTCCTGAGTGAAATCTTCCATCATTTGTTTTAGTATCGTATTCCTAGCAACCATGCCTTGATCTATTATCTCACACCTATGCTGCATATTTTCTTCTAATAATGGTTCTTCTAGTAGAGGAAATGACTCATAGGGTTGGTATTGTTGTGGCATTGGGATACTAAAAAAGGACTGAGCAAGCTAAGCACATGATGGTTGACCCTGATATTCGGAATAATCATGGAAGTACTGATCAGGGTGAGACCATTGTGGTTCTTCCTGATATCGGTAATCCTGAGACCATGGTTGTTCATGATGCCTAGCCCATCCATTGGAGTCTTGATAATTTGTCTCAGAATAAAAATTGCTAGGGTATGTGAATGCATTAGGTGCATCCACTGGCTCCTAATAGTATTCATTGTATGTGGAGCTTGATGGGGGCCAAGAAGGGGGTGGAATATGGATGCTCAGAATAGGTATAGTCATTATGGTATTGAGGTTGTGGCCAACTTGCCTAGAAGATTTTAGCCTAAGCAATTGACTTTCCATAACATCTGAGTGATACATCGATGCATCTATTCTATGAAATCTATCCCCTTCTTGATAAGCTCCTTTTCTTCTTCTTCTTCTTTTTATTTATTTTTATTTTTTTATTTTATTTTTTATAGATGAAAACTAACCTACATGATGCAACCTAAATTCCTAGAATGGTGAACAAACAAAGGACACAATATAATCCTTGAGGCTAATAAGCAACATATTGATTTTCTTGAAATTGTGTGGGGACAATGCTTTTAATTAGCCTAATTTAGTGCTCCTGCTCTCCTTTAGACTTGATTATTGCTGACCAGTTAGGTTCTTCTCAAGGTGGTTAATACAACCTTCGTGTGAGGAGGCATTTAAACATCACAAACGTCAATAGGAGGTGAGGGAAGAGCGAAGCTCTATTAGACAACCCTCAATAACCATAGTGCTCCAAAGCCACTAGAGTGACAGTAAATCGAGTCTTAGTAAGAGAGTCGTATGAGCATATGATAGCCCTATAGGTCTCTTTTGATTGATTTTAATTTGAATTGAAAGCTAGGGTAGCGCGCTTGAGGTGATTATCATAGGTGGGCCAAGGAGTGGTGATAAAAACCACCCTTGATCTTATGGGGGTAGGGTGCCCTTACTAATTAATTCCACACTCTATGATAGTTCGATCAGCATATATATCACCTTAAAGCATTAACCGTGTCCTAAGATGCAAATAAAAGTGATAAACTAATGTAAACACCTAAAAAAGCAATAATTATAAGAGGATGCTTTCTATATGATTTATACTACCCAACAATGCAAATTTACTCTAAATGCAAACCCCAATCTAGGAATTTAAATGAGTGAGGAGACTTATAGTGGGGTTTCTAATGAAGATCAAGTGTGGGCCACCTTATCCCATACTTGCCCTATATTATACAACCCTTTAAAATGAAAATAGAAAATGCAATTTACAAGGGTCCTCACTACAAGCTTCACTTAAAAGAAAAAAAATCCTAATCTAGGAAAGCAGGGAAAATTTCATGTTGATAAAGATTTACTTGCCAATTTCTTCCCCTTTCCTATTTCCCAGAAAAAGAAAATTTGAAATAAGTACCAATTCCAGCAAATTAGGTGGTTATGCATTAAAAATGCCTAAAGATGCACCTAAGAATACCTAAATTGCAATTCCTAATTTTTTCTTGATTTTTCTAATTTTTCTTCTTCTAAATTTTGGATTTTTTAGTAAAATTTTATAAAAACTCCTTTGCAAGTCCCCGGCAACAGTGCAAAAAACTTGTTGATATTTTCCGCAAGTGTACGGGCTATTATAGTATAGCTATGCAAATACGAGTCGAACCCCAGAGGGACTCGCTTTAAGTGGAGCTTTTAATAAAATTTAATTATTTATGAAATTCTTGGATTTATGAAAGACGAACAACTGCGAAAGCATTTGCCAAAGATGTTTTCAACAATCAAGAACGAAAGTTGTGGGCTCGAAGATGATCAAATTCTGTCCTAGTCTCAACCATAAACAATGCCCACCAGGGATCAGTAGATGTTGCTTTTAGGACTCTGCGGGCACCTTATGAGAAATCCAAGTTTTTAGGTTTTGGGGGAGTATGGTCATAAGGCTGAAACTTAAAGGAATTGATGGAACACCACCACCAAGAGTGGAGCCTACGGGTGAATTTGACTCAACACGGGGAAACTTATTAGGTCCAGACATAGTGAGGATTGACAAATTGATGAACGAGACCTCAGCCTACTAATTAGCTATGTGGAGGTGACCCTCCATGGCTAGCTTCTTAAAGGGACTATGGTTGTTTAGGCCACAGATGTTTAAGGAAATAACAGGTCTATAATGCCTTAGATGTTCTGGGCCGCATGAGCTCTACACTGATGTATTTAGCGAGTCTATAGCCTTGGCCGACAGGCCTAGGTAATCTTTGAAAATTTCATTGTGATGGGGATAGATCATTGCATTTTTGGTCTTCAATCAGGAATTCCTAGTAAGCACAAGTCATCAGCTCACACCAACTATGTCCACGCCCTTTGTACACACCTCCTGTCACTCCTACCGATTATGAAGTGTTCCGATTGCGGCGGCACAGGTTGTTCGATGTCATGAGATGTCCACTGAACCTTATCATTTAGGGGAAGGAGAAGCCTTAACAAGGTTTCTGCAGGTGAACCTGCTGAAGGATCATTGTCGTGGCCTCACTGTGAAAGCAGAATAACCTACGAATTAGTGAAACCCATTGTGTTCTTGGTGGGTAGAATGCCATTCTAGGATGCTCTGCCCCCTACACTTTATGCTCCGCTGCACATCTTCCCTCATTCTAACCTTGAGAAACTGGTTGCCAATTTGCAGGTGCATTGCGTAGCGGCTCTGTGTGCATAATGAATCCCCAGCACAAATAGGCACCGAGGACTTTTCTTCAATAGGATGCGACGTTACGTCATGCACTGGAATGTAAGATGACTCTTGGCAACGGATATCTTTACTCTTGCATCGATGAAAAATGTAGCAAAATGTGATACTTGGTGTGAATTGCAAAATCCTATGAACGATTGATTCTTTGAACGCAAGTTGTGCCTGAGGCCACTAGGCCTAGGGCACGCCTGCTTGCGCATCATTCCCCAACTTGCTCCCCAGCACCATGGGTGATGGGATGCAAAGATTGGCCGTCCATGTCGTATGTGTACGTGGTGGGCCTAAACATGGGCCTCGAGCGAGGCACGACACAGTGAGTGGTGATCTATCAGAGCTTCTAACTGGGGAGTCGTGCATAAGGTGTTGCAGGGGGGCCTTGAAACCCAAGGATGTTGCCTTGTGACACTGACCTTGACCCCATGCTAGGCGGGATGACCAGCTGAGTTTAAGCATATCAATAAGTGGAGGAGAAGAAACTTACAAGAATTCCCCTAGTAACGGTGATTGAATTGGGATCAGCCCAGCTTGAGAATCGGATGGTCTCGCCATTCGAATTATAGTCTGTAGAAGCATTTGCAGCAGCGGACCAGCCCAAGTCCCCTGGAAAGGGGTGCTAGAGAGGGGGATAGCTCCATTGTGCTTGGACCCTATCGCACCACGAGGCATTGTTGGCGAGACAGGTTGTTTGGGAATGTAGCCTGAATCAGGCAGTAAATTTCATCCAAGGCTAAATATTGGCGAGAGACCAATAACAAACAAGAACCGTAAGGGAAAGATGAAAAGGACTTTGAAAAGAGAGTCAAAGAGTGCTTGAAATTGTCGGGAGGGAAGCAGATGGGGGCCAGCAAGGCTCCTCTATTAGATGTGGAATGGTTTAGCTACCGGTAACTGTTGCAGGTTGCGTCAGTGGCCTAAGCCCGGGTGAATGTTCTTTACCTGTGGAGATGTCATTGTCACGATTGAAGTAGGCAGCATGTGCCATCTTTGGCGTGTCCTCACGGCACATGTGCATTGTAGGCAACGGCATGTGAGTCCCCAATTCGACCCGTAACATGGCTTGCTGGGGACTGCTAGGCTCATCCTCGTACTGCCCCACTGTGCGAGCGTTGGTGCCACTTGGGTCTTGCATGCTCAAAAGGATTTTCCCGCAGACCCTATTGGAGACGTGAGTGGCCGACCGTGTTCCTACCAAGGCACTTTTGGGTCTCTGTGTTGCCAGTAGGACCAGGCGCATTGCTACCATGGCACAAGTGGAAATTGGCACGGTCAAGCTCCTCCCATGCCAGGTGGGGCACTGCCACGCTAGCCTTTGTGCTGCTCCCCATAGCACACGTTGGGTGCAACTCTGGTCCCTCCCTTACATGCCTACTCAACAGTATGCTCCCACAGACACTATTGGATGTCAAAAGCACTCGAGTCCCTTGCGGTGTTCCTACCAAGGCACCTTAGTGACTCAGTAAAGCCTGCAGGACTAGGCTCAGTGCTAGCAGCGGCACAAGTCAGATGTGGCATAGTAACTCTTGTTAGAAGCCTCATAGGGCACTTCTAGGCTCACCCTCGCACTGCTTCCAGGAGCAGTGTGTTAGTGCATTTGGGTCCTGTGTTTTGAGGTGATAACAGGTCTATGAATTTGGCTGCATGTGCAGAGGTGTTTGCTTATGTTTGACGCTTGCGCTTTACTTCTTTTCCCCTTCTTCCTTGATTGGGAGACATGGTTGGGCTTGGGTTTTAGACCTTTGGTATAAACTGTGATGGCACATAAGTGGCATTGAGGTTGTGTATGTGGGAGGGATTGCTGTCATTGTAAAGCCATTTGCACATTCTAGTCCTTTTCAATGTGACTCCAATGCCTAGTGTGTTGGTTCATGTTGTGGTGCCTCCATTTGCTACCTTTATTATTGGGAATTCGGGTTGTTGTTGTTTCCCACTTTGCCTCTTGCTATCATCCCTTTGTCGGGGATGTGTGATGACCCTTGACATTGTGCCCTTTTTTCCTTGACCATGTGAATGTGTTGCATGTCTTGGCGCGAGGGACATGCGCGTGCTCTCGGGTGCAGTCGATGTGATTGGAGTGGGGTGATCTCTTCCCATGTCCATTGGCAGCTACATTTTGTTGCTTGCACAAATGAATGCCCCTCGAATTGACTCTATTGTAAGAATGCTACCTGGTTGATCATGCTAGTAGTCATATGCTTGTCTCAAAGATTAAGCCATGTGTGTGTAAGTATGAACAAATTTAGACTGTGAAACTACAAATGGCTCATTAAATCATTTATTGTTTGTTTTATGGAATCTACTATTTGGAAAACCATAGTAATTGAAATGTGCAAGAAACCCCGACTTCTGGAGGGATGCATTTATTAGATAAAAGGTCAGCACGGGCTTTGCTCATTGATCTGATGATTAATGAGAACTCGACATATTGCACACCTTCGCGCCAGCCACACATCATTCAAATTTCTGCCCTATCAACTTTCGATGGTAGGATAGTGGCCTACTATGGTGGTGACAGGTGATGGAGAATTAGGGTTCGATTTTGGAGAGGGAGCCTGAGAAATGGCTACCACATCTAAGGAAGGCATCAGGCACACAAATTACCCAATCCTGACATGGAGAGGTAGCCACCTCAACTTTTCTCCTTCCATTCCCTATATCAATATATTATTTAATCTTTTATTAAGGCTTTATCGTCAATCATGCAGTCTGTATTGTCAGGAGGTATCCTCATAAGTAGTGATTTTCTCAATTCCTCAAATTTTATCCTTCAAGTGCCTCCTCATACTTAGCTTATATCTTTGTCATAAGCTCAAGGGTCTATAAAGTGATCGGTACTTATCTACCTTTCTTTTCAATCCAAGTAAGTAGCATCTTTCAGACCCACAGTGATTTCTATGGTTTGTCATGGTATTTATTCAGGTTTGGAAAAATCTGTCTCACTAGTGGAGATAGCTCCTTATTTTTGCTTCTGTCTTAGTTGCATTTGTATTCATTGTACTTGTAGCTCCTTCCATGAAGTAGTTTAATTAACCTCAGACTCTCAAATATCTTAGTCTAACAAATAACTTCTTTCAGGGAAAACTCATGTCTAAGTACTTATAATATTCCTCTTAGTATATAACTTTGACTACTAACTCATAGATACTAACATACTTGATTAATTAGGGTGGGATACCTTTAGTCAACAGTGCTCTAAAGGTAATGGCTAAATAATGGTCTTAGGATTTTTGTTTCCCAATCTATGATAGTAAGACCTCAATTTGATCCTTGATGGTACCCTATTTGCTGAAGATAGATAGATGGACAAGTCACTGTCCTGGCCTAATTCCTTCTTCAATATAACTTTATTTACTCATGTAGCGGCAAGGTGAGATATCACCAAATTTTCCTTTTTATTATATCCATTGGAGTTCCCCATAAGCTAATGGATCTGATAAGAATCTAATTGTAATAATTGATATCAAACCATTTGTAGAATTTAATTTCTAGTTGGTCACCATTCCTCTTCGACAATTTCTTGTTCCATAATCTCCTGATATTCGATACTCTACTCAAAGTCTCAAACCCCATATGCTTTCTCTCTTTTATACTCTTTTACAATAAGATCACCAACTCATCTATTATTAATCCTTTGAAGTTGATTGGTTTATCTTCCCAGATGATTCAAGATGACCTTTTTCTTCTTTTGAATATTCAATATTCATCGAATAGTTATAGTTACATCTCTATCTCTTTCTCTCTTTTCTTCAAAATCCTCATTTAGTCTACCTAGATCAATGTCTCCATGTGCTTTGTTGCATATAATTGATACTTCATCTATTCCTTTTCTTAACAGATATGATAAACTGAATGCTTCTTAGAAATTCTAAACTGTCTTAAGATCATTGAAATCCTCAGTTGCCTGTAGCCGCAGTAAAATTCATACAATGTTTTAATAATGACATTGACGTTTTGATCATGCTATACTTCTCTTACAAGTTCATGTTAGGATCAATCTATTATCATCCTTAGTATTATCATCAAAATCTTTTGACAACTCGGTCGAATTCATTTCCCTATCATATTCGTGTTATGTTTCTCTTAATCACATAATATGTCACTTGTATCTATCTTTTGATTTGCTCCATAATACTCAGGTAGTTATTATTTGATAGCACTTCACTCTTTATAAGACTCCAATTAAGGCATCCAAAATTGAGCTAAGTCCTTCAAGATCCATAACTTTGTGATCTAACATGAGTCACAGTTCTTTCTTAATATCATCTTGCATTCTCATCCCTCTTAGATCGTCAAAATTCTTCTCAAAGTCTGTCTTTTACATCCCCTATCATACTCATATCATATCCATGTGATAGTGTACTCATATTCTGATATTCGTTATGATGGTAAGATAGCCATTTAGGTTCTTTGATTTTCTCACCTTTGATAAGATTACTTTATTGTAGGTCAGAACTATCTACTAACAAGTTCACTAACATCCTCATTCATCATTCTCATAATATGATCCATATATGAGTTTTTATATTTGCACTACTGGACAATAATCTTTATTTCCTATGATTTCGATAGGATTCAAACAATCCAATATCGAAGTATTTGCTAGACCCATCTTCTTTTTCACCTATTTGTTTATGGTGAAATGCCTTGAGCATTAATATTGTAATCTTCAAATAGAAGTAGTCATCTCTACTACTTCTCCATGATTTTCTCGATTGTCTATGACCCTTGGACATGTTGGACTGGCTGTGAAAGGATAAAACCTGGGCTCTGATACCAACTGTGACGACCCGGGTTTTCCCATGCATTTTTAAATGCAATACCTAATTCCTAAGGCGGGATGCATCCCTATTTGAAAACCATTTTATAAAAACCATGCAATGCGGCAGAAAATCTTTATTTTTAAACTCATTTTTGAAAACCCCGAGTGTCATTTGCCTTTACAACAACCAAAGTAGTTTTTGAAAAACTTCAGAAATCATAAATGTTTTTCCTCAGGTCTATCCAGTCACAGCACACAGCCCAACTGTAAATAAATACAAATATATGTCCAAAGGGTAGAGAGTTTACTCACATGTATTGTTGTCTCCTTTGTTTATTCACTTGCTCGTAGCACTAATATCTCTTGAGGCGTCTTCTATTTGTAAGCGGAACTATCCTAAAAAAATGTTAAGCATAGGGTGAGTATATACTATACTCAGTAGGAGTCTATCACTACTAGTTTTGCAATGCATGCTATGTTTAAAATCATATGCTCTTAAAAACATGTGCATATTCGAACAATCACGTTCAATATCGATATTAAAAACCACTGTCGAATTGAAATACCGACGACTTAAAGAATAGCATAATCCAAGTCGAAAGTATCATATATCATAAACATAATGATATGCATAAGATGCTCAATTGAATCCAACTCATGGATATCTGGTATGGTATGGTCGACCAACCTCATGTCTTGCCATATGCAATGCAAGTAAATCCACAAAACCATAGGGCCCAAACTATGCCCACGACCTCGCCACCATGTGGTCCCCGGGTATTTGAGGACACCGCGTCATAGCCTCCACGGGGCATATGACACATCGACCCAGTGCCGTGATACCAGTGGTAGCCCCCTGCGCCACATGCAATCGACGTAGGGACATGCCCTTTTTGGGTGTGGCACTCATTCCACCTAGTAGTGGTAGAGGCTGGGTGGCCAACCCAAACCCCTTGGCATAGCGCCCACGAGCTTACTAGCCCAAATCATATAAGATCAAACAAGCGAAAAACCTCTTTTTCAAAACCTGTCCTCTTTGGGTCCCTCACAATTGCCTACCTAGCGTATTTTGGGCATTCCAGCGTCTTTTGGTAACCCTCAAGGACATGCAATTTTTCAAGTACTCAATGCTCACAAATCATGCGATATATGCAATTATTTGCAAAGCATGTCTATGCATAATGTATTTATCATATGCATGCTGAATTCATTTATATGCTAAACAAGTCATAATATAAGTCATGCTAAATAAGCAAATACGTATACTTAAAACATGCATTCAAAAAAATCATGGATCTTTTTAAAAGTCTAGTAGCGATAGAGCACCTACCTCAAAGTCTCCTGAAGTCGCATCCTTTATCACTTTAACCCGTCCCTGGGTCTCATTTATAATCTCTTGGGTATGAATGGATACAAGGAGTCCTTATTAGTTTCATTCTATTTAGATCGCTAGATCTACCTATTGGGTCCATGTTCCTTGCCTAATTCATTCGTCAGGCTAGATCCTATGGTGTGGATCTACTTTCCAATAGTTAGACTCTATCATTTATCCTCTAATTCTAACTTTATAGTCTTATTGGGTTCGCGTGTCCCAGTTCCCAGGACACCCGTGCATCCTGGATGAACTGCAACCGCCTCACGTGCGTGCGAACCTAAAGGTCGTGCTAGGGACAGCGTTTCGCACACACACATGCATGCTCAAGTGACGCACTATGACGCGCATCATCGCATGGACGCCCCTTGTAGCATGGCGCATCTCAGCTCTCAGGGCACCCTGTGCACCCTGGTCGAGCCAGGACCCGTGCCCCATGTCGCGCGCGCACCTGAAGGCTGCACTTGGGATAGTGTATGCACTGTCGTACACCTGGAACCCGTCCCAGGGACCCAGTCCTAGGTGCACGTGGTGCTTGGCGTCCCTGGGACGTCTTGTTCGTGCACAACTGGCTAGAACCAGTCTTGAGGCGTTTTTCGGCTAGGAATTCTGGATGGAAAACGGTTGGAAACGCTAGATCCAGTATGGATCTAGCCTGAGAGCAGGAAAAAAAAGAAAAAGGAAAGGAGGATGGCTTACCTGGGTAGCCTTGGGAGTGCCCTTTTCCCGATGGGTGCTCCTGCTCACTGGCAAACTCGAAGAAGGGACAAGGCTTGTCGTTCCTATGCGACCAGGGGGAGAAAGGGGGAAAGAAGAGAGGGGAATGGGTAACTAGCAATGGCCGGCCTGACTCGGGCTTGGCCGTTGCCAGAAAACTCAGGAAAACTAGGTTTGAGACGAGTTTCCAATTTTGCCGGAAACCCCAGTCTCAAACGGTTGGGAAAACATCGGAAAACGTGGTTTTTGGAGAGGGAAGATGGGGTTTTTTATAGACCTGCTATGGCGGTGCCCCTCAATGGCGATGGCAGATCCCTCTAGAAAAATCGGGATCAAGGGTGTCTAGAGTGGTCTAGAGGTTGAAGACAAAGGGGGTGCTGTTATCAAAACGCCCCCTGTGTTTTTTGTCCTTTTTTCGTTTGTCTATTTAATTTTCAGAAATACCCCTATCTTTAAATGGCTGTAACTTCTTCATACGAACTCCGTTTTGGGTAATTTTTGAACCGTTGGATTCCATTATTCGAGTAGAATCTAATGGTACCAAGTTTTCTCACAAATTCCTTCTTTTACTATTTTAAATGAAATCAAATATTCAACACAGTCCATTTCCCATAGAATGTCCAAATTTCGTTAAAAATAATGCAAATTGCTCGGGTATTACAGCTAGATTCTAAACATGCCATTACCATTGCTAGAGTATCTCGCGTGCTGTCTATGTAATGAGCGCCAAGCATTCCACCCTGTGCTAGGCACCCATCCACTCGATGCTATGCGCTAAGAGTGAACGTAAAATCATATGACAATAGTCACAAAATATTATGTTAGCCTCCTTGATTTTGATTCCTTACCCAACTTGCCATTCTACTGCCAACGTTAAGTTAGTTTCCAAACCGAAGTTTGAACTATATTGATAAAGAAAGGCATCCACATTTAGATACAAGCAATGATATGTCTCCACAAGAGACGCTCTTTTTCTTTCCTTCTTTTTTTCCACGGGGCAAGTGTGATCATTACCAGATCTAATCCATTCACCATATCTAGCCTCCCATACCTATGCAACAAAATGACGCTCCTTGGATAAGATTGGCTCGTTGAACAAAATAAATGGCCTAGATCTAGAAAAGCCATCCTTTGTATGCATGTCCTATGAATATATCTCTATAACAATCTTTACTCTTTATAAATAGTGAGTCATATTACTTGCATACACCTTTGAATCTACTCTCGTCCAAACTTGGATTTCAAAGCAATTAATAGATCCTCCATGGCCTCCAAGAAAACTCAAGACCCTTCATCACATTTCTAGTATCTTACCAATTTTATCGAATGTCTCTAAAGACAACAAAGAGATTTTAGATCATTTAGGAAGGATTTTCTAATGCATATGCATGGCAGTTGGAAATGGGCATCTGACACATACAATTCAGACTATTGTTTTACTTCTTGTTTTTTCTCCTATCTTTTTCTCCTCCTTTTTTTTTTCTACTGCTATGAACAACTGCACCATCAATGCTAGAATAGTAGTTTCACTGCATGTTATGACCTACCAATTTGTACCTGACTAGGTTTATGCCTGGATGGAAGTCATGGTCAGATGTTACCAATAGACGAATGCCAGATGACCACTTCATATGAGAGCCATTCACCACTTATTGCGGCTCACTTTCGCACCGATATTTATAATGGTTTCTTAGGGTGGCCCCTACCTACTTCTATTTTTTTTTTTCTTTCATGGTGACAAACAACAAAACAAAATAAAAACAGACCCAACAAAGGTGATAATCAGTAGGATCATGCATCATTCACAAATATGCATGCACAGTGAAACCAGATCTAATCGTTCAAAGTCGCCTATCTTATTACATTCATCCTCAAGTGTTCATTATTTTAAAATGAAAGATAACAAATAACATATCTAACTAACTGCTTATCCATACTTCACTTCTTAGTCTCCTTATTTAATTTGGTCTAGTCGACTGCTTAGTCCTCTCGTGCTTCACCTGAAATGTTTTGTAGGAGTGAGTACAACAACTCAATAGGAACAAGTCTAAACCAACCGTTTGAAAACCACGGCAAAGACATTGGCATAATTTTTGTGCAAACACTTCCATGATCAATCATAATTATGATATAAACATTATAAAACAATTATGCCTTTTAAAAAAATATCTAGCATTTCCAATAAATTCTAATATGTTCTACAAATCTTATACATACAAGCCCGTTAGGACTTTTATCAAAGAATGACGTATCACAGCAATGGTCAATATCCTCGAGGATGGACCGACATGTCAGTCTATGTCTGATAATTATATGGTATACTCTGCACGTAGGGGACTCACATCCAACTACGTGCGGCCGCGGATACCACACGGGCTACACCAGTCCTCATGGGGGCACTGGATCACAAGAAAGCAGTCTCCCAATGATACAATACTCTCTACAATAGGCCTCTTAGGGTAGGTATCTCATTTCATAAGCCAGTGGCTAACTAGACTTCGTAGCATAGCAACCAGGTGGGCTTAGAATTTGCCCAAGGCTAGACTCAACTCTTATGAGTCGCCTAATTTTAGGCTAGGCACAACTCTCTTGAGTCGCCTAATTTTTCACTCATTAGATCATTTCACATTGCTTAATGCATCTTATGAAGGTATTTATAACTTTCCCATTAGCAAGGATATGTCAAGATCTTATGCTTACATTCTATTGCGTAGCATGTAGGAATCAATCAGTTTATTTCATAGACTAAACTTGGTGCTTGACAATTAAGTTTCAAGTTACGCATATGAACAATTAGAGACTACGCTCACATATAAACATTTAATCATAGATCAAGACACAAAAAAATATCTTATGATATTGATCAAAATTCTATGGGGCCATGCATGTAGTGGTTCTTATGGGATACATTTATGCCTACTGACCATACAAGTGTGTGCTACGCCTATGACTTATGTGTATCATAAATAAGTAATAAGCATGTGCTGGATTCTACATATGCCATTACCATTGCTGGAGTATCACGCGTGCTGTCTATGCAATGAGCGCCAAGCATTCCACCCTGTGCTGGGCGCCTGCCCATCCACTCGATGCTATGCGCTAAGAGTGAACGTAAAATATAGTAATTAGATGGCACCCATGGAGCTATCATTTTAGCTTTCCTCTTCTAAATAACCATTATCTGAAGAACCTTTCAAGCATCATAAGTTTGGAATCAAAACCATATGACAATAGTCACAAAATATTCTGTTAGCCTCCTTGATCTTGATTCCTCACCCAACTTGCCATTCTACTGCCAACGTTAAGTTAGTCTCCAAAGCGAAGTTTGAACTATATTGATAAAGAAAGGCATCCACATTCAGATACGAGCAACGATATGTCTCCACAAGAGACGTTCTTTTTTTTTTTTTTTTTTTTCCACGTGACAAGTGTGATCTTTACCAGATCTAATCCATTCACCATATCTAGCCTCCCATACCTATGCAACAAAATGACACTCCTTGGATAAGATTGGCTCATTGAACAAAATAAATGGCCTACATCTAGAAAAGGCATCCTACATATGCATGTCCTATGAATATATCTCTATAACAATCATTGCTCTTTGTAAATAGTGAGTGATATTACCTGCATACACCTTTGAATCCACTCTTGTCCAAACTTGGATTTCAAAGCAATTAATAGATCCTCCATGGCCTCCAAGAAAACTCAAGACCCTTCATCACATTTCCAGTATCTTACCAATTTTATCGAATGTCTCTAAAGAGAACAAAGAGATTTTAGATCATTCAGGAAGGATTTTCTAATGCATATGCATGCCAGTTGGAAATGGGCATCTGACGCATACAATTCATACTACTGTTTTACTTCTTTTTTCTCCTCCTTTTTTTTTCTACTGCTATGAACAACTGCACCATCAATGCTAGAACAGTAGTTTCACTGCATGTTATGACCTACCAATTTGCACCTGACTAGGTTTATGCCTGGATGAAAGTCATGGTCAGATGTTACCAATAGACGAATGCTAGATGACCGCTTCATATGAGAGCCATTCACCACTTATTGCGGCTAACTTTCGCACCGATATTTATAATGGTTTCTTAGGGTGGCCCCTACCTACTTCTTTTTTTTTTTTTTTTTTTCTTTCATGGTGACAAACAACAAAACAAAATAAAAACAGACCCAACGAAGGTGATAATCAGCAGGATCATGCATCATTCACAAATATGCATGCACAGTGAAACCAGATCTAATCGTTCAAGGAATTCATGCAAAACAAATATGTAATAATAATAATAAAAATCTTTAGGCATTAATCCTATTTTCTCATATCAAAACACAAGCATGATTTCCTAACCTAAGTTAAAAGTCAAGTTAATTTAGAGCAATTCCTAAGTAATCCCCTACCTCGCAGATGCGATCGTTCTTCTACAGCCTTCTTATCCAAAACGCAAATTGGTTCGTAATTCTTGGCGTAGCTTGTTCCCCTCTCCTTCTTCTTCTCTCTCTCTTCCTCTTTCTTTCTTTCTCTCCATTTCTCTCTTTCTCTTTCTCTTTCTTTGTGTTTCACGTATCCTTTCTTCTTCTCCCCTTCTTATCCTAATTCCATTTGACTTTCCTTCTTTCCTATCCTATCTCCTATCTATCCAATCTAATTTGTTATGTATCCTATCTTTTCCTAATTCTCTATCTTTATTTTTATCTTGTTATCAATTTTATCCCATATCAGATTCTAATTAGATGCTTATCTTCATCCTTTCCCAACTAACCAGAATTATCTAGGTTCATTCCACCTGGACACTTTTGGCTTTTGGGTAGGGAATTTCTCCAAAAAGGTTATTTTGGAGACTTGAACTCTAGTTCTAGAGTTTAGCCTCTTCATTTTATGGCCACTAGGGCATTTAGCTTCTTGTTCTCAATTCCATGCAAGAAATATATATATATATATATTATAAAATGCACGTTATTACAATCTTCCCTACTTACAAAAATTTCGTCCTCGAAATTTCAAGGTAGTATAGTGAACAACTCGAAAACCTTTGTCTCATGTCACTTTTCAATTCCCAGGTAGCTTCTTCAATCTTATGAAGATGCCATAAGACTTTGACTAATGGGATAGTCTTGTTTCTCAAATTCTTCTCCTTCCGATCTAGGATCTCAGACCGGCTTCATCCGAAAAGTAAGATCAGATTGCGCTTAATTGGCACTTGCTCCAACACATGGGTAGGATCAGAACATATTTCCCGAGCATTGACATATGGAATACATTATGTACCTCTAATAACCGTGGTGGAAGTGCTAGTCGGTATGCCACCGTCCAATTCTTTCCAGAATTTCAAATGGTCCTATGAATCTAAGGCCCAGTTTGCCCTTAATTCCAAAACTCGTCACTCCCTTAGTTGGTGAGACCTTCAAGAAAACATGATCTCCAACTATAAATTCAAGATCTCTGCGCCTCTTATCCGCGTAGCTCTTTTGTCTACTATGGGCAGCCAATAATCGCTTCTAGATAATTCGTACCTTCTCTCGCACATTGTTCAATTAATTCTGACTTCACAAATTGTCGTTCGCCAATATCGCTCTAACAGGTTGGTGTTCGACAAGGTCTACCATATAATGCCGCGTACGGTGTCATGCCAATGCTAGAGTGGTAACTGTTATTATATGCAAACTCTATCAAGGGAATATGTTCATCCCGCTTACCTTTCCACTCTAAGGTACAAGTCCCGAGCATATCTTCAAGCGTCCGAATAGTTCGCTCAGACCGTCCATTAGTCTATGGGTGAAAAGTCGTACTAAATCTTTGCGAGGTACCAAGTCCTTCCCGTACACTCGCCAAAAATGTGATATGAATCTGCTATCCCTATCCGGTATAATGGTCAAAGGTACTCCATGTAAACTTACAATCTCGAATGGGAAGAAAGTGTGCAGACTTAGTCGCCTATCCACTATTACCCAAATCATGTCGTGTCCACTAGAGGTTCGAGGTAATCCCACTACAAAGTCCATAGTAACATGGTCCCACTTCCATTCTGCGAGTTCTAATGTTTGTAACAGTCCCACCGGCCTCGATGCTCGCCTTCACCCTCCGACATGTTAGACATCTTGCCACACACTCGCCAATGTCTCTTTTCATGCCCCGCCACCAAAAATTTCTCACAAATCTTGACACATTTTTGTACCCGCAGTGGTAAATGGTAAACTTTGAGTTATGTGCCTCTTGTAATATTTCCCGTCTTAGCTCGCCTACGGCTGGCACTACAAGTCTACCTTGAAAGCATACTCCTCCATTAGTGCCCATTGAGAATCCAATCATATTACTCATGCCCTGAGTTTCTTCACACTCCTTTTGAGCTTGCAATATACGATCTGTGAAGGCTGATCTTATAGTGACATTTGCTATCCTTCCTTTGATCTTCCTACTGAGAGCATCAGCTACGACATTGGCCTTACCAGGATGGTACTGGATGGTAAAGTCATAGTCTTTTAGGTATTCCATCCAACGTCGTTGCCTCCTATTGAGATCACTTTGTGAGAATATGTACTTAAGACTTTTATGATCTGTAAAGACTTCAAACCTTTCACCATACAAATAATGTCTCTAGATCTTTAGAGCAAAAACCACAGCAACCAACTCTAAATCATGTGTGGGATAGTTTACTTCATGAGTCTTCAACTGCCTAGAGGCATAAGCAATCACTTTTCCATGTTGCATTAACATGCATCCAAGTCCCTTGCCCGAGGCATCACTGTATACCAAGAATCCTCCACTACCAACTAGCAAGGTCAAAATAGGCGCGGTGGTGAGTCTCCTTTTCAGCTCTAGAAAACTCCTTTCACATTCATCACCCATTCAAATCTTTTCTCCTTCCTAGTCGCTTGGGTCATAGGTTGTGCAATGCGAGAAAATCCCTCAATAAATCTCCTGTAATACCCTGCTAACCCAAGAAAGCTACGGATCTCTGATACGACAGCCTTTGGCCTTTCCCAATTGATGATTGCTTCTATCTTCTTAGGATCAACTGCAATACCGTCTCGCAGAGATAACATGCCCGAGAAATCGTACTTGGTCAAGCCGTAATTCACACTTTGAGAATTTTGCATATGACTTATGAGTTTGGAGTGTGCTCAACATGATTTTCAAATGCTCTCGTGTTCATCTCGACTACTAGAGTAGACTAGAATATCATCGACGAATATAGTGACAAACTTGTTAAGATATTCTTGAAATACCTGATTCATCAAATCCATAAAAGAACAGGTGCATTCGTTAGTCCAAAAGGCATAACTAGGAATTCATAGTGGCCATACCTAGTTCTGAATGCTGTCTTCGAGATATCCTCGTCCTTTATCCTCGACTGATGATAACCAGATCTCAGATCTATCTTTGAAAATACTTTGGCTGATCAGAATCGGTCGAAGAGATCATCAATGTGTGGTAATGGATATTTGTTCTTAATCGTGACCCCATTCAACAATCGATAGTCTATGCATGCCTCATAGATCCATCTTTCTTTTGACAAATAACACAGGGGCTCCCCATGGTGAGACACTTGGTCGAATAAATCCTTGGTCCATCGACTCTTGTAATTGTACCTTTAACTCCTTTAGTTCAGCTGGTGCCATGCAAGAAGGGGCCTTAGAGATTGGAGCTGTTCCCGGTAGCAATTCGATAGAAAACTCCAACTCTCTTTTTGGTGGTAACCCAGTCAATTCCCCTGGAAAAAGATCGTGGAATTCCCGTACCACTTCTATTTCTTGAATCTCTCGGCCCGACTCCCCCTGAGTCACTACATTTGCTAAATAGGCTGGGCATCCTCTAGTTATAAGTCGTGATGCCTGCACTGCTGATATAATGGTCATTCCTGGGACATTTAGCCTTCCCTGAAAGGTAATGATTTCCTTTTCGGTTGCTGAGTGTGACTCTTTTCTTCCCACAATCAACCATTGCCTCATGGTCTGCTAGCCAATCCACGCCTAAGATGACATCGAAGTCTGACATGTTCAATAGTATTAAGTCTGCACTAAGTTCTTGTTATGATATATGTATCGGTACTTCTTGTAAGAATTCATGTGCTAGAACTGGTTCTCCTACTGGGGTGCTGACTTCTAAACAAATACCCAATTTGTATTTTGTACATTTCATGCATGATGCGAAGTCATATGATATAAATGAGTGTGTGGAACCAAGATCAATTAAGACACGAGCAAATGTATCAAAAATTTGAAGGGTACCTTCAACTATGGAATTTGAAGTGCGTACCTGCTCGGTGGTCAATGCAAATACTCTTCCCTGACTCCTCTGAACTCCGTCCCGCATTTGGTCGCTCGTCCCTTCTTTTCTTTGGGCAATCTTTGAGAAAGTGACCTTTATCACCACAGATGAAGCATCGTCGTTCACGGACATCACAAGGCTTGCCAGAGTGGTACTTATGACATGTTGGGCATGTGACATCTTCCTTCTCTCTTCTTCTAAAGTTTCCTGGTGCTGATTTCTGTGGCTGAGCAAACTTTGTTAGTGCAGCATGCCTCTTCCCTTTCCAACTTGGCTTGTGTCCACCATATCTCTCACCGTCTCTATTAGAGGCCTTGTACTCCCGTTCCAAAATGGCTGCCAACTCCACAGCCTTAGACAATGAGGAAGGCTGAGCTATCAATATCTTGCTTTTGATGTGAAAATTTAATCCTCTGACAAATTTTTGTGCAGCTCGCAATTCTGTGGGGCATACTTCAGGAGCAAAACGCCTCAACTTAACAAATATGGTTTTATACTATTCCACCGTCATGGAACCTTGCACCAATCCTAGGAATTCTTGTTCCTTCTGTTCCTTAACATGAGGTGGAAAGTATTTGTCAATGAAGACTGTTTTGAAGTCTTCCCACTCCACAACTTCCATATCATTGAAATAGGTCCTCTCAGCTGTCGGCCACCAGTGTAGGGCCTCTCCAGTCAGCACAAAGGTAGCAACTGGTACTCGCCTATCCTCTGGTACGTTCATAGCTTTGAAAATTGTCTCTACCTCACAAAGCCAAGTCTCGGCTGCTTCGGTCCATCTTCTCCCGAAAACTTTGGAGTTATCTTTTGAATCGCTCAAGTAACGTGTGACCTTTGGCCCCAATTCATCATCTCCAACCATTGCCTTGAGTTCTCCTCTTTGCCTTGGGGTCTCCAGCCTTTGTTTCATTCGCTGTAAAAGGAGCTCTATAACATCCTCGACCGTATCATGCTGGGCTTTAGTGTTTTCTGAGGTTTCAGAAGAGGATGACTCAACTATGTTTGCAGCCCTACGCCTCTTAGGTGCCATCTGAATGTCAATAATTAAAATCCTAGTAAGTTTTTGCTTCTACTTAGCTAATGTAACTAAGAGTTATTATTATATCATTATTTATTATTTGGCTATGAGCAGAGTGAACCGTGCTCTAATACCAATTGAGGCGACCTGTGTTTTCAAAAGTATTTTTTTTCAAATAAAATTTCAAAATTTAACTCTCTTGTAGGATTTTTTTTTTCAAAACATTTGAAATATATATAATGCATATTTACTTTTATCAATTCCCCCTTCAACCCGGTGTCACAAGAAAACCTCACATATAATAGCGGAATATAAATATACCATTACAGGATCTCCTTGGTCACAGCCCAAACAATAAGAAGTTTGGATTCAAATCAATGTTTAGATTTAATATATCAAAGTCGCCTATCTTATTACATTCATCCTCAAGTGTTCATTATTTTAAAATGAAAGATAACAAATAACATACCTAACTAATCGCTTATCCATACTTCTCTTCTTAGTCTCCTTATTTAATTTGGTCTAGTCGATCGCTTAGTCCTCTCGTGCTTCACCTGAAATGTTTTGTAGGAGTGAGTACAACAACTCAATAGGAACAAGTCTAAACCAACCGTTTGAAAACCACGGCAAAGACATTGGCATAATTTTTGTGCAAACACTTCCATGATCAATCATAATTATGATATAAACATTATAAAACAATTATGCCTTTTAAAAAAATATCTAGCATTTCCAATAAATTCTAATATGTTCTACAAATCTTATACATACAAGCCCATTAGGACTTTTATCAAAGAATGACGTATCACAATATGTTGTATCACAGCAATGGTCAATATCCTCGAGGATGGACCGACATGTCAGCCTATGTCTGATAATTATATGGTATACTCTGCACGTAGGGGACTCACATCCAACTACGTGCGGCCGCGGATACCACACGGGCTACACCAGTCCTCATGGGGGCACTGGATCACAAGAAAGCAGACTCCCAATGATACAATACTCTCTACAATAGGCCTCTTAGGGCAGGTATCTCATTTCATAAGCCACTGGCTAACTAGACTTCGTAGCATAGCAACCAGGTGGGCTTAGAATTTGCCCAAGGCTAGACTCAACTCTTATGAGTCGCCTAATTTTAGGCTAGGCACAACTCTCTTGAGTCGCCTAATTTTTCACTCATTAGATCATTTCACATTGCTTAATGCATCTTATGAAGGTATTTATAACTTTCCCATTAGCAAGGATATGTCAAGATCTTATGCTTACATTCTATTGCGTAGCATGTAGGAATCAATCAGTTTATTTCATAGACTAAACTTGGTGCTTGACAATTAAGTTTCAAGTTACGCATATGAACAATTAGAGACTACGCTCACATATAAACATTTAATCATAGATCAAGACACAAAAAGATATCTTATGATATTGATCAAAATTCTATGGGGCCATGCATGTAGTGGTTCTTATGGGATACATTTATGCCTACAGACCATACAAGTGTGTGCTACGCCTATGACTTATGTGTATCATAAATAAGTAATAAGCATGTGCTGGATTCTACATATGCCATTACCATTGCTGGAGTATCACGCGTGCTGTCTATGCAATGAGCGCCAAGCATTCCACCCTGTGCTGGGCGCCTGCCCATCCACTCAATGCTATGCGCTAAGAGTGAACGTAAAATATAGTAATTAGATGGCACCCATGGAGCTATCATTTTAGCTTTCCTCTTCTAAATAACCATTATCCGAAGAACCTTTCAAGCATCATAAGTTTGGAATCAAAACCATATGACAATAGTCACAAAATATTCTGTTAGCCTCCTTGATCTTGATTCCTCACCCAACTTGCCATTCTACTGCCAACGTTAAGTTAGTCTCCAAAGCGAAGTTTGAACTATATTGATAAAGAAAGGCATCCACATTCAGATACGAGCAACGATATGTCTCCACAAGAGACGTTCTTTTTTTTTTTTTTTTTTTTCCACGTGACAAGTGTGATCTTTACCAGATCTAATCCATTCACCATATCTAGCCTCCCATACCTATGCAACAAAATGACACTCCTTGGATAAGATTGGCTCATTGAACAAAATAAATGGCCTACATCTAGAAAAGGCATCCTACATATGCATGTCCTATGAATATATCTCTATAACAATCATTGCTCTTTGTAAATAGTGAGTGATATTACTCGCATACACCTTTGAATCCACTCTTGTCCAAACTTGGATTTCAAAGCAATTAATAGATCCTCCATGGCCTCCAAGAAAACTCAAGACCCTTCATCACATTTCCAGTATCTTACCAATTTTATCGAATGTCTCTAAAGAGAACAAAGAGATTTTAGATCATTCAGGAAGGATTTTCTAATGCATATGCATGCCAGTTGGAAATGGGCATCTGACGCATACAATTCATACTACTGTTTTACTTCTTCTTTTTTCTCCTCCTTTTTTTTTTCTACTGCTATGAACAACTGCACCATCAATGCTAGAACAGTAGTTTCACTGCATGTTATGACCTACCAATTTGCACCTGACTAGGTTTATGCCTGGATGAAAGTCATGGTCAGATGTTACCAATAGACGAATGCTAGATGACCGCTTCATATGAGAGCCATTCACCACTTATTGCGGCTAACTTTCGCACCGATATTTATAATGGTTTCTTAGGGTGGCCCCTACCTACTACTTCTTCTTTTTTTTTTTTTTCTTTCATGGTGACAAACAACAAAACAAAATAAAAACAGACCCAACGAAGGTGATAATCAGCAGGATCATGCATCATTCACAAATATGCATGCACAGTGAAACCAGATCTAATCGTTCAAGGAATTCATGCAAAACAAATATGTAATAATAATAATAATAATCTTTAGGCATTAATCCTATTTTCTCATATCAAAACACAAGCATGATTTCCTAACCTAAGTTAAAAGTCAAGTTAATTTAGAGCAATTCCTAAGTAATCCCCTACCTCGCAGATGCGATCGTTCTTCTACAGCCTTCTTATCCAAAACGCAAATTGGTTCGTAATTCTTGGCGTAGCTTGTTCCCCTCTCCTTCTTCTTCTCTCTCTCTTCCTCTTTCTTTCTTTCTCTCCATTTCTCTCTTTCTTTTTCTTTTCTCTCTCTTCTCTTTCTCTTCCTCTTTCTTTGTGTTTCACGTATCCTTTCTTCTTCTCCCCTTCTTATCCTAATTCCATTTGACTTTCCTTCTTTCCTATCCTATCTCCTATCTATCCAATCTAATTTGTTATGTATCCTATCTTTTCCTAATTCTCTATCTTTATTTTTATCTTGTTATCAATTTTATCCCATATCTGATTCTAATTAGATGCTTATCTTCATCCTTTCCCAACTAACCAGAATTATCTAGGTTCATTCCACCTGGACACTTTTGGCTTTTGGGTAGGGAATTTCTCCAAAAAGGTTATTTTGGAGACTTGAACTCTAGTTCTAGAGTTTAGCCTCTTCATTTTATGGCCACTAGGGCATTTAGCTTCTTGTTCTCAATTCCATGCAAGAAATATATATATATATTATAAAATGCACGTTATTACAATCTTCCCTACTTACAAAAATTTCGTCCTCGAAATTTCAAGGTAGTATAGTGAACAACTCTGAAAACCTTTGTCTCATGTCACTTTTCAATTCCTGTGTAGCTTCTTCAATCTTATGAAGATGCCATAAGACTTTGACTAATGGGATAGTCTTGTTTCTCAAATTCTTCTCCTTCCGATCTAGGATCTGTACTGGCTTCATCTGAAAAGTAAGATCAGATTGCAGTTTAATTGGCACTTGCTCCAACACATGGGTAGGATCAGGAACATATTTCCTGAGCATTGACATATGGAATACATTATGTACCTCTAATAACTGTGGTGGAAGTGCTAGTCGGTATGCCACCTGTCCAATTCTTTCCAGAATTTCAAATGGTCCTATGAATCTAAGGCCCAGTTTGCCCTTAATTCCAAAACTCGTCACTCCCTTAGTTGGTGAGACCTTCAAGAAAACATGATCTCCAACTATAAATTCAAGATCTCTGCGCCTCTTATCCGCGTAGCTCTTTTGTCTACTATGGGCAGCCAATAATCGCTTCTAGATAATTCGTAGGCACATTGTTCAATTATTTCTGACTTCACAAATTGTCGTTCGCCAATATCGCTCTAACAGGTCGGTGGTCGACAAGGTCTACCATATAATGCCGCGTACGGTGTCATGCCAATGCTAGAGTGGTAACTGTTATTATATGCAAACTCTATCAAGGGAATATGTTCATCCCAGTTACCTTTCCACTCTAAGGTACAAGTCCCGAGCATATCTTCAAGCGTCCGAATAGTTCGCTCAGACCGTCCATTAGTCTATGGGTGAAAAGTCGTACTAAATCTTTGCGAGGTACCAAGTCCTTCCCGTACACTCGCCAAAAATGTGATATGAATCTGCTATCCCTATCCGGTATAATGGTCAAAGGTACTCCATGTAAACTTACAATCTCGAATGGGAAGAAAGTGTGCAGACTTAGTCAGCCTATCCACTATTACCCAAATCATGTCGTGTCCACTAGAGGTTCGAGGTAATCCCACTACAAAGTCCATAGTAACATGGTTCCACTTCCATTCTGCGAGTTCTAATGTTTGTAACAGTCCTACCGGCCTCTGATGCTCGCCTTCACCCTCTCGACATGTTAGACATCTTGCCACACACTCGCCAATGTCTCTTTTCATGCCCCGCCACCAAAAATTTCTCACAAATCTTTACACATTTTTGTACCCGCAGTGGTAAATGGTAAACTTTGAGTTATGTGCCTCTTGTAATATTTCCCGTCTTAGCTCGACTACCGCTGGCACTACAAGTCTACCTTGAAAGCATACTCCTCCATTAGTGCCCATTGAGAATCCAATCATATTACTCATGCCCTGAGTTTCTTCACACTCCTTTTGAGCTTGCAATATACGATCTGTGAAGGCTGATCTTATAGTGACATTTGCTATCCTTCCTTTGATCTTCCTACTGAGAGCATCAGCTACGACATTGGCCTTACCAGATGGTACTGGATGGTAAAGTCATAGTCTTTTAGGTATTCCATCCAACGTCGTTGCCTCCTATTGAGATCACTTTGTGAGAATATGTACTTAAGACTTTTATGATCTGTAAAGACTTCAAACCTTTCACCATACAAATAATGTCTCTAGATCTTTAGAGCAAAAACCACAGCAACCAACTCTAAATCATGTGTGGGATAGTTTACTTCATGAGTCTTCAACTGCCTAGAGGCATAAGCAATCACTTTTCCATGTTGCATTAACATGCATCCAAGTCCCTTGCCCGAGGCATCACTGTATACCAAGAATCCTCCACTACCAACTAGCAAGGTCAAAATAGGCGCGGTGGTGAGTCTCCTTTTCAGCTCTAGAAAACTCCTTTCACATTCATCAGCCATTCAAATCTTTTCTCCTTCCTAGTCAGTTGGGTCATAGGTTGTGCAATGCGAGAAAATCCCTCAATAAATCTCCTGTAATACCCTGCTAACCCAAGAAAGCTACGGATCTCTGATACGACAGACTTTGGCCTTTCCCAATTGATGATTGCTTCTATCTTCTTAGGATCAACTGCAATACCGTCTGCAGAGATAACATGCCCGAGAAACTGTACTTGGTCAAGCCAGAATTCACACTTTGAGAATTTTGCATATGACTTATGAGTTTGGAGTGTGCTCAACATGATTTTCAAATGCTCTCGGTGTTCATCTCGACTACTAGAGTAGACTAGAATATCATCGACGAATATAGTGACAAACTTGTTAAGATATTCTTGAAATACCTGATTCATCAAATCCATAAAAGAACAGGTGCATTCGTTAGTCCAAAAGGCATAACTAGGAATTCATAGTGGCCATACCTAGTTCTGAATGCTGTCTTCGAGATATCCTCGTCCTTTATCCTCGACTGATGATAACCAGATCTCAGATCTATCTTTGAAAATACTTTGGCTGATCAGAATCGGTCGAAGAGATCATCAATGTGTGGTAATGGATATTTGTTCTTAACTGTGACCCCATTCAACAATCGATAGTCTATGCACAGCCTCATAGATCCATCTTTCTTTTTGACAAATAACACAGGGGCTCCCCATGGTGAGACACTTGGTCGAATAAATCCTTGGTCCATCGACTCTTGTAATTGTACCTTTAACTCCTTTAGTTCAGCTGGTGCCATGCAAGAAGGGGCCTTAGAGATTGGAGCTGTTCCCGGTAGCAATTCGATAGAAAACTCCAACTCTCTTTTTGGTGGTAACCCACCAATTCCCCGGAAAAACATCGTGGAATTCCCGTACCACTTCTATTTCTTGAATCTCTGGCCCGGACTCCCCCTGAGTCACTACATTTGCTAAATAGGCTGGGCATCCTCTAGTTATAAGTCGTGATGCCTGCACTGCTGATATAATGGTCATTCCTGGGACATTTAGCCTTGCCGAAAGGTAATGATTTCCTTTTCGGTCGCCGTGTGTGACTCTTTTCTTCCCACAATCAACCATTGCCTCATGGTCTGCTAGCCAATCCACGCCTAAGATGACATCGAAGTCTGACATGTTCAATAGTATTAAGTCTGCACTAAGTTCTTGTTATGATATATGTATCGGTACTTCTTGTAAGAATTCATGTGCTAGAACTGGTTCTCCTACTGGGGTGCTGACTTCTAAACAAATACCCAATTTGTATTTTGTACATTTCATGCATGATGCGAAGTCATATGATATAAATGAGTGTGTGGAACCAAGATCAATTAAGACACGAGCAAATGTATCAAAAATTTGAAGGGTACCTTCAACTATGGAATTTGAAGTGCGTACCTGCTCGGTGGTCAATGCAAATACTCTTCCCTGACTCCTCTGAACTCTCGTCCCGCATTTGGTCGCTCGTCCCTTCTTTTCTTTGGGCAATCTTTGAGAAAGTGACCTTTATCACCACAGATGAAGCATCGTCGTTCACGGACATCACAAGGCTTGCCGGAGTGGTACTTATGACATGTTGGGCATGTGACATCTTCCTTCTCTCTTCTTCTAAAGTTTCCGGTGCTGATTTCTGTCGCTGAGCAAACTTTGTTAGCGCAGGATGCCTCTGCCCTTTCCAACTTGGCTTGTGTCCACCATATCTCTCACCGTCTCTATTAGCGGCCTTGTACTCCCCCTCCAAAATGGCTGCCAACTCCACAGCCTTAGACAATGAGGAAGGCTGAGCTATCAATATCTTGCTTTTGATGTGAAAATTTAATCCTCTGACAAATTTTTGTGCAGCTCGCAATCTGTGGGGCATACTTCAGGAGCAAAACGCCTCAACTTAACAAATATGGTTTTATACTATTCCACCGTCATGGAACCTTGCACCAATCCTAGGAATTCTTGTTCCTTCTGTTCCTTAACATGAGGTGGAAAGTATTTGTCAATGAAGACTGTTTTGAAGTCTTCCCACTCCACAACTTCCATATCATTGAAATAGGTCCTCTCAGCTGTCGGCCACCAATGTAGGGCCACTCCAACCAGCACAAAGGTAGCACCCGGTTCTCGCCTATCCTCTGGTTCCTTCATAGCTTTGAAAATTGTCTCTCCCTCACAAAGCCAAGTCTCGGCTGCTTCGGTCCATCTTCTCCCGAAAACTTTGGAGTTATCTTTTGAATCGCTCAAGTAACGTGTGACCTTTTGGCCCCAATTCATCATCTCCAACCATTGCCTTGAGTTCTCCTCTTTGCCTTGGGGTCTCCAGCCTTTGTTTCATTCGCTGTAAAAGGAGCTCTATAACATCCTCGACCGTATCATGCTGGGCTTTAGTGTTTTCTGAGGTTTCAGAAGAGGATGACTCAACTATGTTTGCAGCCCTACGCCTCTTAGGTGCCATCTGAATGTCAATAATTAAAATCCTAGTAAGTTTTTGCTTCTACTTAGCTAATGTAACTAAGAGTTATTATTATATCATTATTTATTATTTGGCTATGAGCAGAGTGAACCGTGCTCTAATACCAATTGAGGCGACCCAGGTTTTCAAAAGTATTTTTTTTCAAATAAAATTTCAAAATTTAACTCTCTTGTAGGATTTTTTTTTTTTCAAAACATTTGAAATATATATAATGCATATTTACTTTTATCAATTCCCCCTTCAACCCGGTGTCACAAGAAACCTCACATATAATAGCGGAATATAAATATACCATTACAGGATCTCCCTGGTCACAGCCCAAACAATAAGAAGTTTGGATTCAAATCAATGTTTAGATTTAATATATCAAAGTCGCCTATCTTATTACATTCATCCTCAAGTGTTCATTATTTTAAAATGAAAGATAACAAATAACGTACCTAACTAACTGCTTATCCATACTTCTCTTCTTAGTCTCCTTATTTAATTTGGTCTAGTCGACCGCTTAGTCCTCTCGTGCCTCACCCGAAATGTTTTGTAGGAGTGAGTACAACAACTCAATAGGAACAAGTCTAAACCAACCGTTTGAAAACCACGGCAAAGACATTGGCATAATTTTTGTGCAAACACTTCCATGATCAATCATAATTATGATATAAACATTATAAAACAATTATGCCTTTTAAAAAAATATCTAGCATTTCCAATAAATTCTAATATGTTCTACAAATCTTATACATACAAGCCCATTAGGACTTTTATCAAAGAATGACGTATCACAATATGTTGTATCACAGCAATGGTCAATATCCTCGAGGATGGACCGACATGTCAGTCTATGTCTGATAATTATATGGTATACTCTGCACGTAGGGGACTCACATCCAACTACGTGCGGCCGCGGATACCACACGGGCTACACCAGTCCTCATGGGGGCACTGGATCACAAGAAAGCAGCCTCCCAATGATACAATACTCTCTACAATAGGCCTCTTAGGGCAGGTATCTCATTTCATAAGCCAGTGGCTAACTAGACTTCGTAGCATAGCAACCAGTGTGGGCTTAGAATTTGCCCAAGGCTAGACTCAACTCTTATGAGTCGCCTAATTTTAGGCTAGGCACAACTCTCTTGAGTCGCCTAATTTTTCACTCATTAGATCATTTCACATTGCTTAATGCATCTTATGAAGGTATTTATAACTTTCCCATTAGCAAGGATATGTCAAGATCTTATGCTTACATTCTATTGCGTAGCATGTAGGAATCAATCAGTTTATTTCATAGACTAAACTTGGTGCTTGACAATTAAGTTTCAAGTTACGCATATGAACAATTAGAGACTACGCTCACATATAAACATTTAATCATAGATCAAGACACAAAAAATATCTTATGATATTGATCAAAATTCTATGGGGCCATGCATGTAGTGGTTCTTATGGGATACATTTATGCCTACAGACCATACAAGTGTGTGCTACGCCTATGACTTATGTGTATCATAAATAAGTAATAAGCATGTGCTGGATTCTACATATGCCATTACCATTGCTGGAGTATCACGCGTGCTGTCTATGCAATGAGCGCCAAGCATTCCACCCTGTGCTGGGCGCCTGCCCATCCACTCAATGCTATGCGCTAAGAGTGAACGTAAAATATAGTAATTAGATGGCACCCATGGAGCTATCATTTTAGCTTTCCTCTTCTAAATAACCATTATCTGAAGAACCTTTCAAGCATCATAAGTTTGGAATCAAAACCATATGACAATAGTCACAAAATATTCTGTTAGCCTCCTTGATCTTGATTCCTCACCCAACTTGCCATTCTACTGCCAACGTTAAGTTAGTCTCCAAAGCGAAGTTTGAACTATATTGATAAAGAAAGGCATCCACATTCAGATACGAGCAACGATATGTCTCCACAAGAGACGTTCTTTTTTTTTTTTTTTTTTTCCACGTGACAAGTGTGATCTTTACCAGATCTAATCCATTCACCATATCTAGCCTCCCATACCTATGCAACAAAATGACACTCCTTGGATAAGATTGGCTCATTGAACAAAATAAATGGCCTACATCTAGAAAAGGCATCCTACATATGCATGTCCTATGAATATATCTCTATAACAATCATTGCTCTTTGTAAATAGTGAGTGATATTACCTGCATACACCTTTGAATCCACTCTTGTCCAAACTTGGATTTCAAAGCAATTAATAGATCCTCCATGGCCTCCAAGAAAACTCAAGACCCTTCATCACATTTCCAGTATCTTACCAATTTTATCGAATGTCTCTAAAGAGAACAAAGAGATTTTAGATCATTCAGGAAGGATTTTCTAATGCATATGCATGCCAGTTGGAAATGGGCATCTGACGCATACAATTCATACTACTGTTTTACTTCTTCTTTTTTCTCCTCCTTTTTTTTTTCTACTGCTATGAACAACTGCACCATCAATGCTAGAACAGTAGTTTCACTGCATGTTATGACCTACCAATTTGCACCCGACTAGGTTTATGCCTGGATGAAAGTCATGGTCAGATGTTACCAATAGACGAATGCTAGATGACCGCTTCATATGAGAGCCATTCACCACTTATTGCGGCTAACTTTCGCACCGATATTTATAATGGTTTCTTAGGGTGGCCCCTACCTACTTCTTCTTTTTTTTTTTTTCTTTCATGGTGACAAACAACAAAACAAAATAAAAACAGACCCAACGAAGGTGATAATCAGCAGGATCATGCATCATTCACAAATATGCATGCACAGGAAACCAGATCTAATCGTTCAAGGAATTCATGCAAAACAAATATGTAATAATAATAATAATAATCTTTAGGCATTAATCCTATTTTCTCATATCAAAACACAAGCATGATTTCCTAACCTAAGTTAAAAGTCAAGTTAATTTAGAGCAATTCCTAAGTAATCCCCTACCTCGCAGATGCGATCGTTCTTCTACAGCCTTCTTATCCAAAACGCAAATTGGTTCGTAATTCTTGGCGTAGCTTGTTCCCCTCTCCTTCTTCTTCTCTCTCTCTTCCTCTTTCTTTCTTTCTCTCCATTTCTCTCTTTTCTTTTTCTTTTTCTCTCTTTCTCTTTCTCTTTCTCTTCCTCTTTCTTTGTGTTTCACGTATCCTTTCTTCTTCTCCCCTTCTTATCCTAATTCCATTTGACTTTCCTTCTTTCCTATCCTATCTCCTATCTATCCAATCTAATTTGTTATGTATCCTATCTTTTCCTAATTCTCTATCTTTATTTTTATCTTGTTATCAATTTTATCCCATATCTGATTCTAATTAGATGCTTATCTTCATCCTTTCCCAACTAACCAGAATTATCTAGGTTCATTCCACCTGGACACTTTTGGCTTTTGGGTAGGGAATTTCTCCAAAAAGGTTATTTTGGAGACTTGAACTCTAGTTCTAGAGTTTAGCCTCTTCATTTTATGGCCACTAGGGCATTTAGCTTCTTGTTCTCAATTCCATGCAAGAAATATATATATATATATATATTATAAAATGCACGTTATTACAATCTTCCCTACTTACAAAAATTTCGTCCTCGAAATTTCAAGGTAGTATAGTGAACAACTCTGAAAACCTTTGTCTCATGTCACTTTTCAATTCCCAGGTAGCTTCTTCAATCTTATGAAGATGCCATAAGACTTTGACTAATGGGATAGTCTTGTTTCTCAAATTCTTCTCCTTCCGATCTAGGATCTCAGACCGGCTTCATCCGAAAAGTAAGATCAGATTGCGCTTAATTGGCACTTGCTCCAACACATGGGTAGGATCAGAACATATTTCCCGAGCATTGACATATGGAATACATTATGTACCTCTAATAACCGTGGTGGAAGTGCTAGTCGGTATGCCACCCGTCCAATTCTTTCCAGAATTTCAAATGGTCCTATGAATCTAAGGCCCGCTTTGCCCTTAATACCAAAACTCGTCACTCCCTTAGTTGGTGAGACCTTCAAGAAAACATGATCCACAACTATAAATTCAAGATCTCTCGCGCCTCTTATCCGCGTAGCTCTTTTGTCTACTATGGGCAGCCAATAATCGCTTCTAGATAATTCGTACCTTCTCTCGCACATTGTTCAATTAATTCTGACTTCACAAATTGTCGTTCGCCAATATCGCTCTAACAGTTGGTGTTCGACAAGGTCTACCATATAATGCCGCGTACGGTGTCATGCCAATGCTAGAGTGGTAACAGTTATTATATGCAAACTCTATCAAGGGAATATGTTCATCCCGCTTACCTTTCCACTCTAAGGTACAAGTCCCGAGCATATCTTCAAGCGTCCGAATAGTTCGCTCAGACCGTCCATTAGTCTATGGGTGAAAAGTCGTACTAAATCTTTGCGAGGTACCAAGTCCTTCCCGTACACTCGCCAAAAATGTGATATGAATCTGCTATCCCTATCCGGTATAATGGTCAAAGGTACTCCATGTAAACTTACAATCTCGAATGGGAAGAAAGTGTGCAGTACTTAGTCACTATCCACTATTACCCAAATCATGTCGTGTCCACTAGAGGTTCGAGGTAATCCCACTACAAAGTCCATAGTAACATGGTCCCACTTCCATTCTGCGAGTTCTAATGTTTGTAACAGTCCCACCGGCCTCGATGCTCGCCTTGACCCTCTGACATGTTAGACATCTTGCCACACACTCGCCAATGTCTCTTTTCATGCCCCGCCACCAAAAATTTCTCGTCAAATCTTTACACATTTTTGTACCCGCAGTGGTAAATGGTAAACTTTGAGTTATGTGCCTCTTGTAATATTTCCCGTCTTAGCTCGACTACCGCTGGCACTACAAGTCTACCTTGAAAGCATACTCCTCCATTAGTGCCCATTGAGAATCCAATCATATTACTCATGCCCTGAGTTTCTTCACACTCCTTTTGAGCTTGCAATATACGATCCGTGAAGGCTGATCTTATAGTGACATTTGCTATCCTTCCTTTGATCTTCCTACTGAGAGCATCAGCTAAGACATTGGCCTTACCAGATGGTACTGGATGGTAAAGTCATAGTCTTTTAGGTATTCCATCCAACGTCGTTGCCTCCTATTGAGATCACTTTGTGAGAATATGTACTTAAGACTTTTATGATCTGTAAAGACTTCAAACCTTTCACCATACAAATAATGTCTCTAGATCTTTAGAGCAAAAACCACAAAGAACCAACTCTAAATCATGTGTGGGATAGTTTACTTCATGAGTCTTCAACTGCCTAGAGGCATAAGCAATCACTTTTCCATGTTGCATTAACATGCATCCAAGTCCCTTGCCCGAGGCATCACTGTATACCAAGAATCCTCCACTACCAACTAGCAAGGTCAAAATAGGCGCGGTGGTGAGTCTCCTTTTCAGCTCTAGAAAACTCCTTTCACATTCATCAGCCATTCAAATCTTTTCTCCTTCCTAGTCAGTTGGGTCATAGGTTGTGCAATGCGAGAAAATCCCTCAATAAATCTCCCGTAATACCCTCGCTAACCCAAGAAAGCTACGGATCTCTCGATACGACGCCTTTGGCCTTTCCCAATTGATGATTGCTTCTATCTTCTTAGGATCAACTGCAATACCGTCTCGCAGAGATAACATGCCCGAGAAATCGTACTTGGTCAAGCCGTAATTCACACTTTGAGAATTTTGCATATGACTTATGAGTTTGGAGTGTGCTCAACATGATTTTCAAATGCTCTCTGTTCATCTCGACTACTAGAGTAGACTAGAATATCATCGACGAATATAGTGACAAACTTGTTAAGATATTCTTGAAATACCTGATTCATCAAATCCATAAAAGAACAGGTGCATTCGTTAGTCCAAAAGGCATAACTAGGAATTCATAGTGGCCATACCTAGTTCTGAATGCTGTCTTCGAGATATCCTCGTCCTTTATCCTCGACTGATGATAACCAGATCTCGATCTATCTTTGAAAATACTTTGGCTGATCGTAATCGGTCGAAGAGATCATCAATGTGTGGTAATGGATATTTGTTCTTAATCGTGACCCCATTCAACAATCGATAGTCTATGCACAGCCTCATAGATCCATCTTTCTTTTGACAAATAACACAGCGGCTCCCCATGGTGAGTCACTTGGTCGAATAAATCCTTGGTCCATCGACTCTTGTAATTGTACCTTTAACTCCTTTAGTTCAGCTGGTGCCATGCAGTAAGGGGCCTTAGAGATTGGAGCTGTTCCTGGTAGCAATTCGATAGAAAACTCCAACTCTCTTTTTGGTGGTAACCCAGTCAATTCCCCGGAAAAACATCGTGGAATTCCCGTACCACTTCTATTTCTTGAATCTCCGGCCCGACTCCCCCTGAGTCACTACATTTGCTAAATAGGCTGGGCATCCTCTAGTTATAAGTCGTGATGCCTGCACTGCTGATATAATGGTCATTCCAGGGACATTTAGCCTTCCCTGAAAGGTAATGATTTCCTTTTCGGTTGCGGAGTGTGACTCTTTTCTTCCCACAATCAACCATTGCCTCATGGTCTGCTAGCCAATCCACGCCTAAGATGACATCGAAGTCTGACATGTTCAATAGTATTAAGTCTGCACTAAGTTCTTGTTCTGATATATGTATCGGTACTTCTTGTAAGAATTCATGTGCTAGAACTGGTTCTCCTACTGGGGTGCTGACTTCTAAACAAATACCCAATTTGTATTTTGTACATTTCATGCATGATGCGAAGTCATATGATATAAATGAGTGTGTGGAACCAAGATCAATTAAGACACGAGCAAATGTATCAAAATTTGAAGGGTACCTTCAACTATGGAATTTGAAGTGCGTACCTGCTCGGTGGTCAATGCAAATACTCTTCCTCGACTCCTCCGAACTCCGTCCCGCATTTGGTCGCCCGTCCCTTCTTTTCTTTGGGCAATCTTTGAGAAAGTGACCTTTATCACCACAGATGAAGCATCGTCGTTCACGGACATCACAAGGCTTGCCAGAGTGGTACTTATGACATGTTGGGCATGTGACATCTTCCTTCTCTCTTCTTCTAAAGTTTCCTGGTGCTGATTTCTGTGGCTGAGCAAACTTTGTTAGTGCAGTATGCCTCTTCCCTTTCCAACTTGGCTTGTGTCCACCATATCTCTCACCGTCTCTATTAGAGGCCTTGTACTCCCGGTCCAAAATGGCTGCCAACTCCACAGCCTTAGACAATGAGGAAGGCTGAGCTATCAATATCTTGCTTTTGATGTGAAAATTTAATCCTCTGACAAATTTTTGTGCAGCTCGCACTCGTGGGGCATACTTCAGGAGCAAAACGCCTCAACTTAACAAATATGGTTTTATACTATTCCACCGTCATGGAACCTTGCACCAATCCTAGGAATTCTTGTTCCTTCTGTTCCTTAACATGAGGTGGAAAGTATTTGTCAATGAAGACTGTTTTGAAGTCTTCCCACTCCACAACTTCCATATCATTGAAATAGGTCCTCTCAGCTGTCGGCCACCAGTGTAGGGCCTCTCCAGTCAGCACAAAGGTAGCAACTGGTACTCGCCTATCCTCTGGTACGTTCATAGCTTTGAAAATTGTCTCTACCTCACAAAGCCAAGTCTCGGCTGCTTCGGTCCATCTTCTCCCGAAAACTTTGGAGTTATCTTTTGAATCGCTCAAGTAACGTGTGACCTTTTGGCCCCAATTCATCATCTCCAACCATTGCCTTGAGTTCTCCTCTTTGCCTTGGGGTCTCCAGCCTTTGTTTCATTCGCTGTAAAAGGAGCTCTATAACATCCTCGACCGTATCATGCTGGGCTTTAGTGTTTTCTGAGGTTTCTAAGAGGATGACTCAACTATGTTTGCAGCCCTACGCCTCTTAGGTGCCATCTGAATGTCAATAATTAAAATCCTAGTAAGTTTTTGCTTCTACTTAGCTAATGTAACTAAGAGTTATTATTATATCATTATTTATTATTTGGCTATGAGCAGAGTGAACCGTGCTCTAATACCAATTGAGGCGACCCAGGTTTTCAAAAGTATTTTTTTTTCAAATAAAATTTCAAAATTTAACTCTCTTGTAGGATTTTTTTTTTTCAAAACATTTGAAATATATATAATGCATATTTACTTTTATCAATTCCCCCTTCAACCCGGTGTCACAAGAAACCTCACATATAATAGCGGAATATAAATATACCATTACAGGATCTCCCTGGTCACAGCCCAAACAATAAGAAGTTTGGATTCAAATCAATGTTTAGATTTAATATATCAAAGTCGCCTATCTTATTACATTCATCCTCAAGTGTTCATTATTTTAAAATGAAAGATAACAAATAACGTACCTAACTAACTGCTTATCCATACTTCTCTTCTTAGTCTCCTTATTTAATTTGGTCTAGTCGACTGCTTAGTCCTCTCGTGCTTCACCTGAAATGTTTTGTAGGAGTGAGTACAACAACTCAATAGGAACAAGTCTAAACCAACCGTTTGAAAACCACGGCAAAGACATTGGCATAATTTTTGTGCAAACACTTCCATGATCAATCATAATTATGATATAAACATTATAAAACAATTATGCCTTTTAAAAAAATATCTAGCATTTCCAATAAATTCTAATATGTTCTACAAATCTTATACATACAAGCCCATTAGGACTTTTATCAAAGAATGACGTATCACAATATGTTGTATCACAGCAATGGTCAATATCCTCGAGGATGGACCGACATGTCAGTCTATGTCTGATAATTATATGGTATACTCTGCACGTAGGGGACTCACATCCAACTACGTGCGGCCGCGGATACCACACGGGCTACACCAGTCCTCATGGGGGCACCGGATCACAAGAAAGCAGTCTCCCAATGATACAATACTCTCTACAATAGGCCTCTTAGGGCAGGTAGACTTCATAGCATAGCAACTAGACTTCGTAGCATAGCAACCAGGTGGGCTTAGAATTTGCCCAAGGCTAGACTCAACTCTTATGAGTCGCCTAATTTTAGGCTAGGCACAACTCTCTTGAGTCGCCTAATTTTTCACTCATTAGATCATTTCACATTGCTTAATGCATCTTATGAAGGTATTTATAACTTTCCCATTAGCAAGGATATGTCAAGATCTTATGCTTACATTCTATTGCGTAGCATGTAGGAATCAATCAGTTTATTTCATAGACTAAACTTGGTGCTTGACAATTAAGTTTCAAGTTACGCATATGAACAATTAGAGACTACGCTCACATATAAACATTTAATCATAGATCAAGACACAAAAAAATATCTTATGATATTGATCAAAATTCTATGGGGCCATGCATGTAGTGGTTCTTATGGGATACATTTATGCCTACCGACCATACAAGTGTGTGCTACGCCTATGACTTATGTGTATCATAAATAAGTAATAAGCATGTGCTGGATTCTACATATGCCATTACCATTGCTGGAGTATCACGCGTGCTGTCTATGCAATGAGCGCCAAGCATTCCACCCTGTGCTGGGCGCCTGCCCATCCACTCAATGCTATGCGCTAAGAGTGAACGTAAAATATAGTAATTAGATGGCACCCATGGAGCTATCATTTTAGCTTTCCTCTTCTAAATAACCATTATCTGAAGAACCTTTCAAGCATCATAAGTTTGGAATCAAAACCATATGACAATAGTCACAAAATATTCTGTTAGCCTCCTTGATCTTGATTCCTCACCCAACTTGCCATTCTACTGCCAACGTTAAGTTAGTCTCCAAAGCGAAGTTTGAACTATATTGATAAAGAAAGGCATCCACATTCAGATACGAGCAACGATATGTCTCCACAAGAGACGTTCTTTTTTTTTTTTTTTTCCACGTGACAAGTGTGATCTTTACCAGATCTAATCCATTCACCATATCTAGCCTCCCATACCTATGCAACAAAATGACACTCCTTGGATAAGATTGGCTCATTGAACAAAATAAATGGCCTACATCTAGAAAAGGCATCCTACATATGCATGTCCTATGAATATATCTCTATAACAATCATTGCTCTTTGTAAATAGTGAGTGATATTACCTGCATACACCTTTGAATCCACTCTTGTCCAAACTTGGATTTCAAAGCAATTAATAGATCCTCCATGGCCTCCAAGAAAACTCAAGACCCTTCATCACATTTCCAGTATCTTACCAATTTTATCGAATGTCTCTAAAGAGAACAAAGAGATTTTAGATCATTCAGGAAGGATTTTCTAATGCATATGCATGCCAGTTGGAAATGGGCATCTGACGCATACAATTCATACTACTGTTTTACTTCTTCTTTTTTCTCCTCCTTTTTTTTTCTACTGCTATGAACAACTGCACCATCAATGCTAGAACAGTAGTTTCACTGCATGTTATGACCTACCAATTTGCACCTGACTAGGTTTATGCCTGGATGGAAGTCATGGTCAGATGTTACCAATAGACGAATGCTAGATGACCGCTTCATATGAGAGCCATTCACCACTTATTGCGGCTAACTTTCGCACCGATATTTATAATGGTTTCTTAGGGTGGCCCCTACCTACTTCTTCTTTTTTTTTTTTTCTTTCATGGTGACAAACAACAAAACAAAATAAAAACAGACCCAACGAAGGTGATAATCAGCAGGATCATGCATCATTCACAAATATGCATGCACAGTGAAACCAGATCTAATCGTTCAAGGAATTCATGCAAAACAAATATGTAATAATAATAATAATAATCTTTAGGCATTAATCCTATTTTCTCATATCAAAACACAAGCATGATTTCCTAACCTAAGTTAAAAGTCAAGTTAATTTAGAGCAATTCCTAAGTAATCCCCTACCTCGCAGATGCGATCGTTCTTCTACAGCCTTCTTATCCAAAACGCAAATTGGTTCGTAATTCTTGGCGTAGCTTGTTCCCCTCTCCTTCTTCTTCTCTCTCTCTTCCTCTTTCTTTCTTTCTCTCCATTTCTCTCTTTCTCTTTCTCTTTCTTTGTGTTTCACGTATCCTTTCTTCTTCTCCCCTTCTTATCCTAATTCCATTTGACTTTCCTTCTTTCCTATCCTATCTCCTATCTATCCAATCTAATTTGTTATGTATCCTATCTTTTCCTAATTCTCTATCTTTATTTTTATCTTGTTATCAATTTTATCCCATATCTGATTCTAATTAGATGCTTATCTTCATCCTTTCCCAACTAACCAGAATTATCTAGGTTCATTCCACCTGGACACTTTTGGCTTTTGGGTAGGGAATTTCTCCAAAAAGGTTATTTTGGAGACTTGAACTCTAGTTCTAGAGTTTAGCCTCTTCATTTTATGGCCACTAGGGCATTTAGCTTCTTGTTCTCAATTCCATGCAAGAAATATATATATATATATATTATAAAATGCACGTTATTACAATCTTCCCTACTTACAAAAATTTCGTCCTCGAAATTTCAAGGTAGTATAGTGAACAACTCGAAAACCTTTGTCTCATGTCACTTTTCAATTCCCAGGTAGCTTCTTCAATCTTATGAAGATGCCATAAGACTTTGACTAATGGGATAGTCTTGTTTCTCAAATTCTTCTCCTTCCGATCTAGGATCTCAGACCGGCTTCATCCGAAAAGTAAGATCAGATTGCGCTTAATTGGCTCTTGCTCCAACACATGGGTAGGATCAGGAACATATTTCCTGAGCATTGACATATGGAATACATTATGTACCTCTAATAACTGTGGTGGAAGTGCTAGTCGGTATGCCACCTGTCCAATTCTTTCCAGAATTTCAAATGGTCCTATGAATCTAAGGCCCAATTTGCCCTTAATTCCAAAACTCGTCACTCCCTTAGTTGGTGAGACCTTCAAGAAAACATGATCTCCAACTATAAATTCAAGATCTCTGCGCCTCTTATCCGCGTAGCTCTTTTGTCTACTATGGGCAGCCAATAATCGCTTCTAGATAATTCGTACCTTCTCTGCACATTGTTCAATTAATTCTGACTTCACAAATTGTCGTTCGCCAATATCGCTCTAACAGGTTGGTGTTCGACAAGGTCTACCATATAATGCCGCGTACGGTGTCATGCCAATGCTAGAGTGGTAACTGTTATTATATGCAAACTCTATCAAGGGAATATGTTCATCCCAATTACCTTTCCACTCTAAGGTACAAGTCCTGAGCATATCTTCAAGCGTCTGAATAGTTCGCTCAGACTGTCCATTAGTCTATGGGTGAAAAGCTGTACTAAATCTTTGCGAGGTACCAAGTCCTTCCTGTACACTCTGCCAAAAATGTGATATGAATCTGCTATCCCTATCCGGTATAATGGTCAAAGGTACTCCATGTAAACTTACAATCTCGAATGGGAAGAAAGTGTGCAGACTTAGTCAGTCTATCCACTATTACCCAAATCATGTCGTGTCCACTAGAGGTTCGAGGTAATCCCACTACAAAGTCCATAGTAACATGGTCCCACTTCCATTCTGCGAGTTCTAATGTTTGTAACAGTCCTACCGGCCTCTGATGCTCTGCCTTCACCCTCTGACATGTTAGACATCTTGCCACACACTCGCCAATGTCTCTTTTCATGCCCTGCCACCAAAAATTTCTCGTCAAATCTTTACACATTTTTGTACCCGCAGGGTAAATGGTAAACTTTGAGTTATGTGCCTCTTGTAATATTTCCTGTCTTAGCTCGACTACTGCTGGCACTACAAGTCTACCTTGAAAGCATACTCCTCCATTAGTGCCCATTGAGAATCCAATCATATTACTCATGCCCTGAGTTTCTTCACACTCCTTTTGAGCTTGCAATATACGATCTGTGAAGGCTGATCTTATAGTGACATTTGCTATCCTTCCTTTGATCTTCCTACTGAGAGCATCAGCTACGACATTGGCCTTACCAGGATGGTACTGGATGGTAAAGTCATAGTCTTTTAGGTATTCCATCCAACGTCGTTGCCTCCTATTGAGATCACTTTGTGAGAATATGTACTTAAGACTTTTATGATCTGTAAAGACTTCAAACCTTTCACCATACAAATAATGTCTCTAGATCTTTAGAGCAAAAACCACAGCAACCAACTCTAAATCATGTGTGGGATAGTTTACTTCATGAGTCTTCAACTGCCTAGAGGCATAAGCAATCACTTTTCCATGTTGCATTAACATGCATCCAAGTCCCTTGCCCGAGGCATCACTGTATACCAAGAATCCTCCACTACCAACTAGCAAGGTCAAAATAGGCGCGGTGGTGAGTCTCCTTTTCAGCTCTAGAAAACTCCTTTCACATTCATCAGTCCATTCAAATCTTTTCTCCTTCCTAGTCAGTTGGGTCATAGGTTGTGCAATGCGAGAAAATCCCTCAATAAATCTCCTGTAATACCCTGCTAACCCAAGAAAGCTACGGATCTCTGATACGACAGTCTTTGGCCTTTCCCAATTGATGATTGCTTCTATCTTCTTAGGATCAACTGCAATACCGTCTGCAGAGATAACATGCCCGAGAAACTGTACTTGGTCAAGCCAGAATTCACACTTTGAGAATTTTGCATATGACTTATGAGTTTGGAGTGTGCTCAACATGATTTTCAAATGCTCTCGGTGTTCATCTCGACTACTAGAGTAGACTAGAATATCATCGACGAATATAGTGACAAACTTGTTAAGATATTCTTGAAATACCTGATTCATCAAATCCATAAAAGAACAGGTGCATTCGTTAGTCCAAAAGGCATAACTAGGAATTCATAGTGGCCATACCTAGTTCTGAATGCTGTCTTCGAGATATCCTCGTCCTTTATCCTCGACTGATGATAACCAGATCTCAGATCTATCTTTGAAAATACTTTGGCTGACTGTAACTGGTCGAAGAGATCATCAATGTGTGGTAATGGATATTTGTTCTTAACTGTGACCCCATTCAACAATCGATAGTCTATGCACAGTCTCATAGATCCATCTTTCTTTTTGACAAATAACACAGGGGCTCCCCATGGTGAGACACTTGGTCGAATAAATCCTTGGTCCATCGACTCTTGTAACTGTACCTTTAACTCCTTTAGTTCAGCTGGTGCCATGCAGTAAGGGGCCTTAGAGATTGGAGCTGTTCCTGGTAGCAATTCGATAGAAAACTCCAACTCTCTTTTTGGTGGTAACCCAGTCAATTCCCCTGGAAAAACATCGTGGAATTCCCGTACCACTTCTATTTCTTGAATCTCTGGCCCGGACTCCCCCTGAGTCACTACATTTGCTAAATAGGCTGGGCATCCTCTAGTTATAAGTCGTGATGCCTGCACTGCTGATATAATGGTCATTCCTGGGACATTTAGCCTTCCCTGAAAGGTAATGATTTCCCCTTTTCGGTTGCTGAGTGTGACTCTTTTCTTCCCACAATCAACCATTGCCTCATGGTCTGCTAGCCAATCCACGCCTAAGATGACATCGAAGTCTGACATGTTCAATAGTATTAAGTCTGCACTAAGTTCTTGTTCTGATATATGTATCGGTACTTCTTGTAAGAATTCATGTGCTAGAACTGGTTCTCCTACTGGGGTGCTGACTTCTAAACAAATACCCAATTTGTATTTTGTACATTTCATGCATGATGCGAAGTCATATGATATAAATGAGTGTGTGGAACCAAGATCAATTAAGACACGAGCAAATGTATCAAAAATTTGAAGGGTACCTTCAACTATGGAATTTGAAGTGCGTACCTGCTCGGTGGTCAATGCAAATACTCTTCCCTGACTCCTCTGAACCTGTCCCAGATTTGGTCGCTCGTCCCTTCTTTTCTTTGGGCAATCTTTGAGAAAGTGACCTTTATCACCACAGATGAAGCATCGTCGTTCACGGACATCACAAGGCTTGCCAGAGTGGTACTTATGACATGTTGGGCATGTGACATCTTCCTTCTCTCTTCTTCTAAAGTTTCCTGGTGCTGATTTCTGTGGCTGAGCAAACTTTGTTAGTGCAGTATGCCTCTTCCCTTTCCAACTTGGCTTGTGTCCACCATATCTCTCACCGTCTCTATTAGAGGCCTTGTACTCCCGTTCCAAAATGGCTGCCAACTCCACAGCCTTAGACAATGAGGAAGGCTGAGCTATCAATATCTTGCTTTTGATGTGAAAATTTAATCCTCTGACAAATTTTTGTGCAGCTCGCAATTCTGTGGGGCATACTTCAGGAGCAAAACGCCTCAACTTAACAAATATGGTTTTATACTATTCCACCGTCATGGAACCTTGCACCAATCCTAGGAATTCTTGTTCCTTCTGTTCCTTAACATGAGGTGGAAAGTATTTGTCAATGAAGACTGTTTTGAAGTCTTCCCACTCCACAACTTCCATATCATTGAAATAGGTCCTCTCAGCTGTCGGCCACCAGTGTAGGGCCTCTCCAGTCAGCACAAAGGTAGCAACTGGTACTCGCCTATCCTCTGGTACGTTCATAGCTTTGAAAATTGTCTCTACCTCACAAAGCCAAGTCTCGGCTGCTTCTGGTCCATCTTCTCCTGAAAACTTTGGAGTTATCTTTTTGAATCGCTCAAGTAACGTGTGACCTTTTGGCCCCAATTCATCATCTCCAACCATTGCCTTGAGTTCTCCTCTTTGCCTTGGGGTCTCCAGCCTTTGTTTCATTCGCTGTAAAAGGAGCTCTATAACATCCTCGACCGTATCATGCTGGGCTTTAGTGTTTTCTGAGGTTTCAGAAGAGGATGACTCAACTATGTTTGCAGCCCTACGCCTCTTAGGTGCCATCTGAATGTCAATAATTAAAATCCTAGTAAGTTTTTGCTTCTACTTAGCTAATGTAACTAAGAGTTATTATTATATCATTATTTATTATTTGGCTATGAGCAGAGTGAACCGTGCTCTAATACCAATTGAGGCGACCCAGGTTTTCAAAAGTATTTTTTTTTCAAATAAAATTTCAAAATTTAACTCTCTTGTAGGATTTTTTTTTTTCAAAACATTTGAAATATATATAATGCATATTTACTTTTATCAATTCCCCCTTCAACCCGGTGTCACAGTAAAACCTCACATATAATAGCGGAATATAAATATACCATTACAGGATCTCCCTGGTCACAGCCCAAACAATAAGAAGTTTGGATTCAAATCAATGTTTAGATTTAATATATCAAAGTCGCCTATCTTATTACATTCATCCTCAAGTGTTCATTATTTTAAAATGAAAGATAACAAATAACGTACCTAACTAACTGCTTATCCATACTTCTCTTCTTAGTCTCCTTATTTAATTTGGTCTAGTCGACTGCTTAGTCCTCTCGTGCTTCACCTGAAATGTTTTGTAGGAGTGAGTACAACAACTCAATAGGAACAAGTCTAAACCAACCGTTTGAAAACCACGGCAAAGACATTGGCATAATTTTTGTGCAAACACTTCCATGATCAATCATAATTATGATATAAACATTATAAAACAATTATGCCTTTTAAAAAAATATCTAGCATTTCCAATAAATTCTAATATGTTCTACAAATCTTATACATACAAGCCCATTAGGACTTTTATCAAAGAATGACGTATCACAATATGTTGTATCACAGCAATGGTCAATATCCTCGAGGATGGACCGACATGTCAGTCTATGTCTGATAATTATATGGTATACTCTGCACGTAGGGGACTCACATCCAACTACGTGCGGCCGCGGATACCACACGGGCTACACCAGTCCTCATGGGGGCACTGGATCACAAGAAAGCAGTCTCCCAATGATACAATACTCTCTACAATAGGCCTCTTAGGGCAGGTATCTCATTTCATAAGCCAGTGGCTAACTAGACTTCGTAGCATAGCAACCAGGTGGGCTTAGAATTTGCCCAAGGCTAGACTCAACTCTTATGAGTCGCCTAATTTTAGGCTAGGCACAACTCTCTTGAGTCGCCTAATTTTTCACTCATTAGATCATTTCACATTGCTTAATGCATCTTATGAAGGTATTTATAACTTTCCCATTAGCAAGGATATGTCAAGATCTTATGCTTACATTCTATTGCGTAGCATGTAGGAATCAATCAGTTTATTTCATAGACTAAACTTGGTGCTTGACAATTAAGTTTCAAGTTACGCATATGAACAATTAGAGACTACGCTCACATATAAACATTTAATCATAGATCAAGACACAAAAAAATATCTTATGATATTGATCAAAATTCTATGGGGCCATGCATGTAGTGGTTCTTATGGGATACATTTATGCCTACTGACCATACAAGTGTGTGCTACGCCTATGACTTATGTGTATCATAAATAAGTAATAAGCATGTGCTGGATTCTACATATGCCATTACCATTGCTGGAGTATCACGCGTGCTGTCTATGCAATGAGCGCCAAGCATTCCACCCTGTGCTGGGCGCCTGCCCATCCACTCAATGCTATGCGCTAAGAGTGAACGTAAAATATAGTAATTAGATGGCACCCATGGAGCTATCATTTTAGCTTTCCTCTTCTAAATAACCATTATCTGAAGAACCTTTCAAGCATCATAAGTTTGGAATCAAAACCATATGACAATAGTCACAAAATATTCTGTTAGCCTCCTTGATCTTGATTCCTCACCCAACTTGCCATTCTACTGCCAACGTTAAGTTAGTCTCCAAAGCGAAGTTTGAACTATATTGATAAAGAAAGGCATCCACATTCAGATACGAGCAACGATATGTCTCCACAAGAGACGTTCTTTTTTCTTCTTTTTTTTCCACGTGACAAGTGTGATCTTTACCAGATCTAATCCATTCACCATATCTAGCCTCCCATACCTATGCAACAAAATGACACTCCTTGGATAAGATTGGCTCATTGAACAAAATAAATGGCCTACATCTAGAAAAGGCATCCTACATATGCATGTCCTATGAATATATCTCTATAACAATCATTGCTCTTTGTAAATAGTGAGTGATATTACCTGCATACACCTTTGAATCCACTCTTGTCCAAACTTGGATTTCAAAGCAATTAATAGATCCTCCATGGCCTCCAAGAAAACTCAAGACCCTTCATCACATTTCCAGTATCTTACCAATTTTATCGAATGTCTCTAAAGAGAACAAAGAGATTTTAGATCATTCAGGAAGGATTTTCTAATGCATATGCATGCCAGTTGGAAATGGGCATCTGACGCATACAATTCATACTACTGTTTTACTTCTTCTTTTTTCTCCTCCTTTTTTTTTTCTACTGCTATGAACAACTGCACCATCAATGCTAGAACAGTAGTTTCACTGCATGTTATGACCTACCAATTTGCACCTGACTAGGTTTATGCCTGGATGAAAGTCATGGTCAGATGTTACCAATAGACGAATGCTAGATGACCGCTTCATATGAGAGCCATTCACCACTTATTGCGGCTAACTTTCGCACCGATATTTATAATGGTTTCTTAGGGTGGCCCCTACCTACTTCTTCTTTTTTTTTTTTTCTTTCATGGTGACAAACAACAAAACAAAATAAAAACAGACCCAACGAAGGTGATAATCAGCAGGATCATGCATCATTCACAAATATGCATGCACAGTGAAACCAGATCTAATCGTTCAAGGAATTCATGCAAAACAAATATGTAATAATAATAATAATAATCTTTAGGCATTAATCCTATTTTCTCATATCAAAACACAAGCATGATTTCCTAACCTAAGTTAAAAGTCAAGTTAATTTAGAGCAATTCCTAAGTAATCCCCTACCTCGCAGATGCGATCGTTCTTCTACAGCCTTCTTATCCAAAACGCAAATTGGTTCGTAATTCTTGGCGTAGCTTGTTCCCCTCTCCTTCTTCTTCTCTCTCTCTTCCTCTTTCTTTCTTTCTCTCCATTTCTCTCTTTTCTTTTTCTTTTTCTCTCTTTCTCTTTCTCTTCCTCTTTCTTTGTGTTTCACGTATCCTTTCTTCTTCTCCCCTTCTTATCCTAATTCCATTTGACTTTCCTTCTTTCCTATCCTATCTCCTATCTATCCAATCTAATTTGTTATGTATCCTATCTTTTCCTAATTCTCTATCTTTATTTTTATCTTGTTATCAATTTTATCCCATATCTGATTCTAATTAGATGCTTATCTTCATCCTTTCCCAACTAACCAGAATTATCTAGGTTCATTCCACCTGGACACTTTTGGCTTTTGGGTAGGGAATTTCTCCAAAAAGGTTATTTTGGAGACTTGAACTCTAGTTCTAGAGTTTAGCCTCTTCATTTTATGGCCACTAGGGCATTTAGCTTCTTGTTCTCAATTCCATGCAAGAAATATATATATATATATATTATAAAATGCACGTTATTACAATCTTCCCTACTTACAAAAATTTCGTCCTCGAAATTTCAAGGTAGTATAGTGAACAACTCTGAAAACCTTTGTCTCATGTCACTTTTCAATTCCCAGGTAGCTTCTTCAATCTTATGAAGATGCCATAAGACTTTGACTAATGGGATAGTCTTGTTTCTCAAATTCTTCTCCTTCCGATCTAGGATCTGTACTGGCTTCATCTGAAAAGTAAGATCAGATTGCAGTTTAATTGGCACTTGCTCCAACACATGGGTAGGATCAGGAACATATTTCCTGAGCATTGACATATGGAATACATTATGTACCTCTAATAACTGTGGTGGAAGTGCTAGTCGGTATGCCACCTGTCCAATTCTTTCCAGAATTTCAAATGGTCCTATGAATCTAAGGCCCAGTTTGCCCTTAATTCCAAAACTCGTCACTCCCTTAGTTGGTGAGACCTTCAAGAAAACATGATCTCCAACTATAAATTCAAGATCTCTGCGCCTCTTATCCGCGTAGCTCTTTTGTCTACTATGGGCAGCCAATAATCGCTTCTAGATAATTCGTACCTTCTCTGCACATTGTTCAATTAATTCTGACTTCACAAATTGTCGTTCGCCAATATCGCTCTAACAGGTTGGTGTTCGACAAGGTCTACCATATAATGCCGCGTACGGTGTCATGCCAATGCTAGAGTGGTAACTGTTATTATATGCAAACTCTATCAAGGGAATATGTTCATCCCAGTTACCTTTCCACTCTAAGGTACAAGTCCTGAGCATATCTTCAAGCGTCTGAATAGTTCGCTCAGACTGTCCATTAGTCTATGGGTGAAAAGCTGTACTAAATCTTTGCGAGGTACCAAGTCCTTCCTGTACACTCTGCCAAAAATGTGATATGAATCTGCTATCCCTATCCGGTATAATGGTCAAAGGTACTCCATGTAAACTTACAATCTCGAATGGGAAGAAAGTGTGCAGACTTAGTCAGTCTATCCACTATTACCCAAATCATGTCGTGTCCACTAGAGGTTCGAGGTAATCCCACTACAAAGTCCATAGTAACATGGTCCCACTTCCATTCTGCGAGTTCTAATGTTTGTAACAGTCCTACCGGCCTCTGATGCTCTGCCTTCACCCTCTGACATGTTAGACATCTTGCCACACACTCGCCAATGTCTCTTTTCATGCCCTGCCACCAAAAATTTCTCGTCAAATCTTTACACATTTTTGTACCCGCAGGGTAAATGGTAAACTTTGAGTTATGTGCCTCTTGTAATATTTCCTGTCTTAGCTCGACTACTGCTGGCACTACAAGTCTACCTTGAAAGCATACTCCTCCATTAGTGCCCATTGAGAATCCAATCATATTACTCATGCCCTGAGTTTCTTCACACTCCTTTTGAGCTTGCAATATACGATCTGTGAAGGCTGATCTTATAGTGACATTTGCTATCCTTCCTTTGATCTTCCTACTGAGAGCATCAGCTAAGACATTGGCCTTACCAGGATGGTACTGGATGGTAAAGTCATAGTCTTTTAGGTATTCCATCCAACGTCGTTGCCTCCTATTGAGATCACTTTGTGAGAATATGTACTTAAGACTTTTATGATCTGTAAAGACTTCAAACCTTTCACCATACAAATAATGTCTCTAGATCTTTAGAGCAAAAACCACAGCAACCAACTCTAAATCATGTGTGGGATAGTTTACTTCATGAGTCTTCAACTGTCTAGAGGCATAAGCAATCACTTTTCCATGTTGCATTAACATGCATCCAAGTCCCTTGCCCGAGGCATCACTGTATACCAAGAATCCTCCACTACCAACTAGCAAGGTCAAAATAGGCGCGGTGGTGAGTCTCCTTTTCAGCTCTAGAAAACTCCTTTCACATTCATCAGTCCATTCAAATCTTTTCTCCTTCCTAGTCAGTTGGGTCATAGGTTGTGCAATGCGAGAAAATCCCTCAATAAATCTCCTGTAATACCCTGCTAACCCAAGAAAGCTACGGATCTCTGATACGACAGTCTTTGGCCTTTCCCAATTGATGATTGCTTCTATCTTCTTAGGATCAACTGCAATACCGTCTGCAGAGATAACATGCCCGAGAAACTGTACTTGGTCAAGCCAGAATTCACACTTTGAGAATTTTGCATATGACTTATGAGTTTGGAGTGTGCTCAACATGATTTTCAAATGCTCTCGGTGTTCATCTCGACTACTAGAGTAGACTAGAATATCATCGACGAATATAGTGACAAACTTGTTAAGATATTCTTGAAATACCTGATTCATCAAATCCATAAAAGAACAGGTGCATTCGTTAGTCCAAAAGGCATAACTAGGAATTCATAGTGGCCATACCTAGTTCTGAATGCTGTCTTCGAGATATCCTCGTCCTTTATCCTCAACTGATGATAACCAGATCTATCTTTGAAAATACTTTGGCTGACTGTAACTGGTCGAAGAGATCATCAATGTGTGGTAATGGATATTTGTTCTTAACTGTGACCCCATTCAACAATCGATAGTCTATGCACAGTCTCATAGATCCATCTTTCTTTTTGACAAATAACACAGGGGCTCCCCATGGTGAGACACTTGGTCGAATAAATCCTCGGTCCATCGACTCTTGTAACTGTACCTTTAACTCCTTTAGTTCAGCTGGTGCCATGCAGTAAGGGGCCTTAGAGATTGGAGCTGTTCCTGGTAGCAATTCGATAGAAAACTCCAACTCTCTTTTTGGTGGTAACCCAGTCAATTCCCCTGGAAAAACATCGTGGAATTCCCGTACCACTTCTATTTCTTGAATCTCTGGCCCGGACTCCCCCTGAGTCACTACATTTGCTAAATAGGCTGGGCATCCTCTAGTTATAAGTCGTGATGCCTGCACTGCTGATATAATGGTCATTCCTGGGACATTTAGCCTTCCCTGAAAGGTAATGATTTCCCCTTTTCGGTTGTTGAGTGTGACTCTTTTCTTCCCACAATCAACCATTGCCTCATGGTCTGCTAGCCAATCCACGCCTAAGATGACATCGAAGTCTGACATGTTCAATAGTATTAAGTCTGCACTAAGTTCTTGTTCTGATATATGTATCGGTACTTCTTGTAAGAATTCATGTGCTAGAACTGGTTCTCCTACTGGGGTGCTGACTTCTAAACAAATACCCAATTTGTATTTTGTACATTTCATGCATGATGCGAAGTCATATGATATAAATGAGTGTGTGGAACCAAGATCAATTAAGACACGAGCAAATGTATCAAAAATTTGAAGGGTACCTTCAACTATGGAATTTGAAGTGCGTACCTGCTCGGTGGTCAATGCAAATACTCTTCCCTGACTCCTCTGAACCTGTCCCAGATTTGGTCGCTCGTCCCTTCTTTTCTTTGGGCAATCTTTGAGAAAGTGACCTTTATCACCACAGATGAAGCATCGTCGTTCACGGACATCACAAGGCTTGCCAGAGTGGTACTTATGACATGTTGGGCATGTGACATCTTCCTTCTCTCTTCTTCTAAAGTTTCCTGGTGCTGATTTCTGTGGCTGAGCAAACTTTGTTAGTGCAGTATGCCTCTTCCCTTTCCAACTTGGCTTGTGTCCACCATATCTCTCACCGTCTCTATTAGAGGCCTTGTACTCCCGTTCCAAAATGGCTGCCAACTCCACAGCCTTAGACAATGAGGAAGGCTGAGCTATCAATATCTTGCTTTTGATGTGAAAATTTAATCCTCTGACAAATTTTTGTGCAGCTCGCAATTCTGTGGGGCATACTTCAGGAGCAAAACGCCTCAACTTAACAAATATGGTTTTATACTATTCCACCGTCATGGAACCTTGCACCAATCCTAGGAATTCTTGTTCCTTCTGTTCCTTAACATGAGGTGGAAAGTATTTGTCAATGAAGACTGTTTTGAAGTCTTCCCACTCCACAACTTCCATATCATTGAAATAGGTCCTCTCAGCTGTCGGCCACCAGTGTAGGGCCTCTCCAGTCAGCACAAAGGTAGCAAGTGGTACTCGCCTATCCTCTGGTACGTTCATAGCTTTGAAAATTGTCTCTACCTCACAAAGCCAAGTCTCGGCTGCTTACGGTCCATCTTCTCCCGAAAACTTTGGAGTTATCTTTTGAATCGCTCAAGTAACGTGTGACCTTTTGGCCCCAATTCATCATCTCCAACCATTGCCTTGAGTTCTCCTCTTTGCCTTGGGGTCTCCAGCCTTTGTTTCATTCGCTGTAAAAGGAGCTCTATAACATCCTCGACCGTATCATGCTGGGCTTTAGTGTTTTCTGAGGTTTCAGAAGAGGATGACTCAACTATGTTTGCAGCCCTACGCCTCTTAGGTGCCATCTGAATGTCAATAATTAAAATCCTAGTAAGTTTTTGCTTCTACTTAGCTAATGTAACTAAGAGTTATTATTATATCATTATTTATTATTTGGCTATGAGCAGAGTGAACCGTGCTCTAATACCAATTGAGGCGACCCAGGTTTTCAAAAGTATTTTTTTTTCAAATAAAATTTCAAAATTTAACTCTCTTGTAGGATTTTTTTTTTCAAAACATTTGAAATATATATAATGCATATTTACTTTTATCAATTCCCCCTTCAACCCGGTGTCACAGTAAAACCTCACATATAATAGCGGAATATAAATATACCATTACAGGATCTCCCTGGTCACAGCCCAAACAATAAGAAGTTTGGATTCAAATCAATGTTTAGATTTAATATATCAAAGTCGCCTATCTTATTACATTCATCCTCAAGTGTTCATTATTTTAAAATGAAAGATAACAAATAACGTACCTAACTAACTGCTTATCCATACTTCTCTTCTTAGTCTCCTTATTTAATTTGGTCTAGTCGACTGCTTAGTCCTCTCGTGCTTCACCTGAAATGTTTTGTAGGAGTGAGTACAACAACTCAATAGGAACAAGTCTAAACCAACCGTTTGAAAACCACGGCAAAGACATTGGCATAATTTTTGTGCAAACACTTCCATGATCAATCATAATTATGATATAAACATTATAAAACAATTATGCCTTTTAAAAAAATATCTAGCATTTCCAATAAATTCTAATATGTTCTACAAATCTTATACATACAAGCCCATTAGGACTTTTATCAAAGAATGACGTATCACAATATGTTGTATCACAGCAATGGTCAATATCCTCGAGGATGGACCGACATGTCAGTCTATGTCTGATAATTATATGGTATACTCGCCGCGCCCGGGACACACATCCAACTACGTGCGGCCGCGGATACCACACGGGCTACACCAGTCCTCATGGGGAGCCTTTGGATCACAAGAAAGCAGTCTCCCAATGATACAATACTCTCTACAATAGGCCTCTTAGGGCAGGTATCTCATTTCATAAGCCAGTGGCTAACTAGACTTCGTAGCATAGCAACCAGGTGGGCTTAGAATTTGCCCAAGGCTAGACTCAACTCTTATGAGTCGCCTAATTTTAGGCTAGGCACAACTCTCTTGAGTCGCCTAATTTTTCACTCATTAGATCATTTCACATTGCTTAATGCATCTTATGAAGGTATTTATAACTTTCCCATTAGCAAGGATATGTCAAGATCTTATGCTTACATTCTATTGCGTAGCATGTAGGAATCAATCAGTTTATTTCATAGACTAAACTTGGTGCTTGACAATTAAGTTTCAAGTTACGCATATGAACAATTAGAGACTACGCTCACATATAAACATTTAATCATAGATCAAGACACAAAAAAATATCTTATGATATTGATCAAAATTCTATGGGGCCATGCATGTAGTGGTTCTTATGGGATACATTTATGCCTACTGACCATACAAGTGTGTGCTACGCCTATGACTTATGTGTATCATAAATAAGTAATAAGCATGTGCTGGATTCTACATATGCCATTACCATTGCTGGAGTATCACGCGTGCTGTCTATGCAATGAGCGCCAAGCATTCCACCCTGTGCTAGGCGCCTGCCCATCCACTCAATGCTATGCGCTAAGAGTGAACGTAAAATATAGTAATTAGATGGCACCCATGGAGCTATCATTTTAGCTTTCCTCTTCTAAATAACCATTATCTGAAGAACCTTTCAAGCATCATAAGTTTGGAATCAAAACCATATGACAATAGTCACAAAATATTCTGTTAGCCTCCTTGATCTTGATTCCTCACCCAACTTGCCATTCTACTGCCAACGTTAAGTTAGTCTCCAAAGCGAAGTTTGAACTATATTGATAAAGAAAGGCATCCACATTCAGATACGAGCAACGATATGTCTCCACAAGAGACGTTCTTTTTTTTTTTCCACGTGACAAGTGTGATCTTTACCAGATCTAATCCATTCACCATATCTAGCCTCCCATACCTATGCAACAAAATGACACTCCTTGGATAAGATTGGCTCATTGAACAAAATAAATGGCCTACATCTAGAAAAGGCATCCTACATATGCATGTCCTATGAATATATCTCTATAACGATCATTGCTCTTTGTAAATAGTGAGTGATATTACCTGCATACACCTTTGAATCCACTCTTGTCCAAACTTGGATTTCAAAGCAATTAATAGATCCTCCATGGCCTCCAAGAAAACTCAAGACCCTTCATCACATTTCCAGTATCTTACCAATTTTATCGAATGTCTCTAAAGAGAACAAAGAGATTTTAGATCATTCAGGAAGGATTTTCTAATGCATATGCATGCCAGTTGGAAATGGGCATCTGACGCATACAATTCATACTACTGTTTTACTTCTTCTTTTTTCTCCTCCTTTTTTTTTTCTACTGCTATGAACAACTGCACCATCAATGCTAGAACAGTAGTTTCACTGCATGTTATGACCTACCAATTTGCACCTGACTAGGTTTATGCCTGGATGAAAGTCATGGTCAGATGTTACCAATAGACGAATGCTAGATGACCGCTTCATATGAGAGCCATTCACCACTTATTGCGGCTAACTTTCGCACCGATATTTATAATGGTTTCTTAGGGTGGCCCCTACCTACTTCTTCTTTTTTTTTTTTTTTCTTTCATGGTGACAAACAACAAAACAAAATAAAAACAGACCCAACGAAGGTGATAATCAGCAGGATCATGCATCATTCACAAATATGCATGCACAGTGAAACCAGATCTAATCGTTCAAGGAATTCATGCAAAACAAATATGTAATAATAATAATAATAATCTTTAGGCATTAATCCTATTTTCTCATATCAAAACACAAGCATGATTTCCTAACCTAAGTTAAAAGTCAAGTTAATTTAGAGCAATTCCTAAGTAATCCCCTACCTCGCAGATGCGATCGTTCTTCTACAGCCTTCTTATCCAAAACGCAAATTGGTTCGTAATTCTTGGCGTAGCTTGTTCCCCTCTCCTTCTTCTTCTCTCTCTCTTCCTCTTTCTTTCTTTCTCTCCATTTCTCTCTTTCTCTTTCTCTTTCTTTGTGTTTCACGTATCCTTTCTTCTTCTCCCCTTCTTATCCTAATTCCATTTGACTTTCCTTCTTTCCTATCCTATCTCCTATCTATCCAATCTAATTTGTTATGTATCCTATCTTTTCCTAATTCTCTATCTTTATTTTTATCTTGTTATCAATTTTATCCCATATCTGATTCTAATTAGATGCTTATCTTCATCCTTTCCCAACTAACCAGAATTATCTAGGTTCATTCCACCTGGACACTTTTGGCTTTTGGGTAGGGAATTTCTCCAAAAAGGTTATTTTGGAGACTTGAACTCTAGTTCTAGAGTTTAGCCTCTTCATTTTATGGCCACTAGGGCATTTAGCTTCTTGTTCTCAATTCCATGCAAGAAATATATATATATATATATTATAAAATGCACGTTATTACAATCTTCCCTACTTACAAAAATTTCGTCCTCGAAATTTCAAGGTAGTATAGTGAACAACTCTGAAAACCTTTGTCTCATGTCACTTTTCAATTCCCAGGTAGCTTCTTCAATCTTATGAAGATGCCATAAGACTTTGACTAATGGGATAGTCTTGTTTCTCAAATTCTTCTCCTTCCGATCTAGGATGCATGCGGCTTCATCTGAAAAGTAAGATCAGATTGCAGTTTAATTGGCACTTGCTCCAACACATGGGTAGGATCAGGAACATATTTCCTGAGCATTGACATATGGAATACATTATGTACCTCTAATAACTGTGGTGGAAGTGCTAGTCGGTATGACCTCTGTCCAATTCTTTCCAGAATTTCAAATGGTCCTATGAATCTAAGGCCCAGTTTGCCCTTAATTCCAAAACTCGTCACTCCCTTAGTTGGTGAGACCTTCAAGAAAACATGATCTCCAACTATAAATTCAAGATCTCTGCGCCTCTTATCCGCGTAGCTCTATTTGTCTACTATGGGCAGCCAATAATCGCTTCTAGATAATTCGTACCTTCTCTGCACATTGTTCAATTAATTCTGACTTCACAAATTGTCGTTCGCCAATATCGCTCTAACAGGTTGGTGTTCGACAAGGTCTACCATATAATGCCGCGTACGGTGTCATGCCAATGCTAGAGTGGTAAGCTGTTATTATATGCAAACTCTATCAAGGGAATATGTTCATCCCGATTACCTTTCCACTCTAAGGTACAAGTCTGAGCATATCTTCAAGCGTGTGAATAGTTCGCTCTGACTGTCCATTAGTCTATGGGTGAAAAGCTGTACTAAATCTTTGCGAGGTACCAAGTCCTTCCTGTACACTCTGCCAAAAATGTGATATGAATCTGCTATCCCTATCCGGTATAATGGTCAAAGGTACTCCATGTAAACTTACAATCTCGAATGGGAAGAAAGTGTGCAGACTTAGTCAGTCTATCCACTATTACCCAAATCATGTCGTGTCCACTAGAGGTTCGAGGTAATCCCACTACAAAGTCCATAGTAACATGGTCCCACTTCCATTCTGCGAGTTCTAATGTTTGTAACAGTCCTACCGGCCTCTGATGCTCTGCCTTCACCCTCTGACATGTTAGACATCTTGCCACACACTCGCCAATGTCTCTTTTCATGCCCTGCCACCAAAAATTTCTCGTCAAATCTTTACACATTTTTGTACCCGCAGGTGAAAAGGTAAACTTTGAGTTATGTGCCTCTTGTAATATTTCTAGTCTTAGCTCGACTACTGCTGGCACTACAAGTCTACCTTGAAAGCATACTCCTCCATTAGTGCCCATTGAGAATCCAATCATATTACTCATGGCCTGAGTTTCTTCACACTCCTTTTGAGCTTGCAATATACGATCTGTGAAGGCTGATCTTATAGTGACATTTGCTATCCTTCCTTTGATCTTCCTACTGAGAGCATCAGCTACGACATTGGCCTTACCAGGATGGTACTGGATGGTAAAGTCATAGTCTTTTAGGTATTCCATCCAACGTCGTTGCCTCCTATTGAGATCACTTTGTGAGAATATGTACTTAAGACTTTTATGATCTGTAAAGACTTCAAACCTTTCACCATACAAATAATGTCTCTAGATCTTTAGAGCAAAAACCACAGCAACCAACTCTAAATCATGTGTGGGATAGTTTACTTCATGAGTCTTCAACTGTCTAGAGGCATAAGCAATCACTTTTCCATGTTGCATTAACATGCATCCAAGTCCCTTGCCCGAGGCATCACTGTATACCAAGAATCCTCCACTACCAACTAGCAAGGTCAAAATAGGCGCGGTGGTGAGTCTCCTTTTCAGCTCTAGAAAACTCCTTTCACATTCATCAGTCCATTCAAATCTTTTCTCCTTCCTAGTCAGTTGGGTCATAGGTTGTGCAATGCGAGAAAATCCCTCAATAAATCACCTGTAATACCCTGCTAACCCAAGAAAGCTACGGATCTCTGATACGACAGTCTTTGGCCTTTCCCAATTGATGATTGCTTCTATCTTCTTAGGATCAACTGCAATACCGTCTGCAGAGATAACATGCCGAGAAACTGTACTTGGTCAAGCCAGAATTCACACTTTGAGAATTTTGCATATGACTTATGAGTTTGGAGTGTGCTCAACATGATTTTCAAATGCTCTCGGTGTTCATCTCGACTACTAGAGTAGACTAGAATATCATCGACGAATATAGTGACAAACTTGTTAAGATATTCTTGAAATACCTGATTCATCAAATCCATAAAAGAACAGGTGCATTCGTTAGTCCAAAAGGCATAACTAGGAATTCATAGTGGCCATACCTAGTTACGAATGCTGTCTTCGAGATATCCTCGTCCTTTATCCTCAGCTGATGATAACTCTCAGATCTATCTTTGAAAATACTTTGGCTGACTGTAACTGGTCGAAGAGATCATCAATGTGTGGTAATGGATATTTGTTCTTAACTGTGACCCCATTCAACAATCGATAGTCTATGCACAGTCTCATAGATCCATCTTTCTTTTTGACAAATAACACAGGGGCTCCCCATGGTGAGACACTTGGTCGAATAAATCCTCGGTCCATCGACTCTTGTAACTGTACCTTTAACTCCTTTAGTTCAGCTGGTGCCATGCAGTAAGGGGCCTTAGAGATTGGAGCTGTTCCTGGTAGCAATTCGATAGAAAACTCCAACTCTCTTTTTGGTGGTAACCCAGTCAATTCCCCTGGAAAAACATCGTGGAATTCCCGTACCACTTCTATTTCTTGAATCTCTGGCCCGGACTCCCCCTGAGTCACTACATTTGCTAAATAGGCTGGGCATCCTCTAGTTATAAGTCGTGATGCCTGCACTGCTGATATAATGGTCATTCCTGGGACATTTAGCCTTCCCTGAAAGGTAATGATTTCCCCTTTTCGGTTGCTGAGTGTGACTCTTTTCTTCCCACAATCAACCATTGCCTCATGGTCTGCTAGCCAATCCACGCCTAAGATGACATCGAAGTCTGACATGTTCAATAGTATTAAGTCTGCACTAAGTTCTTGTTCTGATATATGTATCGGTACTTCTTGTAAGAATTCATGTGCTAGAACTGGTTCTCCTACTGGGGTGCTGACTTCTAAACAAATACCCAATTTGTATTTTGTACATTTCATGCATGATGCGAAGTCATATGATATAAATGAGTGTGTGGAACCAAGATCAATTAAGACACGAGCAAATGTATCAAAAATTTGAAGGGTACCTTCAACTATGGAATTTGAAGTGCGTACCTGCTCGGTGGTCAATGCAAATACTCTTCCCTGACTCCTATGAACCTGTCCCAGATTTGGTCGCTCGTCCCTTCTTTTCTTTGGGCAATCTTTGAGAAAGTGACCTTTATCACCACAGATGAAGCATCGTCGTTCACGGACATCACAAGGCTTGCCAGAGTGGTACTTATGACATGTTGGGCATGTGACATCTTCCTTCTCTCTTCTTCTAAAGTTTCCTGGTGCTGATTTCTATGGCTGAGCAAACTTTGTTAGTGCAGTATGCCTCTTCCCTTTCCAACTTGGCTTGTGTCCACCATATCTCTCACCGTCTCTATTAGAGGCCTTGTACTCCCGTTCCAAAATGGCTGCCAACTCCACAGCCTTAGACAATGAGGAAGGCTGAGCTATCAATATCTTGCTTTTGATGTGAAAATTTAATCCTCTGACAAATTTTTGTGCAGCTCGCAATTCTGTGGGGCATACTTCAGGAGCAAAACGCCTCAACTTAACAAATATGGTTTTATACTATTCCACCGTCATGGAACCTTGCACCAATCCTAGGAATTCTTGTTCCTTCTGTTCCTTAACATGAGGTGGAAAGTATTTGTCAATGAAGACTGTTTTGAAGTCTTCCCACTCCACAACTTCCATATCATTGAAATAGGTCCTCTCAGCTGTCGGCCACCAGTGTAGGGCCTCTCCAGTCAGCACAAAGGTAGCAACTGGTACTCGCCTATCCTGCTACGTTCATAGCTTTGAAAATTGTCTCTACCTCACAAAGCCAAGTCTCGGCTGCTTCTGGTCCATCTTCTCCTGAAAACTTTGGAGTTATCTTTTTGAATCGCTCAAGTAACGTGTGACCTTTTGGCCCCAATTCATCATCTCCAACCATTGCCTTGAGTTCTCCTCTTTGCCTTGGGGTCTCCAGCCTTTGTTTCATTCGCTGTAAAAGGAGCTCTATAACATCCTCGACCGTATCATGCTGGGCTTTAGTGTTTTCTGAGGTTTCAGAAGAGGATGACTCAACTATGTTTGCAGCCCTACGCCTCTTAGGTGCCATCTGAATGTCAATAATTAAAATCCTAGTAAGTTTTTGCTTCTACTTAGCTAATGTAACTAAGAGTTATTATTATATCATTATTTATTATTTGGCTATGAGCAGAGTGAACCGTGCTCTAATACCAATTGAGGCGACCCAGGTTTTCAAAAGTATTTTTTTTCAAATAAAATTTCAAAATTTAACTCTCTTGTAGGATTTTTTTTTTTTCAAAACATTTGAAATATATATAATGCATATTTACTTTTATCAATTCCCCCTTCAACCCGGTGTCACAGTAAAACCTCACATATAATAGCGGAATATAAATATACCATTACAGGATCTCCCTGGTCACAGCCCAAACAATAAGAAGTTTGGATTCAAATCAATGTTTAGATTTAATATATCAAAGTCGCCTATCTTATTACATTCATCCTCAAGTGTTCATTATTTTAAAATGAAAGATAACAAATAACGTACCTAACTAACTGCTTATCCATACTTCTCTTCTTAGTCTCCTTATTTAATTTGGTCTAGTCGACTGCTTAGTCCTCTCGTGCTTCACCTGAAATGTTTTGTAGGAGTGAGTACAACAACTCAATAGGAACAAGTCTAAACCAACCGTTTGAAAACCACGGCAAAGACATTGGCATAATTTTTGTGCAAACACTTCCATGATCAATCATAATTATGATATAAACATTATAAAACAATTATGCCTTTTAAAAAAATATCTAGCATTTCCAATAAATTCTAATATGTTCTACAAATCTTATACATACAAGCCCATTAGGACTTTTATCAAAGAATGACGTATCACAATATGTTGTATCACAGCAATGGTCAATATCCTCGAGGATGGACCGACATGTCAGTCTATGTCTGATAATTATATGGTATACTCTGCACGTAGGGGACTCACATCCAACTACGTGCGGCCGCGGATACCACACGGGCTACACCAGTCCTCATGAGGAGCCTTTGGATCACAAGAAAGCAGTCTCCCAATGATACAATACTCTCTACAATAGGCCTCTTAGGGCAGGTATCTCATTTCATAAGCCAGTGGCTAACTAGACTTCGTAGCATAGCAACCAGGTGGGCTTAGAATTTGCCCAAGGCTAGACTCAACTCTTATGAGTCGCCTAATTTTAGGCTAGGCACAACTCTCTTGAGTCGCCTAATTTTTCACTCATTAGATCATTTCACATTGCTTAATGCATCTTATGAAGGTATTTATAACTTTCCCATTAGCAAGGATATGTCAAGATCTTATGCTTACATTCTATTGCGTAGCATGTAGGAATCAATCAGTTTATTTCATAGACTAAACTTGGTGCTTGACAATTAAGTTTCAAGTTACGCATATGAACAATTAGAGACTACGCTCACATATAAACATTTAATCATAGATCAAGACACAAAAAAATATCTTATGATATTGATCAAAATTCTATGGGGCCATGCATGTAGTGGTTCTTATGGGATACATTTATGCCTACTGACCATACAAGTGTGTGCTACGCCTATGACTTATGTGTATCATAAATAAGTAATAAGCATGTGCTGGATTCTACATATGCCATTACCATTGCTGGAGTATCACGCGTGCTGTCTATGCAATGAGCGCCAAGCATTCCACCCTGTGCTGGGCGCCTGCCCATCCACTCAATGCTATGCGCTAAGAGTGAACGTAAAATATAGTAATTAGATGGCACCCATGGAGCTATCATTTTAGCTTTCCTCTTCTAAATAACCATTATCTGAAGAACCTTTCAAGCATCATAAGTTTGGAATCAAAACCATATGACAATAGTCACAAAATATTCTGTTAGCCTCCTTGATCTTGATTCCTCACCCAACTTGCCATTCTACTGCCAACGTTAAGTTAGTCTCCAAAGCGAAGTTTGAACTATATTGATAAAGAAAGGCATCCACATTCAGATACGAGCAACGATATGTCTCCACAAGAGACGTTCTTTTTTTTTTTTTTTCCACGTGACAAGTGTGATCTTTACCAGATCTAATCCATTCACCATATCTAGCCTCCCATACCTATGCAACAAAATGACACTCCTTGGATAAGATTGGCTCATTGAACAAAATAAATGGCCTACATCTAGAAAAGGCATCCTACATATGCATGTCCTATGAATATATCTCTATAACGATCATTGCTCTTTGTAAATAGTGAGTGATATTACCTGCATACACCTTTGAATCCACTCTTGTCCAAACTTGGATTTCAAAGCAATTAATAGATCCTCCATGGCCTCCAAGAAAACTCAAGACCCTTCATCACATTTCCAGTATCTTACCAATTTTATCGAATGTCTCTAAAGAGAACAAAGAGATTTTAGATCATTCAGGAAGGATTTTCTAATGCATATGCATGCCAGTTGGAAATGGGCAACTGACGCATACAATTCATACTACTGTTTTACTTCTTCTTTTTTCTCCTCCTTTTTTTTTCTACTGCTATGAACAACTGCACCATCAATGCTAGAACAGTAGTTTCACTGCATGTTATGACCTACCAATTTGCACCTGACTAGGTTTATGCCTGGATGAAAGTCATGGTCAGATGTTACCAATAGACGAATGCTAGATGACCGCTTCATATGAGAGCCATTCACCACTTATTGCGGCTAACTTTCGCACCGATATTTATAATGGTTTCTTAGGGTGGCCCCTACCTACTTCTTCTTTTTTTTTTTTTTTCTTTCATGGTGACAAACAACAAAACAAAATAAAAACAGACCCAACGAAGGTGATAATCAGCAGGATCATGCATCATTCACAAATATGCATGCACAGTGAAACCAGATCTAATCGTTCAAGGAATTCATGCAAAACAAATATGTAATAATAATAATAATAATCTTTAGGCATTAATCCTATTTTCTCATATCAAAACACAAGCATGATTTCCTAACCTAAGTTAAAAGTCAAGTTAATTTAGAGCAATTCCTAAGTAATCCCCTACCTCGCAGATGCGATCGTTCTTCTCTGACCTTCTTATCCAAAACGCAAATTGGTTCGTAATTCTTGGCGTAGCTTGTTCCCCTCTCCTTCTTCTTCTCTCTCTCTTCCTCTTTCTTTCTTTCTCTCCATTTCTCTCTTTCTCTTTCTCTTTCTTTGTGTTTCACGTATCCTTTCTTCTTCTCCCCTTCTTATCCTAATTCCATTTGACTTTCCTTCTTTCCTATCCTATCTCCTATCTATCCAATCTAATTTGTTATGTATCCTATCTTTTCCTAATTCTCTATCTTTATTTTTATCTTGTTATCAATTTTATCCCATATCTGATTCTAATTAGATGCTTATCTTCATCCTTTCCCAACTAACCAGAATTATCTAGGTTCATTCCACCTGGACACTTTTGGCTTTTGGGTAGGGAATTTCTCCAAAAAGGTTATTTTGGAGACTTGAACTCTAGTTCTAGAGTTTAGCCTCTTCATTTTATGGCCACTAGGGCATTTAGCTTCTTGTTCTCAATTCCATGCAAGAAATATATATATATTATAAAATGCACGTTATTACAATCTTCCCTACTTACAAAAATTTCGTCCTCGAAATTTCAAGGTAGTATAGTGAACAACTCTGAAAACCTTTGTCTCATGTCACTTTTCAATTCCCAGGTAGCTTCTTCAATCTTATGAAGATGCCATAAGACTTTGACTAATGGGATAGTCTTGTTTCTCAAATTCTTCTCCTTCCGATCTAGGATGCATGCGGCTTCATATGAAAAGTAAGATCAGATTGCAGTTTAATTGGCACTTGCTCCAACACATGGGTAGGATCAGGAACATATTTCCTGAGCATTGACATATGGAATACATTATGTACCTCTAATAACTGTGGTGGAAGTGCTAGTCGGTATGCCACCTGTCCAATTCTTTCCAGAATTTCAAATGGTCCTATGAATCTAAGGCCCAGTTTGCCCTTAATTCCAAAACTCGTCACTCCCTTAGTTGGTGAGACCTTCAAGAAAACATGATCTCCAACTATAAATTCAAGATCTCTGCGCCTCTTATCCGCGTAGCTCTTTTGTCTACTATGGGCAGCCAATAATCGCTTCTAGATAATTCGTACCTTCTCTGCACATTGTTCAATTAATTCTGACTTCACAAATTGTCGTTCGCCAATATCGCTCTAACAGGTTGGTGTTCGACAAGGTCTACCATATAATGCCGCGTACGGTGTCATGCCAATGCTAGAGTGGTATCTGTTATTATATGCAAACTCTATCAAGGGAATATGTTCATCCCAGTTACCTTTCCACTCTAAGGTACAAGTCCTGAGCATATCTTCAAGCGTATGAATAGTTCGCTCGGTGTCCATTAGTCTATGGGTGAAAAGCTGTACTAAATCTTTGCGAGGTACCAAGTCCTTCCTGTACACTCTGCCAAAAATGTGATATGAATCTGCTATCCCTATCCGGTATAATGGTCAAAGGTACTCCATGTAAACTTACAATCTCGAATGGGAAGAAAGTGTGCAGACTTAGTCAGTCTATCCACTATTACCCAAATCATGTCGTGTCCACTAGAGGTTCGAGGTAATCCCACTACAAAGTCCATAGTAACATGGTCCCACTTCCATTCTGCGAGTTCTAATGTTTGTAACAGTCCTACCGGCCTCTGATGCTCTGCCTTCACCCTCTGACATGTTAGACATCTTGCCACACACTCGCCAATGTCTCTTTTCATGCCCTGCCACCAAAAATTTCTCGTCAAATCTTTACACATTTTTGTACCCGCAGGGTAAATGGTAAACTTTGAGTTATGTGCCTCTTGTAATATTTCCTGTCTTAGCTCGACTACTGCTGGCACTACAAGTCTACCTTGAAAGCATACTCCTCCATTAGTGCCCATTGAGAATCCAATCATATTACTCATGCCCTGAGTTTCTTCACACTCCTTTTGAGCTTGCAATATACGATCTGTGAAGGCTGATCTTATAGTGACATTTGCTATCCTTCCTTTGATCTTCCTACTGAGAGCATCAGCTACGACATTGGCCTTACCAGGATGGTCCTGGATGGTAAAGTCATAGTCTTTTAGGTATTCCATCCAACGTCGTTGCCTCCTATTGAGATCACTTTGTGAGAATATGTACTTAAGACTTTTATGATCTGTAAAGACTTCAAACCTTTCACCATACAAATAATGTCTCTAGATCTTTAGAGCAAAAACCACAGCAACCAACTCTAAATCATGTGTGGGATAGTTTACTTCATGAGTCTTCAAGCTGTCTAGAGGCATAAGCAATCACTTTTCCATGTTGCATTAACATGCATCCAAGTCCCTTGCAGAGGCATCCTTTGTATACCAAGAATCCTCCACTACCAACTAGCAAGGTCAAAATAGGCGCGGTGGTGAGTCTCCTTTTCAGCTCTAGAAAACTCCTTTCACATTCATCAGTCCATTCAAATCTTTTCTCCTTCCTAGTCAGTTGGGTCATAGGTTGTGCAATGCGAGAAAATCCCTCAATAAATCTCATGTAATACCACTGCTAACCCAAGAAAGCTACGGATCTCTGATACGACAGTCTTTGGCCTTTCCCAATTGATGATTGCTTCTATCTTCTTAGGATCAACTGCAATACCGTCTGCAGAGATAACATGCAGAAACTGTACTTGGTCAAGCCAGAATTCACACTTTGAGAATTTTGCATATGACTTATGAGTTTGGAGTGTGCTCAACATGATTTTCAAATGCTCTCGGTGTTCATCTCGACTACTAGAGTAGACTAGAATATCATCGACGAATATAGTGACAAACTTGTTAAGATATTCTTGAAATACCTGATTCATCAAATCCATAAAAGAACAGGTGCATTCGTTAGTCCAAAAGGCATAACTAGGAATTCATAGTGGCCATACCTAGTTACGAATCTGTCTTCGAGATATCCTCGTCCTTTATCCTCAGCGATGATAACGGATCTCGAGATCTATCTTTGAAAATACTTTGGCTGGTATGTAACTGGTCGAAGAGATCATCAATGTGTGGTAATGGATATTTGTTCTTAGCGTGACCCCATTCAACAAGCGATAGTCTAAGCACAGTCTCATAGATCCATCTTTCTTTTTGACAAATAACACGGGGGCTCCCCATGGTGAGACACTTGGTCGAATAAATCCTCGGTCCATCGACTCTTGTAACTGTACCTTTAACTCCTTTAGTTCAGCTGGTGCCATGCGGTAAGGGGCCTTAGAGATTGGAGCTGTTCTGGTAGCAATTCGATAGAAAACTCAAACTCTCTTTTTGGTGGTAAGCCCGTCACTTCCCCTGGTACTTCATCGTGGAATTCCCGTACCACTTCTATTTCTTGAATCTACGGCCGGACTCCCCACGAGTCACTACATTTGCTAAATAGGCTGGGCATCCTCTAGTTATAAGTCGTGATGCCTGCCTTTGCTGATATAATGGTCATTCTGGGACATTTAGCCTTCCACGAAAGGTAATGATTTCCCCTTTTCGGTTGCTTGAGTGTGACTCTTTTCTTCCCACAATCAACCATTGCCTCATGGTCTGCTAGCCAATCCACGCCTAAGATGACATCGAAGTCTGACATGTTCAATAGTATTAAGTCTGCACTAAGTTCTTGTTCTGATATATGTATCGGTACTTCTTGTAAGAATTCATGTGCTAGATCTGGTTCTCCCTCTTGGGGTGCTGACTTCTAAACAAATACCCAATTTGTATTTTGTACATTTCATGCATGATGCGAAGTCATATGATATAAATGAGTGTGTGGAACCAAGATCAATTAAGACACGAGCAAATGTATCAAAAATTTGAAGGGTACCTTCAACTATGGAATTTGAAGTGCGTACCTGCTCGGTGGTCAATGCAAATACTCTTCCCTGACTCCTATGAACCTGTCCCAGATTTGGTCGCTCGTCCCTTCTTTTCTTTGGGCAATCTTTGAGAAAGTGACGTTTATCACCACAGATGAAGCATCGTCGTTCTCGGACATCACAAGGCTTGCCAGGCTGGTACTTATGACATGTTGGGCATGTGACATCTTCCTTCTCTCTTCTTCTAAAGTTTCCTGGTGCTGATTTCTGTGGCTGAGCAAACTTTGTTAGTGCAGTATGCCTCTTCCCTTTCCAACTTGGCTTGTGTCCACCATATCTCTCACCGTCTCTATTAGAGGCCTTGTACTCCCGTTCCAAAATGGCTGCCAACTCCACAGCCTTAGACAATGAGGAAGGCTGAGCTATCAATATCTTGCTTTTGATGTGAAAATTTAATCCTCTGACAAATTTTTGTGCAGCTCGCAATTCTGTGGGGCATACTTCAGGAGCAAAACGCCTCAACTTAACAAATATGGTTTTATACTATTCCACCGTCATGGAACCTTGCACCAATCCTAGGAATTCTTGTTCCTTCTGTTCCTTAACATGAGGTGGAAAGTATTTGTCAATGAAGACTGTTTTGAAGTCTTCCCACTCCACAACTTCCATATCATTGAAATAGGTCCTCTCAGCTGTCGGCCACCAGTGTAGGGCCTCTCCAGTCAGCACAAAGGTAGCAACTGGTACTCGCCTATCCTCTGGTACGTTCATAGCTTTGAAAATTGTCTCTACCTCACAAAGCCAAGTCTCGGCTGCTACTGGTCCATCTTCTCCTGAAAACTTTGGAGTTATCTTTTTGAATCGCTCAAGTAACGTGTGACCTTTTGGCCCCAATTCATCATCTCCAACCATTGCCTTGAGTTCTCCTCTTTGCCTTGGGGTCTCCAGCCTTTGTTTCATTCGCTGTAAAAGGAGCTCTATAACATCCTCGACCGTATCATGCTGGGCTTTAGTGTTTTCTGAGGTTTCAGAAGAGGATGACTCAACTATGTTTGCAGCCCTACGCCTCTTAGGTGCCATCTGAATGTCAATAATTAAAATCCTAGTAAGTTTTTGCTTCTACTTAGCTAATGTAACTAAGAGTTATTATTATATCATTATTTATTATTTGGCTATGAGCAGAGTGAACCGTGCTCTAATACCAATTGAGGCGACCCAGGTTTTCAAAAGTATTTTTTTTTCAAATAAAATTTCAAAATTTAACTCTCTTGTAGGATTTTTTTTTTCAAAACATTTGAAATATATATAATGCATATTTACTTTTATCAATTCCCCCTTCAACCCGGTGTCACAGTAAAACCTCACATATAATAGCGGAATATAAATATACCATTACAGGATCTCCCTGGTCACAGCCCAAACAATAAGAAGTTTGGATTCAAATCAATGTTTAGATTTAATATATCAAAGTCGCCTATCTTATTACATTCATCCTCAAGTGTTCATTATTTTAAAATGAAAGATAACAAATAACGTACCTAACTAACTGCTTATCCATACTTCTCTTCTTAGTCTCCTTATTTAATTTGGTCTAGTCATTGCTTAGTCCTCTCGTGCTTCACCTGAAATGTTTTGTAGGAGTGAGTACAACAACTCAATAGGAACAAGTCTAAACCAACCGTTTGAAAACCACGGCAAAGACATTGGCATAATTTTTGTGCAAACACTTCCATGATCAATCATAATTATGATATAAACATTATAAAACAATTATGCCTTTTAAAAAATATCTAGCATTTCCAATAAATTCTAATATGTTCTACAAATCTTATACATACAAGCCCATTAGGACTTTTATCAAAGAATGACGTATCACAATATGTTGTATCACAGCAATGGTCAATATCCTCGAGGATGGACCGACATGTCAGTCTATTTGTAATAATTATATGGTATACTCTGCACGTAGGGGACTCACATCCAACTACGTGCGGCCGCGAATACCACACGGGCTACACCAGTCCTCATGGGGAGCCTTTGGATCACAAGAAAGCAGTCTCCCAATGATACAATACTCTCTACAATAGGCCTCTTAGGGCAGGTATCTCATTTCATAAGCCAGTGGCTAACTAGACTTCGTAGCATAGCAACCAGGTGGGCTTAGAATTTGCCCAAGGCTAGACTCAACTCTTATGAGTCGCCTAATTTTAGGCTAGGCACAACTCTCTTGAGTCGCCTAATTTTTCACTCATTAGATCATTTCACATTGCTTAATGCATCTTATGAAGGTATTTATAACTTTCCCATTAGCAAGGATATGTCAAGATCTTATGCTTACATTCTATTGCGTAGCATGTAGGAATCAATCAGTTTATTTCATAGACTAAACTTGGTGCTTGACAATTAAGTTTCAAGTTACGCATATGAACAATTAGAGACTACGCTCACATATAAACATTTAATCATAGATCAAGACACAAAAAAATATCTTATGATATTGATCAAAATTCTATGGGGCCATGCATGTAGTGGTTCTTATGGGATACATTTATGCCTACTGACCATACAAGTGTGTGCTACGCCTATGACTTATGTGTATCATAAATAAGTAATAAGCATGTGCTGGATTCTACATATGCCATTACCATTGCTGGAGTATCACGCGTGCTGTCTATGCAATGAGCGCCAAGCATTCCACCCTGTCTTTGGGCGCCTGCCCATCCACTCAATGCTATGCGCTAAGAGTGAACGTAAAATATAGTAATTAGATGGCACCCATGGAGCTATCATTTTAGCTTTCCTCTTCTAAATAACCATTATCTGAAGAACCTTTCAAGCATCATAAGTTTGGAATCAAAACCATATGACAATAGTCACAAAATATTCTGTTAGCCTCCTTGATCTTGATTCCTCACCCAACTTGCCATTCTACTGCCAACGTTAAGTTAGTCTCCAAAGCGAAGTTTGAACTATATTGATAAAGAAAGGCATCCACATTCAGATACGAGCAACGATATGTCTCCACAAGAGACGTTCTTTTTTTTTTTTTTTTTTCCACGTGACAAGTGTGATCTTTACCAGATCTAATCCATTCACCATATCTAGCCTCCCATACCTATGCAACAAAATGACACTCCTTGGATAAGATTGGCTCATTGAACAAAATAAATGGCCTACATCTAGAAAAGGCATCCTACATATGCATGTCCTATGAATATATCTCTATAACGATCATTGCTCTTTGTAAATAGTGAGTGATATTACCTGCATACACCTTTGAATCCACTCTTGTCCAAACTTGGATTTCAAAGCAATTAATAGATCCTCCATGGCCTCCAAGAAAACTCAAGACCCTTCATCACATTTCCAGTATCTTACCAATTTTATCGAATGTCTCTAAAGAGAACAAAGAGATTTTAGATCATTAGGGAAGGATTTTCTAATGCATATGCATGCCGGTTGGAAATGGGCATCGCGCATACAATTCATACTACTTGTTTTACTTCTTCTTTTTTCTCCTCCTTTTTTTTTCTACTGCTATGAACAACTGCACCATCAATGCTAGAACAGTAGTTTCACTGCATGTTATGACCTACCAATTTGCACCTGACTAGGTTTATGCCTGGATGAAAGTCATGGTCAGATGTTACCAATAGACGAATGCTAGATGACCGCTTCATATGAGAGCCATTCACCACTTATTGCGGCTAACTTTCGCACCGATATTTATAATGGTTTCTTAGGGTGGCCCCTACCTACTTCTTCTTTTTTTTTTTTTTCTTTCATGGTGACAAACAACAAAACAAAATAAAAACAGACCCAACGAAGGTGATAATCAGCAGGATCATGCATCATTCACAAATATGCATGCACAGTGAAACCAGATCTAATCGTTCAAGGAATTCATGCAAAACAAATATGTAATAATAATAATAAAAATCTTTAGGCATTAATCCTATTTTCTCATATCAAAACACAAGCATGATTTCCTAACCTAAGTTAAAAGTCAAGTTAATTTAGAGCAATTCCTAAGTAATCCCCTACCTCGCAGATGCGATCGTTCTTCTCTGACCTTCTTATCCAAACGCAAATTGGTTCGTAATTCTTGGCGTAGCTTGTTCCCCTCTCCTTCTTCTTCTCTCTCTCTTCCTCTTTCTTTCTTTCTCTCCATTTCTCTCTTTCTCTTTCTCTTTCTTTGTGTTTCACGTATCCTTTCTTCTTCTCCCCTTCTTATCCTAATTCCATTTGACTTTCCTTCTTTCCTATCCTATCTCCTATCTATCCAATCTAATTTGTTATGTATCCTATCTTTTCCTAATTCTCTATCTTTATTTTTATCTTGTTATCAATTTTATCCCATATCTGATTCTAATTAGATGCTTATCTTCATCCTTTCCCAACTAACCAGAATTATCTAGGTTCATTCCACCTGGACACTTTTGGCTTTTGGGTAGGGAATTTCTCCAAAAAGGTTATTTTGGAGACTTGAACTCTAGTTCTAGAGTTTAGCCTCTTCATTTTATGGCCACTAGGGCATTTAGCTTCTTGTTCTCAATTCCATGCAAGAAATATATATATATTATAAAATGCACGTTATTACAATCTTCCCTACTTACAAAAATTTCGTCCTCGAAATTTCAAGGTAGTATAGTGAACAACTCTGAAAACCTTTGTCTCATGTCACTTTTCAATTCCCAGGTAGCTTCTTCAATCTTATGAAGATGCCATAAGACTTTGACTAATGGGATAGTCTTGTTTCTCAAATTCTTCTCCTTCCGATCTAGGATCTGTACTGGCTTCATATGAAAAGTAAGATCAGATTGCAGTTTAATTGGCACTTGCTCCAACACATGGGTAGGATCGGGAACATATTTCTGAGCATTGACATATGGAATACATTATGTACCTCTAATAAGCTGTGGTGGAAGTGCTAGTCGGTATGCCACTGTCCAATTCTTTCCAGAATTTCAAATGGTCCTATGAATCTAAGGCCCAGTTTGCCCTTAATTCCAAAACTCGTCACTCCCTTAGTTGGTGAGACCTTCAAGAAAACATGATCTCCAACTATAAATTCAAGATCTCTGCGCCTCTTATCCGCGTAGCTCTTTTTGTCTACTATGGGCAGCCAATAATCGCTTCTAGATAATTCGTACCTTCTCTGCACATTGTTCAATTAATTACTGACTTCACAAATTGTGGATTCGCCAATATCGCTCTAACAGGTTGGTGTTCGACAAGGTCTACCATATAATGCCGCGTACGGTGTCATGCCAATGCTAGAGTGGTAAGCTGTTATTATATGCAAACTCTATCAAGGGAATATGTTCATCCCAGTTACCTTTCCACTCTAAGGTACAAGTCTGAGCATATCTTCAAGCGTACGAATAGTTCGCTCGGCTGTCCATTAGTCTATGGGTGAAAAGCTGTACTAAATCTTTGCGAGGTACCAAGTCCTTCCTGTACACTCTGCCAAAAATGTGATATGAATCTGCTATCCCTATCCGGTATAATGGTCAAAGGTACTCCATGTAAACTTACAATCTCGAATGGGAAGAAAGTGTGCGGACTTAGTCAGTCTATCCACTATTACCCAAATCATGTCGTGTCCACTAGAGGTTCGAGGTAATCCCACTACAAAGTCCATAGTAACATGGTCCCACTTCCATTCTGCGAGTTCTAATGTTTGTAACAGTCCTACCGGCCTCTGATGCTCTGCCTTCACCCTCTGACATGTTAGACATCTTGCCACACACTCGCCAATGTCTCTTTTCATGCCCTGCCACCAAAAATTTCTCGTCAAATCTTTACACATTTTTGTACCCGCAGGGTAAATGGTAAACTTTGAGTTATGTGCCTCTTGTAATATTTCTGTCTTAGCTCGACTACTGCTGGCACTACAAGTCTACCTTGAAAGCATACTCCTCCATTAGTGCCCATTGAGAATCCAATCATATTACTCATGCTCTGAGTTTCTTCACACTCCTTTTGAGCTTGCAATATACGATCTGTGAAGGCTGATCTTATAGTGACATTTGCTATCCTTCCTTTGATCTTCCTACTGAGAGCATCGGCTACGACATTGGCCTTACCGGGATGGTCTTGGATGGTAAAGTCATAGTCTTTTAGGTATTCCATCCAACGTCGTTGCCTCCTATTGAGATCACTTTGTGAGAATATGTACTTAAGACTTTTATGATCTGTAAAGACTTCAAACCTTTCACCATACAAATAATGTCTCTAGATCTTTAGAGCAAAAACCACAGCAACCAACTCTAAATCATGTGTGGGATAGTTTACTTCATGAGTCTTCAAGCTGTCTAGAGGCATAAGCAATCACTTTTCCATGTTGCATTAACATGCATCCAAGTCCCTTGCAGAGGCATCCTTTGTATACCAAGAATCCTCCACTACCAACTAGCAAGGTCAAAATAGGCGCGGTGGTGAGTCTCCTTTTCAGCTCTAGAAAACTCCTTTCACATTCATCAGTCCATTCAAATCTTTTCTCCTTCCTAGTCAGTTGGGTCATAGGTTGTGCAATGCGAGAAAATCCCTCAATAAATCTCTGTAATACCACTGCTAACCCAAGAAAGCTACGGATCTACGATACGACAGGTCTTTGGCCTTTCCCAATTGATGATTGCTTCTATCTTCTTAGGATCAAGCTGCAATACCGTCTGCAGAGATAACATGCCCGAAAGCGTACTTGGTCAAGCCGAGAATTCACACTTTGAGAATTTTGCATATGACTTATGAGTTTGGAGTGTGCTCAACATGATTTTCAAATGCTCTCGGTGTTCATCTCGACTACTAGAGTAGACTAGAATATCATCGACGAATATAGTGACAAACTTGTTAAGATATTCTTGAAATACCTGATTCATCAAATCCATAAAAGAACAGGTGCATTCGTTAGTCCAAAAGGCATAACTAGGAATTCATAGTGGCCATACCTAGTTACGAATGCTGTCTTCGAGATATCCTCGTCCTTTATCCTCAGCGATGATAACGGATCTCGAGATCTATCTTTGAAAATACTTTGGCTGGTATGGCTGGTCGAAGAGATCATCAATGTGTGGTAATGGATATTTGTTCTTAGCGTGACCCCATTCAACAATCGATAGTCTATGCAGTCTCATAGATCCATCTTTCTTTTTGACAAATAACACGGGGGCTCCCCATGGTGAGACACTTGGTCGAATAAATCCTCGGTCCATCGACTCTTGTAGCTTGTACCTTTAACTCCTTTAGTTCAGCTGGTGCCATGCGGTAAGGGGCCTTAGAGATTGGAGCTGTTCTGGTAGCAATTCGATAGAAAACTCCAACTCTCTTTTTGGTGGTAACCCAGTCAATTCCCTGGAAAAACATCGTGGAATTCCCGTACCACTTCTATTTCTTGAATCTACGGCCGGACTCCCCTGAGTCACTACATTTGCTAAATAGGCTGGGCATCCTCTAGTTATAAGTCGTGATGCACCTTTGCTGATATAATGGTCATTCTGGGACATTTAGCCTTCCACGAAAGGTAATGATTTCCCCTTTTCGGTTGCTTTGAGTGTGACTCTTTTCTTCCCACAATCAACCATTGCCTCATGGTCTGCTAGCCAATCCACGCCTAAGATGACATCGAAGTCTGACATGTTCAATAGTATTAAGTCTGCACTAAGTTCTTGTTCTGATATATGTATCGGTACTTCTTGTAAGAATTCATGTGCTAGAGCTGGTTCTCCTACTGGGGTGCTGACTTCTAAACAAATACCCAATTTGTATTTTGTACATTTCATGCATGATGCGAAGTCATATGATATAAATGAGTGTGTGGAACCAAGATCAATTAAGACACGAGCAAATGTATCAAAAATTTGAAGGGTACCTTCAACTATGGAATTTGAAGTGCGTACCTGCTCGGTGGTCAATGCAAATACTCTTCACGACTCCTACTGAACTGTCCCAGATTTGGTCGCTCGTCCCTTCTTTTCTTTGGGCAATCTTTGAGAAAGTGACCTTTATCACCACAGATGAAGCATCGTCGTTCACGGACATCACAAGGCTTGCAGTGGTACTTATGACATGTTGGGCATGTGACATCTTCCTTCTCTCTTCTTCTAAAGTTTCTGGTGCTGATTTGCGTGGCTGAGCAAACTTTGTTAGTGCAGTATGCCTCTTCCCTTTCCAACTTGGCTTGTGTCCACCATATCTCTCACCGTCTCTATTAGAGGCCTTGTACTCCCGTTCCAAAATGGCTGCCAACTCCACAGCCTTAGACAATGAGGAAGGCTGAGCTATCAATATCTTGCTTTTGATGTGAAAATTTAATCCTCTGACAAATTTTTGTGCAGCTCGCAATTCTGTGGGGCATACTTCAGGAGCAAAACGCCTCAACTTAACAAATATGGTTTTATACTATTCCACCGTCATGGAACCTTGCACCAATCCTAGGAATTCTTGTTCCTTCGTTCCTTAACATGAGGTGGAAAGTATTTGTCAATGAAGACTGTTTTGAAGTCTTCCCACTCCACAACTTCCATATCATTGAAATAGGTCCTCTCAGCTGTCGGCCACCAGTGTAGGGCCTCTCCAGTCAGCACAAAGGTAGCAAGTGGTACTCGCCTATCCTGCAGTACGTTCATAGCTTTGAAAATTGTCTCTACCTCACAAAGCCAAGTCTCGGCTGCTTCTGGTCCATCTTCTCCTGAAAACTTTGGAGTTATCTTTTTGAATCGCTCAAGTAACGTGTGACCTTTTGGCCCCAATTCATCATCTCCAACCATTGCCTTGAGTTCTCCTCTTTGCCTTGGGGTCTCCAGCCTTTGTTTCATTCGCTGTAAAAGGAGCTCTATAACATCCTCGACCGTATCATGCTGGGCTTTAGTGTTTTCTGAGGTTTCAGAAGAGGATGACTCAACTATGTTTGCAGCCCTACGCCTCTTAGGTGCCATCTGAATGTCAATAATTAAAATCCTAGTAAGTTTTTGCTTCTACTTAGCTAATGTAACTAAGAGTTATTATTATATCATTATTTATTATTTGGCTATGAGCAGAGTGAACCGTGCTCTAATACCAATTGAGGCGACCCAGGTTTTCAAAAGTATTTTTTTTTCAAATAAAATTTCAAAATTTAACTCTCTTGTAGGATTTTTTTTTTTCAAAACATTTGAAATATATATAATGCATATTTACTTTTATCAATTCCCCCTTCAACCCGGTGTCACAGTAAAACCTCACATATAATAGCGGAATATAAATATACCATTACAGGATCTCGCTGGTCACAGCCCAAACAATAAGAAGTTTGGATTCAAATCAATGTTTAGATTTAATATATCAAAGTCGCCTATCTTATTACATTCATCCTCAAGTGTTCATTATTTTAAAATGAAAGATAACAAATAACGTACCTAACTAACTGCTTATCCATACTTCTCTTCTTAGTCTCCTTATTTAATTTGGTCTAGCTTCATAGTTAGTCCTCTCGTGCTTCACCTGAAATGTTTTGTAGGAGTGAGTACAACAACTCAATAGGAACAAGTCTAAACCAACCGTTTGAAAACCACGGCAAAGACATTGGCATAATTTTTGTGCAAACACTTCCATGATCAATCATAATTATGATATAAACATTATAAAACAATTATGCCTTTTACAAAATATCTAGCATTTCCAATAAATTCTAATATGTTCTACAAATCTTATACATACAAGCCCATTAGGACTTTTATCAAAGAATGACGTATCACAATATGTTGTATCACAGCAATGGTCAATATCCTCGAGGATGGACCGACATGTCAGTCTATGTCGATAATTATATGGTATACTCTGCACGTAGGGGACTCACATCCAACTACGTGCGGCCGCGAATACCACACGGGCTACACCAGTCCTCATGGGGAGCCTTTGGATCACAAGAAAGCAGTCTCCCAATGATACAATACTCTCTACAATAGGCCTCTTAGGGCAGGTATCTCATTTCATAAGCCAGTGGCTAACTAGACTTCGTAGCATAGCAACCAGGTGGGCTTAGAATTTGCCCAAGGCTAGACTCAACTCTTATGAGTCGCCTAATTTTAGGCTAGGCACAACTCTCTTGAGTCGCCTAATTTTTCACTCATTAGATCATTTCACATTGCTTAATGCATCTTATGAAGGTATTTATAACTTTCCCATTAGCAAGGATATGTCAAGATCTTATGCTTACATTCTATTGCGTAGCATGTAGGAATCAATCAGTTTATTTCATAGACTAAACTTGGTGCTTGACAATTAAGTTTCAAGTTACGCATATGAACAATTAGAGACTACGCTCACATATAAACATTTAATCATAGATCAAGACACAAAAAAATATCTTATGATATTGATCAAAATTCTATGGGGCCATGCATGTAGTGGTTCTTATGGGATACATTTATGCCTACTGACCATACAAGTGTGTGCTACGCCTATGACTTATGTGTATCATAAATAAGTAATAAGCATGTGCTGGATTCTACATATGCCATTACCATTGCTGGAGTATCACGCGTGCCTTTGTCTATGCAATGAGCGCCAAGCATTCCACCTGTCTTTGGGCGCCTGCCCATCCACTCAATGCTATGCGCTAAGAGTGAACGTAAAATATAGTAATTAGATGGCACCCATGGAGCTATCATTTTAGCTTTCCTCTTCTAAATAACCATTATCTGAAGAACCTTTCAAGCATCATAAGTTTGGAATCAAAACCATATGACAATAGTCACAAAATATTCTGTTAGCCTCCTTGATCTTGATTCCTCACCCAACTTGCCATTCTACTGCCAACGTTAAGTTAGTCTCCAAAGCGAAGTTTGAACTATATTGATAAAGAAAGGCATCCACATTCAGATACGAGCAACGATATGTCTCCACAAGAGACGTTCTTTTTTTTTTTTTTTTCCACGTGACAAGTGTGATCTTTACCGGATCTAATCCATTCACCATATCTAGCCTCCCATACCTATGCAACAAAATGACACTCCTTGGATAAGATTGGCTCATTGAACAAAATAAATGGCCTACATCTAGAAAAGGCATCCTACATATGCATGTCCTATGAATATATCTCTATAACGATCATTGCTCTTTGTAAATAGTGAGTGATATTACCTGCATACACCTTTGAATCCACTCTTGTCCAAACTTGGATTTCAAAGCAATTAATAGATCCTCCATGGCCTCCAAGAAAACTCAAGACCCTTCATCACATTTCCAGTATCTTACCAATTTTATCGAATGTCTCTAAAGAGAACAAAGAGATTTTAGATCATTCAGGAAGGATTTTCTAATGCATATGCATGCCAGTTGGAAATGGGCATCTGACGCATACAATTCATACTACTGTTTTACTTCTTCTTTTTTCTCCTCCTTTTTTTTTTCTACTGCTATGAACAACTGCACCATCAATGCTAGAACAGTAGTTTCACTGCATGTTATGACCTACCAATTTGCAGACTAGGTTTATGCACGGATGAAAGTCATGGTCGGATGTTACCAATAGACGAATGCTAGATGACCGCTTCATATGAGAGCCATTCACCACTTATTGCGGCTAACTTTCGCACCGATATTTATAATGGTTTCTTAGGGTGGCCCCTACCTACTTCTTTTTTTTTTTTTTTTTTTCTTTCATGGTGACAAACAACAAAACAAAATAAAAACAGACCCAACGAAGGTGATAATCAGCAGGATCATGCATCATTCACAAATATGCATGCACAGTGAAACCAGATCTAATCGTTCAAGGAATTCATGCAAAACAAATATGTAATAATAATAATAATAATCTTTAGGCATTAATCCTATTTTCTCATATCAAAACACAAGCATGATTTCCTAACCTAAGTTAAAAGTCAAGTTAATTTAGAGCAATTCCTAAGTAATCCCCTACCTCGCAGATGCGATCGTTCTTCTACTGACCTTCTTATCCAAAACGCAAATTGGTTCGTAATTCTTGGCGTAGCTTGTTCCCCTCTCCTTCTTCTTCTCTCTCTCTTCCTCTTTCTTTCTTTCTCTCCATTTCTCTCTTTCTCTTTCTCTTTCTTTGTGTTTCACGTATCCTTTCTTCTTCTCCCCTTCTTATCCTAATTCCATTTGACTTTCCTTCTTTCCTATCCTATCTCCTATCTATCCAATCTAATTTGTTATGTATCCTATCTTTTCCTAATTCTCTATCTTTATTTTTATCTTGTTATCAATTTTATCCCATATCTGATTCTAATTAGATGCTTATCTTCATCCTTTCCCAACTAACCAGAATTATCTAGGTTCATTCCACCTGGACACTTTTGGCTTTTGGGTAGGGAATTTCTCCAAAAAGGTTATTTTGGAGACTTGAACTCTAGTTCTAGAGTTTAGCCTCTTCATTTTATGGCCACTAGGGCATTTAGCTTCTTGTTCTCAATTCCATGCAAGAAATATATATATATATATTATAAAATGCACGTTATTACAATCTTCCCTACTTACAAAAATTTCGTCCTCGAAATTTCAAGGTAGTATAGTGAACAACTCTGAAAACCTTTGTCTCATGTCACTTTTCAATTCCCAGGTAGCTTCTTCAATCTTATGAAGATGCCATAAGACTTTGACTAATGGGATAGTCTTGTTTCTCAAATTCTTCTCCTTAAGATCTAGGATCTGTACGGCTTCATACGAAAAGTAAGAGCAGATTGTGGTTTAATTGGCACTTGCTCCAACACATGGGTAGGATCGGGAACATATTTCCTGAGCATTGTCATATGGAATACATTATGTACCTCTAATAAGCTGTGGTGGAAGTGCTAGTCGGTATGCCACTGTCCAATTCTTTCCAGAATTTCAAATGGTCCTATGAATCTAAGGCCCAGTTTGCCCTTAATTCCAAAACTCGTCACTCCCTTAGTTGGTGAGACCTTCAAGAAAACATGATCTCCAACTATAAATTCAAGATCTCTGCGCCTCTTATCCGCGTAGCTCTTTTGTCTACTATGGGCAGCCAATAATCGCTTCTAGATAATTCGTACCTTGTCCGGACATTGTTCATTTAATTCGACTTCACAAATTGTCGATTCGCCAATATCGCTCTAACGAGGTTGGTGTTCGACAAGGTCTACCATATAATGCCGCGTACGGTGTCATGCCAATGCTAGAGTGGTAGCTTGTTATTATATGCAAACTCTATCAAGGGAATATGTTCATCCCAGTTACCTTTCCACTCTAAGGTACAAGTCCTGAGCATATCTTCAAGCGTATGAATAGTTCGCTCAGACTGTCCATTAGTCTATGGGTGAAAAGCTGTACTAAATCTTTGCGAGGTACCAAGTCCTTCCTGTACACTCTGCCAAAAATGTGATATGAATCTGCTATCCCTATAGGTATAATGGTCAAAGGTACTCCATGTAAACTTACAATCTCGAATGGGAAGAAAGTGTGCAGACTTAGTCAGTCTATCCACTATTACCCAAATCATGTCGTGTCCACTAGAGGTTCGAGGTAATCCCACTACAAAGTCCATAGTAACATGGTCCCACTTCCATTCTGCGAGTTCTAATGTTTGTAACAGTCCTACCGGCCTCTGATGCTCTGCCTTCACCCTCTGACATGTTAGACATCTTGCCACACACTCGCCAATGTCTCTTTTCATGCCCTGCCACCAAAAATTTCTCGTCAAATCTTTACACATTTTTGTTTTAAGAGGCGAAATGGTAAACTTTGAGTTATGTGCCTCTTGTAATATTTCCTGTCTTAGCTCGACTACTGCTGGCACTACAAGTCTACCTTGAAAGCATACTCCTCCATTAGTGCCCATTGAGAATCCAATCATATTACTCATGCCCTGAGTTTCTTCACACTCCTTTTGAGCTTGCAATATACGATCTGTGAAGGCTGATCTTATAGTGACATTTGCTATCCTTCCTTTGATCTTCCTACTGAGAGCATCAGCTACGACATTGGCCTTACCAGGATGGTACTGGATGGTAAAGTCATAGTCTTTTAGGTATTCCATCCAACGTCGTTGCCTCCTATTGAGATCACTTTGTGAGAATATGTACTTAAGACTTTTATGATCTGTAAAGACTTCAAACCTTTCACCATACAAATAATGTCTCTAGATCTTTAGAGCAAAAACCACAGCAACCAACTCTAAATCATGTGTGGGATAGTTTACTTCATGAGTCTTCAACTGTCTAGAGGCATAAGCAATCACTTTTCCATGTTGCATTAACATGCATCCAAGTCCCTTGCCCGAGGCATCTCTGTATACCAAGAATCCTCCACTACCAACTAGCAAGGTCAAAATAGGCGCGGTGGTGAGTCTCCTTTTCAGCTCTAGAAAACTCCTTTCACATTCATCAGTCCATTCAAATCTTTTCTCCTTCCTAGTCAGTTGGGTCATAGGTTGTGCAATGCGAGAAAATCCCTCAATAAATCTTCTGTAATACCACCTGCTAACCCAAGAAAGCTACGGATCTCTGATACGACAGTCTTTGGCCTTTCCCAATTGATGATTGCTTCTATCTTCTTAGGATCAACTGCAATACCGTCTGCAGAGATAACATGCCCGAAAGCGTACTTGGTCAAGCCAGAATTCACACTTTGAGAATTTTGCATATGACTTATGAGTTTGGAGTGTGCTCAACATGATTTTCAAATGCTCTCGGTGTTCATCTCGACTACTAGAGTAGACTAGAATATCATCGACGAATATAGTGACAAACTTGTTAAGATATTCTTGAAATACCTGATTCATCAAATCCATAAAAGAAACGAGGTGCATTCGTTAGTCCAAAAGGCATAACTAGGAATTCATAGTGGCCATACCTAGTTCTGAATGCTGTCTTCGAGATATCCTCGTCCTTTATCCTCAAGTGATGATAACCAGATCTATCTTTGAAAATACTTTGGCTGGTATGGTCGAAGAGATCATCAATGTGTGGTAATGGATATTTGTTCTTAAGCGTGACCCCATTCAACAATCGATAGTCTATGCACGGTCTCATAGATCCATCTTTCTTTTTGACAAATAACACGGGGGCTC